>JAZHRO010000035.1:53712500-54912500 GCA_037157565.1 Thalassia testudinum | reverse complement strand
ACTTCTCCGCTTCTTGCTATGTGTTTTGAAAATTTTCAGTGCATTTCTTGAGCTGGGTTCTGGACAATCGGTCGATGAGCTGTTACCACCAACAACTTGCCAACCATACTCGTGCAGCGAAGTGTGGCTTATTTCTTTTTGTTTTCTTTTTGTTTTCTCCTTTTCTTTTTTTTTCTTTTTTTCTTTTTTACTTTCTTTTTCTTTTTTTTTAAGTAGGTGGCTTCCCTGGTCTAAGATTTACTTAAAAGCAGTAAAAAGAGAATGGTCTAGTGACTGAGCTCTGGACAACTTACCTATGGGCTGTTACCCATGATAACTTGCCAGCCATATCACCCTAGAAGGTTCATTAGCTACCCAATTTCTATTAAAATCGTTGATCAACAAGTCAGTGAAAAGAAAGGTGTAGATGCTTTAGACTTAAAGTTCCCTCAAATCAGAGGGCAGGTTGATAAGTCGTGTACTTATCACCCAAACTTATTTACTCAAATTCAAATAGAATTCAGGTTGGCAAGGACTCGAAAAACAAATCCACATTTTACTGGATACACGGGTCGATTAAGTCCAAAGACCTAAAGGGTCTTTGTGTTTAGATCCTAATGTAATATTTCCTAAGATTGAAAAGTCCTAAAGTCCAAGTATTCCTTCCTAATTCCATAATTTATATATATCTATAAATAAAAGAAAAATAAAATGAATTTACAGAGCTGACGAATTAATTCAGAGATGAATATCCACCCCCCATGCCCATTTAATGCAATGTCCTCATTGTATTAAAAAGACATAAAACAGAGTGGAATAGAGTAGAAAGCACTTGAATTGCATGAATGATGGGTTGTTCTGAGATAAAGAAAAACTGTATATGTGCTGAATTTAGTGCCTTCAGCTAGGCACACTATACAAAGAAGAGAAGTAAAGAATTCAGAAGTGTAGGTCAGAATAAAAAAAAAAGATGAAACCTCTGACCTGCCAGCAGATGTCCATAAATGTGGACCAGATTGTGGTGCAGACCCATACCCCATGATCGAGAATATCTAAGGTTTTGGATAAAAATTACCCAAAACTTTAAATCAGTATGCAAGCGGGGTCGGGCCTGCGATTTATGAGGATGCAACCCAAGACCAAAAAATCGGGTTACAGAGAAATCAAGCTCCAAAGGATAATCAATGAATGTTTGCTTGGGTTGGACATCCTCGGAACAAATGTCGTAAGGGTCTGGGTTTGATGATTTCAGCTTAATTGGAACCCTTAGACTCGGTCTTCCACTTCCTCCAGAGTTTGCTTCCCAAATCAAAATTTCCCAGCTCCTATCCTCCTTCAGAATGTCAAATTTCGGAATCTCCTGCATATTAATCACCCCATCTGGAATTCCAAGTCTAAAAGATGTGGCTGAATCAGAATTGACTTGGGTCTAGTTATCTCAAAAACAGAATCATCGATAAGCTTAATGGGGTGTAACTGATAATCAGGGCATTGGATTGAATCCTTCAGAAAATGTGATTTTGGATCCGTCATGTGAGCCCCAATAAGATCAGTTTCCTCAATTATTGGGCTATCAAATGATCTATCAGATTCCTCAGGTCCAATCGTCTCAAAGAAATCGTGTTATGTAAACTTACGTGAGACTTTGCAAACTGAATCTTCACCATCAGAATCAAAGAAATCAAAATCCGTATTAATGTATGTCCCAAAATCATCTGTCACTTTCTGATCCATGGAGACATACGTTTCCTCGTATTCCGGCTCAAGGATTTCAGGTGAAGAAATCGGATCATCCTTAATTGGTTGCTCTAAATCAATCTGGTCATCCTCGTAACAGGTGTCCCCCCCAATAGGTGCCTGAGTGGGTTCTGACATGGGCTCTGCTGAAGAGGGTTCATCCTGGGAATCATCCCACGATTGAACCAAAGCAACCACAAATTTCATTCTCAATTTCACTAACTTCCCAAGTAAAAACTCACCTGGGTTCTTATCCTTAACATCCTAGAGCCAATCCGATAAATAGTTGTTCAAATCATCAATCATTTTAATTAGGGGCTCCAATTTTTCAATGCAACTGAACTTCTAAAGATTGAATGGTATTCCTCAGGTTAGCCAAGACCTTATCTTGAACCTGGTTAACCTGAACCAAATGACTTAGTTCAGGGTTGGGTGGGTTTGGTATCAGTGCAGAGGAGTTAACGAATTGAGATTCATGATACCCTTCCTGATAATAGGTCATTTCGAATTGTTCAAAAGGTGGTGATGACCTAAAGGCAGTGTAATCAGAGGATGGGTAAGGATCAGTGTATCCTCCTTGATTGTAGATCGTATTAGGTTGTCCATGAAAGGGTGGTGATCTATAATCGATGTGGCTCGGAGAAGGATAGAAATCACAATAATGGTGTTCAGGGTTCGACCCCAAACACGGAGGTCCGGAACTGTATCCCCAATCCGAGTTATCCCAACTAACCAATGGTTGATTACAGTACGAGTCGGGATAATTGTCATGTTGAGGATAACTCATAACAGGCGGGAAAGAGCAGGAATGCGTATAGAATGTGGAAGGATTCATGATAGATGGGAGGAAGAAAGGCGCCCTACAATACAAACAATCAAATTTGTCCTTAAGTGGGCTAGCCTAAAGACCTACAGACTCCCAGAACCCATCTTAAGATAAAGAAACGATTTGATCTACTTCTGTCTGTTCAATCCAACCAGTTAGAAGGAGGGACTGGGGAGAAGGTTCTTCCTTCAGCTTGCGCCTCTGGTTCCTAGTGTAGCCCCCAGCAGCGATCATTTGATTCTGCTCTCCTAGGTAGACATTAGATTGAACAGTAGAAACAAACTAATCAAAAATAATATCGTTCTGGGCTCCGACGAGCGAGTCGAATCCTTAAGGCCAACGTCTACTTTATTTTATTTAGGGCTAGGTTTGAATGTGCTTTGGAATGTGATGTGCCCTTTATCTGGGTTGTGCCCTTAATGATTGATTGATGTGTGTGTGCGTGCACAACCAGTGATTTTCAAGCAAGATTATTTTTGATGCGGTGAATTTTAGGGTTCAAATCTTGCTTAGTAGCTTTTAGGATTCAACTTTAAGTATTTTCATACAAGTTTTGTTGGCACACCAGGTTTTGAAAGCACAGGTGAAGATGATTTCCTTTGAAACTTAAAAGAATGTGGAGTGCCTGGTAAATCCCTAAGAGTTGAACCTATGCAGCAGCTACTTGATGAATTGATTTTAATTGAAGTGGTGCGACCCAATCAACTCAAACAATTAGCCTATTGCCCCACTTAATTAGGCACACAAGTGATTACCTAATCTGATTTCCACTCAATTATGTGTTTGGATGTGTGTATTGGTTCTAAAGATCGGTTTACCGGTTGAGTTTGAAAATCAAATGAGGTTGTGTACCTTTGTGAGATTTTTTTTTAATTTTTAATTTTTCTTTTTAAATGTTGAGGTTGAGGTGGGTGTAGGTGTCAAACAAACAAACAAAACTAACTTTAGAGTTTATAAGAACACCTAGGTTGATTTATGTTTGTGTTATTACGTGGTGGAATGAAAACTAATGGGTGGGAGGTGGGGGAAAGACTTACAAAACCTTTAACATTACTTTGCTTCGATCTACCACTTTTGCTCGTCTTAAAAGAGTACTTGCAAACACAATAAGAAAGGAGAGAAGTGAGGTAAATGATTCATAAGTTGGAAAATGCATAAAAAATCAAAGAGCGTCGCCTCCCCGGCAACGGCGCCAAAATGTTGAAGCTGCGGGTTACTATGCTATTGTATTTGGTTTTGAAAACCTGTCGTTGTAGTTTGAAAGTGAAGAACTCGTGTTCAACAAATAAAATTTGTACTAGAATAGAAATCCCAGGTCGAACTCAGGGAGGTGGACGCTTGATTAAAAATACACGTTTGTTCTATTTGTCTCAAAATAGAATAGCTGGTTGAAAACTATTTAACAAAGAATAAATAGAAGAGAGAGAGAATATTACAAATAAAAGCAAAAGGGATATAGAATAAACATGAATTTCATTATCAGAAATTGTTCATTGAACTACTCATTACAACTAGAAAGAGGGAAATGATTACACTAGAAAGCAGTAAATCTATTCTAGAAAGCAATAAAAAGAATGGAGAGAGAGATATCCTCCTCAACGATCGCTTGGAGGACGAGCTGGACGGGACGACTCCTGGAAGACGAAGAAGAAGCGAGAAGAAGGAGGTCGAGGCAGGAAGAACAAGAACGGGGTAGCACGTCATTGTCGTCGCGGGATCCACTTTCGAAATGGGGGCGAGAATTTGACTTTATCTCTTGAGAAGCATCCCAGATGTGGGACAAGCTTCTCTTGAGCTTTGGAGAGGGAGAGAAGAGAAGGAAGGGATGCCAATTTCGTATGGAGGGGGTCTCCTTTTATAGTTGCAAGGAGTGAGGGCAATTTGGTCATTTTATGTTGAAAACCATTAATTCAGGACCTTTAGTGACGGATAAATCCGTCACTAAAGGCTTGAATGTGGCCGTAGTGGACGGCGCGCGTGCGCTCGCTCACCTCCCCATGCCTCAACGCGCGTTCATGTCCTCCAAATCTTGGCCTTTCGATCGTGAGATCAAACGGCTAAGAGCGCTGCTCGCCGTGCCTCATCTACGCAAGCATATGCGTGTGATCCTGCGTCACGCGGTGGCGTGCGATGGCGTGTGGACGCTATCGAGCGTGCACAGCCGCTGGATCTTCATCGGGCGGTTGATCGTGCCTGCGTGCCAGCTCCAATGGAGGCGTTTCTCGCGGCTCGAACCTGCGCCCTATCGCGGCTGAACACCTTATCCATTGAGTTGCACGCGTGGATGGGCGGGCAGTGCACATTAGTGGCACGAGATCTGGACCATTGGATTGAGATCCAATGGTCGAGGCTGCATCTTCAATTGGGCTTCCGAGAATGAAGGCGACGATTGGGATCCACTCTTAGTCGTTGGATCTTGATCCAATAGCAGAGAGGCGTGGGTGCTAGAGGCTTCAGCGGTTGTGGGCGGCTGGTTGGGTAGCCGAGATGGCACCACGTGGCACCATCTTGACCGTCCATCTTCTGGATGATGTAGATGGTGCCACGGGTATCGGATTGAGTCAATTTTCACGTCGTTAGGCTGTGATCATCGATTCGAATCCATCCGTGCGGTTGGATTTGTTGTCTGAAGTGCGGATTCACACCATCTTGGCCCTTGATCTTCTAGGGTTCCTCAATCTGTTTGATGCTACAGATATCCGATTAGGGCGATCTTGGAGTCGTTGAACTCCAATCGTCGCCTTGATCAGATCCGTACGGTTGGATCTTCGATCCAAGGCTCCGATAAGAAGTAGCCCTGTCCCTGAACATAAAAGGAGACAATTAACCTCCATTTTATTCAGACTAATATAAATGCAAGATGATGTATGCTATGCAATATCTATAGTATGTAATACAATTTTATGCTTAAAAACATGCATAAATAGACATTTTATTTAATATAAACATGTTTACATCATCAGGAGAGGAGTTTTATTTTGGAGCCTCAGATTGATGATTAAACCGTATGGATCTGATTAGGACAACGATTGCAGTCCAATGCCTTCGATATTGCCTTGATCGGAGTCCCGTAGCACCATATGCTGTCCGAGGAAGATCAACAGCCAAGGGACTAGGTAACGTAATTCAGAGCTTCAAACGACAAGTTTGATCATGTGGATGGATTCGGGTTGACGATCGTAGCCCAATAGTGCGAAAATCGACTCAATCCGACCTCTGTAGCAGCCCCTACAACGAAAAGAAGATGGAGGGCCCAGATTGAGCCATGTGGCACAACCTAGGCCGGCCATGCGCACGCACGCGCCACCGCACGTGTACATCAGCGCGGGTGCACGCACGCGCGAGGAGGTACGCATGTGCAGCAGCATAGCGGGTGTGCATGAGCACGCGCGGAGGCACCGGCAGGAGTGCGTGCGCTTAGGACACGGACGTGCATAGCACGTACCAGCACAGTAGTGGGTGGGTGCATGGTCTGCCTTCAGCGACATTTATGACCATCACTAAATGTCCTGTGTACTAATTTGATTCTTTCCTCTACTATAAAAGATTCCCAACCCCTCCCATTTTTCTTCATCTCTTCCTTTGTTCCTCGCACCACCTTCAAGGCTCTAGAAAGAGCTTGTCCCAAGCTCAGGATGCTCTTCTAGAGTAGGAAAGCAAATATTTTCCCTCCTCTCATCCCCCTTCGTGGAGCATCCCATGGCCGTCTTCTCACCTACTTCGGGAGGTGGATCCTTTCTGCGACGACGTCTCGTCCCGTCCTCCTTCCTCCATTGTCGTTCTCCTTTGTCCTGCTCCTCACCACCTTCGTCTGGGCACCGTCAGAGTGAGTTGTCTTCCAAGCGACCGTCAAGGGGGACTCTTTTCATCTCCATCTATCTTTATTGTTTTCTAGTGCAGTTTTTCTCGCTTTCATACCTGTAGAAACACTTGTTTAGATATATGTGATTATTTCTCTCTCTCTCTCTCTTATATTTTGCAAGTAGATTAGTTAGATAAGAATTCATTGACCTAATCTCTTGTTTGCTAAAAATACCAAAAAAATTAGAAAAGACAAAAACGACAAAAACAAATAAAAGTGAAATGCATAATTTTCAAAATCAAACCTTCACCTCCCTGTGTTTGACTCGGGACTCACTTTTCAAGTTTCAGTTATAAATTTTATTTAATCGATGGATTTTCTTGCGAATCAAACTATGACGATGGGTTTTCCAAACTCGAACCTTTTCACGACGAATCTCCAATGCAATCATTTTGTCACTGTTGTCGAGGAGGCAATGCTCTTTGGTTTTTCTCACGTTTTCCCGCATTAGTTACATATTTTTCTAACCTATCTTTCTTGTTCAATTTATTGTCTTACAGGAACTCGATCGAGGAGCCAAAGGTGGTAGATTGGAGTAAAGTGCAGATAGAGACATTTGTAGGTTTATCCAAGAGCACAATCATCCCAAGCCTAATTAAAACTGATTAGACGTTGGCCTTAAGGATTGATTTGCTCTTTGGGGCTCAGACTGAGATTTTTTTTTGATTAATCTGCTTCTACTGGTCCATCTAATGTCTAGTTAGGGGAGTAGCATCAAACGATCGCGGCTGGGGGGTATACTAGGAACCGGAGGTGCAAGCCAAGGGAAGAACCTTCTCCCTAGCCCCTCCTTCTAACTGGTTGGATTGATGGATAAAAGTAGACCAAATCGGTTATAATCTCAAGATGGGTCCTGGGAGTTTGTAGGTCTTTAGGCCAACCCACCTAAGGATCGGGTTGCTTGCTTGTATTGCAGGGCTTCTTTCTCTCTTCTAATTTCCCTCCTATTCTACCATGTATCCTTCCACATCCTACACTCATTTCCCATCCTACCCTCCTACCACCACTTATACCCAAGATGATTACTATCTCGACTTGACTCCTAATTACCCATCCACTAGTCGGGATAACTTTGATTAGGCATACGATACTGGACCTCAGTGTCCAGGGCCTAACCCTGGACAACAAAACTATGATTGTTATCCTTCCCACGCCTACAATGATTACAGATCTCCATCCTTTGATGACCAAACTAACCCAATCTATAATTAGGAAGGATATGATGATTATAACACCTACCTTCCCTAGTATTCCACTGAATATAGGTCACTACCATTCTTTGAACAACCCGAGATGACCTACTATCATGGAGGAACCCGAGAACCTCAATATCTTGACTCCCCTAGAATGAACCCAAACCCACCCAACCCTGAACCAAACCATTCGGTTCAGGTGAACCAGGTCCAAGACAGGGTGTTGGATAACTTGAGGAACACCATCCAATCTTTAGAGGCTTAGCCAACACCAAGCACTGAAGCATTGGAGCCTATGATAAAAATTATTGATGAGCTGAATAGCTCTTTATTGGATTTGCTCCAACATGTTAGGGATAGGGGCCTGGGTGAGTTTCTACTTGGTAAATTATCGAGATTGAGGATGAAATTCATGGTTGCCTTAGTCCAATCTTGGGATGATTCTCAAGATGAACCCTTTTCAGGAGAGCCAATGTCTGAACTTGCTTAGGCGCCTGTTGAGGGGGATACATTTTTTGAGACTGGGGATGACCAGATTGGTCTAGAGCAATCGATTCAGGATGAATCGATTGTTTAACCCGAGATCCCCGAGCCAGGGAACGACGAAAAATATGTCTCCATGGACCATGAAATGACATATGATTTTGAGACATATATAAATGAGGATCAAGAATTCTTTGACTTTGAGGGTGAAGAATATTTAGGTGGAGTCTCACTTAAGCTTAAGGAAGAGGATTTTAATGAGACGAATAGGCTTGAGGAGCACGACAAACCTTTTGATAGCCCGATTATTGAAGATTATGATCATGTTGGGGCTAACTTGGATGATCCGAATGCTGATGATTCAATCAGTAGCCCCATTTCTCAACCACACCCTGAAGAGCTGAATTATGGTATTTTTGGGATCATCAGACCCAAGTCAATCCTGATTTAGCCACAATTGTTGTACTTGGGTATTTTGGATGGGATGTACAATGATCTGGAGGTCCAAGAAACCTTGATCTTAGAGGATAGGAAGTTGGAAATAAAAATCTGGGAAGCTACTTCTGAGGGAACTATAATTTTGGATCTAAGAGTATCTATTGACCTGAAACCACCTACTTTTTACCAGGACCCTTACGATATCACGATATCTTTCATGTGCAACCCAAGCTCAGAATAATTGACTATCTTCCTAAGATGAACTTTAAGTGGACATCCGAGTTGAGTGAATCAGATCTACCCATTGTTTGCCACTTTAGTCTTGGGTTGCACACCACCAAACCGTGGGCTCGGCCCCGCAAGTACAATAATCTCCGATTTTGGGTGATTATCATCCAGAACCTGAGAACCACTCAACCTTGGGGCATGGGTTTAGATCACATTCTAGTCCACATCTATGGACATCTTTTTGCAGGTCACAAAATCCACCTTATTCTAATTTTGACCTGCACTTCTGAACTTTTAATGTCTTCTTTACTTGTGAACCGTGCCTAGCTAAAGGCAATAAACTTAGCATGTGTGTATATTTGATGAGAAATACACGTGATTTGTAAAAGCGGGTTTTTAACATCGTTGTAACACGCGAATTCGCATACGCTTTTAAATTTATATCCTAGATAGGGGAGTATCTAGGGTCGTCCAAGGAGGCAAAAATTGCAATTCAATTCTCTTGCTAAAAACACATCTCAACTTTCTTTTTGGTATTTTAAATATATATATATATATATATTTTGTGTTTTGAAATAATACGGGTAAAGTGCGAATTGTGACGAAAGAGTGCTAACACCTAAAATGCTAAGTTGAAACTTAAGAGATTAAAAAGTCCACTACTTAAGCTCACTCTAGGCAAGTGGAGGCCTAGAGTAATTAGGGAGTGGAAGTAGAATAAGTGCTAGAACAACAGTAACAATTGCAAAAAAAACTAAAAAGAAGGTAATTTGATTAACTAGAATTTGTGTTCTTTTCAAGGACAAGTAGAGGAATGCTTCTACTAGAAATAAAAAAAATTTAAAAGCAATAAAGGAAACACAAATCCTCTTGCAAAAATTGGTGAAGGGAGTCTTCTTGCTCCAAGCCTAGCTGCTCCTTGGCTTGAAAAGAGGGCCTCCTTCCTCTCCTTCCTTGAGAGCTCCTCCAAGGTGGGTGCTACCACCTTCAATGCTCTCCTCCAAGGGGTGGGCATGCACCACCCTCAAAAGCTCCTCCAAGGTCGCGTGGACACCTTCAAGATCTCCTCCAAAGATCTTCCTTTCCTGACTTCTCCTTTGGCTGGTGTGGGCACAAGAGAGAAGGGAAGAGGGGAAGGCACCAAGGGGACATAATATCCCCTTAATCTTCTTCTTCTTCTTCTCTGTTGGGCGTGGGCTTCTAGGTAGAATATGAGAGTGAATTTGCTAGCCAAGGATGGTTTGAATGGTGGTGGGTAGTGGTCTTTTTATAGGGTAGGATGGGGGGTTAATGTGCCTCTTGAAATGGAGGGCTAAGATGGAAGGATGGAGGTGGTTGGGGATCCTATGGCTAAGGGCATTTGGAGCCAACCCAAGGGACTCCTAGGGGGTGGTTATGGGTGGTGACACCCCTTGAAGTTGGTGCCAAAATAGCTTCTAGAAGGGGTGTTAGGTGGTGCCAAGAAAGGTTCTAGAAGGAGGGGTTATGTGGAGGGTGGAGATGGGTTTAAGGGGAGATGTGTGGTGGAGATGAAGGGGATTTTTGGAGGGAAAGGTGGCTGAAACGCTGGCTTCGAGAGATAACCGGGTTTTATTGTTATAGTGTTGTAGTATAGCCAGTTATTGCCATCATTTCAAATATATAAATTTTTTTACTCGGAAAATAAAAGAGTTCCCTAGGTCGAACTCAGGGAGCAAGTTGTATTCTAGGGGTACAAGTTTCTTTTACAAAAATAAAGAAAGAGAGAGAAAGAATTTGTTGTCTTTTCTTCTTTTCTCTTTGCTTCTCCTCGTCTCAGATCTTCTGTTATCTTCTTCTTTATTTGCAGTGGTGATGTTCTTCTTCTTCTTTCAGCTGTTCCTGCTCTTCCTTTTTCTTCTGCAGAGCGGTCCTGTTCTTCTTCTTTTCCTTTCTTCAGATCTTCTTCTCGTGTTCTTCTTCTTTCAGTTCTTCCCTTGTTCTTTTGTGTTCTCCTCTGCCTCGCCTTCTTCTGTTGTTCTTCAGATCTCCTTCTTTCTTCTTTTCTTTTTCCTGTCAGGACGTCGTCTCTCCTTCTTTCTCCTTTTCCCTTCAGGACGTCGTCTGATTTTCCAATCAGACGACTTAAACCGCTTGTTGCTACAGTGTCTCCCTCAGCTTCCTTCTTCTTCCGCGGTCCTTCTTCACCTGTGCCTGCACACTTCAGAGTTTACGTCAGAGGGCAAAACCTACTCTACCCTCCCCCCGCGTCTCTCTCTCTCACAGAAGCCACTCTTGGGAAAGCTCTCCCAGAGCTGCCGGGTAGTCGGGTACGGGTCGTGCCCGGGTCCAGGCCCACCGGCGTGTGTGGTGGGCGAGGAGTGCAGGTCAGTCTAAGTCGGGTCGGGCCAGGTCCGCGGGGCGTGAGCGCGGACGAGATCGGGTAACCGGGCGGGTGAAGGGGACCTCACCCCGTGTGCTGAGGCAGTAAGGCTTATTCACAAAAACAATTTAAACGGTGAAAGAGTTGTGAGGCTTACCGATGTGGGACTAAACCGAGGCCTCTCCTCGCGTGCGCCTGCTGGAAGACCGCGGCCTTGCTTCTGCAGCTGCAGCTTCGATTTGCGTCGGTTGCTGGCTGGCTGCCTTCGCAGGAGTCTCCGTAATCCGCAGCTGGAGACCTGGAGTCCTCAAGCCTGGAGCGTGGGAGAAGCTGCTTCAATGTGGCGTTAATGGCGGTCGAGCCTCAGAACCTGTCGGACACGAATATGGCCTCTCGGCCTGATCAAACTACTAGGGAACCTTCGCCGTGGCACGGCGAAGGTGTGGAGCTGTGCGGCAAGCCGCAAGGTGGTGTCTGGCGGCAGCCCTAGGTTGGACTGCAACCGGAGAAATGGGTTTGTTTGGGGGAGCGTTACGGAGGTGTGGAGTGGCAGTGGAGGGGTGGGGGGTGCTTAGAGTGATGAGGCGGAGGTTCGGTGAGGGTCGGCGAGGCGTGTGAGGCTGTGGAGCGATGGGGGCATCTCGCCGGAGGGTGGCCGGAGACGAAGGGGGTGACGATGGTCAGGGTCGGTCGAGGGCTTAATTGAACAAATTGAAACCGGGGAAAGAAAAACGAGAGGAAGGGAAGTAGTTCTAACTTACTTGCAGGGACGAAGGGGGAGCAGCAGGGCGACAGTCGTATCGACTGTCGCCGGAGAAGATGATGCCCAGGGGAAGGGGCGGCGGCGAGGAGAGGGCTGGAGAGGCACCAGCTGGGTACGGCGTGGCGCGGGAGGAGCAGGGGAGGAAGTCTCTGCTGCTGGTATTGCGGCAGAGCGAAGAGGAGGAGGAGGAAGAACCGCCGGAGCTGGTGGGCGTCTGCCGAAGTGAGAAGAGAGGAAAGTTGGGGGTTTTCTCCGTCAGATCCGAGCTGGGAAGAACGGTGGAGCGACGGGGGTATTTATAGGGACCGAATCAGGGAGGAAGGCGGAGGGAGACGACGTGTCTCCCTCGCCGGAGGACGCCGGAGATGGAAACCCATACCGTCCGTGCGTTCGCACGGCCGGTATGGTGGGTTACAGCGACCAGGGGGGAGTCCCTGCGACGACTGACGACGCAGGGCACCCCCGGTTTACTTGCCAGGCTCTCCCCCTCACCCTGCGCGGCGCCATGCTCCGCGCAAGGTCGCCGGAGCATGGTGCTGGCAGGTTTTGCAGGGGGGACCTGAACGCAAAGAACGAAGGAGAGTTAGGGGCCAAAATGCGAGGGTTCAAAAGTTGAGGGCCAAAAAGTAAATATATGAGGACCAAAGTGTAAAGTTGGTCAAGGAGGTTTCTTCTTAGGCTCAAGTTTTTATACATGACTAATTAGGACCTAAGGAATCTGATGGTGAATTTCATTTCTATATTAAACCTTGTTTGACCGGTCAATTTATGCGAAAACCCAAATTAAGTTATTAATTGGGCATGGTTCTCAATGTAGGTCAAAATGGGTTCTGAAGGCCAAATTGAAGGTTCTAAACCCTAGAGATTATTTTTCTATGAATTTTAGAGGGTTTATTCTATTTTTACTTTGCCTCAAACCTCGTGAATTGAAGTGGGTTATTTTAGGGTTACAGATTATCATTTAGTTCCTTGGAATTGCTGTAGCCCTTGCTAGATCATCTCATCCCACTTTTATTCTTATTAAGTTGCTTTGACCTATGTTTGTGCCCTGAATTACCCTGTATGCAGATTATACTGGTAAAATTACATTTTTACCCCTTATGACTTGTTTTCTCCTTAAACTCAGAATTCTCTGAGTTAAGCCTTTCCTTGAGTTATGTAGGAGCTTTTATCCTTTGTATTAGGTCAAAATGAGCTAGTTATGGCTCATGATGAGGTTCTCATCATACCCCCATGCCTAGCTTTTGCTAGTCCCTTAGCAAAAACTTAAGGTTTCAACCCTTGTTCTAGACCATGAAGTTTTTAATAGCTTCAGATAGGTGCTTTTTCATTTGAGCTTAGATTAGGTTAGAATGCTGACCATAGGCCTAAAAGGTACTCTAGTACCAATCAAGATCCAAATCTGTCTAGCTTTAGCCTCAGTCTTTAGCAAAGGTTTTTAAGGCCCACAAGAACTAACCTAAGGTTTATTGGACTTTGTGGTTAAAGCACCCGTGCTTGAAATGATTTTAGCCCTGGCTCAGTTCGCAGTGCGTTTTGTAAGAGAGAGAGATAGAAGATTTTTCTGTCTGGAGAGTTTTCTCTCTCTTTTTCTTTTTAGTTCTAGCCTAGGATTGGCTTTTCAACAGGTCTGTATCAGATTCCTTGCTCCCATCATCAATCCTCAAGGGTTCCTGGCAATCGATGCTTCGAGATAGCACCGCCCATGGCAACCCCCGGAACCCTGGCTATTGAGATTTCGAGATAATCCCATCCATGGTGTTCCGTGGCTGAATCCAGACCCTGGCAATTGACACTTCGAGATAATGCCATCCATGGAATCTGAACCAGCAGAGTGCTTACATGCCCCCAGTAGGATATGTAAATATCCTAAGAGACAGGCACCGAGGAGATGATATTTTGTTACGCATCTTCGAGGGGATTTCCCGCCTCTCCGCGCTGGGAACTCGTCCAAATCAACTTGTGTTGATCGGCCGCTCCTATTCTAGGTGTTCTTTTCAGAATTTTGCGACGCTTCTGCGTGATTCTGATTTGTACGCTTACTGAACCAGGCTGTGTGTGAGGTTAGGGTGCTTAGGTTACTGAGTCCCGTAAACCAAAAATTAGTTAACGAGGCCAAATACTCCCTAAGCCTTAGACCTAATACTTCAGCTTTTCATTTTCCTCAACCTCTTGAGGAGTGTCTAGATCTTAATGGGTACTAAGAGTCTATTCAAGAATGCCTAAGGTTTGCGTTCTTACTAATCTTATTATGCACTTTTCAGTTATTTTCTTGAATGAGGTCTAGAACTTAGGTTAATTCCTTAGTTCCTTACTAATGACTATCACCTTTTTTTATAATTTTGTGCTCCTTTTTCATTTTGTTTCTCTTCTCCTTCTCCTTCAGAAAATTTCCTTCTCCTCTTTTCCTCTTATTCTTTTTCGAAAAAAATTTTAATTTTTATGGTATTTTTGGCATATGTGAATTTTTTGTTTGAAACCTTTTCTTACAAGTTTTTGCACTTTCATATCCCCCCATGCCTAAGATTTGCAATGTCCTCATTGTAACCTAGGGGATTTTTATTCAACTTAGTTCATACATTAGGACAGATGTTTTGATGAGTGAATGGGTCGGGGTGACTGTTGCGGATGATTTCTAATCTCAGATGCAAGCACCTGAGGTGGAGTCGGCTGTCCTAAAGTGTGAACTTCAAGTGCAAAAAGGTGTCAGAACAAGTTTCAGGTTTTCAAAGAGAATGACGGGCTACCTCCCGTTGAGCGCTAAATTTGATGCCTTCAGCCAAGCGGGAAATGCAATGGAGAGGGGATGGTCAAATCAGCGGAGTTTTGTAAGACAAGCACCTTGATTAAGAGCCTGGTTGGTCCGACCAGGTGCTTGTTCAGATCAACAGGCTGATGATGCAGCCCAAACCCAATCAATCTGGTGGGTTGATAGATGTGGATAAAAAGGTGCGGAGCCCACCATAAACTATGAAGCTCAGATGGATGTGGAAGTGTAAACGCAGGGTTTGGCTGAGTCGAATCAGCCTGGTCAGAGTAGGGACCCGTAGAATAATCAATGAATGACGCGGAAACCCTACAGGGGTGATCAGAGAATGATAGAGCATGGTATGTAGTCTGATCAATGTTCGAAACCCGATGTGGAAATGCAATCGGCTCGGTGAGAGGTGAATCTGAATAGAAATTGAGTCCGGTTGCGGGTCGGGGTTGGGAAGAGGTTTTGATTAGTTCTGTGTGTGCAGACGAGGTGGCAACTGTGTGTGAGGGCTCTTCTAGAAAGGAATGACAAGTGATTTTCTGTAAAGAGTCCTCTAGGTAACTATCAAATGCCTGAAGAGTGTCTGTAGGATGAAAGAAATCTAATTTGAGCAAAGATTTGAATTCTGGGTTGCAATCACTCTTGGCATTTTCTATTTTTGGTTCCTGAGGATCGAAAAGGAATGATTCTGTGTTATCAGTGATCTCGGGAATCAGGACCTCAGAGTCGGAGTCAGATTCATGTGAACTGAGGTCGTAGATGGGCCTGGCGTGTTCAGGAAGGAAAGTCTCTCCGCAATTATAGTCAGATCTGAAATTGTCGGAGAGTTGGCGAAATTGAGATTCATGATCATGAATTCCACCACAGCAAAAATCATCAGCAGCAGCCTGATTGGGTTCTAGCCTATATGTCAATTCTGGGTTTAAAAAAATGTTCTGGCTAGGCTCAAATTCCAAACTGGTAGGAGAGACCCAATTGAAACCCCACTCATCCAACTCCTCGGTTTCTGTATCGTAAATTGGTATATCTTCTGAAAAATCAATCAGATTTCCTGAGGATGTTGGAGGACATTCATCAAATAGAGGCCCAGAATCATGTTCTTCTTTAGAAATTTTATCTTTCTCATATGGGGCCTCATAATCTTCCCAATAAGTTTCAGATCTAGATTCTAGGTTTAGGATGTGGGTAGGATTACTAGAATCGAAGTCCGAATGACCTTCGAGGGTTACCTTATCAAAACAAGGGGCGGAATTTATACCCTCCAGAGGTTCAGTTCTAATCTTGTTATTGCAGGAGTCTTGGAGTTCTAAGCTTGGTGATTTATGGCCTAGGGTTGGCTCAGCATTGTGTTCTCCTGCAACTTCCCAACCTATTTTAATGCTATCTTCTATTTGGGTTGGGAGTCGACAACCACCTTGTGCCTTAGTCCCGAGGTCTGGGAAACTGGATTGATTCTTAGTACTGTCCCAAGATGACTCATCCTCTGTTTCTGGTGTATACGGGTATCTTTGGTTGATAGTTTTTTCTAAAAGTCCCATCATCTCTACCCGTTTTTCAAGAGCATCTTGGTTTTGTTCCCAAAGTACAGGATTTGTCAAGCATTGAAGGTATTCAGATTTGTGTAATTTGTCTATCTCAATGTATCCTGTTAGGAGAACTTCTCGGGTTGATCCTTTTATGGCTCCTGTCAATAGAGTTTGGGCACAGTTTATGATGAAGGCTGTGGTTGTTGGGACATCAACCTGAATATCTCCTATTGGTGTTGAGGTTTTTTCTTCTTTTTCATAGAATTTTATGGCATCCTCGATCATTTTATCTTTCATAGATCTCCGATATTCAGGTTTCTTGAATGGTAGTCTTAGGTGGTTTGGCTGCATATTTGGATTAGGTGGTGGAATCAAGATGTGGAATCAAAGGCTTCGATGTAGACTCATGTTGTGCCAAGATGGAAGAAGGGAGTATCAGAGGAAAGATTAATGTGGTGGTGCTGCACAAACACGGGCGTCGAGGCTTGGCCTTGACGAGAGCGAATTTCAAAAGGAGGTCTTAAGGGGTGGTCTTAGGGACCTCCTTCCGTACATGCACTGTTGGAAGAGGTAAGTTTAGAAGGTGCTGGACCCAATCAAGACACCCAAAAATGTGTTGGGTGACTATAGAGGTGCGGGGCAGATGGATCCCTTGATCAGAAAGATCGTCCACCTGAGAATTACCTGGGCAGCCAGAGAGGGAGAGTCCCGCGAAGACCCCTACACGGTAGAGCGTCCCCACGGGTTACAGGGTTTCCCCCACCCGACCTCTCTTGTCACTGCGGTTCCAGGTAGACCAGAATGGGGATCTTGACCTCTTAAGTCTACCAATTTTAAGATCAGGGTGCTTAAGGTTTCACTTGAACTTTAGTCTTTTAAGTGCAAAGAGTGACCTAATTTAAGGTTGGTTGACCCAAGGGGTCAACTTTACCTCTTGTTTTCTTTGAGAGCTTTTAGGTCTTGTCTTTTAGGGTTCAAGTGTTTAGAGAGCCAATTGTTTTAGGTTTTCTTTTGAATAGGTATTTTCAATCAATGGTTTAGGCACACTTCTTTTGGATTTTCTCCATTCTTGATTTAAGTAGTGTGTCTCTAAAACCCTAATGTTGAATCTTTTGTTGGCTCTACTTGGTCTAGTTAGTTCTTTGTTGGGTAATTAGGGCTCAAGCAAGAATGTGTTAGCCCTTAAATACCCTTAATAGTGTGCAGGACTAATGAGTTGAAAACATGCAACTCTTTACGGTTACTAAGTATGGAAGACAGGTTAGCCCTATATTGCTTGTTCTTTTCTTTTCTTCCTCTTTAGAGTTTAGGGGTTAATAGTGAGAGGAAAAATTTACCTGTCCTCGGAGTGGTTGTCGTGCGGTTGCTTGTCTTCTTGATTTCCTGTAGTTTTTTGCACAAAAGAGAGGAGATTATCAGAAATTAAAAAGAAACAGGAATGTTTACCTCTAGAATAGCCGTTGCTCCCCGGCAACGGCGCCAAAATGAAACGCTGGCTTCGAGAGATAACCGGGTTTTATTGTTATAGTGTTGTAGTATAGCCAGTTATTGCCATCATTTCAAATATATAAATTTTTTTACTCGGAAAATAAAAGAGTTCCCGAGGTCGAACTCAGGGAGCAAGTTGTATTCTAGGGGTACAAGTTTCTTTTACAAAAATAAAGAAAGAGAGAGAGAATTTGTTGTCTTTTCTTCTTTTCTCTTTGCTTCTCCTCGTCTCAGATCTTCTGTTATCTTCTTCTTCTTTATCTGCAGTGGTGATGTTCTTCTTCTTCTTTCAGCTGTTCCTGCTCTTCCTTTTTCTTCTGCAGAGCGGTCCTGTTCTTCTTCTTTTCCTTTCTTCAGATCTTCTTCTCGTGCTCTTCTTCTTTCAGTTCTTCCCTTGTTCTTTTGTGTTCTCCTCTGCCTCGCCTTCTTCTGTTGTTCTTCAGATCTCCTTCTTTCTTCTTTTCTTTTTCCTGTCAGGACGTCGTCTCTCCTTTCTCCTTTTCCCTTCAGGACGTCGTCTGATTTTCCAATCAGACGACTTAAACCGCTTGTTGCTACAGTGTCTCCCTCAGCTTCCTTCTTCTTCCGCGGTCCTTCTTCACCTGTGCCTGCGCACTTCAGAGTTTACGTCAGAGGGCAAAACCTACTCTACCCTCCCCCCCGCGTCTCTCTCTCTCACAGAAGCCACTCTTGGGAAAGCTCTCCCGGAGCTGCCGGGTAGTCGGGTACGGGTCGCGCCCGGGTCCAGGCTGTGGAGCAATGGGGGCATCTCGCCGGAGGGTGGCCGGAGACGAAGGGGGTGACGATGGTCAGGGTCGGTCGAGGGCTTAATTGAACAAATTGAAACCGGGGAAAGAAAAAGGAGAGGAAGGGAAGTAGTTCTAACTTACTTGCAGGGACGAAGGGGGAGCAGCAGGGCGACAGTCGTATCGACTGTCGCCGGAGAAGATGATGCCCAGGGGAAGGGGCGGCGGCGAGGAGAGGGATGGAGAGGCGCCAGCTGGGTACGGCGTGGCGCGGGAGGAGCAGGGGAGGAAGTCTCTGCTGCTGGTATTGCGGCAGAGCGAAGAGGAGGAGGAGGAAGAACCGCCGGAGCTGGTGGGCGTCTGCCGGAGTGAGAAGAGAGGAAAGTTGGGGGTTTTCTCCGTCAGATCCGAGCTGGGAAGAACGGTGGAGCGACGGGGGTATTTATAGGGACCGAATCAGGGAGGAAGGCGGAGGGAGACGACGTGTCTCCCTCGCCGGAGGACGCCGGAGATGGAAACCCATACCGTCCGTGCGTTCGCACGGCCGGTATGGTGGGTTACAGCGACCAGGGGGTGTCCCTGCGACGGCTGACGACGCAGGGCATCCCCGGTTTACTTGCCAGGCTCTCCCCCTCACCCTGCGCGGCGCCATGCTCCGCGCAAGGTCGCCGGAGCATGGTGTTGGCAGGTTTTGCAGGGGGGACCTGAACGCAAAGAACGAAGGAGAGTTAGGGGCCAAAATGCGAGGGTTCAAAAGTTGAGGGCCAAAAAGTAAATATATGAGGACCAAAGTGTAAAGTTGGTCAAGGAGGTTTCTTCTTAGGCTCAAGTTTTTATACATGACTAATTAGTTCCTTGGAATTGCTGTAGCCCTTGCTAGATCATCTCATCCCACTTTTATTCTTATTAAGTTGCTTTGACCTATGTTTGGGCCCTGAATTACCCTGTATGCAGATTATACTGGTAAAATTGCATTTTTACCCCTTATGACTTGTTTTCTCCTTAAACTCAGAATTCTCTGAGTTAAGCCTTTCCTTGAGTTATGTAGGAGCTTTTATCCTTTGTATTAGGTCAAAATGAGCTAGTTATGGCTCATGATGAGGTTCTCACCAGTGGCGCCAACAAGGGGGTAGTTAGGATGGTTTTGGCACCACTTTTAAGTATCTTTTGGAGGTGGTGGGTAGGCTAGGTTGGCGCCATGTAGGTTAGCTTATGTGGAGCTTAGGTGGAGCTAGTTGTGTGGAGTTGTTAGGTAGGGTTTTTTGGGTGGTACAAGCCAAGGAAGTTGGAGCATAGCTAAGCTAAGTTAAGCTAAGCTAAGCTAGATTAGCTAATGGAGGAGTAAAGGAGGAGGTGTTGGAGCTAGGGTTTGGAGGGAGGAGCTGGTTCTGAAG
Organism: Thalassia testudinum; assembly: GCA_037157565.1. NCBI lineage: Eukaryota > Viridiplantae > Streptophyta > Magnoliopsida > Alismatales > Hydrocharitaceae > Thalassia > Thalassia testudinum. The sequence goes on along the minus strand of JAZHRO010000035.1, from coordinate 54,892,738 downwards.
AATCTGGAGCTGAAGTGGAGCAGGCAGCTGCTGAAGAGGTCAACATGGGGCTACGCTAGCTGGCTTAGCTTGCTAGTTCTTTGCTAGCTACTAAGCCAAGCTAAAGTGAGCTGGCTTCTGGTAAATGGAGCTGAGGTGAGCTGGGTCTGGTACTCCCGGGGAGGATTGAGCTGGTTGAGACAGCTAAGGTAACTTAGCTCAATTAACTTGAGCTAAGTTGGGTCTCCGGGAGCTGGACTTGAGCTTCCTGAGCTAGGATGAGTTCTTCTTCAGCTGGTTGGAGTTGAGTGGAGCTGGATCTAAGCTGGGGTGAACTCCTGTCAACTCAGCTGAGCTTGCTAGAGCTCCCTGTGGACTAGTGGGAGCTGAGATGAGCTAGACTCAGCTAAGTTGAGCTAGATCTGAGCTGACTTGAGCTAGGGTGAGCTAAGATGAACTCTCTTGAGCTGCCATTCAACTGAGATTAGCTGAATGGAGCTGGGATGAGCTAACCCTAGTTCAAGTGAGCTAGGTTCCAGCTGTGGTGAGCTGGATCAAGCTAAGTTCTAGCTAGTCTGAACTCCTTCTTCACCAATTGCCTTCTTGAGTGCTAGGGTTTTAGGGATTTGCATATCTGTTCATCCCTACCACTCACAAAAATACATTAAAATAACAAAAGAAAATGCAATGCATGCCTAACCTAGTTAATGCCTAAATGCAGCCCAAAAGCCTATTTGCGGAGTAAAATCCTAAGAGCTAGGTTTGTTTTAGTGCATAAGAATGATGATAAATTGGCGTTTATCAATATTCCATGTTCTTTGCGAAGCCGACTGGATTTTCATGAAATTTAGGTGATATTTTATTTACTCTGCCCTTTTCATGCCTTTGTTTTTACAATGAGGACATTGCATCATTTAGGCATGGGGGTGGATACTTTATCCTAAAATCATTTTGTTAACTTCGTAGAATTTCTTTTAGTTTCTTTTTTTAAAAAAACTTGAAAATTCAAAAAGAAAGAAGAAAGAAGAAGAAGAAAAAAGAATAAGGAAGAGAAGTTAGGCATTTGGAGGTTATAAACTTTAGGAATTGATACTTTGGAACCTGAATACTTAGACTCTTCAGGTCTTCGGGCTTAATTAGCCCGGGTGTCCACTCGAATGTGGACTTAGTCATGAGTCCTCGCTAATTCAATTTCATCTTTAATATAATAAATAAATTGGGATGATAAGTACATGACTTATTAACTCGCCCTCTGATTTGAGGGGATTTTAAGTCTAAGCATCTACACACTATTCGCACTGACTCACTTTTTGGTGGTTTCTTTGGAAATTGGGTAGCTAGTGAACCGTCTAAGGTGGTATGGCTTGCAAGTTGTCGGTGGTAACAGCTCATCGGTCGGTTGTCCAGAGCCCATTCACAGGCCCATTTTCTTCGTAGTGCCATTAGGTAAATCTTAGATTAGGGAAGCCACCTACTTAAAAAAAAAAATAAAATGGAGAAAAAAAAACAAAATCACACTTCACCGCACGAGTATGGCTGGCAAGTTGCTGTGGGTAACAGCCATTGGTCGGTTGTCCAAAGCCCAGGTCACAAAAATGCATAATAATTCCCAAAACACTTAGGGAAGAAGCAGGGAAGTGGAATAAACCAGAGAGATATGCACTGGGTTCGCCCTTGTGTTGAGCCCATAAATAAAAGAAGTAAGGAGAAAGTTACCGTTCGAAAAGATAAACCTCTAGGCAAGGTCACCTAGGGTCATAGAAACCCAGAGTCCATTTTAACGGCCTCCTAGTGAGTCTTTCACTCTTTTCACTAGATGCTTAGCACTTAGAGTCCTTTTCGAGTCTTGGGCTGGTCAGGTAGCCGTAAAAAGTTATCCCAAAACTCTCAAACTCCAAAAGTCCAAAAAATTAGAAAAGAAGAAAAATAGAAAAAAGTATCTTCCCTTTTCAAATAAGGCGAGGACTTGGGCGGTTTGCATTCTAGCAGACACCCGGGTACTATTGAGTTTTTGTAGTTTTGGAGCTTAGTTGAAAATTTCTATTGTTAGTAAAAGACTTAGGCCTAAGCGATTGAGTCCTAATTCTATTTTTATATATAGCATGTAGTTTAATTTTGCTAGGAACTAGCAAAACATAGGCATGGGGGAATGATGTAGACACATCCATTTAGGTTAAAATGCCTATTTATGCATGTTCCTAGGCTTAGATTTGCATTCTATATTATAAACATTGCATAGCATGCATAATTCTGTATTTAGAGTAGTTGTGTATATTTTAGGTTAATTACATTCTTTTTGTAGTCAGGAGAGAAGGAGATTTATTTCAGAGCCTCGGATTGACGATCCAATCATATGGATCTAATCAGGACGACGATCAGAGTCCAACGCCTCCAAAATTGCCTTGATCGGAATCCCGTAGCACCATATGCAGTCTAAGGAAGATCGACAACCATGGGACTACATGACGTAATTTGGAGCTTCAAACGACAAATCTGACCGCGTGGATGGATTCGGGTTGACGATCGTTCCCAACAGTAGAAAAATTGTCTCGATCCAACCTCTATAGCAGCCCCTACAACGAAAAGAAGATGGAAGACCTAGATCACACCACGTGGTGCAACCCAGGCTGCCCATGTGCATGAACGCACCACTGCACATGCGCAGAAGTACTGGCACGCACGCACTCGCAACAGGTGCGCATGGAGGCAGCGGTAGCGCACGCGTGTGCGTGGGACACGGATACGCGTAGCGCGCGTCAACGTAGCAGTGGGTGGGCACGTGGCCTGTTTTCAACGATGTTTATGACAGTCACTAAATGTCCTGTATACGAATTTGTTTCTTTCCTCCACTATAAAAGGACCCCTACCACTCCCATGTTTCTTCATCTCTTCCTTTCTTCCTCTCACCACCTTTAAGGCTCTAGGGAGAGCTTGTCCAAGCCCGGGATGCTCCTCTAGCTTAGAAAACCAAATATTTTCCCTCCTCTGATCCCCTTCGTGGAGCATCCCGTGGTCGTCTTCTCACCTACTTCAGGAAGTAGATCCTCTCCGCGATGACATCCCGTCCCGTCCTCCTTCCTCCGTTGTCGTTCTCCTTTGTCTTGCTCGTCACCACCTTCGTCTGGGCGCCGTTAGAGTAAGTTGTCTTCCAAGCGACCATCAAGGGGGATTCTTCTCATCTCCATCTATCTTTACTATTTTCTAGTGTAGTTTTTCTCGCTTTCATAGCAGTAGAAACACTTGTTGAGATATATGTGATTGTTTCTCTCTCTCTCTCTTATATTTTGCAAGTATATTAGTTAGATAAGAATTCATTGACCTAATCTCTTGTTTGCTAAAAATACTAAAAAAATTAGAAAAGACAAAAATGACAAAAACAAATAAAAGGGAAACACGTATTTTTCAAAACCAAACGTTTGCCTCCCCGTGTTCGACCCGGGACTCACTTTTCGTGTTTCGGTTATAAATTTTATTTGATCGACGGATTTTCTCGCGAATCGAACTATGACGACGAGTTTTCCATACTCGAACCTTTTTGCGATGAATCTTCGACTCAATCACCTGCCTGATCCACGACTAGGGGGTGCATTCTCTCGAGGGCTCCTCCTCGATGGGGTTTGCCCCAGCGACCTTCGGTGGTTTGATTCACCTCAAGCATGTCCACTCGGTGCATGGCCAAGGGAGTGCGTTCCTTGAGGAGCTCCATAGTGCAACGTGGCTTGTAATTGCGTAGCATGGCCTGCGACTGTGGCACCCCTAGGGTCGGTTGCTACTTGCGGAAGGAACCCAATTCATAGGCAGGCATGGGGGCCTGCCTGCCTAGGAATACTCTCGCCCTTGGCAGGGCTATCATCACTGTCGCCCTTTTGGCCTATTCACGAGAGGAGTTAACTCGCTCCGTGGTCTCTTGTTAGGATACTTGGGTGTGTGACCAGGGCATTGCACCAGTGCTTACGGGCCAAACGGATAGGCTTGAGATGCCAGAGGGTCATCGCCTCACGGGGCCTCGCTCGGGCTTTTCTCCTTGTATGGAGTGCCGAGCCTTGAGTTGACCCAGATAAGATCGAGCAGGCTCAACCCTTCGTCGCTTGACTTCAAACAACCTATAGGGGTCGTTTATGGCCCTTTGGTGCCTAACGAAGTACTCTTAGGACTTGCTCATCACACCTCTAGAGGAGCTGACAAACTATTCGACTGGCCAGGCAATGATCCACACACGGGCTCTCGCTGAGTCGGCGTCGCTAGAAGCGCTCTGTGGGATCTCCCTTTGGGATGGCCGAGTGTCGACTCTACCCTAAGATGGTTTCTGGGGACGTGGTGCATGAGCTAGAGTTTGCCTTTACCTTCACGCTAGGCCTTAACTGGTTCTCCAAGCACTTCCAGCGGGGATCTCCATTTTCTTCTTCCTGAGTGGGTAAATGGTACGTGCACGGGCATATACCCAGAATCACCAGACTTGGCTCCTTGTTCCTCTTTCCTTGGGTTACGCCTCATGGAAGGAGGGTCTAGCGTGGGGACCTCAGGGGTCTAGCCGGGGTCCTTGGGGCTTGAAGATGCTGTGTCCTGACAGGGCCCCTCCAAAGGGAGGGAAGCCGCGAGTGGAACCGCGGGTGGTTACAACCATTGCGATGGTTCTTACTCAGGGAGGTCGAGGCTGGGCGTCGGAAGGGTCCTTCCTCCCAGCGATTGGATGCTCTGGAGAGTGATGGCTCTTTCGTTGACGCTTCCCATAAACAGCGCCATTTAATGAGCCTCGGAAGGCCACCAAGAGATTTGTTATCGTAGGAGGCACTACTTAGCCATAAATTATCCATCGTGTAGGAGGCTAGAGCAACGATACACAAGCATACACAGAGGAGAACAGGGATTTGGTGACCCAGTTCCACCGTAAGGGGTGTACATCTGGGGGAAGGATGGTACTCCCAACTATGCACTAGAATTTTGGGGATGCATATTACATAATCTCGTTCCCTCTCCTGGGGAGATGCCCCCCTCCTCTGGGGGCCCCCCTCTCTATTTATTGTTGGTGCTAGAGCACCACGATCATTTGTTTTGATGATAACAAAACACGTGTCATTTAACATTTGCACTTGGAGTCTTAGATTTCAGGCAAATTGCAAATGGAGACGTGACCAGACAGAGTTCGAGCTCGCATCCAGGATGGATTGGAGGAGCTTGATGGAAAATAGAGGAGATTCGCGAGGAGCTATGGCTTGAAGAAGGAAGGAGATGAAGAATATGATAGATTTCCTTCTCTTGTACTCTTTGTATTTTTCGTTTCTTTTGTTTCTCTTTATTTTTTGTTACTTAGATTCATGTTAAAGAGCCTCAAAGGACCCTAACAGTAGTCCTAGGAACACCGGCACAACCCTAGGATACTTAGGTTTTCTGTAGAGAACTTAGAAAACCAATATAGGGTTCAAACAGCTTTTTCAGACGTCTAATTCCAAAATCAGATGTCTGATAATGTGTTTTAAGACGTCTGATTGTTGATTCAGACGTCTGATAACATTTAGGATGGACTTATTAGCTCTGTCTGATGAAATCAGACGTCCAGACCTCTGTCCAGACGTCTTAGAAGACGTCTAATGAATTTGCCAGACGTCCAATTAGTGGACCATTGGCTGGCTTAGCAAACACTCAAGGATATGACCGTTAGAGCCTTATTAGACGTTTTTAAGCCTTTCCAGACGTCTGATAGATGATCGTTTTGCCTCGGCTGACCCAAAATCTCTTCTCAGAGATTTTATAGCCGTTGCAACTCTTGGAAATCCATTCCCACGAAAAAGTAGGTTTCCAGACGTCCAGCATAGTGCCAGACGTCCTGTATGTCTTCTGATGGACTTGCGCTAGAACCCTGTTTAGATCAGATTCAAGATAGGAAGAAACCTGCATAAAATCAGACGTCTGACCTTATTTTCAGACATCTTAAACTGGCTTCCCAGAAGTCTGATGCCAGGATCAGACGTCTGATAACCCTGTCAGTGCAATCATTGTTCTTGATTTCGGCCTGATTCTCTTGGGCTTTGCTCCCATCGGCTATGGAAGCTTTCCTAAGCCTTCCAAAGCTTTCCTAAGGCCTCTATAAATAGAGAGGAACCTCTTGCACACCTAGATACACAAGACACACCTAGTAATACACTTTCACACTCTTTTGTGTCCAAAAAGAAGCTCTTGCTCTCCAAGCTCAAGTTCTACATCTTGAGAGCATCAAGCCTTTGCGCACCCGCTCTCCCGCCCTAGTTCACGAGAGCGACGTTGCGCCGTCGCATGGTTCACGCACCCGCGTCATCGATTTGACGCACTCCTTGCAAAGGGGAGTTTCCTAATTCCTATAGAAGCTAGGTTTAAATCATTGTTACTCTATAGGACTATATTTGTTATTTTAGTTTGTTATTCGGTTGGGTATTCACTTTGCGAATTTCCGTCTCCTTCGTGGGACAAAATCCTTCTCGTGAAGAGAAGGGGTTGAGGAATGCTACCCTCGCACTTGTAGCGTGGTTGTAATTGAGGTTGAATCACCCTCATTTAAGTAATTCGTTTAGTGGATTTGATCAACTTAGTTGATCGGAAAATCCTAACTCGAGAGGGTTAGGTGGTGATTTTCACCCGGTTTGGGTTTCCACCTAAAAATAATTGTGTACCTTGTGTGATTGATTTTTGTGAAATTGTTTATATTCTATTCCGCATTTTATTACATCACCCCCTCCTAGTAGGGAAATTAATTTTTTGCATTATTACTTATGCTTTCGTCATCATCAAAAAGGGGGAGATTGCTGGTGCCAGAGTACCGCGATCATTTGTTTTGATGATAACAAAACACATGTCATTTAACATTTGCACTTGGAGTCTTAGATTTCAGGCAAATTGCAAATGGAGACATGACCAGACGGAGTTCGAGCTCGCATCCAGGATGGATTGGACGAGCTTGATGGAAAATAGAGGAGATTCACGAGGAGCGATGGCTTGAAGAAGGAAGGAGATGAAGAATAGGATAGATTTCCTTCTCTTGTACTCTTTGTATTTTTCGTTTCTTTTGTTGCTCTTTATTTTTTGTTACTTAGATTCATGTTAAAGAGCCTCAAAGTACCCTAACAGTAGTCCTAGGAACACCGGCACAACCCTAGGATACTTAGGTTTTCTGTAGAGAACTTAGAAAACCAATATAGGGTTCAAACAACTTTTTCAGACGTCTAATTCCAAAATCAGACGTCTGATAATGTGTTTTAAGACGTCTGATAACATTTAGGCTTGACTTGTTAGCTCTGTCTGATGAAATCAGACGTCCAGACCTCTGTCCAGACGTCTTAGAAGATGTCTGATGAATTTGCCAGACGTCCAATTAGTGGACCGTTGGCTGGCTTAGCAAACACTCAAGGATATGACCGTTAGAGCCTTATCAGACGTCCTTAAGCCTTTCTAGACATCTGATAGATGATCGTTTTGCCTCAGCTGACCCAAAATCTCTTCTCAGAGATTTTCTAGCCGTTACAACTCTTGGAAATCCATTCCCACGAAATTCCCACGAAAATGTAGGTTTCCAGATGTCCAGACATAGTGCCAGACATCCTGTATGTCATCTGATGGACTTGCAGTAGAACCCTGTTTAGATCTGATTCAAGATAGGAAGAAACCCGCATAAAATCAAACATCTGACCTTATTTACAGACGTCTTAAACTGGCTTCCCAGAAGTTTGATGCCAAGATCAGACGTTTGATAACCCTGTCAGTGCAATCATTGTTCCTGATTTCGGCCTAATTCTCTTGGGCTTTGCTCCCAACGGCTATGGAAGCTTTCCTAAGGCCTCTATAAATAGAGAGGAACCACTTGCACACCTAGATACACAAGACACACCTAGTAATACACTTTCACACTCTTTTGTGTCAAAAAAGAAGCTCTTGCTCTCCAAGCTCAAGTTCTACATCTTGAGAGTATCAAGCCTTTGCGCACCCGCTCTCCCGCCGTAGTTCACGAGAGCGACGTTGCGCCGTCGCATGGCTTACGCACCCGCATCATCGATTCGACGCACTCCTTGCAAAGGGGAGTTTCCTAATTCCTATAGAAGCTAGGTTTAAATCTTTGTTGGCTCTATAGGACTATATTTGTTATTTTACTTTGTTATTTGGTTGGGTATTCCCTTTGCGAATTCCCGTCTTCTTCGTGGGACAAAATCCTTCTCGTGAAGAGAAGGGGTTGAGGAATGCTACCCTCGCACTTGTAGCGTGGTTGTAATTGAGGTTGAATCACCCTCGTTTAAGTGATTTGTTTAGTGGATTTGATCGACTTGGTTGATCGAAAAATCCTAACTCGAGAGGGTTAGGTGGTGGTTTTCACCCGGTTTGGGTTTCCACCTAAAAATAATTGTGTACCTTGTGTGATTGATTTTTGTGAAATTGTTTATTTTCTATTTCGCATTTTATTACGTCACCTCCTCCTAGTAGGGCAACCACATTTATAACATGGGGATAACTCTTATTGATGGGTTCTAGTACCCCTCTGTCAGGCTATATGGTAGCTGTCAAGGTGTAGGTAGTCAAGCACATCATATCATATCTTCTACCCTTGCTGCACAGGATCTTTTGGCAGACTGGGATGATGTTGATTGGGATTCGGCCGGTCTTAGGTAGGGCGGGGTGCCAGTTTTGACTGTATACCCTACGTCTGGGTAGCTAGATCCTTTGTCGGGTCATGTGTGGAGTTTTGCATTTGAGGGCAATTTTTGCCCCTCAACTTAATGTGAAGCAGATCTATAACCATCGTCACTCTTCATTGCGAAATGTTGTTGAGTGGACATTCAGTGTCCTAAAAGAATGGTAGAAATTACTTGACCAACGACCATATTACAGATATAAGAACTAGTGTCTGATGGTAATGGCAGCTTGCATCTTACACAATTTCCTAAGTCATTTCGAGCCAAATGATGAGTTGTTTAACGAACTAGTTAACTAGCCATTGCAGGAGGATGGACATGATGATGTCCCAGAAGGTGAGGTTGCTGAGGGTGTCGTAAATGTAGGCATCGCGATACATGATCAAATTGCTGAGCACCTTTGGATTGACTATGGTAGGATTAGATCTAGGAGTTGTAGAGGGTGATTTTGTCCATCAGATCACTCTGGATGTTTTTGTAAAACCTTATGTTAAAGTTGTAGTGATGTTCTACCAAGTATGCTATAATTGAGAACTACATCTTCATAACCTATTACTATATGTTTCTTAACATGCCTTTCCATTTGCAAGAAAATTTACCAATTTCCTGTGAGAAATAATGACAGGATATGGAGATCGTGCCAAAATGTGGAACATTTTGGAGGCATGGTAGGAGATGCTTATGCCATGATGTATGCAATCTAGTTCTAGAGGAGTATATGGGTGGGGAGGAGACCACTCGAAAGAGGATGTACTATGTTTTCCCTTGGAGTGATGGAGTGAGTATGATTGGAAATTTGTGGTTTGCATGGGTTTCAAGTTAGAAATAAAAGCATTTTTTACTTAATCTGCATTTTAGGGATGCGGGTATCGAGTTCGTTTCGATGACCATGAGCCTACACTTCAGTCCTATTAGGTTGAGCTGATTTCAGTGTGTTATATGGGAAGTTGGAGGAGGTATCTTCCATCACTTGAAGGGGGCGTGCATTCGAGTAATATGTCGAGTGGCTTCTTGATCATGTTGCTGATCTAGAGCGTAGGCTATAGGTGAAGAATGACGAAACAAGTAGGTTATAGATGGAAGTTATCTCTTATGACTCTCATGTAGTATAGCTATAGGATAGGGTAGTGGACCTCGAGATAGAGCTCGAGGTTCGTTGCGTGGAAGAAAGCTATGATAGGATGCTTGGCCAGTTCAACAACATGACCATGTAGTTTAGCATCATTTTTGTCTTGTTTCATTTTCGATATGGTATTTCAACTACGCAGTGTTTTCCCTACATTTTGTTGTCTATGTATGACATATGTAAACATTTCATTTGGTAGTTAGTGAATAATGTTAATATTGTGAACTATATGCCTATACTGTGATATTACTACTGTAAACTCCTTTCTTAACAGTATTCCACCCGTAGAATGGACTACATCCTCTCTGAGGAGCATCAGTGGGATCTCCTCCATGCTTTTTATAGGAGGAAACAAGAGGGTTTATATGGAGGTAGGCACTTCACATGTGATGCTTGGCAAACGACATACATAGAATTTGTTGAGTAAACCAATTATTATGTTCATATGACATTTATTTACAAGTCCTAGTCTCACTATTGTGAGACATACTGCCTTATTCGGGAGTTGGTTGATGGCCTTGAATGGGTATGGGACCATGGTGCCTGTATGGTGATTCTAGTAAATGGCACCAGTCAATGGACGCATGTAAGTAATTCTACATCTCCACCTTCTACTTTTGGTCATTTCTTAATTCTTATATGATTAAGGAATGTATTGCTTGAACAGGTTCATGACTATCTTAAGTGGTTGGAAGATCGGTGCTTCCCTTTTTACACTTTAGTTGGCATGATTTGGCTTAGTGTCCTTACGTGATTCTAAGGCCTAATTTCACTACAACAAAACAAGCCTGTGGTAACCACAATTTAAGGATGGATTTTTTTTTTTGGGACCAAAATGAAGTGGGTGACTGATTAATAATCCCCCTAAAAAAGGAACCACTTTAATTGGACGGATGGGTTGTCACACTTGTTCTGTCACCAATTTTCATTTTTTATTTTACTTTTTTTTTTTGACCCAAAACGAAGTTGAGAATAAGGGCTCATTTCGTTCCCACTCTCTCCCACCTCAACAAACTCGCGATATCACCCCTCTTCTTCCTTGTCGTTTCCTCTCCCCACCGAAGTTGGAAATGACAATGCCCCTACACAAAGTGCATGACTCTACTCCCTTTCCTTGCTTGCGACAACGATGACGAGGGCAACGGCAACGATGAGGGCGGCGATAGCGGTGATGATGAAGATGAGGGCAGTGATGGCAGTGACAAGGAGTCATTGAGGTTGCTGCTCCTTCTCGAGAACTATGACCTTGTGCCATGTAGCCTGCTTACTTCATGTGGGGATTTTTGGTCACTGGTGTGCTTAATTTCATATTTTGAGGTCGCTACTTCTTTCATATTGTTACACTATTCATTTCTGGGTTTATCTAGATTAGGTTAGGTTTAAAGGGTAGTGGATCCTTTTGTCGTTGTTAGTATGAAAGAATGTCTATTCTTCCTGGAATGAAGAGTTTTTTTTCCTATAATGCCTTTGTGGCAAATACATGCCCTCATGAAATGGGCTACAGGTTTTTTTGTGTGGGAGGACTAGCTAATTTTTTTTTATTGAAGATGGAAGCACAAAAACAAAACTAACAAAACCAATGCAAAGCCCTCCATTCCTCAAAAAAACACAAAATAATGTAGTAGGCTCCTTATATATCGATGTTTCCAGGAGAGTAGCATCTAAGTGATGAGAGAAACCTCAATCTAATAATGCAGGAGGCTTTGCATGTGGCTGGTATAGGTATTTGTAGGAGGCTTTTTGTTTAGATCCATATTTTTCTTTATCGTTCAGTTTATATATCTGTTCCTATTAATATTTAAAATACATTTAATTGAATAACATTTATTAATATATTTTTTAAATGCATTTAGTAAGATGGATCATTTGAATGACAGAAACTGGATGTACTCTACCGTCAATAGATTCCACAGTGAAAGATTTCAATCTGTTGTTAGAAAGTTTATTGAGTTTGGATGTAATAATTTGAAAGATTATCCAAAGGGGATCATTCCTTGTCCTTGCAAGAAGTACGAAAATACATATAATGAAAATATTAATGAGGTGTTTGAGCATGTGATGCTCAAGGGTTTCACTCATTATTTCACTTAGATACAACATGGAGAGATGAGATGTAAACAATATTCAAGCGATCCTCCAGTTGAAAACACGAATGATAGCATTCATGATCTCCAACAAGATGCCTTTGGAATGCATGGGAGTGAGAGCAACATCAACAATATTGAACAAGATGTGGAAGAACCTATTAATAGGTATGCAGAAGATTTTTGATCTTGTTAAAAAGGCAAATGAACCTCTTTACTTTGGATGTGAAAAATATAGTAAACTTTCATTTATCGTTAACTTGTTGCATATGAAAGTTTTATATGGTTGGAGTAATAAGTCATTCTTAGAGACATTATCTCTGTTCAAAGATGTGCTTCCTATTGGGTGTGAGAATTTACCATCTTATTATGAAGGAAAATACATAGTTCGAAAGCTTGGCCTTCATTACAATAAAATTGATTCATGCTGTAATGACTGCATGCTATTTTGGAAGGAGTGTAAAGACAAAAAGATATGTGATCATTGTCAAGTTCCAAAATACGAAAATGGGGTTACATTTAGGGGAAAAAAGAAAAAGGATCTGGTGAGTAAATTTTGCAAGTACATTTAGGGTTTTGGAGAAATCGTCATCGTAGTCGCAAAACTCATTGCCAGATAAAATTTATATCGAAACTCGAAGTGAGTCCCGGGTCGAATACAGGGAGGCGAACGTATGGTTTGAAATACGTGCTTCGACTTTATTTATTTTTATTATTTTTATCTTTTGAGATTCTTTTGGTATTTTATCACACAGAATACCAAGTTGGATAGCTGTTATCTAATCTACTCTAATAGAATAAGAGAGAGAGAGACATTTCATAAAATCGATCAATGTATATTACAACTAATTGAAACTACACTAGAAAGCAAATAAAAGATAGAAAGAGGTGAGAAGAATTCCCCTCAATGGTCACTTGGAGGACAACTCTTTTTGACGGTGCCTAGACGAAGGTGGTGAGAGGTGGGAGGAACGAGAACAACGTTGGAGGAAGGAGGACGAGACAGGAAGACGTCACGGTGAGGCTCTTCTTCCGGAAGGTGGTAAGAGGATGGCCACAGGATGCTCCATGAAGGGGAGTGAGAAGTGGGAAAACTATTTGATTTTCTACTCTAGAGGAGCATGCCAGGCTTGGTACAAGCTCTTTCTAGAGCCTTGGAGGTGGTGAGGGAGAGAAAGGAAGAGATGATGAAGAATGAAGGGGTGTAGGCCTTTTTATAGTGGAGGAGAGGGGGCTAAAATGGGCGTAGGACAATTAGTGATGTCCAAAAAAGTCACTTAAGACCTGTCGCAGATGTCACAGCAAACAGCTCATGCGGCAGCGCTGCAGCGTTGCTGGCGTGCGCTTCGCGAGCCTATGTCCTGCACGTCCTTGCTGCATGCTGTGCACGCATGTGCACTGCGCTACATGCACCCTATGCTACGTACGCTTGTGCGCCACATTGCATGCACTACGCGTGTGCTGCTGCACTCTCAATTAGAGAATTGGGGGGTGATAAGCACATATAAATTCATCATTAAATGCTTATTATAATAGTTCCTAGGCATAGCATTGCATATCATGATATAAATATTGCATAAACATCCATTACATTGCATCTAGGATAGTTGTATATTATGTACATTAATTCCATCATTTTACATGGCCAGGAGGCAGTGTGACATCTTTACAGGCCTTGGATGAAGAATCCAACCGTACGGATGGATTCAGAGCAACGATTGTAGTCCGTCGATGCAAAAATCGCCCAAATCTGAGCTCTATAGCACCCTTCGCAAGAAGAAGAGGATGGACGGCCCAGACGGTGCCATGTGGTGCCATCCAGGCTACCCCACCTGAGCTAAGGAGCCTCCAAGCTCACCTCAAGATTAGATCCTAGCCGTTGGATCTCAATCCAACGACCGAGTGGCTGCTCTCACCGCGCGGGCACAACTCTTCTTCGCATCACACTTGCAGGCGTGGCGCAACGGTGAGGGGAAGTGCTCTTAAAGAGCGAGCGCAAGATCGAGTCACGATTCGTTGCACCTCGCTACAGTGCAAAACGTAATAGTGTTGCCTGATCGTGATCGAGCGGTTGAGCTTCCCCACGCGTGATCCGACGCCGCCCACCGACGAGAAGGTGCATGCCAGATCACATGCATGCCATCTGAGGCGCGCATTTAAGACATCCGCGTGTAGCGCCAGCCGTTCGATCTCCTTAATCGCGCGAGGCACGTGAGTCAAGTCAACGCGCACGTGATTTGTAGGCACATCTCGACCGTGAGATGCGGCATCCAACAGCGACGAGTGCACGTGTCAGTGATTCAAAATTCAAACGCTAGCAGGCGTACGCTCTCCTCTCGCAATCTCAGCCGCCCGCGCTTGATCCAACGGTTGAAGATTGCCGTGCCTTTAACAGCTGCGAGCGTGAGTGTTGGGTGCAGGCTTTACAATGATAGTAGGGTGGGCCTTTAGGGATGCTTATAGTTGTCACTAAATGGCCAGCGTAGTGCGTGCGCCAGCCCAAGCAATGAAGAGGTGCGGATCTTTATGACAGCTCAAGGGGCCTTTAGTGATGTTACAGCTATCACTGAATGCCTGTGTGTGGGACTCTCTCCTTCCCTCCATTATATAAATACCCGTACACCCTCCATTCCTCTTCATCTCTACCTACTCTACTCCCACCTACTCCCAAGCTCTAGCAAGCCTACCAACGCTCCCTTAGAGCTTGTTGTCAAGCTCCCAAGGCTCCTATTAGTGTAGTAAACCTTTGCCTCACCAAATATTCGTCCATCTTCCCATCGCCATTCATAGGTCGCCTTGGAGCCATCTTCCCACCTCTATTCCGGTAGCAGATCATCTCCGTCTTCTTACCTCCATTCTGGAGCCATGTCGAAGCTTTCCTCGACCCGACATCCTCCTGCATCTCACCTTCGTCGTCCCACTCCTCACCTCCTTCGTCCGAGCTTCCGCCAGGCACCATCGTCTTGTCGAATAGCCGATTTGGGAGATTTCCTCTCACCCCCCTCTCTTTTTATGCTTTCATAGATTATTATAATAGACATTAATGCAATACACATCACATTTGATTCCATCTCTATCTTGTGATTGCTTATCTTTTATTTCAAAAACACAAAAAATAACAAAACCCCAAAACTCTTAAAAAGAAACAAATCGAAATGCGATTTTCAATTAAAGTAAACATCAGCTCCCTATGTTCGACTTGAGACTCCCTTGGAGTTTCGGTACAAATTTTATCTGATCAACATGTTTTGCAACTATGACGACGAGTTCCTTGTAACCCCGATTTCTAACTCGCGAAACGCGTGCGATCATTTTGGTGCCGTTGCCGGGGAGGCAACGGAATTTACTTTAGTGTTTATTGTGCTTCTTTACATTTACATAGCGCTAACCCCACTTGTTTTTGATCTACTATCTTGCAGGTACCCTAGCATGGAGATCCAAGTACGGTAGACCGGAGTAAAGTGAGAGTAGGGTACTCTGTAAGTGTCCCCCACATTTCCCCCCTACTATTTTATTTTGCCACACTCATAACCAAGACCTAATCTACTTAGGTGTTTGCATAAACCCTAGGATAGAATTGTTTGTCTTGTTTTCCACATTCATCCACCTCACCCCCGCATTTAAAAAAAAAAAAGAGATACTTTTTGTGGTACGAATCAATATACACACTCTATACACCCACATTTGAGGTACATAATCAGACTTGATTT
Organism: Thalassia testudinum; assembly: GCA_037157565.1. NCBI lineage: Eukaryota > Viridiplantae > Streptophyta > Magnoliopsida > Alismatales > Hydrocharitaceae > Thalassia > Thalassia testudinum. The sequence goes on along the minus strand of JAZHRO010000035.1, from coordinate 54,877,188 downwards.
TCATCTACTCAACCGAGCTTCCGACCTGTGGACCCAGTACACGAATTCAACACATAAAAGAGTAGAAATCATATTAGGTTAATCACCTTTTTGTGTGCCTTAATTGGTGGTGTATTTGAGCCGATTGATTGAATTGTTTGGGCCGCACCACCTAATCTAAAAGAGGTTCATTTTCTAGTTGCCCCATAGGATTCAATAATTAGGTCAAGCCATGCACTCCATATTTTTCTTGATTTCTAAAGGAAAATACTTGAACATGTGCTTTCAAAAACAGACTTGGTTTGCCTCACAAAACTTGGTTGAAAACACCTAATATTTGAATCCTAAAAGTTATTAAGCAAGATTCAAATCCTAACACTCACCTCATCATTAATAATCTTGCTTGAAAACCTCTTGGTTGTGCACATTCACACATTCTTAAACAAATCATTAAGGGCACAACCCATTAAGGGTCCATCACATTCCAATGCACCAATTTCCCAAGCCTAAATAAAATCAATTAGATGTTGACCCTAAGGATTCATTCGCTCATCGGGATCCAGATTGAGATTATTCACGATTAACCTACTTATACTAGTCAATCTGATGTCTAGCTAGGGGAGTAGTGTCAAACGACTGCGGCTGGGGGGTACACTAGGAACTAGAGGCGCAAGCCAAAGGAAGAATCTTCTCCCCAGTCCCTCCTTCTAACTGGTCGGATTGCCTGGACATAAATAGAGTAAATCGTCCATAGTATTAGGATGGATTCTGAGAGTCAGTAGACCTTAGGCTACCCCATCTAAGGACAGGCTTGTATTCTTGAGCTGCAGCGTTCCCTCTTTTCCCCGTCCTTCCGACTTCCTTCCAGTGTATGCTCAGGAGGAGGTCGTTGAACCCTAGATTGGAAGGACCTTTAGACCATTCTAGGAGGTGGAGGTTGAGCTATAGCCAAGCAGATCCCATGGCTGATCAACAACAACCTCCCCTGCCCTCGAACCAACAGGAGCTGATTCAGAGGCAGTTGGAAGAATTACAACAGATGCAACAATGGTTCCAACGTATGCATGGTTAGGGTGCTTGGCCCTTGAAGGATTTTTACGATCCTTCAAACTATGGGGAATGTCTCGGCATCATGATTCCCGCCAGAGACATAGAAATCAAGCCCCAAGTCTTAAGTTTGATTAAGCATTTCCATGGGCTTGGCTCGGAGGACCCATTCCAGCACCTAGAGGATCTGACCACTTTGGTTCAGACCACCAGAGCAAGGAATGTGAACGAAGAGCAAATGATCATGAGCTTTTCCCTTACTCTCTCAGGGATAAGGCTGCACATTCGTACCGGACTATAGGAAGGCTGATTGAAACTTGGGCTGCTCTTAAGTTGACTTTCTTGAAGAAATTCTTCCCTATCGGAAGGACCAATGCCTTGCGACGGGCGATTACCACTTTCGCTCAGTGGCTGGGGGAACCGTTTCATGGTGCCTGGGAGTGATTCTAGGAACTTTTGAGGAAGTGTCCACAAAATGAGGTGCCAAAATGGCAACTCGTGCAGATTTTCTATCACGAGTTGGTTGAGCAACTCCATAATCACGTGGATGCCTCCTGCGGAGGCAATTTCCTCAACAGGGATGCAGATAGTGCATACGACTTGTTTGAGGAAATGAGCAAGAACTCAATTAATCACGCCTCCATGGATGCATTCAACCGGTCCCAACAACCTAGGTCAAGTGCTAATGAGATTCAGGATTCTCATTCATTTGACATGGAATTTTTTTTTTTTGATAAGGAAAGGAATGCTATCGAATCACAGATAGCAAACCAGGAGAGCTTTTATTAAAAAAGAATAATGAAACAATTACATGGTCGAACCCCATTGATGTATGAGACTCTAGCAGCTATTGACAATCTTATCCACATTCATTGGACTCTCTTGAAAAACACTCATTCCTAGCCCTCCAGATAGACCATAGAACAACCACCATAGATAAACATGGCTTATTCACCCTCACAAGAGAACTCCAAAGAATCTCCCATGTGGGAAGAGAATCTCTACAAACTCTGCTCAAGACATAATTTGTGATCACACACGAAGAAAAAATATGAGTGCTGGAATCGTTATGCATCCCTCATAAATGGCAAAACTGGGTAGGAGTTCCAATTCTCCTATGCCTCAGATCTCCAGTAATCAGACCATCCCTTCTGCATAACCACAAAAAAATTTCTACCTTCAATTTCCATAACTTTTTTCCCACCTCATCAACTTCCGCCATCCTGGATGAGTTAACCAGCTTGTCATAGGCAGCTGCTGAAGAAAAATTACCCTCCCACTTGTATGTGTCATATTCATCAGGTGTGGGTTTGAAGGCAGCAAGTTCTTGCATGAGGCACTCGTTTTCTGCTCGTGTTCTTATTTCATGGTTATTCCACATTGCATTATTCAAAGACCACTTTTCAGAAGCCACGTCCCAATAATCAGAAACCACAACATTCTTATCAGACGCAGTTGTAAAGGCAAGGGGGTACCTGTCTTTGATCACCCCCCCAGGCAACCAATTCTCCAGCCAAAATTTGAAGCTTTTCCCATCACCTAAAACAGATTTGAACAAAATCCAATTATCCGCCAAGGCACGCATCACAGAAGACCAAAAAGGAGAGGGTTTGCGGGGATTTAGGAGGTTCTTCTCATCATTGGAAGCCCCATAGCTATCTTGAACAATCTCTATCCACATTTTTTTTCCCCTTGCAGCAGTCAAACAACCCACTTCAACAACAAAGCATCATTAAATTCTTTGAGGGATCTAATACCCATGTGGCCAATCTTTTTTGGCCTACAGATCGAATCCCATTTTATTGGTTGGAGGAAGGCCCCTTGGTGAGAGGCCCCTTTCCAGAAGAATCTTTTGCGCATCACATCAAGTTTTTTCCAAATAGATTTTGGGGCTCTGAGAATAGAAAAGAAAAAAACTGGAATCGATGTAATGACTGAGTTCAGTAAAATATGCCTCCCACCTTTTGATAGGTAGCGACTACTCCAACCCTCTAATTTCGTAGCCACCTTTTCATATAGGAAGGACCAGGTTGCTTTCCTTAGTTTAGTGCACTTCAGAGGCAACCCCAGATATTTGACGGGCAGTGTAACCACAGGTGTGCCCAACATGGTAGAAATGTCATTCTGGATCATTCCATTCATACCAAAATAGACCAAGGAAGATTTGTTTCCATTAAGTCTAAGACCAGAAATCTCGCCAAAAGTCTTTACCATATAAAATAGCGCATGCACTTCCCTCTTCCCCCCTTCCACAAAAAAAAACAATGTCATCTGCATATTGGAGAATGGGAGCTAAGGCCCTATTATTAGACATTGAATACCCCCTTATTAGTCCATTAGCTGCTAGTTTGCATGCATATCTTGCCAATGTATCCACTGCAAGGTTAAATATCAAAGCGGCAAGAGGGCACCCTTGCTTAACCCCACATTGGGATTGGATCCATGTTCGGCATGGTTTCCCATTTATCAATGGGGAAAAGGAGCCAGTCGTGATACACCAACTGAGGTGGAAATTTTCTCCTTTTGAGGATTTCCCACAGGTACGGCCAGGAGACTGAATCATAAGCTTTGGAGAAATCGACTTTCCATAGAAAGGCCTTGGTCTTTCGCCTGTGCCATCCCATTACCATCTCTTGCGCCATAATGAAGGATTCCTGTAGCGACCTCCTAGGAGGAAAAGTAGACTGGACCGGCATTATCAAATCCTTTAGTACCTCCCGCATTTTGTTGGCTATAATCTTACTGATAATAAGATAAATAGAATTTGATAAGGCAATGGGTCTATAATCAGAGAAATTCTTCGCACTTGATTTTTTTGGTAACAGGAACAAATAGGACTTATTCAATCTCTCAAACCCAGAGTTACCCAATTCAAATTCATGAATAACCTTGATTACATCCATTTTGACAACACTCCACATTTCTCTGTAGAAGAATACCTGAATCCCATCTGGACCTGGAGCCCCCTCATTATTTAAGTCTTTAATTGATTTCATTGTTTCTTGTTCAGAAATAGAAGCAACTAGCATGGCCCTCTGATCACAATTTACACTTGGGAAATCAGCCGATGCCATCCTCCAAGAGCCCCTCGGTTTAGCCTTGGCAAGTTCTTTGAAATACTTGCCGGCTTCACTTCTAATTTCATTAATAGAAGTAATAGTTCTCTCACCCACTTTAATTGATGAGATAAGATTGAATCTTCTCCTAGCACTGGTCGCGAGATGAAAAAACTTCGTGTTAGCATCACCTTCTTTGAGCCACAGTTGTCTAGATCTTTCACGCCAGTCCACTTCTTTTTTCAGATCTTCCTCCCCAAATGCTGAGTGCATCTTCTATCTTTGCTACTATTCTTGAGAACTCAAAGGTTGCCTACACTCCTTCAAGTCCAGCTCTTTGATCACTGCCAAAGCCTCCACCCTCCTTTGTTCCCTGATCAGTGCCACTGCCTATCTATATTCTTTCAACATGGAGCGCAGACCTGTCAGCTTTGAAGCCAGCTATTGTGTGGTAGATCCTTGCACTGCCTTGTTCTACCACCAATGAGTTACCATTTGCACAAAGCCCTCCTCCCTAAACCAGGACTTCTTGAGTTTGAAATACGATCCAATGTCAGAATTTGTCCCACTGTCCTACACTAGTGGAGTGTGGTCAGAAAAGGGCCTATCAAGGCTCATAACTGCCGATAATTGATGCCTCACCAGCAGGCTTGGACTGCCAAAAAATCTGTCCAACCTAGATGATTGTCCACTTCCATTTCTCCAAGTGAATTCAACTCCACAGATAGGATACTCTGTGACACCCAGACTCTACGCAGCCATCTGGAAGCTAGCCATTGAACTGTCCATCCTACCCCCAGGTCAATCCTCACTTGATAGGTGACAATTGAAGTCACCTCCTATAAGCCAAGGTACCTCATGCACCCTTTGATGCACTGCAGATAATTCCTCCCACAGGCCTGCCCTATCTGCAGCAGCACATGGGCCATAAATGCATGAGACAAACCATTCCAAGTCTCCTTGAGGGGATAGGCATCTGCAAGTAAGCACATGCCTATCACAAAAGACTTCAGTTACCTTGAGACAAGATTTTCTCCACAAAATAGCCATTCCACCAGACCTTCCAACTGCACCCTTCACTACAACATCTGCATGTCCAAACTACCTAAAAAAGTCCCATACCTGACCATTCTCCTCCTCCACATGTCTCTTGGATGAGAGCACAGTCAATTTCCCATTCAGAAAGGTATCTACACAAGGAAGCCCTTCTTACCTTATTGCGCAGCCCACGCACATTCCAAGTTAGCACTCTCATTCCTTGCCTGGTTGGTCCCCTTGAGCCAAACTGCCCACGTACTCAACCATGACTGAATTTGCAATGGTCTGCTCCACAATGGGGGTCAGGTTCTCCTTCCTTCTCCTTCTGAGCATGTAAGGGGATGGACCCACCCCCTTTTCTGATTAGATCCACTACCAAATTTCAGATTAGCTGGGGCAGTGAACTGCACCTGATTCACCTCCTTGAGGGCTCTGCTGTCACTGTTGAGCACAATTTCCATGCCTATCTTCCCCTCCACTTTACTGCTAGGAACCTCTGAGTCTTCCTCGAAAGCTTCAGAATCATCCATAGAACCAACACCTTTGGCTACCAAGACTTGGCTGCAACTTCCTAAGGCACTAACATCTTCCATATGCATTAAGTCCTTCTTTGCGTAGCCCTGATGATAGTCCTTCCTCTTTTTGGACTCAGGGGCTTCATCTGGTGAAAAGAGACCCACCCTTTTGTCCTGTTGCATCTCCTCAGATCAAGCCACAAACGTCTTAACCTGCCCATGCTCTGGATGCACAGACACTTGTCCAGCCACTGCTAGGCGAATAAGCCATGAGGAGCCTCCACATCTGATTGTAACCTTATCAGGAACTGAGCCAGACTTGAAGACATCAGCCTCAATTCTAAGTGATCGGATGTCCCCTTCTTCAATCATGACTTCAGATCCTTCACAGATGGAAGCAAAGCCTGCAACCATCTTGGCAACAACTCCCTTAGATCTTAAGTGCAATGGCGGTCCTTTGATCTCAAGAATCACCCTCCTAGAACCCATTCTTTAAGGAGGCCTATTAGGGAGAGCCCCATCGAAGAGGGACACCATTCTCCAAACCACATTAATATCTTCAAAAGAACTTGATCTAAATCTCAGCCTTTCCACATCCATCATCCCTAAACCAAAGACTAGAAAGCGAGATTGAGACAGCATTGCAACCTTCTAGTCCACAGACAAAGGTTGTAGGGAATATACCAGATCTTGAAATGTTTTGATCGAGGGTTTACCTGCCATAATCTCACCAATCAGAGCACCCCTCAACATGATCTCCACCGAAGAGATCTCCTCAGATAGCTGGATCTCCACTTCAATTAAATGTCTGCCAAGTGCCGGCGGTGGTGGCAGTCGGGGCTCCTTCATCGTTACCCAGCCGAGGCACAGAGAGGCCATCTTTGTATGTGGCGGCTTCATCCTAGGGCAGGAGTCACGTTTGTGCCCTTCACCCTTGCACGCCAGGCAGATTAGAGGGTTCCTGCAGATCGCAGCCAAGTGCCCCCTTTGTCGACATCTGAAGCACAAGACATCGCCATTAGCTTTCCTCCAAGGCCTTCTTGGGTAGTTATCGATCGTCCTACCAACATGCTCCTGCTGGACCCTCTCCCTTCTCCTCCAGTTCCTCGACCTCCATGTCTTCCATTCACCCCCTTCCTCAGCCCTAGCCGCTTCCACGCCGCCGCCACCTACCGCCTGATGCCATCCACCCTCTTTTCCTCTCTCATTTTTCCAAAGACATGGAATTAATTTGTAATAAACTGGATAAAATGGACTTGGTTGCTAAGAAAATGGTAGAATGGATGTCTGAGAATTCAGGAAACACTTCTATACCCACTCCCAGAATTCGAGATTCCATTCCTCACGAGCTCCCACAGGGCGGGAATTCGTGAACCAACTCGATTTATCTCAACCTATGAGCCAGGATTTCTCGGAACCTTATAGGTTCCAAATTGGGGCCTTTAATCCCAGTTTTTTTATCCTTCCTTCTCTCCATCCTCGTCATATGAGGATGCTTATGCAATGTAGGAGAATGTTAGGTCCAACCCATATTCCAACACTTATAACTTGGGATGGAGGAACCACCCTAACTTCTCTTGGAAAAATTAGGGGCAACAGACCCAATCTTGACCCAACAACTATGCATCTCAAAAGCCTATGGGTTAGGGTCAAGTATACACCCAGTTTCCCCCGAGATCGATTACTCGGCCATCTTGGAATGCCCAACAATCTGCAGGGCTGGCTGATTTAAATCGGCAGATGGTGGAAATGCAAGGGTCCATGCTTTAGCTTATGCAACAAATGAAGACATCATTGGATAACTTGCAATCCAGGTTAATTGTTAACACCCGACAACCCGAATCTCTACCATCCCAACCTGTACCCAACCTTCGCAATGTGCAAAATTAGGGCAATAGTTCCCAAGGGTACGAGAATCAAAGGGACTCACACGCACATGCTCAGGTGGTTGAGCAGGGTCCCTCATCTTCTTCTTCCTCTGGTTGCATGACTAACCAAGGACCTCCATTCTTCACTAGCCCACCTCAAGACCCAAACTCGTATGCCTCTGCAAACTTTGTCACCTTGAGAAGTGGAAAGCAAACCCAGGACCCCAAATTGCCCTCTAGATGCCAAAACCCTGGGGAGCTTGAGAGAAAAGAGGAGGAGATTGAAAAAAACTATAAGGCCCAGGGACTGGAAATTGAAAATTCCACCTATATCTCATTCCCTGAGGCCCTATTGAAAACCAAGAAGAAGAAAACCCTAGATAGCAATGAGGAGCTTCTGGATTTATTCAAGAGCGTAAAGATCAATATTCCGCTCCTCGATGTTATTAGGCACATCCCGGCTTACACTAAATTTTTGAAAGAACTATGTACCCAAAAGTGTAAATCGAGAGAACCCACTCCGGTGATTCTCTCTGAGCAGGCAAGTTCTGTGATCCTGCATCACCTTCCTCAAAAGAAGAAAGATCCAGGTGCCCCTTGATCTCATGCATTATTGGGGAATACAATTTTGATAGGGCACTATTGGATCTAGGTGCATCCATCAACCTAATCCCGACTTCTCTTTATGAGAGGTTTAGGTTAGGTGAACTAAGGCCAACCTCAGTAATGCTACAATTAGCGAATCGATCGGTCACCACACCGAGAGGCATTATTGAGGATGTAATTGTCAAGGTCCAGGATTTCTATTTTCTTGTAGATTTCCTCATCCTTGACATGGATGTACCTAATGATTTGAGGAACACGCCCATCATTCTAGGGCGTCTGTTCCTAGCTACCGCCAAGGCCAACATAAACAGTGAAAGCGATAGTATGGAGATCACCTTTGGGGATAAGAAATTAACTCTGGATATTTTTAAGGTGATAAGAGGATTTGTGGATTGTGGATTCATTGAGGAGCTCGAGGATCAGGATCTTGAGACTTGTATGACAATCAGTGAGCTCAAGGACTCCATTAGTTTTAGCGAACCCAACCCACAACCCTCTTCTGTGGTAGACCTGCCACATCCCAAAGAGGCTGTTGATTTTGTTCATTCCTACCTTCTTCCACTGGATCGTCCTGATGAATCTTCATCAGCATCCTCCCTACCTTCTATTCTAAACCTACCCCAGTTGGAATTAAAACCATTGCCCAAAAATTTGAAATACGAGTTCTTAGGACTTGAAAACACGCTCCCTGTGATTATTAGTGCTGATTTGACTAAGGAGCAAGAATCGAGGTTAATTAAGGTCCTTAAGAACAACAAGGAGGCAACTGGTTGGACCATCCACGACCTTAGGGGGATCGAGCCATCTTATTGTAATCGTCGTATTTTCATGGAAGATGGATCCCGCCCTTCTTGCGAAATGCAAAGGAGACTAAACCCGAATATGCGAGAAGTGGTCAAGAAGGAGATAATCAAGTGGCTCGATGCTAGGATTATTTACCCAATCTCGGAGAGTCCGTGGGTTAGCCTCATTCAGATTGTACCTAAGAAGGCGGGAATAACCGTTATGACTAATGAGAAAGGGGAAACCTTCACCACCCGTTCAGCTTCTGCTTGGAGAGTCTGTATTGACTATAGGAAGCTAAACACAACCACTAAAAAGGATCACTTTCCCTTGCCATTCATCGATCAAATCCTTGAAAGGTTAGCTGGGCAAAAATATTTTTGCTTCCTGGACGGTTATTCGGGATATAACCAAGTCCCTATCCATCCTGAAAAAGACAACTTTCACATGTCTCTATGGAACCTTTGCATTTCGTAGAATGCCATTCGAGCTTTGCAATGCGCCGACGACTTTTCAAAGGTGCATGCTGGCCATCTTTTCTGACATGGTGGGAAATTGTCTTGTGGTGTTCATGGATGATTTCTCCATTTTCAGAGATTCTTTTGAGTCTTTCCTGGCTAACCTGGAATTGATCCTCCAGAGATGCATCAAAACACAGTTGGTCCTTCGTTGGGAAAAGAGGCTCTTTATGACTCAGGAAGGCATTGTCCTGGGTCATGTGGTATCTAGTCGGGGTATTGAAGTTGATAGAGCTAAGGTGGATGCTATCTCTAGACGTCCTCCACCCACATCCGTAAAATAGATATGCTTCTTTCCTTGGGCATGTGGGTTTTTACAGAAGATTCATTAAGGATTTCTCAAAGGTTGCTCGGGCCTTGAGTAACCTTCTAGCCAAAGATACGCCGTTCGAGTTTGATGAATCATGCCGTAAGGCATTTGATTTATTGAAAACGATAGTCACCTATGCCCTAGTGTTGCAACCACCGGTCTAGACAACCCCATTTGAGATTATGGCTGACGCATCTAATTATGCCGTCGGTGCTGTCTTGGGTCAAAAGATTGAGAAAAAGCCCTCTGTGATTTACTATGCTAGTAAGACTCTAGACGAGGCCTAGAGGAACTACACCGTTACTGAAAAAGAATTGCTAGCCATGGTTTTCACTTTAGAAAAATTTAGGGCTTATCTGTTAGGTTCTCATGTCATCATCTATACCGACCACTTAGCCTTGAAACATCTCTTGGCCAAAAAGGATGCTAAACCTCATCTTATTCGTTGGATTTTGCTGCTTCAAGAGTTCGATCTTGAAATCAGGGATAAAGCTGGGGCACAAAATGTAGTGGCGGATCACCTCTCGAGAATCCTAATTGATTCTCCTCATCCGGATGTCCTGATCTCTGATACTTTTTTGGATGAGACTATCCTCATAGTCTCGAGTATCTGAACCCTCTGATTTACAGATATTGTCAATTATTTGGCTGTTGGTCAAATCCCCTAGGATTGGACCAAACAACAACGGGATAGACTTATGTCTGAGGCCAAATATTATTTTTGGGCTGATCCCAAGCTGTACTGCATTGGTGCAGACTAGATCATTTGTCGATGTGTCTCGGAAATCGAGTTCCATAGCATACTTGAGTTCTACCACACATTTGCGTGTGGTGGACACTTTTCCGGGAAAAAGACGGCCGCAAAAATTTTGCAATCTGGATTCTTTTGGCCGTCATTATTTAAGGGTGCCCAGGAATTCTCTAAGTCATGCAACCGATGCCAGACACTCGGGAACATCGCTAAGAGAGATATGATGCCCCTGAACCCAGACATTTGGGGCATCAACTTTATGGGACCCTTCCCTTCTTCATTTGGACACCAGTATATTCTGGTCACTATTGATTATGTGTCCAAGTGGATTGAGGCAATTCTCATCCGGACCAATGACCACAAGGTGGTCATCAATTTTGTGAAGAGAAATATCTTCAGTCGGTTCGGGGTTCCTAGGGTAATTATCAGTGATGGTGGCACACATTTCACTCATGCCCAGTTTCGGAATTTATTGGGAAAATACGAGGTGAATCATCAGATTTCCAAGCCTTACCACCCTCAGACGAACGGATAGGCTGAGGTCTCCAATCGGGAGATCAAGAACATTTCGTAGAAAACCATTAGGCTTGATAGGAAGGATTGGACCCAAAAGCTAGATGATGCTCTTTGGGCTTACCGTACAACGTACAAAATGCCTATCGGTATGTCTCCGTTCCATCTGGTGTTTGGTAAGGCGTGTCACTTACCCATAGAACTTGAACACTGGGCATTTTGGGCCATCAAGAAATGTAATGTGGACCTTGAGTTGGCTGGAAAAACCAGGAAACTCCAACTATCTGAGTTGGAGGAGCTTCAAAATGATGCTTATGAAAATGCCATAATCTATAAGGCAAGGGCCAAAGCTCTCCATGACTAGATGATTTCATGTAAGAGCTTTGAGCTGACTAGGAGGTCTAGCTTTTCGATTCTTGATTGAAGCTTTTCCCCGGTAAACTCTAAGTGGGACGGCCCATTCATTATTGAGCGGATTTTCCCTAACAGGGCTGTCGAAATCTTTGACCCAAAGACAGGTAATATTTTCAAGGTCAATGGACAGCATCTCAAATCCTTTGTTGACCATGTGCTCCCTAAACCCGTTTCGGACAAGGTTGCTCTTAACTTGTCGTAACCACCGCGAGCTGATCATCGCCCAACTGAAGGCACTAAACTCAGCACATGTAAAGACTGTTCCAAGCTGACCAGAGTCTCATGGAAATGAGGTGCTATTCTTCCACTTCTACTCTCCTGCATGCTTTCATTTTGAACAATGAGGACATTGAAATAGATAAGCATTGGGGGGTGGAAATATCTTATAATCATTTTGTTAGCTGTAATAGTAATTTCCTACTTTCTTTTATTAAAAAAAAAAAAAAAATAGAATTAGGAGATGAGAACTTAGGCATTAGGAGTTGCAAACTTTAGGAATTGATACTTTGAGACATGAACACTTAGACTCTTTAGGTCTTCAGGCTTAATTAGCCTAGGTGTCCACTCGAATGTGGACTTAGTCCTGTGTCCTCGCCAATTCAAATTCATTTTTAATTTGGCTAATAAATTGGGATGACAAGTATGTGACTTATCAACCCGCCCTTTGATTTGGGGGGACTTTAAGCCTAAGCATCTACACACATTTTTTGCACTGACTCATTTTTTGGTGGTTTCTTCAGAAATTGGGTAGCTAATGAACTATCTAAGGTGGTATGACTGGCAAGTTGTTGGTGGTAACAGTTCATCGGCCGGTTGTCCAGAGCCTAGTCATAAGACCATTTTCGTTGTATTGCCTTTAGGTAAATCTTAGGTCAAGGAAGCCACCTACTTAAAGAAAAAAAATAAACAAATAAAAAGAAAAAGAAAAAAAATAGAAAAAGGAGAAAAAAAAATAAACAAAACCACACTTCACTGCACAAGTATGGCTGGCAAGTTGTCAGTGGTAACAGCTCATCGGTCGGTTGTCCAGAACCCAGCTCACAAAAAAATGCAAAATAATTCCCAAAACACTTAGGGAAGAAGCAGGGAAGTAGAATAAACTAGGGAGATATACATTGGGTTCGCCCTTGTGTTGACCCCATAAATAAAAGAAGTAAGGAGAAAGCTATCGATTGGAAAGATAAACCTCTAGGCATGGTCACCTAGGGTCGTAGAAACTCGAAGTCCATTTTAACGGTTGTCTAGTGAGTCTTTCACTATTTTCACAAGATGCTTAGCACTTAGAGTCCTTTTCAAGTCTTGGGCGGGTTGGGTAGTTGTAAAAAGTTATCCTGGAAATCTCAAACTCCAAAATTACAAAAAAGAACTAGAAAAGAAGAAAAATAAAAGAATGTATTTTCCCTTTTCAAATAAGGCGAGGGCTTGGACAATTTGCATTTTGGTACGCACCCAGGCACTGTTGAGTTTTTGTAATTAGGTCTTGAGGTTGAGATTTTCTAAAGCAATCAATGAATTTTGCCTAAATACTCAAATCCAGATTCTACTTTTATACATAGCATTTAGGTTCATTTTTGCTAGGGACTAACAAAAAGTAAGCATGGGGTTATGATAAGCACATATAAGTTCATCATAAAATGCTTATTTATAATAGTTTCTAGGCATAGCATTGTATATCATGATATAAATATTGCATAAACATCCATTACATTGCATTTAGGATAGTTGTATATTATGTACATTAATTCCATCATTTTACATGGCCATAAGGAAGTGCGACATCTTTACAGGCCTCGGATGAAGAATCTGACCGTACGGATGGATTCAGAGCAACGATCGTAGTCTGTCAATGCGAAAATCGCCCAAATCTGAGCTCTATAGCACCCTTCACACGAAGAAGAAGATGGACGGCCCAGATGGCACCACGTGGCGCCATCCAGGCCGCTCCACCTGAGCCAAGGAGCCTCCAATCCCACTGCAAGATCAGATTCCAACCGTTGGATCTCAATCCAATAGCTGAGTGGCCGCCCTCATCACGTGGGCACGACTCTTCTTCGCATCACACCCATAGGCGTGGTGCAGCGGTGAGGGGAAGCGCTCTCAAAGAGTGGGCGTGTGATCGAGCCACAATTCGTCGCGCCCCGCTACAGTGCCAAACGCAATAGCGCTGCCTGATCATGATCGAGCAGTTGAGCTTCCCCACGCGTGATCTGACGCCACCCACCGACGCGAAGGCGTACGCCAGATCACATGCATGCCAGCTGAAATGTGCATTTAAGACGTTCGCATGAGGCGCGTGATTCAAAACTATGCGCGCTCGATCTGCAGGCGCTTCTCGACCGTGCGATCCAGCATCCAACAACGGCCAGCGCATGTGCCAGCAATTCAAAATTCAAGCACTGGCAGGCACGCGTTCTCCTCTCACAATCTCAGTCGTTCACGCTTGATCCAACAGTTGAAGATTGCCACGCCTTTAACAGCTACGAGCATGAGCGTTGGGTGTGGACTTTACAATGACAGAAGGGTGGGCCTTTAGTGACGCTTATAGCTGTCACTAAATGGCCTGCGTAGTGCGTGCGCCAGCCCAGCCCAAGTAATGAAGAGGCGCGGATCTTCAGCAACAGCTCGAGCGGCCTTTAGTGACGCTTATAGCTGTCACTGAATGCCTGTGCATGGGGCTCTCTCGTTCCCTTCACTATATAAACACCCCTACACCCCCCATTCCTCTTCATCTCAACCTACTCTACTCCCACTTACTCCCAAGCTCTAGCAAGCCTACCAATGCTCCATTAGAGCTTGTTGTCAAGCTCATAAGGCTCCTATTAGTGTAGCAAACCTCTGCCTCACCAAATATTCTTCCATCTTCCCATCGCCATTCATAGGTCACCTTGAAGCCGTTGTCCCACCTCCATTCCAGTAGCAAATCATCTCCGTCTTCTCACTTCCATTCCGTAGCCATGCCGAAGCTTTCCTCGACCCGACGTCCTACATCTCACCTCCGTCGTCCCGCTCCTCACCTCCATCCGAGCTTCTGCCACACACCGTCGTCTCACCGAAGAGCCAATTCGGGAGATTTCCTCTCACCCCCTCTCTTTTTATGCTTTCATAGATTATTATAATAGAAATTAATGCAATACATTACATTTGATTTCATCTCTATCTTGTGATTGCTTGTCTTTTATTTTAAAAACATAAAAAAATAACAAAACCCTAAAACTCCAAATAGAAACAAGTCGAAGCATGATTTTCAATTAAAGTAAACGTTGCCTCTTTGTGTTCGACCCGGGACTCCTTTGGAGTTTCAGTATAAATTTTATCTGATCGACGTGTTTTGCAACTGCAACGGCGGGTTCCTTGTAACCCCAGTTTCTAACTCGCGAAACATGTGCGATTAGGGGGGTTGCGGGTTTCGAATTTGCGACCTCCTCTTGGAGATAGAGCTCAAGACCACCATGCCAAGGCCTTCACTTTGTCAAGTGGATGGTTTACCTGCTAAGGTGATGTGGAGCTTCCCTGGTCATTGAATCTTCATCCAACGGCTTAGATCTGTTGGCCGAATAGGGAGGGGGTGCATCAGTGGCTCTTGGGTTACCTAGATGATGCCATGTGGCATCATCTGGGCCATCCATCTTTTCTTCTTCATAGATGATGCTACGGATGTCGGATTAAGTCGATTTTCACCTCGTTGGGCTGCGATTGCTGACCTGAATCCATCTATGTGGTCAAATTTGTCATTTGAAGTTTGAATTATGTCACCTTTCCCCTTAGTTGTTGATCTTCCTTAGACTGAATATGGTGCTACGGGACTTTGATCAAGGTGATTTCGGAGGAGTTGGGCTTTGATCATCATCTTGATCAGATCCGTACGGCTAGATCGTCAATCTGAGGTCTCTTAATAAATCTCCTCTCCTGGCCACAAAAGGACGCACATTAACTTGAAATTTAGACAAACTATTCTAAATGTAGAATGATGCATGCTATGCAATATTTATAATATGGAATGCATCTCTAGGCTTAGGAACATCATAAATAAGCATTTTAACCAAAATGGATGTATACACATTTGGTTCCTGCGAAAGTGTTGAGACATTTTCCCTTAATTCCAAGACTACAAAGGATGTTCATGAATGAGAAGCTTGCTAAAGAAATGACATGGCATAAGGATGAGAGTAGATGATGGTTTGCTGTCATCCAATAGATTCTGAAGCATGGAAAGTAGTGGATCTCAAATTTCCAAGATTTGCAGCTCGAAACATTAGACTTGGCCTTGCTAGTGATGGTTTTAATCCATTTGGAAATATGAATAATGCATATAGTATTTGGCTTGTCATTGTCATACCTTATAATCTCCCTCCTTGGTTGGTGCATGAAGTGATGAGAACCTCATCATGAGCCATAACTAGCTCATTTTGACCTAATACAAATGATAAAAGCTCCTACATATCTCAAGGAAAGGCTTAACTCAGAGAATTCTGAGTTTGAGAAGAAAACAAGTCATAAGGGGTAAAAGTGCAATTTTACCAGTATAATCTGCATACAGGGTAATTCAGGGCCCAAACATAGGTCAAAGCATCTTAATAAGAATAAAAGTGGGATGAGATGATCTAGCAAGGGCTACAGCAATTCCAAGAAACTAAATGATAATCTGTAACCCTAAAACAACCCACTTCAATTCACAAGGTTTGAGGCAAAGTAAAAATAGAATAAACCCTCTAAAATTCATAGAAAAATAATCTCTAGGGTTTAGAACCTTCAATTTGGCCTTCAGAACCCATTTTGACCTACATTGAGAACCATGCCCAATTAATAACTTAATTTGGGTTTTTGCGTAAATTGACCGGTCAAACAAGGTTTAATATAGAAATGAAATTCACCACCAGATTCCTTAGGTCCTAATTAGTCATGTATAAAAACTTGAGCCTAAGAAGAAACCTCCTTGACCGACTTTACACTTTGGTCCTCATATATTTACTCTTTGGCTCTCAACTTTTGAACCCTCGCATTTTGGCCCCTAACTCTCCTTCGTTCTTTGCGATCAGGTGCCCCCTGCAAAACCTGCCAGCACCATGCTCCGGCGACCTTGCGCGGAGCATGGCGCCGCGCAGGGTGAGGTGGGGGACCTGGCAAGTAAACCGGGGGTGCCCTGCGTCGTCAGCCGTCGCAGGGACACCCCCCTGGTCGTTATAACCCACCATACCGGCCGTGCGAACGCACGGACGGTATGGGTTCTTGTTTCCGGCCATCCTCCGGCGAGGGAGACACGTCGTCTCCCTCCGCCTTCCTCCTTGTTTGATCCCTATAAATACCCCCCGTTGCTCCACCGACCGGGGCAGCTGGGATCTGACGGAGAAAATCCCCAACTTTCTTCTCCTCTCCCTCCGGCAGACGCCCACCAGCTCCGGCGGTTCCTCCTCCTCCTCCTCTTCGCTCTGCCGCAATACCAGCAGCAGAGACCTCCTCCCCTGTTCTTTCAGCGCCACGCCGTACCCAGCTGGCGCCTCTCCAGCCCTCTGCTCGCCGCCGCCCTTTCCCCTGGGCATCTTCTTCTCCGGCGACAGTCGATACGACTGTCGCCCTGCCCCGGCCCCTTTCGTCTCCGTAGCTAGGTCAGAACTCCTCCCCATCTCCCCCTCTTTCTTTTCCTCACTGCCTTTTATTTGATTAAACCCTCGACCGCTCCTGTTCACCCTCACCTTCTCCGCCTCCGGCCATCCTCCGGCGAGCCGCTCCCATCACCTCAGCAACCCACACGGCTCGCCGACCACCGCAGGACCTCCGCCTCCTCACCCTGATCAACCTCCGCCCTGCCACTTCCCCCACATCACCCTCTGCAACCCCACCGAACAGACCCATCCTCCGACCCACAGTCCGACCTAGGACAGCCCTCGCACGCCGCCCCGCGCCTCGCCACCACCCACACGAGCTTCGCCGCACCCTGGCGAAGCTCCTGGCACTTTCTGATTAGGCCGAGAGGCCGTTTTCTTGTGAACAGACCACCCGACCTCCGCCGCCATTGCCGCGCGGGAGGAACTGCTTCCGCCTGCAGCTACAGGCGCGCCACGCTCAGCGCCACGCCCAGATTCAACTCCCAGGCCTTGCGAGGCGTTTTGGCAAAACACCAGGCTCGCAGCTAAGGCAGAAAGCTTCGCGTGACGCCGCAATCTCCCGCTGATTTCCCCCGCTGCGGGCGCGCAATTGAGGTGGGACATTTAGTCCCACCTCGGAAAAGCCTGAAGAGTCGCAGCGACATAAGATGCAAAAGTGCTGGAGGCTTACTGCCTCAGCACACGGGGTGAGGTCCCCTTCACCCGCCCGGTTACCCGGTCTCGTCCGCGCTCACGTCCCGCGGACCTGACCCGACCCGACCCGACTTAAGACTGACCTGCACTCCTCGCCCACCACGCACGCCGGTGGGCCTGGACCCGGGCCTGACCCGAACCCGGTTACCCGGCAGCTCTGGGAGAGCTTTCCCAAGAGTGGTTTCAGAGAGAGAGAGAGACGCGGGGGGGGGGGGGGGAGGGTAGAGTAGGTTTTGCCTCTGACGAAAAAACTCTGAAGTGTGCAGGCACAGGCGAAGAAGACCCGCGGAAGAAGAAGGAAGCTGACTGTAGCAACAGGTAGTTTAAGTCGTCTGATTTGGAAATCAGACGACGGCCTGAAGGGAAAAGAAGAAAGGAGGGGTGACGTCCCTGGCTGAAAAAGAAAAGAAGAAGCTGACACTTAGCCGCAGGGAGGAGAAACAAGAAGAAACCTTCACAGAAGAGACTGCAGAAAAAGAAGAAGAGAGACCAAGACAGAAACCAAGGAAGAAGAAGAAGGAGATCTGAAGAAAGAAAGAGGAGCATCACCTCTGCAGAACAAAGAAGAAGTAGGAGATCTGAAGAAAGAAAGAAAGAAGAACATCACGAGGAGAAAACAAAGAGAACAACAAATTCTTTCCCTCTCTCTTTCTTTATTTTGTAAAAGAAACATGTATATCTCTAGAATACAACTTGCTCCCTGAGTTCGACCTCGGGAACTCTTTTATTTTCCGAGTAAAAAATTTATATATTTGAAATGTTGGCAATAACTGGCTATACTACAACGTTATAACAAACTAAGACCCGGTGGCCGTCAGCAATTTCATTTTGGCGCCGTTGCCGGGGAGCAACGGCTATTCTAGAGGTAAACATTCCTGTTTCTTTTTTTTAATTTCTGATAATCTCCTCTCTTTTGTGCAGCTACAGGAACTCAAGAAGACAAGCAACCACACGACAACCACTCCGAAGACAGGTAAATTTTTCCTCTCACTATTAACCCCTAAACTCTAAAGAGGAAGAAAAGAAAAGTACAAGCAATATAGGGCTAACCTGTCTTCCATACTTAGTAACCATAAAGAGTTGCATGTTTTCAACTCATCACTCCTGCACACTATTAAGGGTATTTAAGGGCTAACACATTCTTGCTTGAGCCCTAATTGCCCAACAAAGAGTTAAATGGACCAAGTAGAGCCAACATAAGGTCAAACATTAGGATTTCAGTAGAGACACACCCCTTAACCAAGAATTGAGGAAATCCAAAAGAGGTGTGCCCAAGCCATTGATTGAAAATAATTAACAAGAAAAATCCTAAACAATTGGCTCTCTCTAAACACTTGAACCCTAAAAGACAAGACTTGAAAGCTCTCAAAGGAAACAAGAGGTAAAGTTGACCCCTTTGGGTCAACCAACCTTAAATTAGGTCACTCTTTGCACTTAAAAAGACTAAAGTTCAAGTGAAACCTTAAGCACCCTGATCTTAAAATTGGTAGACTTAAGAGGTCAAGATCCCCATTCTGGTCTACCTGGAACCGCAGTGACAAGAGAGGTCGGGTGGGGGAAACCCTGTAACCCGTGGGGACGCTCTACCGTGTAGGGGTCTTCGCGGGACTCTCCCTCTCTGGCTGCCCAGGTAATTCTCAGGTGGACGATCTTTCTGATCAAGGGGTCCATCTGCCCCGCACCTCTATAGTCACCCAACCCATTTTTTGGGTGTCTTGATTGGGTCCAGCACCTTTTAATCTCATCACATCCTTCAGTATATGCTTGGAAGGAGGTCCTTGAATCCTCCTTTAGGAATTCACTTGCCCTGAGGTTAGGCCTCAGTTCCCTTGTTTATGCAGCACCACCACATTAATCTTTCCTCTGATACTCCCTTCTTCCATCTTGGCACAACATGAGTCTACATCGAAGCCTTTAATTCCACATCTTGATTCCACCACCTAATCCAAATATGCAGCCAAACCACCTAAGACTACCATTCAAGAAACCTGAATATCGGAGATCTATGAAAGATAAAATGATCGAGGATGCCATAAAATTCTATGAAAAAGAACAAAAAACCTCAACACCAATAGGAGATATTCAGGTTGATGTCCCAACAACCACAGCCTTCATCATAAACCGTGCCCAAACTCTATTGACAGGAGCCATAAAAGGATCAACCCGAGAAGTTCTCCTAACAGGATACATTGAGATAGACAAATTACACAAATCTGAATACCTTCAATGCTTGACAAATCCTGTACTTTGGGAACAAAACCAAGATGCTCTTGAAAAATGGGTAGAGATGATGAGACTTTTAGAAAAAACTATCAACCAAAAATACTCGTATACACCAGAAACAAAGGATGAGTCATCTTGGAACAGTACTAAGAATCAATCCAGTTTCCCAGACCTCGGGATTGAGGCACAAGGTGGTTGTCGACTCCCAACCCAAATAGAAGATAGCATTAAAATAGGTTGGGAAGTTGCAGGAGAAAACAATGCTGAGCCAACCCTAGGCCATGAATCACCAAGCTTAGAACTCCAAGACTCCTGCAATAACAAGATTAGAATTGAACCTCTGGAGGGTATAAATTCCACCCCTTGTTTTGATAAGGTGACCCTCGAAGGTTATTCGGACTTAGGTTCTAATAATTCTACCCACATCCTAAGCCTAGAACCTAGATCTGAAACTTATTGGGAAGATTATGAGGCCCCTTATGAGAAAGATCAAATTTTTACAGAATATGATTCCGGGCCTCTATTTGATGAATATCCCTCTCCAACATCCTCAGGAAATCTGATCGATTTTTCAGAAAACATGCCAATTTATGATACAGAAACTGAGGAGTTGGATGAGCAAGATTTTAATGGGGTCTATCCTACCAGCTTCGAGCTTGAACAGAACACCTTTTTGAGCCCAGAATTGACATATAGGCTAGAACCCAGTCAGGCTGCTGATTCCACATCTGATGATTTTTGCTGTGGTGGAATTCATGATCATGAATCTCATTTTCGCCAACTCTCCGACAATTTCAGATCAGACTATAATTGCGGAGAGACTTTCCTTCCTGAACACGCCAGGCCCATCTACGACCTCAGTTCACATGACTCTGACTCCGACTCTGAGGTCCTGATTCCCGAGATCACTGATAACACAGAATCATTCCTTTTCGATCCTCAGGAACCAAAAATAGAAAATGCCAAGAGTGATTACAACCAAGAATCCAAATTTTTTCTTGAATCCAATTCCTTTCATCCTACAGACACTCTTCCGGCATTTGATAGTTACCCAGAGGACTCTCTACAGAAAACCACCTATCATCTGTTTCTAGAAGAGCCCTCGTACACAATGGCCACCTCTTCCGCACACATAGAACGAATCAAAACCTCTCCCAAACCCCGACCCGCAACCGGAGTCAATTTCTATTCAGATTCACCTCTCACCGAGCCGATTGCATTTCCACATCGGGTTTCGAACATTGATCAGACTACATACCATGCTCTATCATTCTCTGATCACCCCTGTAGGGTTCCTGCATCAACCACTGATTATCCTACGGGTCCCTACTCTGACCAGGCTGATTCGGCTCAGCCAAACCCTGCGTTTACACTTCCACATCCATCTGAGCTTCATAGTTTATGGTGGGCTCCACACCTTTTTATCCACATCTATCAACCCACCAGATTGATTGGGTTTGGGCTGCATCATCAGCCTGTTGATCTGAACAAGCACCTGGTTGGACCAACCAGGCTCTTAATCAAGGTGCTTGTCTTACAAAACTCCGCTGATTTGACCATCCCCTCTCCATCGCATTTCCCGCTTGGCTGAAGGCATCAAATTTAGCGCTCAACGGGAGGCAGCCCGTCATTCTCTTTGAAAACCTGAAACTTGTTCGGACAGCTTTTTGCACTTGAAGTTCACACTTTAGGGCAGCCGACTCCACCTCAGGTGCTTGCATCTGAGATTCATCAAAACAGCTATCCTAATGTATGAACTTAGTTGAATAAAAACCCCTAGGTTACAATGAGGACATTGCA
Source organism: Thalassia testudinum (assembly GCA_037157565.1). Taxonomy (NCBI): domain Eukaryota; kingdom Viridiplantae; phylum Streptophyta; class Magnoliopsida; order Alismatales; family Hydrocharitaceae; genus Thalassia; species Thalassia testudinum. Next base: position 54,855,471 of record JAZHRO010000035.1, on the reverse strand, counting down.
AATCTTAGGCATGGGGGGGTAGGAAAGTGCAAAAACTCGTAAGAAAAGGTTTCAAACAAAAAATTCACATATGCCAAAAATATCATAAAAATTAAAATTTTTTTCGAAAAAGAATAAGAGGAAAAGAGGAGAAGGAAATTTTCTGAAGGAGAAGGAGAAGAGAAACAAAATGAAAAAGGAGCACAAAATTATAAGAAAAGTTGATAGTCATTAGTAAGGAACTAAGGAATTAACCTAAGTTCTAGACCTCATTCAAGAAAATAACTGAAAAGTGCATAATAAGATTAGTAAGAACGCAAACCTTAGGCATTCTTGAATAGACTCTTAGTACCCATTAAGATCTAGACACTCCTCAAGAGGTTGAGGAAAATGAAAAGCTGAAGTATTAGGTCTAAGGCCTAGGGAGTATTTGGCCTCGTTAACTAATTTTTGGTGTACGGGACTCAGTAACCTAAGCACCCTAACCTTACACACAGCCTGGTTCAGTAAGCGTAAAAATCAGAATCACGCAGAAGCGTCGCAAAATTCTGAAAAGAACACCTAGAATAGGAGCGGCCGATCAACACAAGTTGATTTGGACTAGTTCCCAGCGCGGAGAGATGAGAAAGCCCCTCAAAGATGCGTAAAAAAATATCATCTCCTCGGTGCTTGTCTCCTAGGATATTTACATATCCTACTGGGGGCATGTAAGCACTCTGCTGGTTCAGATTCCATGGATGGCATTATCTCGAAGTGTCAATTGCCAGGGTCTGGATTCGGCCACGGAACACCATGGATGGGATTATCTTGAAATCTCAATAGCCAGGGTTCCGGGGGTTGCCATGGGCGGTGCTATCTCGAAGCATCGATCGCCAGGAACCCTTGAGGATTGATGATGGGAGCAAGGAATCTGATACAGACCGTGTTGAAAAGCCAATCCTAGGCTAGAACTAAAAAGAAAAAGAGAGAGAAAACTCTCCAAACAGAAAAACTTTCTATCTCTCTCTTACAAAACGCACTGCGAACTGAGCCAGGGCTAAAATCATTTCAAGCACGGGTGCTTTAACCACGAAGTCCAATAAACCTTAGGTTAGTTCTTGTGGGCCTTAAAAACCTTTGCTAAAAGACTGAGGCTAAGGCTAGACAGATTTGGATCTTGATTGGTACTAGAGTACCTTTTAGGCCTATGGTCAGCATTCTAACCTAATCTATGCTCAAATAAAAAAAGCACTTATCTGAAGCTATTAAGAACTTCATGGTCTAGAACAAGGGTTGAAACCTTAAGTTTTTGCTAAGGGACTAGCAAAAGCTAGGCATGGGGGTATGATGAGAACCTCATCATGAGCCATAACTAGCTCATTTTGACCTAATACAAAGGATAAAAGCTCCTACATATCTCAAGGAAAGGCTTAACTCAAAGAATTCTGAGTTTGAGAAGAAAACAAGTCATAAGGGGTAAAAGTGCAATTTTACCAGTATAATCTGCATACAGGGTAATTCAGGGCCCAAACATAGGTCAAAGCAGCTTAATAAGAATAAAAGTGGGATGAGATGATCTAGCAAGGGCTACAGCAATTCCAAGAAACTAAATGATAATCTGTAACCCTAAAACAACCCACTTCAATTCACAAGGTTCGAGGCAAAGTAAAAATAGAATAAACCCTCTAAAATTCATAGAAAAATAATCTCTAGGGTTTAGAACCTTCAATTTGGCCTTCAGAACCCATTTTGACCTACATTGAGAACCATGCCCAATTAATAACTTAATTTAGGTTTTTGCGTAAATTGACCGGTCAAACAAGGTTTAATATAGAAATGAAATTCACCATCAGATTCCTTAGGTCCTAATTAGTCATGTATAAAAACTTGAGCCTAAGAAGAAACCTCCTTGACCGACTTTACACTTTGGTCCTCATATATTTACTCTTTGGCCCTCAACTTTTGAACCCTCGCATTTTGGCCCCTAACTCTCCTTCGTTCTTTGCGATCAGGTCCCCCCTGCAAAACCTGCCAGCACCATGCTCCGGCGACCTTGCGCGGAGCATGGCGCCGCGCAGGGTGAGGTGGGGGACCTGGCAAGTAAACCGGGGGTGCCCTGCGTCGTCAGCCGTCGCAGGGACACCCCCCTGGTCGTTATAACCCACCATACCGGCCGTGCGAACGCACGGACGGTATGGGTTCTTGTTTCCGGCCATCCTCCGGCGAGGGAGACACGTCGTCTCCCTCCGCCTTCCTCCCTGTTTGATCCCTATAAATACCCCCCGTTGCTCCACCGACCGGGGCAGCTGGGATCTGACGGAGAAAATCCCCAACTTTCTTCTCCTCTCCCTCCGGCAGACGCCCACCAGCTCCGGCGGTTCCTCCTCCTCCTCCTCTTCGCTCTGCCGCAATACCAGCAGCAGAGACCTCCTCCCCTGTTCTTTCAGCGCCACGCCGTACCCAGCTGGCGCCTCTCCAGCCCTCTGCTCGCCGCCGCCCTTTCCCCTGGGCATCTTCTTCTCCGGCGACAGTCGATACGACTGTCGCCCTGCCCCGGCCCCTTTCGTCTCCGTAGCTAGGTCAGAACTCCTCCCCATCTCCCCCTCTTTCTTTTCCTCACTGTCTTTTATTTGATTAAACCCTCGACCGCTCCTGTTCACCCTCACCTTCTCCGCCTCCGGCCATCCTCCGACGAGCCGCTCCCATCACCTCAGCAACCCACACGGCTCGTCGACCACCGCAGGACCTCCGCCTCCTCACCCTGATCAACCTCCGCCCTGCCACTTCCCCCACATCACCCTCTGCAACCCCACCGAACAGACCCATCCTCCGACCCACAGTCCGACCTAGGGCAGCCCTCGCACGCCGCCCCACGCCTCGCCACCACCCACACGAGCTTCGCCGCACCCTGGCGAAGCTCCTGGCACTTTCTGATTAGGCCGAGAGGCCGTTTTCTTGTGAACAGACCACCCGACCTCCGCCGCCATTGCCGCGCGGGAGGAACTGCTTCCGCCTGCAGCTACAGGCGTGCCACGCTCAGCGCCACGCCCAGATTCAACTCCCAGGCCTTGCGAGGCATTTTGGCAAAACACCAGGCTCGCAGCTAAGGCAGAAAGCTTCGCGTGACGCCGCAATCTCCCGCTGATTTCCCCGCTGCGGGCGCGCAATTGAGGTGGGACATTTAGTCCCACCTCGGAAAAGCCTGAAGAGTCGCAGCGACATAAGATGCAAAAGTGCTGGAGGCTTACTGCCTCAGCACACGGGGTGAGGTCCCCTTCACCCGCCCGGTTACCCGGTCTCGTCCGCGCTCACGTCCCGCGGACCTGACCCGACCCGACCCGACTTAAGACTGACCTGCACTCCTCGCCCACCACGCACGCCGGTGGGCCTGGACCCGGGCCTGACCCGAACCCGGTTACCCGGCAGCTCTGGGAGAGCTTTCCCAAGAGTGGTTTCAGAGAGAGAGAGAGACGCGGGGGGGGGAGGGTAGAGTAGGTTTTGCCTCTGACGAAGAAGAAGGAAGCTGACTGTAGCAACAGGTAGTTTAAGTCGTCTGATTTGGAAATCAGACGACGGCCTGAAGGGAAAAGAAGAAAGGAGGGGTGACGTCCCTGGCTGAAAAAGAAAAGAAGAAGCTGACACTTAGCCGCAGGGAGGAGAAACAAGAAGAAACCTTCACAGAAGAGACTGCAGAAAAAGAAGAAGAGAGACCAAGACAGAAACCAAGGAAGAAGAAGAAGGAGATCTGAAGAAAGAAAGAGGAGCATCACCTCTGCAGAACAAAGAAGAAGTAGGAGATCTGAAGAAAGAAAGAAAGAAGAACATCATGAGGAGAAAACAAAGAGAACAACAAATTCTTTCCCTCTCTCTTTCTTTATTTTGTAAAAGAAACATGTATATCTCTAGAATACAACTTGCTCCCTGAGTTCGACCTCGGGAACTCTTTTATTTTCCGAGTAAAAAATTTATATATTTGAAATGTTGGCAATAACTGGCTATACTACAACGTTATAACAAACTAAGACCCGGTGGCCGTCAGCAATTTCATGAAGCAACAAAATTTTATAATGGCATTGCTTATTCCAGGTAAAAGATCTCCTGGGAATGACATAGATATATATTTGCAACCTCTCATTAATGAATTGCAATAATTATGGGATGGAGTTAGAACATATGATTCATATTCAAAAAGTAACTTTGTGATGCACGCTATGCTACTGTGGATAATAAATGATTTTCCAACATATGGTGATTTATCTTGGTGGAGTACTAAAGGAAAACTAGCATGTCCTCTTTGTCATATGAATACATATTCCAGGCATTTAAGACATGGAAAAAAGGAGTCTTATTGTTTTCATTGCTGCTTTCTTAACAAAAGTTATCTATTTCGTCAGGAAATAAGAAATTATGATGGTAGTAGAGAAGAAAGAATTGCACTAAAAAGGATAATTGGATAAGAAATGTTAGAATAGTTGAAAGGTTGCAAGAATTATTTTGGTAAATGATGAGATACTCATCATGATCTCTAATTACCCCTAATTAACTAGTCTTCCTAGTTAATTAGCTAAGATTATGAACATATAAGGGTTAATTATAGAATAAGGGATATTTAGTAAAGGACTTTAAAATAAGTTAAAAATGACATTTTATCATTCAATTAACATTATTAATAATCTAGATAATAATTGGACTCGAAATCCTATTAATCATTCCCTTAATTAATAAGTTAAGTAACTTAAACATAATGTATACCTAAGTATATAATAACTTAAGTAATTTTACTTAATCTAATAAATTAATCTAAAAAGGTCAAAAATGTAAATTCAAGGTGAAAACATAATATTTACGTTATTTACTAACATATATAAAAAGTTGAAAAAGATCCAAGTTAAAATAAGCCTTCAAAACCTGAGTTTAAATTTTGGTCCTTAAAACTTATTACAATCGGATCCTTGTTTCTCACACAGGTCCTTAAGTTTTATTACATTTAAGTCCCTTTTCATCTTCTTCTTCTTCTTTAGCCGAATGAACGGCTGGCGATGGAGAGTCACGCCACCGCATGATCACCACCCTGCTGACATCACTCTTCTTTGTCCAAGCTCTTGCAGCTTGCGCTCACCACCCCATCTTCATCCATCGGTCTGGATTAATCGGAAATCCTAATTTCCAGTGGGAGATAACCTCACCGTCGTCGAAGACGATGCCGAAGGTTAAGCACCTCAAGCTCCTTCTTCGGCCAGACCCTCTCTTCACTGCTAACCACTATAAATACCCGCTCACCCCTTTGATTTCACTCAAGTTTGCTCCCTCCCCTCTTCTAACACTGTAGCCGACTTCGATAGGCTATTCGTCCAAAACTTCGGCGACTCTCCATCTCACTTTCCGACTTCCTCCATCCATCTTGATCAGCCGAGGAGATCTGCCATGGTCTGCCACGTCTCTAACATAGGCGCCGACCCAAGGAATCCTCCGCTTCACCTCAAATCCGCCCGTCGGAGATCTTTCTTTCACCCTCTGATTTCGTTGTCCGCTATGAACCTTCGGCGGAACCCTATTGACCCCTTCATCCAGGTAATAATAGATTAGGAGTAGGAGTAAGAGTAGGAGTAGGAGTAGGTTAGCTTAGTTAGTTAGATAGTTAGATTAGATGTAATCTTAGAATTTCAGTGTCATCTTCTCCGACTTTGGCGAGCTCCTTGAGCTCGTTAGAGCCTTAATCTTGTCCTTTTAACTCACTCTCCACCTTCCTTTATCTTCCACGAGCATTTCTAATCCACTTAATCATTAATTGAATCACCTAATCGCCTAATTCATCTTTCACCTCCACCGACTACTGTCACTGTCCATGGCGACTGTAGTCGAGCTAATTCTACCTTCACTAGGTCTATCATCATCTATCCATCACTTATGGACCCTAATCGACACTATAATACATAGAATTATCACATATAAATTAAACGCCCAATTTTAATTAAGCTCCTGAGCTCGCTGTCAATGGCGGCTTAGGAGTAGTTCAAATCATTAATTAAATATATATTTAGTATCACAAACATCTGTTGACTTGTCTCAACCACTCAATTGAGTGGGATATCAAGTCCCGTGCCTCAACCAACTCAATTTTCATTCAAAATGAATTCACTGTCAAATCTCACATTTAAAGAGATAATGAGGAATTAAATGTGATTCTGAGGTTCCTTGCAACCTCAGGATCCTTTTTAGATTAAAAATGGCAAGTTTAAACAATCTATACACAATTTTGCCTTTTTCTGGACTCATCGGAGCTCTGGCGAGCTTCAGTGAGCCAAATCTGTGCTTCAGCCTACAGAATTTAGTGAGAAGCTCCAGAATGATGTAACATGGATCACTGATTAATTTGAGGTCATTTATTTGAGGATTTAGTCACTGGAGCTGTAGATTGAAGTTCATCTTCTCCAACTGTGGTGGAGTTAGAGAAGTCTAATAAAGAGATCCAAGAAGCATTTAAGGAACCTAGGAGATTCAGTGCAGTGCACTGAAGCTATTTATGTCTTCAAATCACTGTCACAACTCTTAGATTCCTCTGATGATCAAACACGTTTTGAAGCTCAAGAGGCAAGCTTGTAACCCTAGAAATATTAGTTAAAACACCTATCTGAGAATTTGAATGAGTTCTTGAGGTTAAGAAGATCCTATTCATGGCTTTGATTTCTTGGGAGAAGGCTTTGAACAGAAAGTCAAATTTTTGTGCCTTCATAGTCAAACTGAGTCTGATTATGGAGTTCTGAGCTTGAGCTGAGGAATTGATGAGATTAAATTATTTCTGAGATCTTGATGAATGATATTAGAGAGATTTAACTGAGCTCAGACCTGTATTTTGGTGAAAATTCGAACCCTGTTAATTTGGGTTATTTTCAAACCCAAACTAACAACAGTATCATTTTGTTGAGTTTTGATCTTAAATCCTACCTAGATCAATCTGTTATAACCCTTAGAACTTGTTTAAATCGATCAGTAATGTTTCTCTGTGTCAGTTTACCTATTTCAAGTCTGAAAATTTTGATCTCTGAAGCTTTCAGAGAAGCTTTGCTGTTCCTGAAGGTCTTGTGAGCTTAGAACCTACTCTAGCAGATGTGGAATAACCTGTAGAACCTGTTCAGACCTTTAGTTAATAGAGAAAAGTCCATCTGAGGACTCTGTGAAATTAATTTCCATTTCCAAGCAATAAATAACCCGTAGGAACCCCTTGATTTCACTCTTCAAATTGAAGAGGAAAACATCCTCTGAACCTTAAATTGACCCTGCAATCTTATAGGATAACCTTAGAGCTTTCCAACAAGCCTTGAATCACTTGAAACAGAGCTCTGAGTAGGGAGTTATGATCGGTTGAAGTTGGGTCTGGAAAGGGGGAACATAGTCCCACATCGTTAAATCACGAGCGCGCGCATGGGAACAAAGTCGATTTGTTACATTGGCCATTCAATCGTTAGCGCTCGGTGCACCGGTTACCGATTTGAGTATTCTGAAGCCATCTGGGCATGTATGTGTGTGTGCGGGCATGTGTGCCTGCGGGTGTGCACCCGAGTGGGCGTGAACGAGTTTGCCCTGGGAGGGCGAGGCCGGTTGAGCTAGATTGGCTCGAAACTATGAACTGAAATGAAATAAATCGAAATTGAACCTAATGTAATCAGGCGAGGACCGAGTAGGGTTTGGTCCCACCCTAGTCTCAAGGTCCTGTGTATCCTCGAAAGAACCTCGCCGCAAATAAAATAATTTTTGGTTAAAAACTAAAAAAAAATTGATTCAACTGAAAGTTCAAAAGGGAAAGGTTAAGGAAAAGAAGAGTCGATGATGGTTAAATGCTAAGTGTTGAACTGAAGGCTAAGGAACTAAGAAAGGAGAATAGACACTACCAAGAGGACTAGGAAGAAGACTAAGGGAAGAGAAGAAGAAGGTAGGAATAGAACAGAAGATAGGTAAGAAAAGAGCTCGACAGAGAATAAAAATAAAGGAAAAGAAGAAAAGAGAGGCTGAAGACTATAAAGAAGAATTTGTTTTACTTGCATAATTTTAATTACTTTTTATTCTTAAATGTTGTAACAAGGCATGTTTTAATAAAAGAACTCTTACTGCCTTATTTTTTTTGGAGTAAAATTGGAAAATTAACATGTTTACTTGTTAATAAAGTAGATCATTTTGAGTAAATATGTTCTCTTATGGGATTTTGCATATTACTTCATTTTAATAAATATTTTGGCAAAATTCATGTTCTTAAAATCAACTTAGTTATACCTTCTAAACTTGAAAGGAAAATAAAAGAAAATTGGTGAATTTAGAAAAAAATTATACCTCCCAGAGAACGACCTGGACTCAACCAGTAAAAATTTCTAAAATGTTAGGTTAATTCGACCTTATACTACACAACCGACACAATTTTGAGTTAACTTAAGTGACTTTTTCTACTCTTAATTAAGTAAAATTAACTTAATTACTGAGTTGAGTGGAAGTTGCGCATCAGTAAACAGTTCAGACACAAAAGAAAACATACTAAAGATCATATTGGGGTTGTTCATGTTAATCGACATGAGCAATTTCCATACCCATGGAAAAAAAAGTTATCTTCTTTCAATTGCCATATTGGAAAGATGCTGAATTAGACATAATTTGGATGTCATGCATATTGAAAAAAATGTTTGTGAAAATATATTGAGTACAATACTACAAGTAAAAGGAAAAAGCAAAGATAATGCTAAGGTACATTTGGATCTGAAAAAGATGGGTATTTGATGAGAGGTTTGGCAGAAGAAAAGGAAAATGGTAAGTTATCTTTTTCATCTGCTTGTTATCAATTATCAACATTTGAGTAGGAATGTTTTTTCAAAGTGTTGAAATTGATTAAAGTTCCAGATGGGTATTCTTTTAATATTTCTAGAAAGATCAACTTGGATGATAAGAAGATGATAGGGCTAAAAAGTTATGACTATCACATCCTTATGCAACAACTACTTCCATTTGCAATTAGGGCTTACTACCAAGTAACATATCATTTTTTGGAAAGGTGAATTGGTAAGAACCAATTTAGGTGCCGCAAATTGGAATTCTAGAATCATGAAAAGAATCCAAATAGAAAGAACATAGATAGGAAAATGAAATATATGAAAACTAAGTCAACTCAAACTCGGTAAACAGAAGAATTCTTATTCTATACAACAACGAGTTCTCAATTCTATGGAATTGGGGGCATTCATGAATGTGAATTCTTGATTTTTTTTATCCATTTTTTTTGTCTAGGCATATTCAGACTCTTCTAAGGTTTTTTGATTGGTTTCTCTGCCACACTAGGCAAAAAATTTTTGGAATTTCCCGTCGAAATGGATGACCAATCATAACTCTTTGCTCTTATTTCAATAAACTATGCTCCAAAGTTATCGATAGAGAAGAATTTTCCAAAATGGAATGTGATATTGCAGGGTACTTATGTGAATTGGAAAGGATATTCCCACCATCATTTTTCATAATTATGATGCACCTACCTATTCATTTGGCTTATGAGGCAAGTATTGTGGGCCCTGTACATTATTGGTGGATGTACCCTATAGAAAGATACTTGCTAACCCTAAAAAGATATGTTAAGAACATGAGTCATCATGAAGGTTGTATAGCAGAAGGGTATTTGGTAGAAGAATGATTGACCTTTTGGTCACGTTACTTGAAAGATGAATCCAAGTTAAATCGTGAAGTGAGAAATGTGATAAGGGAGGATTTGTTTCCATTAAGTCTAAGACCAGGGAGGATTTGTTTCGTAACATTCCATTCATCCCAAAATAGACCAGGGAGGAATTGTTTCCACTAAGTCTAAGACCAGAGATCTCCCCAAAAATCTTTACCATATGTAGAAGCGCTTGCGCTTCCCTTTTCCCCCCTTCCACAAAAAAAACAGTGTCATCTGCATATTGAAGTATAGGAGCTAAAGCCCTGTTATTAGACAATGAGTACCCCCTTATGAATCCATCCACTGCCAGTTTGCAGGTGTATCTTGCCAAAGTATCCACTACGAGATTGAAAATCAGAGGGGCAAGTGGGCATCCTTGCCTAACTCTACACTGAGGCTGGATCCAAGAACGACATGGTTTCCCATTTATCAATGGGGAAAAAGAGGCTGCCGTGATGCATCTCTTCACTCATTGTATCAATAAAGGTGGAAATTTCCTCCTTTTAAGGATTTCCCACGGATACGGCCAGGAGATTGAATCACACGCCTTGGAAAAATCTACCTTCCATAAAAAAGCCTTGGTCTTTCTCCTGTGCCAACCCATTACTATCTCCTGCGCTATAATGAAAGACTCTTGTAGTGATCTCCCAGGAAGGAAAGCAGATTGGACTAGCATTATCAAGTCCATCAAAACCTCCCGCAGTCTGTTGGCTATAATTTTACTGAAAATAAGGTAAATGGAATTAGACAGTGCAATGGGTCTATAGTCAGAAAACCTCTCTGCACCTAATTTTTTAGGAAGCAGAAACATATAGAATTTGTTCAACCTCTCAAAACCAGAGTTGCCTAGTTCAAATTCATGAATAACTTTCAATACATCCACCTTGACAACATTCCACAGTTCTCTGTAAAAGAAAACCTGAAACCCATCCGGGCCAGGGGCCCCTTCATTATTTAAATCTTTAATTGCTTTTAGTACTTCTTATTCAGATATAGGAGTAACTAACATATCTCTCTGATCACAACTGACATAAGGGAAATCCACCGATGCCATCCTCCAAGAGCCTCTTGCAGCAGCCTTGGATATTTCTTTAAAATATTTACCTGCTTCAGTTTTGATTTCACTAACAGAAGTAACAGTCCTCTCCTCTACTTTAACTGATGAGATAAGAATGAATCTCCTTCTAGCACTGGCCGCAAGATGAAAAAGCTTCATGTTCGCATCACCCTCTTTGAGCCATAGTTGTCTGAATCTTTCACGCTAGTCTAATTCTATTTTCAAATCCTCCTCCCCTACTACAGATTGCATCAGTTGCTTTTGCTGCTGCTCTTGAAGGTTCAAAGACTGCCTACATTCCTTCAGATCCAAGTTTCTGATAACTGCCAGAGCCTCCCTCCTCTTCTGTTCTCTGATCAAAGCCACAGCTTGTCCATATTCTTTTAGCATGTCATGTAGGCCCGACAATTTTGCAGCCAACTGTTGTGTAGCAGACCCTTGCACTACCTTGTTCTACCAACACTAAGACACCATTTGCATAAAACCTTCCTCTATAAACCAAGATCTCTTGAGTTTGAAATATGATCCAATGTTTGAATTTGTCCCACTGTCCCATACAAGTGGAGTATGATCAGAGAATGGCCTATCAAGGCTCATAACTGCTGATAACTGATGCCTCTCCAACAAGCTAGGACTGCCAAAAAACCTGTCCAATTTAGAAATCTGTCCACTGCCATTTCTCCAAGTAAACTCCACTCCACCAGTAGGGTATTTTGTCAGTCCCATACTCTGCACAACCATTTGAAAGCCTACCATTGAGTTGTCCAACCTCCCATCAGGACTGTCGTCACTTGAGAGATAACAATTAAAGTCACCCCTAAGAGCCAAGGGACCTCCTGCACTCTTTAGTGCATTGCTGACAGATCCTCCCACAGACCAACCCTATCTGCAGCCACACAACGGCCATAAATGCAAGACACAAACCATTCCATATCACCTTGGGGAGATTGGCATCTGCAAGTAAGCATGCACCTGTCACGAATGACTTCAGTTACCACAAGGCAAGACTTTCTCCACCAAAAAGCCATTCCATTAGACCTTGCAGATGCACCCTTTACCACAACATCACTGCGACCAGATTGCTTAAAGCAATCCCATTCCTGACCATTTTCCATCTCCAAATGTGTCTCTTGAATAAGAGCATAATCAATCTCCCACTCAGTGGGATATCTACACAAAGAAGTCCTTCTCATCTTACTGCGCAACCCACACACATTCCAAGTCATCACTCTCATTCCTTGCCAGATTGATCCCCTTGAGTCATGTTGCCCACAAACTCCACCATAATTGAGTTTGCAATATTCTGCTCCTCAATAGGGGGCAAATTCTCCTTCCTTCTCCTTCTAAGCATATGAGGAGATCTACCCACACCTCTTTTCTGATTGGATCCACTGCCATATTTCAGATCAGTAGGAATTGAGAGTTGCATTTGGTTTGCCTCTTTGAGAGTTCTGCTGCCATTTCTGAGTACCAGCTCCCTTCCTGTCCTGCCCTCTTTGCTGCTAAGCACATCTGAATCTATCACAGAATTCTCAGTAACCTCCATATAACCATCCTCTTTAACTATCAGGGCTCGGTTGCAATCTCCAACTGCATCAACCTCTTCCATCAGGTCCTCCTCTGCATAATCTTGATGGCAGTCCTTCCTCTTTTTGGACTCAGGAGCTTCCTCAGGTGAAGTGCGGCTAGCCCTTTCATCCTGTTTCCTTACCTCAGTGCAGACTCCAGACGTCTTAACCTGCCCTTGTTCAAACTGCCCAGGCACCTGTCCAATCACTGTTAGTCGAATAAGCCATGAGGAGCCCCCACACCTAATTGTAACCATGTCAGGAATTGAGCCAACATTGAAGACATCAGCCTCAATTCTAAGAGATAGGATGTCCCCTTCACCAATCAAGACGTCAGACCCTTCACTGATGGATGCAAAGCCTGCTAACATCTTAGTAACAACTCCCTTACATCTCAGATGCAGCGGCAGTCCATTAATCTCAAGAAAAATCCTCCTAGAACCCACTCTTTGAGGAGGTCGATCAGGGAGAGCCCCATCAAAGGGAGACACCATTATCCAAATCACAATAAATTCTTCAAAGGAGCTAGAATGAAATCTCAGTCGCTCAACATCCATCATACCCATACCATATACCAGAAATCGAGGTTGGGAGAGCATGGCTACCTTCCAACCTGCAGACAAGAGATTTAGGAAACATACCAGGTCTTGAAGCCTTTCTATCGAAGGTTTGCCTGCCATAATCTCGCCAATCGAAGCGCTCCTCAGCATGATCTCTGCAGACGAGATCTCTTCAGAAATTGGGATCTCAACTTCGATTGAATGCCTGCCCAATGCCGGTGGTGGTGGCAGTCGGGCTTCTTTCTTTACCATCCAGACAGGGCACGAGAATGCCCTTTTTGTTTACAGCGGACCCCTCCTAGGGCATGACTCGCGTTTGTGCCCTTCTCCCCTGCATGCCAAGCAGATCAAGGGGTTTCTGCATATCGCTGCCAAATGCCCCCTTTGTCTACATCTGAAACAAAGAACGTCGCTGTTCAACCTCCTCCAGGGCCTTCTTGGAATGTTTTCAGACATCCTACCAACCCTCTCCTGCCAGACTTGCTCCCTTCTCCTCCAAGTCCTCGATCTCCACGTCCTCCACTGATAGCGATTTCACGCGGTTTGTTAAAATACGTCGTTGTAACGCGTAAAACCGATCAACTCTTAAATTTATATTCCTAGATAGGGAAGTATCTAGGGTCGTCCAAGGAGGCCAAATGTTTGCAATAGTGATTCTCTTGCTTGGAATACAACCTCAACTTTCTTTTTGGTATTTTTCAATATATTATTTTTTTGTTTTAAATTAAGACAACATCCGGAATGGTGACGGGAAGGTAATTCACACTTCAATTTAACTACTACTTTCTAGTGGCAAGTAGAGCCTCTCCCTAAACTCACTCTAAGCAAGTGGAGGCCTAGAATAATTAGGGAGAGGGAGTGAAAAATGCTAAAAAGCAAAGCAAGTAGAAATGCAAAATAGAAAATTGCAAAGAAGGCAACTAGATTACTGAAAAATGTTTTACAAAAAAGGCTAGTAGATGAATGCTTCTACTACTAGAAAAATTAAAATAAAGAAAAGCAAACACAAATCCTCTAGATAGATGGTGAAGAAGAGGGCTTCTTGCTCCAAGGTTGGTGGCTCCCAAGCTTGAAAAGAATCCTTCAACTCCTTCCTTGCAGTGCTCCGCCAAGGTGATGTCCTCCAAGGCAAGCCCAAGGGGGTGTGCCCTAAGCTTCTCTCCAAGGGTGGACGTCCACCCTTGGTCCTTCTCCCTTGCCTGGCCATCTTCCTTGAAGTGGAAAAGTCCTCCTCCTTGGCGTGGCTCAAGTTGAAGAGAGTGGGGAGAAGAAGGCACCAAAGGGGCTGGTGATGTGCCCCTTTAATCTCCTTCTCTACTCCTTCTTCTTGGCTATAGGTATAGGTGGTTTAGGTAGAAAAATATACTAAGGGAGGATGCTCCAAAATGGTGGTAGGTGGTGGCTTTTTATAGAATAGGATGGGGGGTTAAGGTGCCCCTTGAAATGGAGGGCTAGGATGGAAGGATGAGGGTGGTTGGTGATCCTATGGCTAGGGTGAGTTGGCGCCAACCCAAGGGGTGTTAAAGGGGGTGGTTATGGTGGTGTTGGTGTCTTTTGGTGGTGGAGAGACACCCCCATGTTGGCGCCAACATGGGGTCTTCTAGAAGGGGAGTTAGGTGGATGGTGGAGATGGGTTCAAGGGGGATTGTGTGGTGGAGATGAGGGGGGATTTTGGAGGGAAAAGTGGCGTCATTAAGGGGTGGTTATGGGTAGTTTTTGGCGCTACTTTTAGGTGTATTTTGGAGGTGGTGGGTAGGTTAGGTTGGTGCCAAGTAGGTTAGCTTATGTGGAGCATAGGTGGAGCTAGTTGGGTGGAGTTGGTAGGTTGGTTTTTGGGGTGGTACAAGCCAAGAAAGTTGGAGCATAGTTAAGCTAAGCTAAGCTAAGCTAAGCTAAGCTAGCTTAGCTAATGGAGGAGTAGAGGAGAAGGTGTTGGAGCTAGGGTTTGGAGGAAGGAGCTGAGGAGAAGAAGTCTGGAGCTGGAGCTGGAGCTGGCTGCTGCTAAAGAGGCTGGCATGGGGCTACTCTAGCTGGCTTAGCTTGCTAGTTCTTTGCTAGTTGCTAAGCCAAGCTAAAGTGAGCTAGCTTCTACCAAAATGAGCTGAGGTGAGCTAGGTCAGGTGCTCCCGGGGAGAATCAAGCTGGTTGAGGCAGCTAAGGTGGCTTAGCTTAACTGAGTTGAGCTAAGCTAAGTCCCTGGGAGCTGGACTTGAGCTTCCTGAGCTGGGATGAGTTCTTCTTCAGCTGGATGGAGCTGAGTGGAGCTGGATGTAACTGGATCTGAGCTGGGGTGAACTCCTGTCAACTTAGCTGAGCTAGCTAGAGCTCCCTGTGGACTAGTGGGAGCTGAGATGAGCTAGACTCAGCTAAGTTGAGCTGGATCTGAGCTGACTTGAGCTAGGGTGAGCTAAGGTGAACTCTCTTGAGCTGCCATCCAGCTGAGATTAGCTGAATGGGGCTGGGATGAGCTAACCCTAGTTCAAGTAAGCTATGTTCCAGCTGCGGTGAGCTGGATCAAGCTGAGATGAGCTGGATCAAGCTGAGGTGAGCTGGATTAGGCTGAGTTCCAGCTAGTCTGGGCTTCTCCTTCACCATTTGCCTTCTTGAGTGCTAGGGTTTTAGGGATCTATATATCTGTACATCCCTAACACTCACAAAAACATATTAAAAAGACAATAAAAAATGCAATGCATGCCTAACCTATTTAATGCCTAAATGCAGCCCAAAAACCCGCTTGCGGAGTAAAATCCTAAGAGCTAGGTTTGTTTTAATGCATAAGAATGATGATAAACTGGCGTTTATCATCCACTCGCCTCCTTCTCTAGCCCTAGATGCCTCCTCCACACCACCACCCGCCACCCGACGCCGATCGCTCTCTCGCCCTCTCTCTCTCATTTTTTCTCTCTTTTCTTTTTTTTTTTTTTATAATTGTTTCTTCTTCTTCTTCTTCTTTTATTTCTTTTTCAATCAACCCAACATGATACAGACTTTTATTTATGAGGTATTATTAGGGATGATGATGGTCAAGAGAAAATTGTGTGGCTTATTTGGTGGAAGTGCCTATTCTCGGCACTGGAAAGGAATGGATAGGACAGGTGTATTTCTGACCTTTGACACTATTACCCTCCTTCTGCCAAGGACTCTATGAAGGATGGTCATAACCATCCACCATAGTCATAGCTTTATTAAGACTCAATCTCTGTGTATTTGCCTTATTTGGTGGCTCTCAGGAATTCACAAAAAGTACGCACACAGGAACAGAGAGCGAAAACTATGCCAACTCTGAAGTATCATCATCTAATTGTCCAAAACTTAAGAGTCCTTACACTAGACTTAGCGCACCATTAATCTCTCTACTTTCATCTCACAAATATGGAGTGGATCTACTAGAAGATAGTATGCCTGACTCCCTATTAACTGTCCAAGGGTTCAGTAGACTACAAATGCTTATTGGTTTTCTTCAAGGATCCATTACCCAGTCTACGTGCATGTGAAGTAAATGTACTGGATTCTAAACATAAGAAATAATTCAAGAAAAAAAACCTCCAATGACAAAGGTATTTTGCTAACCCATTCAGCTCAAGAAAAGAGATTTCTTTTTTTTTATATACGATAACCTAAATGCATGAATACTTCCTAAAATGCAAAATGCACCCCCATGTCTAAATCCTACAATGTCCTCATTATAAAATTAAAACAAGGGGAGAAAGGAAAGAAATCACCTGACGACGGTGTTATTCAGAACGCTGGGTTGCCTCCCAACAAGCGCTGCATTTTCTATCAGTAGCCAGACTTATAAGGAACCTGTAAGTCTGGTTCCAGACAGAAAAAGTTAGGTCCTAAAAATATGCGTAACAGCGCGGCCCTAGAAAACAGGTAGCCACGGATGTTGGCGAGCTGATGATGCAACGTAATCCCAAATTCTCTCCAGAAGGGATGAAAGCAGAAAACCTCGTTGGCTACCTGGGGAGGTCTAGGAATAAGAAAGGGAATATGAAAAGAGGCCTCCCAAAATGGAATAAGTGGAGGATAACAAGGATCCTCGAAAACAAGATGGGTTTTAAAAGATATAAACATTAATATTTGAAACCCTTGAATGGCAAGACTAAAAGTACAAGCTTCAATCCACACTCGCCATTCTACTCGAGGGTGTACTGGTTTGATACATTCTCCAGGAAGAATGTACATGAGCAAAGATCTGAGCCAAGGATCGGTTAGGGAGTATAAGGGTTGTTTGTAGTGTTGGAAGGTAATGATTAAGTCCAATGAGGGCTTAGTCGATGTTAGGTCCAATTCCAACAATGATTTAGATTGTGTATACTCCTTAACAGTTGTAGACAATTTCACGTTACCCTGGCTAGCATTAATGATCGGAGTCATATTTGAATCAAGGGTAAACTCCAAATTACAACTCTTTGATGGTAGGATCAAAATATCAGAATCATTATCATTAAGCTCATCCCCAGATTCGTTTGGTTTACTCAAATTTTTGTTGGGGTGTATATGTGATTCATTAGTGAAGACAGAAGTTGGATCAGTATCCTTAATTATTCCTAAAGGAGGATCAGTCTTAATATTTTGGAGTAAGCCTATATCATTGAATTCGTTATTCTTCTTGGGGTATAAATCCTCAATTGACATGTTTTGTCCCCAAGATCCTCCCCTAGGCTTCTCACTATTTTGTTTGTCCTCCTTTAATATCAACTCCTATTTTGATGGAGGATGACTCTCAAAAAAAGGGAGGAATTTGGATTTCACCATATTATTTATATCCTTTGGAGGTAAATCCTCAAATAATAAATAATTCCCCTGTGATTCACTCCATATTTTCAGTCTAGGTTCCTCTATTGGGGCATCCTCGTCCTCTGAAATAGACTCTTCATATCCCTGAGACCAAAATTGATCTAATTCATCCTCCATTCCCTTAGGGTCACCTTCATTGGGTGCATTTAAATCCTCAGGATGCTGAATGGTAGGTGTTGATTCCCTAAGTGGAGGGTCAGGAGTAGACTTACTAAGGGTAGAATGGGATTCCACCAAATAATCAATAGGGGAAGTGATATGAACAATACAACCTTGACCCGGGTTGGTAGGGGTAAGGAGAATACTATCATTGGTGTCAAGGTCCTCAAGAGGTACCATCTTCCCTTGCTTTTGACTCCAATATAGCTCGGGTGGATAATCACTATGATCGTTCTCCTCTAGTGGTCGTGTCTCATTGGGAGAGTCTAAGTGATAGCTACATAAAACTAGATCCCTATTGTCATTGGTTTCCTCAGAATTATTTTCATGATCATGGTCATATGGGTAGGGATCAGAATTACCAGGAAGCACGTAGCTAAGCTGTCTTATTTCTTCATTTAACTGTTGACTATTCCTCAACATCTCTCCCATGGATTCCATCATTTCCTTCTGTTGTTTTTGCATTTCTATCATAAAAGAGGAGAGGCTACTATTATCAGGTTGGGGAGGATAGTCAATTTCAAGCTCTGGTTGCCTAGGGGTATCGGTCCAACCTCGATACAAAAAATCATGAAGGGTGGGAAAGTTGGGTGTTTGCATAGAAGTAGGGATTCCAGGGTTGGAAAATCCCTCTCCTAGGCTCTTCTCAAAAGTGGGAGTTATCAAGCCAGTACTCCCAGGATAGGAATATGAATGATCCCATGAATTGTCAATGTACCCATCAAAGGATGGATGCGCTCGGGGCATGGGATCCTGGTTAAATGATGGGAAGTATTGACTCTAATAATCTAAATGATAGGAGTAAGGGTGATCCATTTCTTTAAGCAAAATAGTTTTAACTCTCTTAGGATTTAGAATAATTCAGAACACGAGCAGAAAATTCCTAGAGAGTTCTATTGTCAAAGCAAATGTAAATTCAGTGGGATCTATTTTTAGTAGATTGTAGGTCTTAGAATTAAATGTTCAGTTGGTGGCTAAACAAGTTTTACACAAATTACGCTTCCTAGGTCAACCTTTGCTGGTGCTTATAACCTACTCGCAAGGGATGGAAGTCTTGAATCGAGCCCACACACGAGGAACCGTAGTAACTTGGTGGATAGGCTTGTGATTTTCGACTAACTTCCCTTGTGGTGCAAAAGAGGAGTGGTAGAAATTTATCTAGTGACCTTATGTGTGATGTACACAGTGTCTCAGGTGTGCAAAAATACGATCGTGTTTTACATTTTGAAATTTTGCAAACAAGATCCTTTTGCACACAATTTTAAGTCACAATTTTAAGGTCCAACCTCTTAGCAGCCCAATTTTTAAAGTAACCACTGAATTAATTCAATTCAAGCACTTTAGTGGTCTTAGATTTAGGTTCAATGCAGATGCATGACAGGTAATTGATGCTCAAGAGAAGACGTACCTTACTCCAGCTTTCTTCGTGCAAGAATGTATGCAATACAGTAAAAATAAACTAGATGCTGCTCATTCAGTCCTAGATGGTCGACCTATAGATATGCAGCTTCTAGCAGGCAGTTCGAATTTTTATTTTTATTTTTATTTATTTTTTAATAATAATAGCAAACAAACCTAATCTAACTAACTAACCAACATGCAGTTCAAACAATTCAAATAATCCTATAATCTAAATAAATGAGAACACGCTCCCGCATACAAGAGCGATAAGAAATAAAGAAGCACTGGGAACACGTTCCCAAAAATACCCAACAAGGATCCAAAAGACAGAAATTAAATTCTAATGTCCATCTAAACTAAATCTAACTAAGATCTACTGACTAAATCAAAAATAGGCTTCTCCGTATGCCTATGTGTGTGGGATCAAGGTCCACGTGTTCCTATTGCTGGCCTCCAGGTGACGTCAAGGTCCACCAAAAAGATCGTCTCCGCCGTGCACGCTCGTTGCGTTCGTCGTTCGATTCATGCACACAAAGAGAACCAATGTCAATAATTCAGAAAAGCTTTCAAAATATCATCAAAATAATATAAAATTCCTAAAAGAATTAATAGGTGTGTTTCCTCCCTGGAAATGGCGCCATTTGAAAGAGCGATCTTCATTTTCGATAAAAACTTTAGCATGAAATGATGTGACGTTGTATCTAATCACGTGGTAGAAAATCGTTTTTCAAAACATTTTAATTTTTAGAATCTAATCACGAATAGTTAGGTCATCTCCATAGGGAGGAATTAGCCTATTTAAACTAGTGCATTGTGCTTCGTTTATTCGGGAATCTCAATGTGTATGCATACTAACTGGTGCACGTGTTTCAACATGATTTCTTGCTTCAAATAATTAATTAAGAATATAGGTGTGCATATGCAAAATCACTACTATATAATATCATGTAAAATAATGTTCTTGATACTGTTAGGCACTGTAAATACTAATTTCTAGAATATAGATTGTTCACCATAATTTTTTTTGATACAACCTTGTTCACCATAATCTATATGACATGCATTAAATTGTTCATGAGAGATGCATATGCAAGCAATTTTGATTAAATAAAAGGATGGCTACGCAAATTCACCTCAATAATTTAATTCATTAAATAAGGGAATAGTGTTCCCCTACAATGGCACGGATGGTAAATTTTAATTGGAGGAGAAGCAGAGGATTTCTCCTCTCTCCTCCTTGCATGAAGGAGCGAGTGCGGCTGGCTGCAAGAGTCGTTGGAGGAGCTGGGTTGGAGGAGAGGAACACTCCGGTGGTGGTGCGGTGGCGAGTGGTCACCAGAGGTCTCCAGCGGTCGAGGAAGATGACGTCGGTGATGGGTCCTAAGGAGGCCATGCGCGGGTGTCGGCTGGTGGCGTGAAGCGGAGGGGAGTAGCGGTGGAGCGAGGGCGTCTCAACAGTGGTGTCGGCGACGAGAACAGAGACCGGAGGGGGCCGCACGGCATGGGGTAGGCTTTTGGTTGATGTGTTCTTCAGGTGGAGTTGCAGGGGCTTGTTGGGAGGAAGAAGACAAAGATGGCTGTTGGCGACACGCGCATGCATGCGCATGCGAGGAGCGCGGGCACGCTAGCTGGAGCGTGGGCGAGCGGCGTAGTGCTCATGGCTGGTGCATGTGCGCGGTTGTGGCTACCTTGGGTTCTTCCTGCTGGTGGAGAAGAAGATGCGTAAGCAGGTTGGGCATTTGTGCGCGGGCGTGCACATAGTGCGTGCGGGGCTGGTTATGCGTGCCTTAGGCTACGCATGCATGCGGTTGGAATGCGGCTGGAGAGCGATATCTGCTGTGTGCGCACGCGGGTTGGAGATGGTGTAGCGCACGGTGAGGGTGGTGAGAGGCTGGCGGTGCGTGGTGTGCTGCGCGCGGTGAGGGGTTTCGCGGTGGTGGTCGTACGTTGTCACCGTGCAACCGTTGAGAGGATGAAGGCGGGAGGTAGGTTCGCAGAGACCACGGTGCATGCTGAAGTCCACGGTGCACACCTCCTTCATTGTGGTGGAGATGAAGGATAGTTCCCCCCAGGGGGAAGGCAGATGATGAAGATCTTATCCTCGGTGGACGCGGCTTCTTTTTAAACAAAAATCTCCTTTTCCTTCGGCCGCAAGTATCTCCAACTACTCGCGACGATCGCGAGTGGTTGAAACATCAGATAAGCACAACAGTTTCTTCTTTAGACGTCTAACTAGAGCATCAAACGTCTAAAAAAAAATGTAGTGCCGTGAATTTATGATAGTAGTTCCAGACATCCAATCCAAGTCCAAGACGTCTTATAGAAGTAAAAATGAGCGCCTGATTCTTGTACCTAGCCTGCATTCATCAAATAAATTATATTATCATAACATATGTTATTAAATGCAAAATTGAAGCATAAAATTAAATGTAGGCCAAGGTGAATTGCCATATAACTCTTAATTAATTAACAACTAAGAACAAATAATTAAATAGTACTTAGGATAAATAATAGTCCACAAAAGTGGACTTATCAACGAGCGTGCTTCAGCTTCAAACGTTATGCACACCCGGGTGCGATGGAGTGCACAATCACGCGTCATCGCACGCGTGCTCGCGTTCCTCCACCCGGCGCACCTATCGCGCCACATTGCATCCTTCACTATTGCCCGATCTTGATCAAGCAGCTGAATTTCAATTGCACGTGCTTGTAGCTGGATTCACCCCCTAGCCGTAGCTCGTTCGCGCATCATCCCTTCACGAATGTAGTGCACAGTCACTGCACTAAGGCTACGTCTTGGTCATGTTTAGGCTTTACTGCTCACATGCTTATGACCGTTGGCAATCCAACGACCGAGATCATTCGAGCATTTGATCTCGAGCGTTGCCTTCAGATCTTGTGAAGCGCAGGATCCGCTTGAATCTCAGTCATTGGATCGAGTGTGCGATGAAGAGGTGTTGCGGGTGGGTTGGGCTGTTGTGATGGTGCCACATGGTGCCATCATGGCTGTCCATCTTGTATTGCTCATAGGTGGTGCCACAATTGTCGGATTAAATCGATTTTCATGCCGTTGGGTTGCGATCATCGATCCGAATCCATCCGTGTGGTTGGATTTGTCATTTGAAGTCCAGATTTTCACCACCTTACCCCTTGGCCTCTAATCTTCCTTGAACTGCATTTGATGTTGTGAAGGTTTGATTGGGGTGATCTTGGAGGCATTAGACTCTGATCATCTCCCTGATCAGATCTGTATAGTTGGATCTTTAATCTGAGGCCCCAAAATGATATCGCCTTGTCCCCTAGCCACAAATAGTGCAAATTAACCTATATTTTGTACAAACTAATCTAAATGTAGAATGATGCATGTTATGCACTATTTATAATGCTAAATCCAATTATATGCCTAAGAACATGCATAAATAGATAGTTTATGTGACATAGATATGTCTACATCACACCCTCATGCCTATCTTTTGCTAGTCTCCAGCAAAACTATACGCTATTTATAAAAGAATTAAAATCAAATTACTTGGGTAATAATTATTTCAAAAGACTAAGAAATTTCTACCAAAAACCTGAACTATAAAGACTTAATAGTGCACAGGTATTTGCCAAAATGCAAACTGCACAAGCCCTCACGTTATTCAAAAGCAAATACATCTTTTTTTTCTTCTTTTCTAAATGTTTTTTTGAAAATTTTAGTTTAGAGTTTCGGAGTAGCTTTCTATGGCTATCTAACCCACCCAAGACTCGAAAAGAACTTTAAGTTCTAAACATCTTTTTATGTGAATGTGATAGACTCGCTGATCGGCAATTAAAATGGACTTTAGGTTTCTACGAATCCTAGGTGACCCTAATGAAGAATTTCTACCTAAAGATGTATCATCTGATCGGTAGCTTTTTTCCTACTTTTTATTTTTATGAGGTCAACGTAAGTGTGAATACAATATATATCTCCCTAGCTTATTCTACTTCTCTACTTCTTCCTAAGTGTTTGGAATTAAGCATGCATTTCATGAATTGGGTTTTAGACAACTGGCCAATGGGCTATTACCCATGACAATTTGCCAGCCATACTCGTGCGGTGAAGTGTGGCTTATTTATTTTTTTCTACTTTTCTATTTCTTATCATTTTTTTCTTTTTTTGGGTATTTCTCTCTCTCTTTTTTTTGAGTAGGTGGCTTCCCTGATCTAAAATTTACCTAAAGATAGCAGAAAGAGAATAGTCATGTGGCTTGGCTTTGGACAACCGGCCAATGAGCTATTACCCATGATAGCTTGCCAGCCATACCACCCTAGAAGGTTCATTAGCTACCCAATTTCCGTTAAAACAACCGAAAGGTGAGTCAGTGCAAAGTGTATAGATGTTTATACTATAAGTCCCCTCAAATTAGAGGTTAGGTTGATAAGTCGTGTATTTATCACCCTAACTTATTTAACCAATTAGAAATGAATTTAGAATGGCTTGGACTCAAAAATCAAGACCACATTTTAGTGGACGCCTGGGCTGATTAAGCCCGAAGACTTGAAGGGTCTAAGTGTTCAGGTTCTATCGTATCATTTCCTGAAGTTGACAGATTTCTAAAACCCAAATTCTCTTTTCCTAATTCATTTAACTTTCTTTTCTAAAATAAAGAGAAAATAAAAAGAATCTACAGAGCTAACAAAATAATTCAGATAAGGATATCCACTCCCCCATGCTTATCTAATGCAATGTCCTCATTGTATTAAAAAGACATGAAATAGAGTGTAGTAGAGAAGAAAGCACCTGAATTTCGTGATTACCCAATTAGCTTCGAGATGAAAATAGACTGTATAGGTGCTAAGTTTATTGCCTTTAGCTAGGCACACTATACAGATGAAGAGGAAATAAAGAATTCACAAGTTCAGGTCAAGATCAAAATATAAAGATCGATTTTATGATCTGCAAGGAGAAGATGTTCACAGATGCAGACGAGATTGTGATGCAAACCCATACCCCAATGTCGAGTGTATCCAAGGTTCTGGATAAAAATTACCCAGAACCTAAGACCATTATGGGAGCAGGGTTGGGCCTACGGTATATGAGGTTGCAACCCAAGTCCAAAAAGTTGATCAATAGAAAATCAAGGTCAAAAGGATTATCAATGAATTTGTGCTTGGGTTGCACATCCTCAGAATCCAAAATGTCATAAGGGTCCCAGTAGAAGGTTGTTGTTTCAGGCAAATAGGAACCCTTAGACTCAAATGTCTATCTCTCCCATAATTAGCTTCCCAAATTGTCATCTCATGATTCCTATCCTCCAAAATCAGTGTTTCCAGGACCTCTAATGTGTCATCATCCCTGTATAAAATATCCAAGTCCAAAATTTGTGACTCAATCAAAATTGACTTGGATTTGGTAATCTCAGGAAGATAATCATCATTATGTTCAATGGGGTGTGATTGAGGAATGGAGCATGAATTGAATCCTTTATGAAATTAGGATCTGAATCCTCCATGCTGGCCCTAGTTAGATCCAATCCTCAATTACCAGGCTATCACATGATTCATCAGACTCCTCAAGCCAGTATGTCTCACTAAAATCATTTTCCTCAAACTCAGGTGAGACTTCACATAATGATTCTTCACCTTCAGAATCAAAGAATTCTAGATCTGCATTTATATATATGTCTCAAAATCATCGATCATTTCCTGGTCCATGGAGACATACTTTTACTTGTACCCTGGTTCAGGGATCTTGGGTAAAGAAATCAATTCATCTTTAATTGGTTGCTCTAGCTGGTCATCCCCGATCTTGTCAAATGTTTCCCCCCCTACAAGTGCTTGAGCGGGTTCTGACATTGGCTCTCCTGAAGGGGGCTTATCCTGGGAATCATCCCAAAATTGAACTAAAGCAACGACAAATTTCATCCGCAATTTCGACAACTTCCCAAGTAAAAACTCACCCAGGTCCTTATCCTTAACATCTTGGAGTCAATCCAATAAATACTTGTTAAGATCATCAATCATTTGAATCAGAGGCTCCAATTCTTCCATGCAAGGTGTTGGCTAAGCTTCCAAAGATTGTATGGTATTCCTTAAGTTAGCCAACACCTTATCTTGGACCTGGTTCACTTTAACCAAATGATTTGGTTTAGGGTTGGGTGGGTTTGGGTTCAATCCAGGGGAGTCAAGAAATTGAGGTTCTTGGGGCCCTCCCTGATAGTAGGTCATTTTGGGTTGTTCATAGAGGGGTGGTGACCTATATGCAGTGTAGTCCTGAGGAGGGTAGGGATTATAATCGACATATCCTTCTTGATTGTGGATTGTATTAGGTTGTCCATAGGAGGGCGGTGATCTATAATTGGTGTAGCTCGAAGAAGGATAAAAATCAAGATCATGGAGTCTAGGGTTAGACCCTGAACATGGAGGTCCAGAATTGTATCCCCAATCAAAGTTATCTCGATTAATGGATGAATGGTAATAAGTCGGGTCGGGATAGTAATCATCTTGGGAATAAGTGGTGGTAGGAGTGGAAATGCGAGTAGGATGTGGAAGGATCCATTATGAAATGAGAGGAAAAGAAAGTGCCCTGCAATAAAAACTATCAAAGTTGTCCTTAGGTGAGGTAGCCTAAAGAACTATAGACTCTCAGAACCTATCTTGAGATGAAAGAAATGATTTTCTCTACTTCTTTTCGAATAATCCAACTAGTTAGAGGGAGGGATTAGGGAGAAGGTTCTTCCCTTGGCTTTCACCTCAGGTTCCTTTGATACCCCCCAACCGCGATCATTGGACACCGCTCCCCTAGCTAGACATCAGATTGAATTGGTAGAAATAGATTAATAAAAAATAATCTCGATCTGGGCCACGAAGAGCGAGTCAAATCTTTAAGGCCAATGTCTTCTTAGTTTTAGTTAGGCTTAGGTTTGAATTGCTCGGGAATGTGATGGCCCTTTATCTGGGTTGTGCCCTTAAAGATCAGTTTCGATGTGTGTGCATACACAACCAATGGTTTTCAAGCAAGGTTAATTGATGATTTGTCTTTTAGGGTCTAACCTTGTTTAATAGCTTTTAGGGTTCAACGTTAGGTTTATTCAATCAAGGTTCGGTTGGCACACTAGGTTTTGAAAGCACAGGTGAAGATGTCTTCCTTTAAAACTTAAAAAGAATGTGGAGTGCTTGGTTAAAATGTCGGCATACCAAGGTCCACTTGCCACATTAATTGTTAATAGGTGCTCATCGGGAAAAATCTCATTAATCGGCAGAGTAAGTCCAATATGGTCAGGGTCTAGTCTAGAAAGATGATCAGCCACAACATTCTGGGCTCCGGCCTTATCGCGGATCTCAATGTCAAATTCTTGGAGCAGAAGGATCCAACGAATCAGTCTAGGCTTGGCATCCTTCTTGTGATGAGATGGCGGATGGCCGCGTGATCAGTGAAAACAATAACATGTGAGCCCAGAAGGTAAGAGCGGAATTTCTCCTGCCCAAAGACAATCGCCAGTAGTTCTTTCTCAGTGGTAGTATAATTACGCTGGGCCTTATCCAACGTCTTACTGGCGTAGTACACCATGAAGGGGTGTCTATCGTGTCTTTCTCCCAGGATGGCTCCGACTGCAAGGTCGGAAGCGTCACACATGAGTTCAAAATCGAGGGACCAATCAGGTGGCTGGAGAACGGGGACCTTGGTGACAGCATCACGCAGCTGCGTGAATGCTCGTATGCAGTCGGGGCCCATATCGAAGGGCACGTCGGTCGATAGAGATGAGTTAAAGGTCGAGAAATCTTGGAGAAGTCTTTGATGAATCTCCTATAGAAACTGACGTGACCTAGGAAGGAGCGGATTTGTTTGACAGAGCCAGGCACAGGTAGATTAGCAATCACATCAAGCTTAGCTCTGTTAACCTCGATACCCCTGTCGGAGATGATATGCCGAAGAACAATTCCCTCGTGTACCATAAAATGACTTTTTTCCCAGGAAAGACGAGGTTCACATCAATACATCTCCTAAGGATACAGGTCAAGTTGGCAAGACAGTCATCAAAAGAGGGTCCAAAGACCGAAAAGTCACCCACCATGTCATGGAATATCGCCAGCATACATCTCTGGAAAGTTGCTGGCGCATTACAAAGTATGAATGGCATCCTTCTAAATGCAAAGGTGCCGAAGGGGCAGGTAAAGGTGGTTTTCTCTTGGTCTCGGGGGTCAATTGCCACCTGGTTATATCCTGAGAATCCATTCAGGAAACAGAAAATTTATTTCCCGCTAACCGCTCCAGGATTTGGTCAATGAAAGGTAGCGGAAAGTGATCTTTCTTAGTTGCAGCATTGAGTTTCCTATAATCCACACACACTCTCCAAGATGTAGGAGTGCGTGTAGGGATGGATTCGCCCCTGTCATTGACACGGATGGTGAGTCCCACCTTTTTGGGCACGACGTGAATCGGACTCACCCAGGGGCTATCGCTGATCGGGTAGACTATACCCGCATCCAGCCACTTAATAATTTCCTTCTTAACGACCTCACACATGTTATTGTTGAGACATCGCTGCATCTCGCGGGAAGGTCGAGCCTCCTCCTCCGTATATATACGGTGAGTGCAGTAGGAGGGGCTAATGCCAGTTAAGTCTGATAAAGACCATCCAATGGCTGCCTTGTGTTCCATAAGGACCTTCGTTAGTTTGCACTCTTGCTCCCTGGCTAATTTTGAACTGATGATTACGGGGAGCGTTTCATTTGGTCCCAAGAAAACCTACTAAAGTGTACTAGGCAGCTCTTTCAGCTCGGAAGTGGATGGTGAAAGATCTGGCATTTCTTGGGACGAGAGTGTCCCAAGCGGATCGGAAAACAAGTCCGGAGGAAGAAGTTGGCCCTCAGATTGGCCAAGAAGAGGGACTTCTTGGATAGATGGATCCAAAAAGGAATAGCCCCAGTGAGTAGTATGTGGGCTCAAGGTCCCAGTGTGGAGTTGCAGATCCTCCTGATTTGGCAGGAAAGAAAGGGTAATTCGGTCTTCAAGAGTGTGGACCGATGGTGAGTAGCCCGAATATGACTCAAACCACGAGGTATGGGAAGCGGAGAAAACCTCGTTAGAAGTCTGGTCAGGAGAAGGTACGGGAATAGGGAGGGATGGGGGAGTGTCACAATATGTGTTGGTTAGGCAATCGCTAGAGTTTAAAGGCAGTCCACAGCAGTCAGAATAAGTCCCAATTAGTTCGATACACGCACTGACGGCCGTGTCCTCATCAGACGTGTCATCCTCGATGCAATCGCAATCGAAGTTCTTGGCTACCTTAAAGATGTTAAGCTTGAGCTTCTCAGATCCAACGGCAATCTCAATACAGCTTGACTCGCAATCGATATGGGCACGGGCTGTGGCCAAGAAAGGTCAACCAAGGATGATCGGACAATCAGAAAGTGAGCTAGGAACTTCTATATCCAAAACAAGAAAGTCAACAGGAAAACAGAGACTATTGACTATAACCACCACGTCTTCCACCACACCCTCTGGAATTTTGATAGAACGATCTACTAACTGTAACGTGACAGGGGTGGGTTTCAGATTTCCCAAAGAAAATTTTTCGAGCATGATGGTTGGTATAAGATTGATGGAAGATCCTAGATCTAGCAGGGTACGATTAAAATTGTAGCCTTGGATGCTACAAGAAATAAGTGGTGTGCCGGGATCTTTCTGCTTCGGTGGTAGATTTGACAGTATAGCACAACTTGCATGAGGTGAGAGAACCACCGGATTCTTAGTTTTCTTTGACTGTCGCCTGGGTGTTGTGTAGTCTTTGAAAAATCGAGCGACAGTAGGTATGTGGTCGATAGCCTCTAGCAGGGGTACCTTGATTTCAACATCCTTGAATAAATTACGCAGGTTATCAAAGGCATGCATATCCTTCTTCTTGCCTTTTGGCTCCCTCAGTAGAGCCTCAGGGAATGGGACTGATTCTGGCACCAATTTGGGTGTATCGTCCTCTTGCAAATGCGGTGCGCATCTCGAATGAGAGGGCAATGGAGAAGACAGGCCAGGATCAGGTCAAGGCGGATCGACGGTCTGCTTACCGCTCCTCGTAGTGATCGCATTGGATGATGCGGGTTTAGTGGGATCATAAGGCGGAGGAGGGTTTGCAATAGGGACATAAGAGTGAGGTGCTGCAACAGGGTTAGCCTGAAATTCAGGTGGAACGCTCGGAGCCTGCAGAATCTAATGAACCTGCCCCTGAGAAGGTCGTACCTGTGGTTGTGGACCTTGGGGTACGAAATTTCGTGGGTTGGGAACAGGTTGGCTGGGAGAGTGCCCTGAGATCGAGTCGCCATGCGTAGTTGACTGATCTCAGCATTCTGTTGCGCCAATTGGTGCTGAAGAGAGGTCATGTTCTCTTCATGGCGCTTTGACATTTCTGTCACCATTCACATCAATTTCTCAAGAGGACTTGATGCATGTTCTATTTACGATATGCAAGGACTCGATGGCGGATTTGCCACAGGATTAGACTGGGCCCTTGGGATGACGGGTGCGGATGGTCGCATCAGCCCACCCACGGGGTTTTGGCACTACGGGTTGCTGGACCATGCAAAGTTCGGATGATTTTGCCACCCTGGGTTATAAGTGGCAAAGAACGGGTTGTTCCCTAGGGTGCAAGCGTCTTGGTCCTCCGTGTCAAAATACTGGCTTGCAGAAGCCAGATCCACATGACTTACCGAATCACTCAACGCGACACTTGGTAAGGAAGGTCTCACGGGGTTTCTAGGGATAAGCCTAGTGTTGGAAGAATTTGGATTGTGACGAAGTGGTGAGGTGGGGGTGTTTGCCAAAGAATGGGTGGGGTTGGCCAGAAGCTCATCCAGCTTCTTGCACGACGGAGACTTCATCCAATTTTTGTGCGATAAGGCTAAGATAGGTGGATGGATGGGAGGGTCCCGTGTCAACTTCGTGAACATTATGGGGCAGGCTGGTACAATTAAAGGCGACAATGGAAGCATTGTTCATTGAGTTTTCAATCATATTTTCAAATAATTCGAATGCTCCATTCTCATCTTTATTCATGAAATTCCCTCCGCAGGAAGCGTCTGTAATCTACTTAAAGTCTCATTTAGCCCATAATAGAAAATCTGGACTATATGCCACTTAGGCAGACCGTGGTGAGGACACTTCCAGAGGAGGTCATTATATCTCTCCCATGCCTCATGAAACTGTTCGCCGTTTTGTTGTGTAAAGGAAGTGATAGCATAGCGAAGTGCATTGGTTCGCCCGATTGGGAAGAACTTCTTGAGAAATGCTATTTGCATCTCTTCCCAAGAGTGGATGGTTCTCCCAAGGGTGCGTAACCACTGCGATGCTTTATCTCGTAATGAAAACGGGAACATTTTCATAAGGACTATTGGTAACCCGATATTTCTCGATTTAACAATCTCAGCCAATCGGGTTAGGTCTTCCAAGTGGAAATTAATCAGGCCAATTACATTTGCAAGACCATGGAAGTGGAAATTAATCAGGCCAATTACATTTGGTTTCAGTTCAAAATCGTCCCCGCCCATGGGGACTCGAATTTGTCCTATGGTCTCTGTAGCAGCGGGATTCTGATAGGAGCTAAGAGACCTAGGCTCCTCCCATTCAGGAGGGTTCTGCATTTCCTCCAATGTTTCCCTAATGGCTTCAATTTGTTCATTATACATTTCCATTTGGGCTTGGAGGCGGGTTATGGGATCCAAGGCTCCACCACTTGGTGGGTTTTGAGGGCGGTTTCCTCCCTCGGGATTTGGGGGTGGGTGTGCAGCCATGTTTGTGGAGGAGGATGATGATTCGGCTTCTTTCCTAAAATTATTAGACAATTCACACAGTTCAGGGTTTTGTGACCTCCTCCCAAACATGCACTACCGCAGGAAGAATTGGGGGGATACATAGGGAAAAGGAGATGAGAGAAATGACGCCGCAAAGGTACACTTGATGACAAATCAATACAATCAAATTCCTAACCTCTATGGTGTTCCCTTAGACCTAAAGATCTAAGTTACCTACTATCACGACCTACGGAACCGAATGCGAGCACCGCGGTACCACCGAGCCAGATTGAAAGGCCGTTTGCCCCAGTCTTAGACACCCGATAGCACGTGGGAACTCTCACCAGCACGTAGGTGCTACATGCAGGTAGTTAGACGTCCAATCCTTAATAAGGGACAAGTTGCTACTAGTTCTAGTTAGAGGCTTAGGATCAAGTGCTTTTGGAATGTGAAGGGCGTTATTTACGGGTAATGCCCAAGTGGTTGATTTTATAAAGTGTGTAAACCAAGCATGCAACGGGGAAATCTCCCCGAATTGAAGTTTTAATTGGTGAATGGTTTTTAGAATTTAGCCTTAAGTAGTATGGATTTTAGGATTTCGCTGAATTACCAATTCAGCCAATCTTCGGGTTTTGAGAGAATACAATTTTTTTTCTAAGCCAACAAACCCTTCTTCAATGTGATTTAGTTAATGCATGCTAAAAATGAACTGGGCTTCCCTAGATGGAGATTTCTATGTGTGGATGCACGAGTCAATTTTAAGTTAATGTGAAAGGGAGCCAAAGCACTTCAATTCAAGTGCTCCCAATCACCAAAATGATTTTCCACACACAAGGCTCAACCACAAGATAAAGAAAATCAAAGTGTTGGGGTTGAAGTATTCGGGATCAAATCTTAGGCACGTGAAAGGTCGGGTGGGGTTGGAATCAACTCAATTCCAAGTCTCCCCATTGAGAATGTGATCCCGAATTGCAGATAAATGAGGCAAAGAGGGATGGCAATCATTCTATTTATTTTTGCCTCAAAGAATACTTCACACGATGAAAGATTCAAGAATCAAGATTCTTGGATCTTCGCTATGCGAAGTTTGGCGGAAAATCTCAGGGCGGTGGGAGTGGTGGCAAATAGTCAAGAAAGTGATTTTTAATCCACTTGCCCCAAGAGATCCCAAGGAGTGTTTTTAGTCTTTTTTTTTTTCTATTAAGGTGTCAAGTTGACCTAAGTTGCTAAGAGAGAGAGACCTACCTACTTAGCAATGTGGGCGAAGCTCCCGTGAAGTGCCGGTGACTTCACGCTCTCATTCCTACCTTGGATCTACCCATGTCTCAGAATTCCTCTGCTTGCCTCCTCCTTGCAACTGTTTTACCTGCATGCCAGTAAACAAAAACACCCGTGAAGAGAAGGGTGTGAGAAGAGAAAACTAAAGGAATGGAGTAGAAACTTACCTGAATGCGTACCTCCCCGGAAATGGCGCCAGAAAAAGTATGGTGCAGACTCGGATAGGTTGTGTTAATATAGTGATTTAATCGTTGAAATGAGTATAGTGGTTAACCTAAATCGAGCCTAACCATCTTTTTACAAAATATTTTTTACCTGGCCTACTTGATTTTATCTTGGTCACTTTTAGGCCCAGGGTCGAACTCAGGGAGGCGAGATTAGAGGTGAATAAGTTTCTACGCCTTTCCTACAATGAATCTCTTCCGTTCATTTATTATGTTTTTGGTATTTTTCTATTTAAGATTTTTTTCTGATAATTTTTTCCTTGAGGTACAACCTTAAAATCAGGTTCTTGGCTTTGAGCCAAATTAGGGTTCCAAAACTGGTCTTACTATTCGCAAGACTGAGTACCTGCAAGTCAAGGATTATCTTTTCTCTTTTATATTTTTTTATCTTTTTAATAGCAGGAAAGAGAAATAGAAATAACATAAATATAGTATATATATATATATATATATTATATATATATATATATAGGGGTGGGGGTGGAGGTGGAAATGGCGTGTAGCACGGTGTTGAGTTGATCGTCGTCTAGGAAGACGCAACCAACAGGACGAAGTGCCGCATGGAGTGTAGGATGGATGGGTGGAAAGTGTGTGCAGAGACGCTTTCTGTAAGCGGGTATCGGGGAATAATAGCAACTAGTGTAGATATTCTCACGATATAGCATGTGGTAGGTGATATGAATGTAAGTATATACGTATATAGGGTTATAATTATATAGGTGTAAATGTAGTTATATATATGTGTGTGTGTGTGTGTACATATATGTATAGATATGCAAATATATATAGATAGATATATGTATATATATATATATTTATAACTAGATATATATGTATATATGTCTAACTATATATATATGGGTATATATATATGTATGCATGTATTTATGTATATAGATATATTAGTATAAGTATCTATGTGTATATATATATATATATGTATAACTATATGTATGTATGTATCTATATACATATATATATATATATATATATCTATAGATATGTATGTATATATGTATATATTTATGTGTATATATATATGTATAAATATATGTATGTATATATGTATATATTTATGTGTATATATATATATGTATAAATATATGTGTATATATATACATATATTTATACTTAGTTGTATAGGTAATAATATATGTATATATATATGTACATATATAAATATGTAAATAAACAAATAAATATATACACACACATATATATATATATATATATACATATATATATATATATATATATATCTATAGAGATATATATATATATATATATACATACATACATATATATATATATATATGTATATATATATATACAAACATAGATATATATATATATATACATATATATATATATCTATACATATATATATATCTATGTATATACATATATATATATCTATGTATACACATATATATATATCTATGTATACACACATATATATATATATATATCTATATGTATATATATATATATCTATATATATATATATATATATATATATATATATATATATATATATATATATATATATATATATATATATATATATATATATATATATATATATATATGTACATATATATATATGTACATATATATATATCTACATATACATATATATATATATACATATATATATATATATACATATATGTATATATATACATATATGTATATATATACATATATATATATATACAGATATGTATATATATATATATACATATATATATATATATACATATATATATATATATATATACATATATATATATATATATATACATATATATACATGTATAGATATATATATATCTATAATATATACATATATATACATATATATATATATATACATACATATATATATATATATACATATATATATATATATATATACATATATATACATGTATAGATATATATATATATCTATAATATATACATATATATACATATATAGATCAATAGATATATATAGATCTATATATGTATATATATGTATATATATATATATATATATATATATATATATATATATATTGTAACGACCCGGTTCCCGAGTCCCTACGAGACACGAGAACCGGATCGACTCGACTAATCCCAAGACCTAGTCGTCCAACGAGGAAGTAACCAAAAGACAGTAAAATAAACCACATTCAGCATGAATATAACTAACAGTAAGAAAGTACAGCAGTAAGGAAAGAAACTACTACAGTAGGTACCACCACAACAGTAAAACAGCATTTATCATATAACAAGAACTGCAGGTAAAGAAGGTACAGCGGGAACAAAAACTACTCACTAGAACAGAAACAAAAAGGGGTACAAAAGCTGTGGTAACTCTACTGGACCCTACTCGGCCCAGCGTCCTCTGCAGCCGCCGACCCTGGCTGCTCAACACCTGGTCCTGAAAAAGGTAACGAGTGTAACACGTCAGCAAAACGCTGAGTAGAGTGGCAAACTAACTAAAGGAAACAGTAGAGTGTACAGTAGCTGTTATGTTCTATTACTTCCTTTATTCACATCTTTCAATTTTTCTCACTATTTCATTTATTTCTCAGATCCTTTACTTGATCTCGAATGTCCTCGTGGGAACGATCTTGATTGCAGTCTTTTCCAAAAGTAGAAGTAGCACGTGGTGCTCTCTTGGCCGGGAGAGTCCCCCGTGGTGATCCTACCCTCAGTCAACCACCCCAAGGTCACTGACAGACGTAACGGTGACTACGGCACGCGCGATAAACGCACAGGTAGCTAGCCCGCACTGGCACGCGGTCAGTCGTTTCCGTTAACGGGTGCGCCCAAAGCACAGCACGGAACCAGGGCAGAGCCCTCTCAGTAACAGGGGTCCAACCCCTCCACAGTAACCAAACCGGGGCCTTGCCCCTCCACAGTCCGCGCACCCTCGCCTGACTACCCTGGTTTGCCCTAGTGGGCCTAACAAGTCGGTGAAGGAGGCTAGCAGAACCCCGGGGCCCGTGGGGTAGCTAGTACTCTCCTAACACTAGTATCTCTCCTCGGTACTACGTACACGAGGGCCAACAAGTCGGTACAGAGCGGCCAATCCTAACCCCGGGTCCCTGGGGCGGCTGGCCCCACTCTGCACTAAACAGGTACAGGTACTTCCCTTGGTACTGCGTACCCAAGAGACAGTACAAACTACATCTCAGTTCCATTCCTTTTTCTTTCTAGGAGTTCCACTCCTAATTCCCCGTAGGGTTCCAGCTCTTTATCTCAGAACATCATATGTTTCACTTTCCAGATTCACATTCTCAAAATCCATGATCTCAAACATGTTTCTTTATTCATAACAGGCAGCTGTTAATTAAATTTACAGGCAGCTTTATGTATTCCTTTCCAATTTTCCAAGACTGCAGTAATATACATTCCACTAGTTTTTCCACCCTAGGATTCATGCCATATCCTAGGATCTATCATACAATCTAGTTTTCCGGCCCTAGGATTCATGCAACACCTAGGAGCTATCATTCCATATATTTCTCATTCCTAGGATTCATGCAATGCCCTAGGTTCTAGTTATGGTTCCATACTTTAACAGATTTTATTAATACTTAAAGCCACTCTACCAGGTACAACGGGAGTAGTGGGGGCGTGATCGGGAATCCCGCGTGCCTCCGCGACTCTCAAGACTGCAACCGAACGAGGTCCTATCACAAGGATCAAACACAAGGAGTGTCTCAGAACAGTGTATAGCTACTGTAGGCGGGTAGAAGAATTAATTCTGAAACGAACGCAACTCGAATCGTGGAAAACGGAGCCCAAACGGGTCGAGAAAGACAATACTGTGCAAAATCAGACGCCTGGAACTCCTTCCAGACGTCTTAAACGGTGGATCAGAGAATTACCTGTTAAGCTTGGTTCCCCGGACGTCCAGAAGTCTACGGGGACGTCTGTCCTATACCCCAGACGTCCGATGGTCCACACGGACGTCTGTAGATCACTCCCGCCATCTGGTACAACTTCCAGACGTCTGATTCGCAAAGGATGGCGAATCAGCGAACCTGCGCACAGCCAACCCCCCTCCCTCAGTACGGTCAGTCGACAAGAAGGAAGAAGAAAGCGGAAACTCACCTTTCAGACGTCTGTATGATCTTACAGACGTCGACCTTGCCGTCTGGCTATCAACCCAGACGTTTGATTCTGGAAATTTTTCCAGAATCAGAACCCTGCTCGGCCTCCGCTCGCGACGCCGCCCGCGTCGCACCTCGCGCGTCTGCTGCTCAGCCCGCAGCAGGTCCCTCTCCGCGTCGCTCCGCGCTCCCTGCGCCCTCCGCCGGCCGGCCAAGCCGCTCCGGCTAGCTCGCCCTCACGGCAGGGCTCCGCCCTCGCACGCCGCACCTCCTCCGCGCTCACTGCGGCTGCCGCTGCCGCCCTCGCGTCCGCTCGCTCTCGCGCACAGGAAGGAGAAGAAGGAGGAGACGGTGGAGACGGGAGGGGAGGCGCACCCTTTTAAGGCTGCGCGAGGAGGAGAGAGAAGGCGGCAGGCCGCCTGCAGCCGCAGAGAAAAGAGGGAATATGCGGTCTGCGCGCTCAGGCGCGCAGGCGACTCGTGTGTGTCGAAAATAACGGATTTCCAGACATCTTGAAGCTATCCCAGACGTCTTATCAGACGTCTGGTTGTGATACCAGACGTCTTGTCCGACGTCTGAGCCACCTCCCAGACGACTTAAAATACGTCTGGGGCACACATTCGTTACAATATAACAAACTCAAAGGAAGTTTCGTCCCCGAAACTTGCGCCAACTTGGATGCGGGGAAAAGATGTCCAAATAACCATAACAAACTCAAAGAGGACCGAAGCCGGTCCGAAAAGACGTACCCGCGAAAAGCTCTG
Organism: Thalassia testudinum; assembly: GCA_037157565.1. Lineage (NCBI taxonomy): Eukaryota > Viridiplantae > Streptophyta > Magnoliopsida > Alismatales > Hydrocharitaceae > Thalassia > Thalassia testudinum. Next base: position 54,818,151 of record JAZHRO010000035.1, on the reverse strand, counting down.
GGTACCGCTCCCGCATTGCCGCCTCAGGCTCCCAGGTAGCCTCCTCGTACCGCTGGCTCCTCCACAAAACCTTTACCAGGGGTACTTGCTTTCGTCTCAACCTGCGGACGGCTCGGTCTAGGATCTGCACTGGCCGCTCGGGGTAGGTCAGGTCGTCGCTCACCTCGACGCTCTCGTGACTTAGTACGTGGCTGGGATCGGCTACGTACTTCCTGAGGTTGGACACGTGGAACACGTCGTGCACACCAGAAAGCAGCGGGGGAAGGGCAAGTCTGTAAGCAACGGGTCCAACCCACTCCAGGACCTCGAAGGGCCCCACGAACCTCGGCGCGAGCTTCCCTCTCACCCCAAACCGCTGTAAGCCCTTCATGGGGAAACACGAAGGAAGACGTGGTCCCCAACCTCGAACTGCACCTCTCTGCGTCTACGATCTGCGTAGCTCTTCTGTCTACTCCTGACAGTGCGGAGTCGTCTGTGGATCTGCTCAACTACCTCCTGACTCTGCCGGATCAACCTGGGGCCAACCTCTCACTTGGTCCCCACCTCAACCCAACTCAAGGGTGCCGTGCATTTCCGTCCGTACAGAGCCTCGTAGGGAGCCATGCCGATGCTCGAGTGATAACTGTTGTTGTATGCAAACTCCGCCAGGGGCAGGTGCTCCTCCCAAGAGCCCCTCCAGTCTAGTATACAGGCACGCAAAAGGTCCTCAAGTGTCTGTATCGTGCGTTCCGACTGTCCGTCCGTCTGGGGGTGGTAAGCCGTGCTAAACCTCAACCTCGTCCCCAAAGCCTGCTGAAACTCAGCCCAAAACTGGGACGTAAAGCGGGTATCCCGGTCGGATACGATCTCCCGCGGAACTCCGTGTAGTCGCACCACATCACGGATATACCTCTCTGCCAACTGTGCTGGTCCCAAAGTGACTCGGATCGACAAGAATCGTGCCGTCTTTGTCAATCTATCCACTATTACCCAGACTGCGTCGAGTCCTCGCTGGGTAACAGGTAAGCCCACCACCAAGTCCATGGTGATGCTCTCCCACTTCCACTCTGGCACTGGAAGCGGCTGAAGCGGCCCTGCAGGCCTCTGATGCTCGGCTTTCACCTGCTGGCACACTAAGCACTGCTGCACGAACTCACCCACATCCTGCTTCATCCCTCTCCACCAGAACTCGCGTCTCAAGTCATGGTACATTTTCGTGTTTCCGGGATGTATGGTGAATCTGGAACCGTGTGCCTCAGTCAGGAGCTCTCTCAACAGCTCCTCGTCTCTGGGGACGCACAACCGTCCCCTCAAGCGTAACACCTGGTCTGTGAAAGAGAAGTCCCCTGGGTCCCCTGATAGTACTCTGTTGCGCAAAGACTGCAAGTACGGATCAGCCATCTGTCCCGTGATGATGCGGTCTATCAACTCTGGCCTGGTCTGCCGTGTCACCGTCACTGCCCCACAGTACCCTCGTAACTCTAGAGGTCGCCAACTGCCCACCTCCTCCAAAAGGCTCCAACTCTGTAACTGTAGACTGGCCAAGCGTGCGGGCGCCTTACGGCTCAAGGCGTCAGCCACCACATTGGCCTTTCCCGGGTGGTAGGAGATGCTGCAGTCGTAGTCCTTCAGGAGCTCCAACCAACGTCTCTGTCTCATGTTGAGCTCCTTCTGGTCAAAAAGATATCTGAGGCTCTTGTGATCTGTAAAAATCTCGAAGGTCTCACCGTACAAGTAGTGCCTCCATGTCTTCAGCGCGAAGACAACAGCTGCCAACTCTAGATCGTGGGTAGGGTAGGTATGCTCATGGGGCTTCAGTTGCCGCGAAGCGTAAGCGACCACGTGACCCCTCTGCATGAGCACACCTCCTAACCCCTGCAAGGAAGCGTCCGTGTACACAACGAACCCGCCACTACTGTCAGGGATGGTGAGCACGGGAGCCGAGGTCAACCTCTCCTTCAGCTCCAGAAAACACGCCTCACAGGTGTCTGTCCAAGCGAAAGGCACGTCCTTCCGGGTCAACTGTGTCATAGGACGTGCAATCTGCGAAAACCCTCTGATGAACCGTCTGTAGTAACCTGTCAGTCCCAGGAAACTGCGAATCTCAGTGACTGAACGTGGTCTCTCCCACTTGAGCACTGCCTCGACCTTGGCGGGGTCCACCGCCAGGCCGTCTCCAGAGATCACATGCCCCAAAAAGGTCACCTCCCTCAACCAGAACTCGCACTTGCTGTATTTAGCGTACAACCTGCGTCATCTCAGAGTGTCCAGAACCATCCGCAAGTGCTGTCCGTGCTGCGTCCGATCTCTAGAATAGATGAGTACATCATCTATGAAAACCACCACAAACTGGTCCAAGTACGGTCTAAACACCCGGTTCATCAGGTCCATGAAAGCAGCGGGGGCATTGGTAAGCCCAAACGGCATGACCAAAAACTCGTAGTGTCCGTACCGGGTGCGGAAAGCAGTCTTGGAGACGTCGGTCTCCCTGATCCTCAACTGGTGGTATCCTGACCTCAAGTCGATCTTGGAAAACACCGTGGCACCCCGCAACTGGTCAAACAAATCGTCGATCCTCAGCAGCGGATATCTGTTCTTGATGGTGACCCTATTCAGCTGTCGGTAGTCCACACAAAGGCGTAGGGTCCCATCCTTCTTCACAAACAGTACCGGGGCTCCCCAGGGAGACGCACTGGGCCTCACGAAACCTTTCTCCAAAAGGTCCTGCAACTAGGACTTGAGCTCTCGCAGCTCAAGCGGTGCCATTCTGTATGGCGCGGTGGAGATGGGGCTGGTCCCTGGTACTAGTGAGATCTCAAACTCGATCTCACGCTCGGGCGGTAGTCCTGGTAACTCATCTGGAAACACGTCGGGGTACTCTCTGACCACCGGGATGCTCTGGAAGTCTGCCACGGGGCTGTGCTCTGCCACCACACAAGCTAGGAAGCCCTCACACCCCTGGCTCAAAAGTCTCGCCGCCCGAAGTGCCGAAATGCACCTGAAACCTCCGTCCACTGGCTGCCCGTGAAACTCGAAAGAAGGCAACTCCGGAATGGAGAAGACAATCTTCCTCTCAAAACAGTCTACCAAGGCGTGGTAAGCGGACAGCCAATCCATCCCCAGAAACACTCCAAAGTCCTCCATCTGTATCATAATCAGGTCAGCTGGCAGGCTATGTCCCCCGATGCTGACCCCGCAACCCGTGTACACCTCCTCAGCTACAAACAGCTGACCACTCGGACCTCTGATTACGAACGGATTCTCTAACAGTGTATAATCCTGGTCTAAACTAACTGCGAAACTGGCTGCGACAAACGAGTGCGTAGCGCCGGAATCGAAAAGCGTGTAAACGAGTCTGCCAGAAACTGAAACCATACCTGCTACCACGGATCCTGATGCTCTGGCGTCCCTGTGTGTTAGGGCGTTGATACGCCCCTCAGCTCTGGGTGCGGACGAAGCAGCCACACTCTGCGTCGGACGGGTAGGTGCTGGCCGGTACCCTCCTCGCGACTGCTGTCCTCCTCCTCGTGCTTGGGAACCGCGGCCTCCTGCACGCCCTCCAGTGCTCTGCACGGGAAGTATCTGCTGACCTCCTGCCCTAGATGGGCAGTCCCTCCTGACGTGGCCCGGCTGGCCACACTGGTAGCAGAGGGGAACCCGACTCCCGCCCTCAGTGAGTCCCTGCTGTCGGCTAGGCGGGGGTCCGGTGCTGGCGACTGGCCCCTATTGAGGGCCCCCAAAGGCCACTGATGGCCCTGCACAACGTGACGGCTCTCCTGCGGACGCCACGTGTCTCCGTTGAGTTCTCCTAACACGCCTGGTGTGGCGGCGGAAATCTCGTTCCACCACTATCTCCCCTGTCGTACGCTCGGAAGGGGGAGGGGGTGGCGACGTGGGTGGAAGCTGAAATTCTTCTCGAACCACCTCTCGAATCAGTTGGATGAGGTCCTGAGTCGATATACTCAGGAGAAGAGGAGGGGTAGTATGTATTCCAAGCCCGACACATCTGTCCCCCAGGCCCTGACCTCGGCCGCGCCTGCGGCCCACCCTCCTAGCTCCACGACGCGGCATCTCCTACAATGGAGATGCGAAACAAAACGGAAACGTCAAAACAGACGGTACCTAACAAAACTTCTAAGAGCTCATGTCAAGAGATATGTTGTGGTGGCTACTCTAGCTATAAACATGTGAATTGGTTATTTTCCAGTCCGTTGATTCACTTCTCGGGACGACCTTAATCTGATACCATCTTGTAACGACCCGGTTCCCGAGTCCCTACGAGACACGAGAACCGGACCGACTCGACTAATCCCAAGACCTAGTCGTCCAACGAGGAAGTAACCAAAAGACAGTAAAATAAACCACATTCAGCATGAATATAACTAACAGTAAGAAAGTACAACAGTAAGGAAAGAAACTACTACAGTAGGTACCACCACAACAGTAAAACAGCATTTATCATATAACAGGAACTGCAGGTAAAGAAGGTACAGCGGAAACAAAAACTACTCACTAGAACAGAAACAAAAGGGGTACAAAAGTTGTGGTAACTCTACTGGACCCTACTCGGCCCAGCGTCCTCTGCAGCCGCCGACCCTGGCTGCTCAACACCTGGTCCTGAAAAAGGTAACGAGTGTAACACGTCAGCAAAACGCTGAGTAGAGTGGCAAACTAACTAAAGGCAACAGTAGAGTGTACAGTAGCTGTTATGTTCTATTACTTCCTTTATTCACATCTTTCAATTTTTCTCACTATTTCATTTATTTCTCAGATCCTTTACTTGATCTCGAATGTCCTCGTGGGAACGATCTTGATTGCAGTCTTTTCCAAAAGTAGAAGTAGCACGTGGTGCTCTCCTGGCTGGGAGAGTCCCCCGTGGTGATCCTACCCTCAGTCAACCACCCCAAGGTCACTGACAGACGTAACGGTGACTACGGCACGCGCGATAAACGCACAGGTAGCTAGCCCGCACTGGCACGCGGTCAGTCGTTTCCGTTAACGGGTGCGCCCAAAGCACAGCACGGAACCAGGGCAGAGCCCTCTCAGTAACAGGGGTCCAACCCCTCCACAGTAACCAAACCGGGGCCTTGCCCCTCCACAGTCCGCGCAACCTCGCCTGACTACCCTGGTTTGCCCTAGTGGGCCTAACAAGTCGGTGAAGGAGGCTAGCAGAACCCCGGGCCCGTGTGGTAGCTAGTACTCTCCTAACACTAGTAGCTCTCCTCGGTACTACGTACACGAGGGCCAACAAGTCGGTACAGAGCGGCCAATCCTAACCCCGGGTCCCTGGGGCGGCTGGCCCCACTCTGCACTAAACAGGTACAGGTACTTCCCTTGGTACTGCGTACCCAAGAGACAGTACAAACTACATCTCAGTTCCATTCCTTTTTCTTTCCAGGAGTTCCACTCCTAATTCCCCGTAGGGTTCCAGCTCTTTATCTCAGAACATCATATGTTTCACTTTCCAGATTCACATTCTCAAAATCCATGATCTCAAACATGTTTCTTTATTCATAACAGGCAGCTGTTAATTAAATTTACAGGCAGCTTTATATATTCCTTTCCAATTTTCCAAGACTGTAGTAATATACATTCCACTAGTTTTTCCACCCTAGGATTCATGCCATATCCTAGGATCTATCATACAATCTAGTTTTCCGGCCCTAGGATTCATGCAACACCTAGGAGCTGTCATTCCATATATTTCTCATTCCTAGGATTCATGCAATGCCCTAGGTTCTACTTATGGTTCCATATTTTAACAGATTTTATTAATACTTAAAGCCACTCTACCAGGTACAACGGGAGTAATGGGGGCGTGATCGGGAATCCCGCGCGCCTCCGCGACTCTCAAGACTGCAACTGAACGAGATCCTGTCACAAGGATAAAACACAAGGAGTGTCTCAAAACAGTATATAGCTACCGTAAATGAGTAGAGGAATTAATTCTGAAGAGAACGCAACTCGAATCGCGAAAAACGGAGCCCGAACGGACCCTAAACGGGTCGAAAAAGACGATACTGTGCAAAATCAGACGTCTGGAACTCCTTCCAGACGTCTTAAAAAGTGGATCAGAGAATTACCTGTTCAGCGTGGTTTCCCAGACGTCCAGAAGTCTGCGGGGACGTCTGCCTAGATCCCAGACGTCCGATGGTCCACACGGACGTCTGTAGATCACTCCCGCCGTCTGGTACAACTTCCAGACGTCTGATTCGCAAAGGATGGCGAATCAGCGAACCTGCGCACAGCCAACCCCCCTCCCTCAGTACGGTCAGTCGACAAGAAGGAAGAAGAAAGCGGAAACTCACCTTTCAGACGTCTGTATGATCTTACAGACGTCGACCTTGCCGTCTGGCTATCAACCCAGACGTCTGATTCTGGAAATTTTTCCAGAATCAGAACCCTGCTCGACCTCCGCTCGCGACGCCGCCCGCGTCGCACCTCGCGCGTCTGCTGCTCAGCCCGCAGCAGGTCCCTCTCCGCGTCGCTCCGCGCTCCCTACGCCCTCCGCCGGCCGGCCAAGCCGCTCCCCCCCTCCTCCGCGCTCACTGCGGCTGCCGCTGCCGCTGCCGCCCTCGCGTCCGCTCGCTCTCGCGCACAGGAAGGAGAAGAAGGAGGAGACGGTGGAGACGGGAGGGGAGGCACGCCCTTTTAAGGCCGCGCGAGGAGGAGAGAGAAGGCGGCAGGCCGCCTGCAGCCGCAGAGAAAAGAGGGAATATGCGGTCTGCGCGCTCAGGCGCGCAGGCGACTCGCGTGTGTCGAAAATAACGGATTTCCAGACGTCTTGAAGCTATCCCATACGTCTTATCAGACGTCTGGTTGTGATACCAGACGTCTTGTCCGACGTCTGAGCCACCTACCAGACGTCTTAGAATACGTCTGGGGCACACATTCGTTATAGTGTGTATGTGTGTGTCTGCGAGAGGGAGTGAGAGAGTGACTGTGAGAGAGGGCGCAGCGAGTTGGGGCGTCTGGAGCCCGCAGTTGACGTCTGGATGCCAACGCACAGGCGCAGGCGTGCGCGGGTGCGCGTGTGCTAGAGGCTGTAGGCATGAGGGAGGGTGCAGCGCAGCGCGCTGTGGGCTGGGGTGGACACGGGCGAAGACGCAGATGCGGGCGTGGGCGCAGACGGGCGTGGGTGCTGGGGTACGCGGGAGCAGGCGTGCGGACGTGTTGGAGACGGTTGTGGTGCAGAGAGAGAGCGCGCGATGACTGGATAAGTGAGAAACTTTCCGGTCACCGCACTGTAGCTATAGTGTTCCGCTGAAATGCATGACAGTAGCTACAGTGCGCACGCGGCTTGGACGACCGGCTGCGGCCGATCCTGTGTGCGCGGGTGCTGTGGAGCAAGCCTGCATGCATGGAAGGAGATGGTGCCGGCTGATGGCGTGCGCGTAGGGGCTTGCGTGTTGATTGGAGCTGCTGGTGCCATGCTGCTGTTGCGGTTGAGATTTAGAGCTTGAGTCCGCGGTAATGGCGTGAAGAGCTTTGAGTGGGTGAAACAGAGAAGTAAGCCACCACGTCCATCGGCTCTTTGATGTACTGGGCAGTGGTGGGACTCACAGTGGTGGTCGTGGACCACTGTGAGCTGCTCCTGCCCGCAGCATATCTCTTTAGTGGAAGAGGTGCTGCGTATAGAGGGGAGAGGGGAGGAGACGGCCTGGAGGAAGTGGCTGTTGTGTGTTGTTGTATGGACCAGGCTACCTCTGCAAGGAAGATGGCTGGGCCTTTTTAAAGAAGAAGGAGGCAAGCTCAGCCATGCCCTGGGCTGTGCATGACTAAGCATGCGGCTGGCAGAGCATGCTGTGGCAGAGAGTGGCGCGAAGAAGAAGCAGCCATGCCCTGTAGCTGTGCGGAGAAGAAATTCAAAGCCAAATAAAAAAATGAAGATGGTAAATTTGTGAGGCAGCACTTGAGGAATATGTTAATTATAAGGCCAATTTATTCACTTTCCTCCCCTCTTAAATAAATGCATGCATGCGTTTATTTTTACAAATGCACTATGGCTACCTAATATGCAAAAGCAATGCTAGGAAATAGCACAAGATGGCATAATTGTTGGTGTGTTGTTGCTGTGCAATCACCAACCCCTCCCTCTAACTGGTTGGATTGACTGGATAGGAGTAGACCAAATTGTTTATTTCATCTCAAGATGGGTCCTGGGAGTTTGTAGGTCTGTAGGCTAACCCACCTAAGGATAGGTTTGATTGATTGTACTGTAGCACCTTTCTTTCCTCTATTTTCCCTCCTAGTTCACCATGTATGCTTCCACATCTTACACACATTTCCAATCCTACCTTCCTACCACTACTTATCCTCAAGATGCTTACTATCCCGACTCGACTTATGATTACCCATCCACTAGCCGGGATAACTTCGATTGGGAATATGATTCCAAACCTTAATTTCTAGAACCTAACCTTGGACATCATGATCACGATTATTATCCTTTCTAGAGCTACACTGATTATAGATCACCTCCCTCTTATGAACAAACCAACCCGATCAACAATCAGGAAGGAAATGATGATTGTAACACCTACCCTCCCCATGATTATACTGAATATAGGTCATCACCCTTCTTTGAACAACTCAAAATGAGCTACAATTAGGGAGGGACCCAAGAACCTCAATTTCTTGACTCCCCTAGATTTAACCCAAACCCACCCAACCCTGAATCGAACCATTCGATTTAGGTGAATGATTGCGCAGCAATCATAGGTCTTAATTGACCTAAATTAGGCTAGGACTTAGCATAAGTTAGGGTAATTCATGCATGCATAAGCATTATCTGCATCTTTACTGCTTTCTTTTAGCTATGCATAAAATAATGCTATAATGTACTGATTAGGTGCATTATGACAATTACAGGTAATAAGCTGACCAAAAGATAGATCTGAAGTTGGATCTGAAGATGGAATAACTGGTGTTGTAGCAAAGCTAGAGCAGAAGACCTAGATTAGATGTAGTAGATAATAATATAAGGGAGTTAAGGTATTCTATTCTATTAAGTAGGAATAAAGTAGTAAATTATGAACTTAGGACCATCCTAGCCCTAGGATAGCCTAGAAGTTCCCCAAGCCTTAGCCACCCTTAGATTAGGTCACCGCACCCTAGGAAACCTTAAAATCCTAATTCCAACCTCTATCTGGACGTCCAGAACCCTTAGCCAACTCCCACACACCTTAAACCCACTTCTGCAATGTTATTGGACATCCAGACATTTGGTCAGACATCCAATTTCTGCAGAATACCCAAGACAGAACCTAGAATCCTTCCTGACTCTGATTAAACATCCAAAATTGAAGTTTGGACCTCTGATTTTGAAGTATAAGTCATCTGATACTATTATTGGATGTCTGAGACTGCTCTCTAGTTCCTATTTTGAGATTCAAGCCTTGATCTTGGATCTCTAGCCCCCTAATCCCAATTCTAATCCCCTAGGAACCTAAATTAAGGTACCCCAATCCTAGAACATCACCTCTAGACATCCTTAAGGACCTAATTAGGTCCTCACTAAACCTAATTGACTTAGATCATAGTCAATTGCCATTGCCTAGTCAATTGGACTCATAGGGTCCAATAGAGCTCAGATCTCAACCCATACAAGTCCAATTGGACTCAGTGAGAGTCGAATTATCCTAAACCCAACCTAATTGAGTTAGTTCACTCTCAATTAGGTTCACACTCATTGAATTAAACTTGTGTTAAGTTTAATTGCAATTCCCCCTTAGCAATTGGGGTTTGCAACCCTAATTTAAGACCTACACCAACCTAAACCCCCTAGGACCTAGCCTATATCACTTAGACACATAGGGCATGACCACACACACACACACATTCACGCACTCCCACACAACCTAGAGTATTATAGGTTCTTCCAAAGGTGGCGCCACTCTTGGTTGCCAAAATTAGCAACCAAGAGCCAATCAAATTGGAGATCCACAAATGGTGGATCTAAAAACCACCTCTCTCTCCTTGGCCGGCCACTCTTGGAGCTTTCTTTAGAGAGTTCCACACTTCTCTAGAGAGTCTCCCTTAGGTCTATAAAAAGACCTAAGGTGTGGCCATTTACACCGATCCACTCTTGGCTTCATCCACTCTTGGTTCCATTTAGCTTAGTTTCATTCCACATCCACTCTAGCTCCATGTCCATGAGTAGCTTCACCATGGCCACCACCACCTCCATGCCAAGATGCTAGATAACCTCTCCAACCTCTCTCCAAGGGTCGGCCTAAGCATCATTGGTTGCCCCTCCTCCTCTCAACCAACTCAAAGGTCATCGGTGGCACCTCCAAATGCCCTTATTTCTGCTAGATTAGATTATAGTTCTTCATAGGTTACATTCTTTATTTACTGCTTAATAGTGTAGTTCCTTACTTCTCCCCTAATGATGCATGCAAAATCCCCTCATAGATTCATGTATGCAGTCGTTTTCTGGTAATGTGTAGTTTTATTTTCCTATACAAGCATTCCTCTACCTGTGCTCTACAAGACTGATATCATCATCATCTTATATATATATAAATATATATGTTGAAAATCACCATGTGCCTAGTTATCATCTTTTGGTGTGATTTAAGTTGCATGTTTTAATTTCTATCTTTTGGTAACTAGCTTGTCGTACGTCAATACGTAAATCACAATAAACTGGCATTAGATTTTAAGCAAGTAGAGCGAAAGAGATTGATTTCAAATCTGCATTTACATAAATGCCTCCCAGAGACGAACGATTGGGACTCCATGTCTCGTTATCTTTATAAATATTTTTGTTGATCGTATTGTGCACTATACTACGACGCTTTTTCATATCAAAAACACGCTTTACAAATCACAAAAAATGGCGCCGTTGCCGGGGAGGCAACATCATTTTTTGATTTTAATCTTTTGTGCCATCACTGACAAATCTTCCTCTACTTGTCTTTGGAAGTGCAAGAAAAATAGGAAAAAAATGGGATCTGCGTACACAACGAGCGAGGGATAAAATTCCAGGTGCACATCATATCTGCCTTAGCCTAGGTTTCTTTTCTTGAACCCTAGGTTAGCTTTGCTTCTAGTAATTTCATTTAAAAAAAAAAGCTTATTTATTTTCGTGATGAAAAAAATCAAAGAAAAAAAATCTACGTAGTTAGATTAGGTTTCTTTTTTTGAATCCTAGGTTAGTTTTGAAAAAAGCAAAAAAAAATGTTTTGAAAACCCTTTAAAAAAAAATCCTTCTTAAAATCCTAGGTTAGTTTTGAAAAAAGCAAAAAAAAATGTTTTGAAAACCCTTTAAAAAAAATCCTTCTTAAAATTGTTTTTTTCAAAATTAAAAAAAAAAATTTTTTTTTGGTGGAAAGTTTGAATTTTAAACTCAAATACCTTTTAAAAGCTTCTCCACCACCCTCTGATTTTCGATTAGATTTCAAAGTCCATTTTAAAAATTAAATTGCTGAAAAATTGATAAGCGAAAAATTTTGAAATTTAGGCTAAAGCTTTATTTTCAAACCATCTTTTAAAACCCACCGTTCATTTGAAAAAATTCTAAGTAGAAAATTTTTAAAAATTCATGAAATGCAAGGGGGTTAGTCTAACCCAAATTTGAGATTTTTCAAAAATTTAAAAAGCAATTTCGAGCAATCCACAAATCTGTTTTGAGTTGAAAATTTGGGGTTTGAAAGCTAATCTCATTGGCTTTAATTTTCATATTTTTCCTGAATTTTTGAAATTCATTTGATACGGTTTCAATTTGAAAAACTGGCTAGGGGTCAAAATTCCAGATCTGACCCCTTGACATTTAAAAATCTCTAAAAATTTGGTTGAAGTAGTAAAAATTACAAAAAAAATATTCTTTGAAAAGATAATTGAAAAAGGAATCTACATGCCAAATTTCAATTTAATTGGATTCCAATTTTGTTTAGAGAACTATTTTTATTCTTGTGGTTTGATGAAGAAGAATAAAACAAAAGAACAAAAAAAAACCCTAGAATTTCATGAACCCTAGGTTACATCTTTAGGGTTACAATCTAGAGACCACATTTGGGCTAGAGTAGACTTAATCAAGTCTAGTGATTAGCCGATGAGCTTGGTCACCTTGTGGACCACTCACCACAAACCCCAACTAAAGAAAAACGGGCTAAAATCAATTCTAAAACACGAAATCAACCCGAATTCGTTGTCATACTATTGGGTGTTTTCAACCTCTTGGTTGGGTTAGCTTGAGAGGCGGGAATCACTTTCAGTCGATTGTACGACGAATTTTTCTTCAGGAATTCAAACTTAGAACGAAAAGTCTAGTCACCTGCTCATAAGGACCATCTGATTGATAGGGCCGTAGCCTTGTCTGGCTTGGCTACACCAACCCAGGGGTTGGGTGGTGTATGCAAGGAAAGAGGTCACTTAGACCTCAACTGGTTGGACCTTGGGAGCAGCTCCCAAGGAGGTGAGTCACCTCGCCAGTACCATCTTCTCTCCCCACTTCTTCTACTCCCTTAGCCACAATGGCTAATCCTAGACCTGGACCTAGACGGGGTCAGGATGCTGGTAATCTGGACTCGATGGCTCGTTTGGAGGCCTGGGTTGTGGAATTTGAGGAGTAGCATCAGCAGAGCATGGACCGTATCTTGACGACACTTGACAGAATGCAGCATCCACCGCAAGGAGAACTTCTGGATTTCTATGATCCAGCCGCACCGATTGTCGCACCCTTAGTTAGGATTCCTGTAGGCAGAGACGCGTTTGTGCTCAAGCCCAATGTGATCGACTTGATCAGCACTCATTTTTATGGAAACTCAAGCGAAGATCCGTTCCAGCACTTAGTGGACCTAAGTCGACTCGCAGAAACGATTTGACCAAGGAATATTGATCTTGGGATTGTTCTGATGAAGCTTTTCCCATTTTTTATGAGGGATAAAGCTTCATACTGGTTCAAGACCATTGGGAAGCCAATTGGAACCTGGCTGGAATTATGACGTAAATTCTTGCAAAAGTTGTTCCCAATCGGCCGAATGAACGTGATGAGGCGTGCGATCATGACTTTCTTTCAAGGAGCTGGGAAGAGGTTGCATGAAGCCTGGGACCGATTTCACAACCTTCTCCGGAAATGCCCACACCATGGTATACCCAGATGGCACCTAGCTCAGATCTTTTACCATGGGCTGGATGACACACATCGGTATCTGGCCGATGCATCTAGTGGCGGGAATTTTATTGCGAAAGATGAGAACAACGTATTTGAGTCGTTCGAATCTTTGGCGGAGAACTCGATGAATGCCGCGTTCATGAACCAATTCCAGCGACCCTGTCAGCAGCAGGTTGGTGTCCATGAGGCTCACATTGAGTCTATTTGAGAAGATATGGATATCATCGTCAAGTAGCTGGATAGAATAAACCTGATCGAGAAAAAGATTGACCAAATTAGTCAGGGTCAATCTCACCTGAACTCTGCTACCCCAAGACCCTCCTATGCACCCCGAGCCCCCTGCTCAAGTTAATCTACTCACTCGGGATGCATCTTCTCATTATTTATGAGATCCTGCATATCATGATCTCGTAAAAAATCCCGATCTGGCACCATATGACCAGGGTTACGCACCACCCATAGACTATAATACGTATTCCCTTGATGGATATACATCTTAGACGTCTTCGGCCTATGAGGACATCAGTGCTATTCAAGGATATGGGCGTAATAACCCATATTAAAAGATGTATAACCCTGGTTGGAGCCAGCATCCGAACTTCTCCTGGTCTGGTAACTCACAGAGACCACATCAAGATCCACACTACCAGACCAGGCAATACGAGAATGCGCAAAACTCATACCCATTCCTGTCTCAGCAGCAGCAACCCCGTTCTATATACCAGTCGCTGCACCAAGCTACCAGTCACCCTCCAAAGTGGGCTGACCCTTTGGAGGCTCTGAAAGAGGAGCTGCAAGAATCATTGAGGAAATCTACACAGGATAGCTTGCAGATAATGAAGGCGATGGCTGACTAGATACAGACCATACAGAACATGCAAAACCAGTTATTGCAGGAGCATAGGACTCAGGGGAGCCTTGCCCTCCTGACCTGTCCCGAACCCTTGGTATGTGCAGAACCAAGGCGCCCTACCTGGGTTTTAGGCACCACAAGGACAGGCACACGCCATATTATAGGTGCCTCCTGCACCACCTGGTTATGCTCAAGGCCAGTCACCTTTGATGCAGAACCCCGCATACTCTGCCCCTTCCGCTCCCCCACCACCCCATGGACAGCAAGCCAATGCAAATGCTGTCTCATTGAGGAGTGGAAGGAAGACATTCAACCCACCACATAGGTAGGTGGGTCTTGATTTTTCTCACCCTTCGTCACAGACGGGTTCGACTCCTTCATCTCAGGAGCCACCTACGATAGATAAGGGTAAGAGGCCACTTGACCTTGAGATTCCCATCCCTTTTCCTGAGGCTCTGACGCAAAATGTAGTATGGAAAAAGGACACACGGAATTTTGAGGACCTGAAGTCAATGTTCAAGGAAGTACATATTCAGGTCCCCCTCCTCGAGACAATAGATCACATCCCCACTGTCGCTAGGTTCTTCAAGGACTATTGTACCCCAAAGAGACAGCCTAGAATTGGACGACAGGCGGTACTATCAAAAGAAGCTAGCGTCGTGATTCTAGCTGACTTGCCACCGAAAAAGAAAGATCCTGGTACCCCACTCATACCCTACTTCTTGCAGGATTCTCCATTTGAGTAGACCCTTCTAGATCTGGGTTCGTCCATCAACCTAACTCCCACTGCCATATTTGATCGATTTCGATTTGGGGAGTTAAAGCCTACCTCGGTCACGATTCAGTTGGCTATTAGATCAGTAAAAACATCGAGGGGGTGGTTGAGAACGTGATCGTAAAAGTCCACGGTTTCTACTTTCCCGTAGATTTTTTCGTTCTCGATATGGAGGTTCCTCCTAATCTCCGAGATGCACCAATTATTTTGGGTCACCCATTTCTAGCGACAGCCCAAGCAAACATTGATTGTGCATCCAGGTGTATGGAGATAGCCCTAGGTAATGTGCGACTTCAACTTGACATATTCAAGGCATCAAGGAATTTTGACTGTGATCGCATAGAGGAGGATGGTGAAGACGAAGGTTTGTCATACTATGGTAACAGTGGGCTCCTTTGTGATGACCCGATGTCTCATTCATCTGCACTATCAGGCTTCTTGGACCTCGATCCACACAGGACTGAGACCAACTGCACTACACATATCTCCCCGAGGATCCGATTGTTTAGGGTGTGTTTCTGACCACAGCACCCCTGAATCTAGCTATCCTGATCCGTACACTACTGGATCGCTCCTATTGTTACAAGAAGACGTGACCACAGCTAACGGGCTTCCCGTTAACGTAGTCACAACCGACTATCTCACAGGTAGCGAATCAGCGGGAATTCATGCGCATACGGATCATCAGACTTCCACCTTCGAGTCTACTCCTATTCCCATCTCTGACTCTGACCCACTTGTGATTGAATTGAATTCCTTACCTGACTTGCTTAAGTATGTGTTCTTGGGTGAAAGTGAGACATACCCGATCATTATTAGTGCCCACTTAACCCAAGAACAGGAACATCAATTGATATCTACGCTACAAGACCATAGGACTGCTATAGGGTGGAGCATTGCTGATCTCCACGGTATTCACCCCTCGTATTGCACTCATCACATTTACACGGATGAGGGGGTGAAACGTTTGAGACAACCTCAAAGACAGCTTAACCTGAATATGCTAGAGGTTGTTAGGAAGGAGATCATCAAATGGCTGGATGCAGGTATTGTATACCCAATCTCTGACAGCCAATGGGTGAGTCTGATCTAGATAGTACCCAAGAAAGCAGGACTCATCGTAGTGAAAAATGATAAAGGCAAATCCATCCCAACCCGCACTGCGACATCTTGGCGAGTCTGCATCTACTATGGGAAACTGAACATGGCTACCCAGAAGGATCACTTTCCTTTGCCTCTCATTGATCATATCTTGGAGCAGTTAATCGGACACAGTTTCTTTTGCTTTCTCGATGGATACTCTAGGTATAATCAAGTAGCCATTAGCCCGGACGATCAAGACAAGAGACCACATTCACATGCCCCTTTGGAACATTTGCTTTCAAGTGGATGCCCTTTGGCCTCTGCAACGCACCAGCAACATTTCAGTGTTGTATGATGGCCATCTTCTTTGACATGATTGGGGACTATGTGGGGGTGTTCATGGATGACTTCCCCATTTTCGGAGATGATTTCGCATCTTGTCTTGATAACCTCACCAAAATCCTGAAACCGTGTATTGAGGTAAACCTAGTACTATCCTAGGAGAAAAGCCATTTCATGGTGAGGATGGCATAGTACTAGGGCATAGGATCTCTAAAAATGGTCTCGAGGTCAATCGAGCTAAATCTGAGATTATTTCCCACTTCCCACCACCTAGCTCGGTCAAGCAGATCAGATCATTCTTGGGTCACGTTGGCTTCTACTAGTGATTTATACGCGATTTCTTGAAAATTGCATGACCTTTGACGAATCTCCTTGTTGCCGATGCCCCATTTGAATTCGACACCTTGTGCCTCAATGCCTTTGAGACTTTACGAAGAGCTGTCGCTAACTCCCCGATTCTCTAACCACCCGACTAGTCGCTTGATTTTGAGATGATGTGCGACGCTTCTGATTTTGCCGTCAGTGCTGTTTTAGGCCAGCGTCAGGAAAAACAACCTTTTGTCATATACTATGCCGGCAAGACACTGAATGAGGCTCAGCACAATTATAGTGTCACCGAAAAAGAACTACAAGCAACAATATTCGGGTTGGAGAAATTCAGATCTTATTTATTAGGGTCCAAAGTTATCATCTTCATTGACCACTCCGCCCTCCGGCATTTATTGGCAAAGAAGGATGCCAACCCTCGGCTCATCAGATGGATGCTTCTATTGAAAGAATTTGATATTGAAATCTGCGATAAAGTCGGAATGTAGAATGCTGTGGCGGATCCCCTATCCAGACTAGACCCAACCCACATTCTTTATTCCCTGCCTATCCACGAGCAATTTTTGGATGAATCCCCTTTGGCAGTTCACTCTGTTGAGTTCCCCAGGTACGCGAATATCGTAAACTATCTTGCCGCAGGCAAGATTCTCGTGAACCTATCCAAGGACCAAAAACTCAAATTCACTGTGGAGGACAAATTCTACCTCTGGGATGACCCACTTCTCTTCCACATTGGAGCGGGTCTGATTTTTCGAAGATGCATCCTAGATTCTGAAATCCCCAATGTGTTATCTTTTTGCCACAATGATGCTTGTGGTGGTCATTTCTCGGGACGGAAAACCGTTGCAAAAATTTTGCAGTCGAGATTTTTCTAGCCAACTATTTTCAGAGATACACACGAATACGCCCAACATTGCAAATGATGCCAGTCGGTCAGTTCTATGACCAGGAGAGACATGATGCCACTCCAGCCCATCATGGTGTTAGAAGTGTTCGACATCTAGGGCATCGATTTTATAGGCCCTTTTCCAAACTCGCATGGCTTCAAGTATATATTACTAGCCGTTGACTATGTCTCGAAGTGGGTCGAGGCCATCCCGGCGAGACAGGCCAATCATAAGACCGTCACTTCTTTCGTATGGCAATACATCTTTGCAAGATTTGGAATGCCCTGCTCTCTGATTAGCGACGGGGGAAGCCACTTCATCCACGCCCACTTCAAGTCATTATTAAAGAAATACGGGGTACATCACCGTATAGCCACCCCGTATCCCAGCAGACCAATGGGCAGATTGAAGTGTCTAACCATCAGATCAAGCTGATTCTCCGGAAGACGGTTAGACCAGACAAGAAGGACTGGTCTGACTAATTAGTTGATGCACTCTGGGCATATCGGACCACATACAAGGCCCCATTGGGAATGTCACCATATCGTATGGTGTATGGCAAGGCCTGTCACCTTCCTGTAGAGCTGGAACACTACGCCTTTTGGGTGGTGTGAAAATGTAACCTTGACCTTGATGCAGGAGGTCAAGAACGGAAACTCCAGCTTAGCGAATTAGAAGAGATATGGCGAGAGACCTATGAGAACGCATTGATATACAAGGACAAGACCAAGGCCTTTCATGACCGCCACATCTGGAGGAAAGCATTCACGCCCAACTAGCAAGTCTAGTTTTTCGAATCACGATTAAAACTTTTCGCAGGGAAGCTCAAGTCCAAGTGGACTGGCCCATATGTTGTGATTCACCCATATCCTAATGGGGCAGTCCAGATCAAGGACCCAAAATTTGGGCATATATCTACAGTAAATGGCCAATGCCTGAGCCATTTTTGGCCCAGGAACCTCCTCCAACTAACGAGATCATTTATCTTATTGAGGACATGTGATTCAGTTTTCGCCCAATTGGAGGCATTAAACTCAGCATCTATTCCGCATCCATCACCCTATACATGTTCATTTTTATATATAGCATATTTTTCCTTTGAGCATATTTTCTTTTTGCATATTGCATACTGTTAGGTTGGCTGGTGCTGAATGTATAATTTCAGGAGCAATTATAGGTGATTTCTACCCATCTACTCCCTACTATATTTATTTTCTTTTACATTCATGCATGAGGACATGCAAGAACTTAGGCATGGGGGGGTAGATACAGTAAAATTAAATTTTTTTTTTATGCCAACATTTAGGAAAAACCTTAGAGCTGCATGTCAAACGTACTTTAGGACCCTAAAATAAAAGAACAATCGACTCCACCTCCGATGCTCGCATTGGAGCTAGAAATCGTCCGCAACAGTTATTTCCGACTCACTCGCTCACCTCTTGTTCTAAATTTAGGGTCAAGCTGAATGTAACCCGATATGGGAATTTCAAGAACTACAAATTATACGAGGTTACTTGTTTATAGCATATATACATAGTGCATCCATGAATAAGATTATTTTATTAAGAGAATGCATTAGGGATTTTATCCTCTAGTTGATTCCTGTAATCTGGAATCTAGTGCAACTTTTCACACACGTAGAAATTGCAATGGATTCACGGTGAAGGCTGATAAACGTCTTTAGTCTGTCGAGAAGAAGCAGTGCTTCTCCTGAACCGCTGGACAGTGTTTTGGGAGTCTAGCAAATTTTCTTCCAAACATTCACCAAATAGTGTGAGATGAGAGTAGAGTGTACTGGTGCTCTAAGATTAGTACAAGGAATCCGAAGTTCTAGATAATTAGGTGATGATACTCTGAGACTAGACATAGTTTTCGCTCTCGGTTCCTGCATATACATTTTGTGTGAAATTTTGAGAGCCACCAAATAAGGGAAATACGCGGAGAGTGAGTTTTCATAAAACTAGGGCTAAGGTAGATGGTTACGACCATTCTTTACGGAATCCTCGGCTGAAGGAGGGTATTGATGTCAAGGTCAGAAATACACTATCCTATCCATCTCTCTCGATGCCGTGAGTAGGCACTTCTACCAAATAAGCCACCCAATGTCTCTTGAGTACCACCGATCCCTAATAATGCCTCCTCAATAAAGTTCATGGATGTGTGCTAGTTGTGTATATGTTGAAAAAAAAAGAAAGAGAAAAAAATGATGAAAAAAAAAGAAAAACTGAGAAAGAGAAATTAGAAAGAAAAGAAAAAGCAAAGAAAAAAAAGAGTGAATATTTAGTGTTTATTTCAGTTGTATTGAGACAATACCACCAAATAAATTTGAGATCCACCAAATATGGCCTTAACCTATTTTTCTGTGTTTTTGACTGCCCGAATACTTGTTGAGGAATTCTGACTTAGTGTTAGAGTTATGGGAACTCAATTAAAGTGTTAATGCCAAGTGAGACCACCAAATACAGGTCATATGTGTGAATCTGGTGAGATTGTGAGCTCTAAGAAAAAGAAAGAAAAGGAAAGTAAAAGAAAGAGAGAGAGAGAATGAATACAAAGGAACCAGAAGAGAGCATAGTTTTTCTCGTCTTTCTCTGAGTTGAGTTACTTGATAATCCAGGAATCTAGATTCTAAAATACTAATCTCTATGTAGCACCAAGTGAGAGTGAGCCACCAAATAAACATCTATACCCCTCAGAGATTCTCTACCTAAGTCTAAAGCCAGGTTGAAATTCATAGAATATCTTGAATACTCTGAGGGAAGAAGTTCGCCTATCCTGCTAGAATTTTACTAGGGGTCAAGTACAGGCTCTAGAGGTGAATTAGTTTTTCACTCGAATCTGTTACAAAAGCTACATAGCTACACTTTCACGATTGTATGGATTTCTAGAGCATAGGATGAAAACAAAAAGGAGAAAAATCTCTAGGCATACACTTGATAAAATAGTCAATCCCTTAGGGATCCTTCTGTGAATAATTTAGTCTTGCATTTGCTTGGGACTAGCAAGATTTAGGCATGGGGGTATGATTGCGCAGCAATCGTAGGTGTTAATTGACTTAAATTAGGCTAGGACTTAGCATAAGTTAGGGTAATTCATGCATGCATAAGCATTATCTGCATCTTCACTGCTTTCTTTTAGCTATGCATAAAATAATGCTGTAATGTACTGATTAGGTGCATTATGAAAATTACAGGTAATAAGCTAACCGGAAGATAGATCTGAAGCTGGATCTAAAGATGGAATAATTGGTGTTGCAGCAGAGCTGGAGTGGAAGACCTAGATTAAATGTAGTAGATAATAATGTAAGGGAGTTATGGTATGGTATTCTATTAAGTAGGAATAAAGCAGTAAATTATGAAGAACTTAGGACCATCCTAGTCCTAGGACAGCCTAGAAGCTTCCCCAAGCCTTAGCCACCCTTAGATTAAGTCACCGCACCCTAGGAAACCTTAAAACCCTAATTTCAACCACTATCTGGATGTCCAGATGAGTTGTAGGACGTCTATAACCCTTAGCCAACTCCCGCACACCTTAAACCCACTTCTGCAGTGTTATTGGACGTCCAGACACTTGGTCAGATGTCTAATTTCTGCAGAATACCCAAGACAGAACGTAGAATCCTTCCTGACTCTGATTAGACATCCAGAATTGAATTATGGACTTCTGATTTTTGAGTATAAGTCATCTGATACTATTATTGGACGTCTGGAACTACTCTCCAGTTCCTGTTTTGAGATTCAAGCCTTGATCTTGGATCTCTAGCCCCCTAAACCCAATTCTAACCCCCTAGGAACCTAAATTAAGGTACCCCAACCCTAGTACATCACCTCTAGACATCCTTAAGGACCTAATTAGGTCCTTACTAAACCTAATTGACTTAGATCGTAGTCAATTACCATTGCCTAGTCAATTGGACTCATAGGGTCCAATTGAGCTCAGATCTCAACCCATACAAGTCCAATTGGACTCAGTGAGAGTCCAATCGACCTAAGCCTAACCTAATTGAGTTAGTTCACTCTCAATTAGGTTCACACTCATTTAATTAAACTTGTGTTAAGTTTAATTGCAATTTCCCCTTAGCAATTGGGGTTTGCAACCCTAATTTAAGACCTACACCAACCTAAACCCCTTAGGACCTAACCTATATCACTTAGACACTTAGGGCACGACCACACACACACACACACACACACACATACCCATTCACTCACTCCCACACAACCTAGAGTATTCTAGGTTCTACCTAAGGTGGCACCACTCTTGGTTGCCAGAATTAGCAACTAAGAGCCATTCAAATTGGAGATCCACAAATGGTGGATCTAAAAAGCACCTCTCTCTCCCTGGCCGGCCACTCTTGGAGCTCTCTCTAGAGAGTTCCACACTTCTCTAGAGAGTCTCCCTTAGGTCTATAAAAAGACCTAAGGGGTGGCCATTTGCACTGATCCACTCTTGGCTTCATCCACTCTTGGTTCCATTTAGCTTTGTTTCATTCCACATCCAGTCCACCTCCATGTCCATGAGTAGCTTCACCATGGCCACCACCACCTCCACGCCAAGATGCTGGATCACCTCTCCAACCTCTCTCCAAGGGTCGGCCTAAGCACCATTGGTCGCCCCTCCTCCTCTCAACCAACTCAAAGGCCATCGGAGACACCTCCAAATGCGCTTATTTCTGCTAGATTAGATTATAGTTCTTCTTTGACTTACATGCTTTATTTACTGCTTAATAGTGTAGTCCTTACTTCTCCCCCAATGATGCATGCAAAATCCCCCCATAGATTCATGTATGCAGTTGTTTTCTGGTAGCGAGTAGTTTTATTTTCTTGTACGAGCATTCCTCTACCTGTGCTCTGCAACTTTGATATCTCATCATCTTTTATATATATAAATATATATGTTGAAAATCACCATGTGCCTAGTTATCATCTTTTGGTGTGATTGAAGTTGCATGGTTTAATTACTATCTTTTGGCAACTAGCATGTCGTACATCAATACGTAAATCACCATAAACCGACATGAGATTTTAAGCAAGTAGAGCGAAAGAGATCGATTTTAAATCTGCATTTCCATAAATGCCTCCCAGAGATGAACGACCGGGACTCTAAGTCTCGTTATCTTTATAAATATTTTTGTTAATCGTATTGAGCACTATACTACGACGCTTTTTCATATCAGAAACGTACTTTACGATTCACAAAAGTGAACCAGGTCTAGGATAGGGTGTTGGCTAACTTGAGGAGCACTATACAATCTCTAGAAGTTCAGCCAAGATCATGCACTGAAGCATTGGATCCTATGATTAAATTGATTGATGATCTTAATAGTTCTTTATTGGATTGGCTCCAAGGTGTTAAGGATAGGGGCCCAAGTGAGTTTTTACTTTGGAAATTATCAAGATTGAGGATGAAATTCGTGGTTGCCTTAATCCAATCTTGGGAAGATTCCCAAGACGAACCCCATTTAGGAGAGCCAATGTCTGAACCCGCTCAGGCGCCTGTCGGGGGGGACGCATTTTCTAAGATCGGGGATGACCAGGTTGGGTTAGAGCAACCAATCAAGGATGATGTGATTTTCTCACCCGAGATCCCTGAGCCAGGGAGTGAGGAAAAATATGTCTCCATAGACCAAGGAACAACATATGATTTTGAGACATATATAAATGAGGATCAAGAATTCTTTAATTCTGAGGGTGAGGAATCTCTTAGTGAAGCCTCACTTGAAGTTAAGGAAAACGATTTTAGTGAGACGAATGGGCTCGAGCAGCATGATGAACCATTTGATAGCCCAATAATTGAGGATTATGATCTGATTGGGGCTAACATGGAGGATTCTGATCCAATTATAATAGATGATCCAATCAGTAGCTCTAATCTTCAGACACACCCCAAAGAAATGAATGATTTTGATTTGGAAATGATTGAATCCAACTCAATTTTGATTCAGCCACAATTGTATGACTTGGATATCTTTAATAGGGTGCACAATGATCTAGAGGTCCTGGAAACATTGATTTTAGAGGAGAGGAGTTTGTAAGTTAAATTATGGGAAGTGAATTCTGGGGGAAATAGAGTTCTTGATCTAAGGGTTCCTTTGTGTCTGAAATCACAAACTTTTTACCAGGACCCTTATGACATTTTTGATTTTGAAGATGTGTAACCCAAGTACAGAACAATTGACTATCTTTCTAAGCCAAATTCCACATGGACAAACAGATCCAATGATTTAGTCCTACCTATTGTTCGACATTTTAGACTTGGGTTGCACACCACAAAACCACATGCCTGGTCTTGCAAACACAATAATCTCCGATTCTGGGTAATTTTCATCCAGAACCTTAGAACCACTCGACCCTGGGGCATGGGTCTGCATCATAATCTAGTCTACATATATGGACATCTTTTGTTGAGGGGTTTAAGGATTAATATTTCAATTTTGATCTTGACCCGCACTTGTGAATTCTTAACCTTCTCTTTTTTTGTATAACATGCCTAGTTGAAGGCATTAAACTTAGCACGTGTGTATACTCCTTTCTCTATACGGAGTTGACCGAATTTTTACAAAATTTAGGTGATACTCTGCTTATTCCATCCTTTTTATGTCTTTATTTTTACAATGAGGACATTGCATCATTTATGCATGAAAGGGTGGATACTTAATCTTGAGATTATTTTGTTAGCTCCATGGAATTTCTTCTATTTTCTTAAAAAAAATTTAAAAAATTAAAAATTCAAAAAGACAAAAGAAAATTGAATTAGGAGAAGAGAACTTAGGCATTAGGACTTATTAACTTTAGGAAATGATACTTTAGGACCTGAACACTTAGAGTCTTTAGGTCTTCGATCGTAATCAGGTCGGGTGTCCACTACAATGTGGACCTATTCTCAAGTCCTCACCACGCTAATTTTACTTTAATTTGGCTAATAAATTGGGATGATAAGTACTTGACTTATCAACCCGCCCTCTAATTTGAGGAGACTTTGAGTCTAAAGCATCTACACATTATTTGCACTGACTCACTTTTTGGTGACTTTTACAAAAATTAGGTAGCTAGTGAACTTTCTAGGGTAGTATGGCGGGCAAGTTGTCATGGGTAATAGCCCATTGGTCGATTGTCCAGAGCTCAACTACATGACCATTCTCTTTCTACTGCCTTTATGTAAATCTTAGATCAGGGAAGCCACCTACTTAGAAAAAAAAGGAAAAAAGAAAAAAAAATATATACTCAAAAATAAAAAAATAATAAAATAATAATAGAAAAAGGAGAAAAAAAAGTCACTTCACCGCATGAGTATGACTGACAAGTTATCGTAGGTAACAACCCATTGGCTGGTTGTCTAGAGCTTAGCTCATAGCAATGCACAAATAATTCCCAAAATACTTAGGGAAGAAGCAAGGAAGTAGAATTAACCGAGGAGATATACACTAGATTTGCCCTTGTGTTGACCCCATAAAAAATAAAAAAAGTAGGGAGAAAGCTACCGATCGGAAAGATAAACCTTGAGGTAGAAACTCTTAAGGTCACATAGGGTAGTAGAAACCTGAAGTTCGTTTTAATGGCTACTTGGTGAGTCTATCGCTTTTCACAAGATGCTTAGAACTACAAGTTCTTTTCGAGTCTTGGGTGGGTTGGATAACCGTAGAAAGCTACCTCGAAACTCTAAACTCAAAAATCCAAAAAAATTAATAAAGATGAAAAATAAAAAAATGTATCTTCCTTTTCAAAATAAGGTGAGGACTTGGGCGGTCTGCATTTTGGCAAGCGCCTAGGCACTGTCGAGTCTTCATCATTTAGGATGCTAGTTGAAACTTCCTTTGGTAATAAATAACTGTCTTTAGCAATCAAGTCCTAATTCTATTCTTATACATAGCATTCAGTTTAATTTTGCTAGGGCTAGCAAAGGATAGGAATGGAGATATGATGTAGATACATTTATTTAGGATAAAATGCCTATTTGTACATGTTCCTACGCTTAAAGATGCATTCCATTTTTTTTTTTTTTTGAAACTGTGAGGAAAGCTATCATGTTACGATAGCAATCGGAGGGCATTTTATTTCATACTAAAAAAAATAATGGAGAACTACACATTGGATCCCCATCTATATATGAGGGACCAGCACTCATTAACAATTTGCTCGCAATAAACTGGTCTCTCTTGAAATAACTTCTCATTTCTCGCCTTCCAAACACACCACAAGGTTACAGCCATATGCATATATGGCATTCCAGGTGTTGCAAACCTCTGCCATAGAGACTCCCATGTAGGTAGAGGTTTTTGGCATATTTTTCTCCATATCATACAATGACAAAACATGAGGACAATATGTGGGATAAACTGTCGGTGTGCGACTTGCATAGATAGCAATCATTGAATGTTGTCCCCATTCTTTTGTGTCTAAAATCTCCCATGATCAGGCCTTCCCTCCTGCACAACCATAAAAAAATTTGCACTTTCAGTGGGATCTTCAATAGTCAAATCTTCTTGTCGACTAGGTCACTTTCCATATTCCTGTTAGATCTGATAATTCTTTCATATGCCTGCTAGGCTGTGTATCTCCCATTCTAGCTGTATGTGTCTTCCACGCCCTGCCTTGGACAGAAATTCTGCAGATCAAAGATTAGGCTTTGCCTTTCCTCCCACTGTCGGGTACCCTCTCTGCTGATTTTAGGCTCATCAAACCTCCAGCAGTCACCAGATTCTGACCATAAGCAACTAATAGGGGCATCTTTATCTATAGCAACTGCATATGCTCTTGGATAGGAATCTTTTAGAATACCCAGCGATGACCAATGTTCATTCCATAAACTAAAATCATGGCCGTCTCCAAGCTTGGGCTGCATCAAATGCCAGTTGCTTTTAATAGCTTGGATGACCGATCTCCAAAAAGGGGATGGTTTGGCTGGAAATAACCTCTTCAGCATACTATTTGAGCCACCATAATAGTCTTTAATAAGTTCAGTCCATGGTTCATCCTTGCCCTCAAAAACCTTGATCACCCATTTAATCAAAAGGGCCTCATTAAATTCTTTAAGAGCCTTATCCCCAATCCACCTGCTTCCTTTGGCCAGCAAATTTGATCCTACTTCATAGGCTACATGAACCTCCCGTCATGTCTAGCCCCTTTCCAAAAGAATTTCTTGCGCATTACATCTGCACATTTCCAAATAGATTTTGGAGCTTTGAAAATAGAGAAGTAGAACACCGGGATAGAAGTAATCACTGAATTTAGAAGGATCAGTCTCCCACCTTTTGACAGAAATTTACTGCTCTATCCTTCCAACTTGACATAAATCTTGTCAAAAAGAACAATCCAATCACTCTTCCTCAGTTTTGAGCACCGCAGTGGCAGCCCCAGGTATTTAATTGGCAGCTTAGAGCGAGGCATTACCATCATAGCTGACAGTGTGTCTTGCTCCTGTTCATTTAGGCCAAAGCAGATCAAGGTAGATTTCTCCCTATTTAGTTTTATATCTAAAATGTCTCCGAAAATCTTCCCCATGTGTCCTAGAGTGTGAGCAGTAGTAGTTGTCCCCTCCACAAAGAAAATCATGTCGTCTGCGTATTGTAAAATAGGGGCCATAGTCCTCCTATTGGAAAGTGAATAACCTCTTATAACACCAGCCTTTGTTAATTTATATGCATATCTTGCAAGCTCGTCGACTGCAAGGTTAAAAATCAAAGGGGCTAATGGCCATCCTTGTCTAACCCCACATTGGGGTTGAATCCAAGATCTACATGGTTTCCCATTGATCAATGGGGAGAAGGAAGTAGTTGTAATACACCGCTTCATCCACTGGATCCAAATGGGAGGGAAGCCTGTTCTTTTGAATACTTCCCAGATGTAAGGCCATGAGACTGAATCATAGGCCTTTTGGAAATCTACTTTCCACATAAATGCTTTGCATTTCCTTCTATGCCACCCACACACCATTTCTTGGGCCATAATGAACGATTCCTGAAGGGATCTGTTGGGTAGAAAGGCAGATTGTATAGGGTGGATCAAGTTTTGTAGAACAACCCTCAATCTATTAGCCAATATCTTACCCACCACTAAGTAAATGGAATTCGATAAAGCAATCGGTCTAAAATCTGAAAATTTCTCGGCCCCCTGTGTCTTTGGCAACAGAAAG
The DNA here is from genome assembly GCA_037157565.1 of Thalassia testudinum. Taxonomy (NCBI): domain Eukaryota; kingdom Viridiplantae; phylum Streptophyta; class Magnoliopsida; order Alismatales; family Hydrocharitaceae; genus Thalassia; species Thalassia testudinum. Next base: position 54,790,654 of record JAZHRO010000035.1, on the reverse strand, counting down.
AGAAAGGATTTATTGATCTTGTCAAAACCTGCATTGCCCCTCTCAAACTCTCTTATAATGTCCATCACCTCATTGCCAATCACACTCCACATTTCTTTATAGAAGAAAACTTGAATACCATCTGGTCCGGGGGAGCCCTCATTGTTTAAATCTTTTATGGCATCTATAGTTTCCTTTTCAGTGATAGTAGCCATCAACTTGGAAGCCTGATCATCTGATGCATTCCATATTATAAATATTGCATAACATGCATCATTCTGCATTTAGAATAGTTTATATAAATTTTAAGTTAATTTGTGTCCTTTTGCAGCCAGGAGAGAATGAGATTTATTTCGAGGCCTTAGATTGATGATCCGATCGTATGGATCTAATCAGGAGACGATTGAAGTCCAATGCCTCCGAAATCGTCTTGATCAGAGTCACGTAGCACATTATGCAATTCGAGGAATATGAAAGGCCAAGGGGAAAGGTGGCACCAATCCGAGCCTTAGATGCTAAATCCGATCGTACGGGATCCAGATTTGCATGTGGTGGACATTTCTCTGAGAAAAAGATGGCTACAGAAATTTTGCAATCTGGATTTTATTGGTTGTCTTTATTCAAGGATGCCCAAGAGTTCTCGAGGTCATGTTCCCGATGCCAGACTCTCAAGAGCATAGCCAAGAGAGATATGATGCTTCTAAACTCGATTCGCCCCGTCGAAATCCTTGACATTTGGGGCATCAATTTCATGGGACCCTTCCTCCCTTCATTTGGGAGACGATCGGAGTCCAACTCCTCCGAGATCACCTCGATTGGATCTTCAATCCGAGGCCTCGATAAATATCGCTTGTACGTTGACCACAAAAAGAGGAAAATTAACTTATAATTTGTACAAACTAATCTAAATGCATGGTGATGCATGTTATGCAATATTTATAAAGCTAAATGCAATTATACACCTAAGAACAAACATTAATAGATAGCTTATGTGAAATAGATGTGCTACATCAATGTTGCTGCCCCGATGCCACTAGCACCGCCCATGTCGTCTCATCTATAGATGCTGGGATCTGATGAAGATAGATGCTCTGACTATCCCTTCTTGAGAAGAATGGATAGAAACGTCTGAAGCTTATTATCCATGGCATTCATCTTTTTATTCATCTCTACCTCACTCTTCTCCCACTCTGCCTCTCTCTTCTCCCTCTCCTCCTCTCGTCTCTATAGTGTGTCTATCTTTTGATGCAGCTAAACGATGACACTAGATGAGATGACACCTTTCCTTCCATACCAGCTGGACAACGTGTGTGCCCTCCTCTCACTACGAACGAAACCACTGTGGTCCGGTGGCGTCACTCTCCAAGGCTGCTGGATGCTGTCGGAGATCTCATTAGTGGAGGGATGTACCAAGTGTACCATTTGCTCCTAAATGTATTAAAAAATATTATTGTAATATATATATACAAAGTTATAAATTTTTTGAGTTTAGGAAACTTACGTGTCTCTCTAGGTATGATTCATGAATCCACCTACGAGCACCCTCAGCTGCAGCCTTACTGTGGATAACCTTGTAGATATCCATCCTACTTATTTCCAACGCCTTAATGTAGAGGGCGTTAATTGGGTTGTTGCCCTGTTATTTCAAATTTTTTTGTGTGTGTGCAAAAATTGGAAAGTGGTTCCAATGAAAAGCAAGTTGTCACACAATTTTTTTGTATTTATGTTTTTGTTAGGATTCAATTTAATTGAATGTGTTTTAGGGTTTTTCTTTTTAAATGTTCGAACAAGTTTGAAACTCCACAATCAAAGGAAAAATAAGTTGTATGGGTGATGGTATATGTCATTTATATTGTGAGACTAAAAAGCAAGAAAGAAACCCTAAATGAATTTGAACCCTAATATAGAAAATTACTACCAATGAATTTTTTTTAGGCTTTCTGAATAAGTAGTGGTCCAAACAATGCAATCAACACCACTAATTTATGTAAAATCAAACAAGGATCCCAAAAAAGATTTTTACAAGATTTTGAAATTTGTTTGATAATTGTTTTGAATTTTTATTTGTACTGGTGTCAAAGTCCAGAAATGATACCCATGGGTATTTTGGACTTTTTAGTATTACCACTGACCTTAGAAAATTTTTGTGATTTTATATGATGTGTAAAATTTTACAAGGATTCCAGAAATCTAAATTTCACAAAAATTAAAAGAGTATAAAAATTCTAAAAATTCATGGATAGTAACAAAATAGGAAGATTAGAGGGTGTGACCCTTCTGCAGTCCACAAATTTTTAAAAATTAAATACAAAGCCAATTGATCTGAAATTTGGAACAGATGTTCCAAACTCAATTAGGAACCATTGTATGAAATTTTAAGATTTTAGGAGGCCATTGCTGTTAGGAATTGATTTTTCAATTCCAGATAGAAATATAGATCCGAAAAATAGAACACTAATACTTGAAATGGAGTGGTGTTAATGAAACATTCAAGCAAACAATGAATTTTAATGAAAGCCACTCCACTTAATTAAAATGTTTGGGATCCTGAAAGCCAAATTTAATATGTTTTTGGTAGTTTTAATTAATTATGTGACCAGAAAGGGGAACCAACCTGAATTTCGCAGGAAGAAAAGGAACTTTGAGCTCTCGCTTCCAGATTCTCGCTTTCTTCCTACAATAGTTCCTGCACACGAAAGAAAAGAAAGAGAAGGGGATGAGATCCGCTTCAAGCAAGAGAAAAATGACTAATGCAAAGTCGTGCCTCCCAAGCAATGGCGCCAAAAAGTGAAGCGAAAAGTCGCGTGATTTATAAAAGCGGGTTTTTAATGTCGTTGTAACACGCGAATTCGCATACGCTTTTAAATTTATATCCTAGATAGGGGAGTATCTAGGGTCGTCCAAGGAGGCCAAATGTTTGCAAAATTAATTCTCTTGCTTACAAAATAGATCTCAACTTTCTTTTTGGTATTTTAAATATGTAATTTTTTTTGTTTTGAAAAGACGAGGGCAAAATGCGAAATGTGGTGGAAAGTACTAACACCTATAATTACTTAACTAAAACTTAAGAGATAGATATATCCTCTTCCTAAGCTCACTCTAGGCAAGTGGAGGCCTAGAGTAATTAGGAAGAAGAGGTGAAACAAGTGCTAGAACAAAAATAACAATTGCAATAGAAAGTAAAAGGAAGGCAATTTGATTAACTAGAATTTGTGTTCTTTTCCAAAACAAGTAGAGGAATGCTTCTACTAGAAATGAAAAAATCTAAAAGCAATAAAAGAAACACAAATCCTCTTGCAAAATTTGGTGAAGAAGGGAGTCTTCTTTCTCCAAGCCTAGCTGCTCCTTGGCTTGAAAAGAGGGCCTCCTTCTTTTCCTTCCTTAAGAGCTCCTCTAAGGTGGATGCTACCACCTTCAATGCTCTCCTCCAAGGGGTGGGCGTGCACCACCCTCAAAAGCTCCTCCAAGGTGGTGTGGACCACGTTCAAGATGTCCTCCAAAGATCTTCCTTGCTTGGCTTCTCCTTTGGCTGGCGTGGCTCAAGAGAGAAGGGAAGAGGGGAAGGCACCAAAGGGATAGAATATCCCCTTAATCTTCTTCTTCTTCTTCTTCTTCTCTCTTGGGAGTGGGCTCTAGCTAGAGTAAGAGAGTGAATTTGCTAGCCAAGGATGGTTTGAATGGTGGTGGGTATTGGTCTTTTTATAGGGTAGGATGAGGGGTTAAGGTGCCTCTTGAAATGCAGGGCTAAGATGGGAGGATGGAGGTGGTTAGATGATCCTAGGGTTAAGGATGGTTGGCGCCACCTAAGTGGTGTAAGCGGGGTAGTTAGGGCTGGTCAAGAGGCACCTAAAAGTGGCACCAACCATGGAGAGGTGCCATGGGTTGGCACCAACTTTGAGGCTTCTTGAAGGTGGGATTATGTGGAGGGTGGAGATGGATTTAAGGGGAGATGTGTGGTGGAGATGAAAGGGATTTTTGGAGGGAAAAGTGGAGCCAACAAGGGGGTAGTTAGGGTGGTTTTGGCGCTACTTTTAGGTGTCTTTTGGAGGTGGTGGGTAGGCTAGGTTGGTGGCAAGTAGGGTTACCTTATGTGGAGCTTAGGTGGAGCTAGTTGGTGGAGTTGTTAGGTAGGGTTTTTGGGTGGTACAAGCCAAGGAAGCTAGAGCATAGCTAAGCTAAGCTAAGCAAAGCTAAGCTAGCTTAGCTAATGGTGGACTAGAGGAGGAGGTGTTGGAGCTAGGGTTTGGAGAGAGGAGCTGGTTCTGAAGAGTCCGGAGCTGAAGTGGAGCTGGCAGCTGCTGAAGAGGTCAACATGGGGCTACTCCAGCTGGCTTTTCTTGCTAGTTCTTTGCTACCTACTAAGCCAAGATAAAGTGAGTTGGCTTCTTTTGAATGGAGCTGAGGTGAGCTGGGTCTGGTGCTCCCGAGGAGGATTGAGCTGGTTGAGACTGCTAAGGTAGCTTAGCTCAATTAGCTTGAACTAAGCTGGGCCCCAGGAGCTGGACTTGAGCTTCCTGAGCTGGGATGAGTTCTTCTTTAGTTGGCTGGAGTTGAGTGGAGTTGGATCTGAGTTGGGGTGAACTCCAGTCAACTTAGCTGAGCTAGCTAAAGCTCCCTGTGGACTAGTGGGTGCTAAAATGAGCTAGACTCAACTAGGTTAAGCTAGATTTGAGCTGACTTGAGCTTGGGTGAGCTAAGATGAACTCTCTTGAGCTGTCATTCAGCTGATTAGCTGAATGGAGCTGGGATGAGCTAACCCTAGTCCAAGTGAGCTAGGTTCCAACTGTGGTGAGTTGGATCAAGCTGAGTTCCAGCTAGTCTGAGCTCCTCCTTCACCATTTGCCTTCTTGAGTGCTAGGGTTTTAGGGATCTATATATCTGTTCATACCTAACACTCACAAAAGCACATTAAAACAAATAAAGAAAATGCAATGCATGCCTAACCTAGTTAATGCCTAAATGTAGCCCAAAAATCCATTTGTGGAGTAAAATCCTAAGAGCTAGGTTTGTTTTAATGCATAAGAATGATGATAAACTGGCGTTTATCAACAGTAGGCACTAGCCCAGCCGCGTGTCCCCGCACAGTGCCTCCAGCGTACTACCTGCAGCGTGCAGCTCCAGCAGCTGCAATGCCCCCACACCTCCGCTAGTGCGCCACCCCTGCGCACGCCCGCGCCGACCCGCGCAGCGGCCTCCAGTAGCAACGTGTCCTAGCGCAATGCCTCCAGCACCTGCGCCACACCACGCGCGCTTGTGCGTGACCGTGTGTGCTTGTGCAGCCGCACGCAAGAAGCGCCCTCGCCGCATTGCCTGAATGCCTCCAGCAGCTTCGCTCTGCCCGCGAGTGCCCATGTGTGCCTGTGCGTGACCACACGTGCCCATGCAAGCCCACGCAAGCAATGTCGCACCACCATCCTCAGCAGCTGCAGCCTCCACTGGAAACCACCTTTCGCCGGAGCTCCGTCCAGCCGGCTCTAGCCACCTCGCAATCTGTCGCTGCCACTGCTGCGAAGCCCTCTCTCCGGCCAACCTAATCCAAAAAGGGCTCCTCCAACGAACCTCTCTCCCGTGCACGAGGAGGAGGGAGGTAGAAACCTCTATTTTTGGTTGAATTAGTATTTACATTTCATGCCATTGCCCAAAAAAAAGATTTTTGGCTTATTGTTATTTTATTGTGATGAATTTGTGGCTGTATGCTTATTCTTCTAGAGAATTTTTAAGTCTTATCGATTCATCTCTACATGCATTACATTTAATTTTGAATTACATTTTCGTATGCATGCAAGTGAAAAGTACATGGCATACCCTTGCACATGGATGATTTTCTTACGTGAAAATTACGTCAACAATGATTTAACGAATTTTTTAGCAAACATGATTTTTACCTAATTGAGAGTTTAAATTGGCTATTGCCTCCCCTGTGGACACAACACGCTCTCCTGTGAGTGGTTTAATTTTAATTCTAATTGTTTTGATTAGTCATTTTTCCGCCACTTAGAAATACAACGATCAATCTTCTTAATCATCATTTTCGAAAGAGAAAATCGACTCGTTAAATGGCACTATTTTTGGGGAAGCAACAGGCTTGTTAAGCTTGCATTTATCTATTTATTTGTTCACATTTTAATTGAGTCATATTTAACTTGTTTTATCTGATTGGTTGCAAGGTACGCATATTACACACAAGTTGTCGCATCAGCCTCAGCAACGCTGTGGTGGACCTTGTTTCCACTACTTGGAGGAGGAACTAAGCTTCGCATCTTGGTGGATCTTGCGGCCACTTCCAAGATCATCACAGGAGCTTGTGAACCTTGACCCACACGCATAGAAATGCACGGAGGACCATCTAGGAGGATCTTCCTCTTAGACTTTTGATTCAGCATTTAGAGTAGACTCTTTAGGTTTAGTTTAGTTGTTTATTTTCTCGCCCTTGTATTCTAGGGTACATTTTTAGGGGTTTGTTCCCCAATTTTATTTTAGGTCTGTGTTGGGTAATTTTTGGGAGTTTATTCCCATTTCTTTAGACTTGTTTTTTTTTCTTTCTTTTGTGGATTGATTTTATTTTTCTTAATTGTGCATAAGTAGCTTAAAAAAAAGAAAAAAAAAACAAACAAAACAAGAGCTGCCTGCTAGAAGCAGCCTACCCCTAAGACGAACCATTTAGGTCTATATGAGTAGCCTCTAGATTTATTTCTCTGCATTGCATGCATTCTTGCATCATTGATTGCTAGAAGCAAGGTGCGTATTCTCTTACTTTGCATCTATATTCTGATCATGCATTGCAATTTGGGCTTAATTCCAAGACCACATAAGTTGTCTTGAAACAAGTTAACAAGTGGTCACATTCTCTGAAAAAGGACTAATCAAAGGAGGAACATATAAAACCCAAGGAGTTGATTTGAGACATTGTGCTACGGTTCAAAAAATTCAAACTTTTACTATGAATGCACACGTGCATGACTGTGCACTAAGCACGCATTTAGACACTCCTAGGTTTTTGAGCTGCTACGAAAGAACTTTCCTATCATTGGATACCAAAGTGCTCGAAACTTAAGCTGAAAGGTTTTGTAACTCCAAGAGGGGGATACCCTGTCACAGATTTTTGAGGGTAGTTAAGAAGCACCATGAAAGCACAGCTTCAAAGGAAGACTCAGGCCTTCTTGCATCCCTCGATCTTCTGTCCTTGGAGTACTTTACCATTTGAACTTTAGGGTAGAGTACCTAAGTTTCAATTAGGCCTTCATTAAGGCATTTCGTAGGTCAACAATGGGCACATAATTATTTGGGCAATTTGTATTGTCATCTACAACTTGACTTAAATCTCAAAGGCTTTAATTGATTAAAGACATAAAAGTCCTTTGGAATTGTGTTTGTTTGTGTATGCTTGGTAGGCAATCTTTAAGGAGACAACTTATGTTTAATTTAGAACCTGTAAGGATCCTTAGGAGAGCCAACCAAGAGAGAAAAGAGATGGTCGAGGAAGGAGAGAATAGAATTGTGGAAAACCAACAATCTTTCAGAGATTATTTTATCCCTACCAATCAACCTGGCCATACACTGAGAAGACCTAGGAGGAATAATCCATATGAAATCAAGAGTAGTACCATATCTTCGTTGCCCTCATTCTATGGTACTTCTAAGGAGGACCTCTATAGGCATCTGGAGGAATTCACCGAAGTCTATTCCACGGTGAGATTACAGGGTGTTACAGATGACGTTCAAATGCGAACCCTCTTTCCTTTCTCCCTCAAGGATAAGGCGAAGCATTGGTATCACACTCTAGATGGTAGAGTGGATACTTGGGATGCCTTGAAGGGTGATTTTTTGAAAAAATACTTCCCCATGAGCAGGACTAATCACTACAGGAGGGGAATCATAGGTTTTGCTCAACAAGATGGAGAACAATTTCATGATGCATGGAAGCGCTTCAAAGATTTGTTACGCTTATGTCCCCATCATCAAGTGCCAAGATGGCAGCTTGTAGAAAGGTTCTACATTAGATTAAATGATAAGCACAGGCAAACAGTGGATGGTGCCTATGCAGGAACCTTTCTCACAAAAACTGAAGATGAGGCTTGGGATCTTTTTGAGACTTTGAGTGAGAATTCTATCCATCTAAATTCTTCCTATTTGGATAGGAAACCCACTCTTATGCAATGAAAGATTGAGGCAAATGAGGCTAGGGATACCCAGAATTTGGCCTTCCAGATTCAATTGTTGAACCAAAACGTGGAAAGGCTTATGCCAAACCCTAGCCAATTCACACCAAATGCCTCTGCTTCCCAAGCTTCTGAATGCTCCATTTGCAAAGACAATACACACGCTACTGTGGATTGTCATTTGGCCTCTCAATTCCTTGACTTTGTACAGGCGGATCTGAATGTCGCCCAAGGGTTTCGTCCCAGACCTCGTAATGACCCTTTTTCCAACACCTATAACGAGGGATGGAGGAACCACCCTAATTTTTTGTGGAGAGAAGGGAATGTCTCTAATTCAAGGAATTACATATCCCAACCCTTTTAGACTCAATAGTATAATCAACCTCCTATACCATCCCAACCATCTAAGACTTCTGAGATGGATGAGCTTAAAGCCATGATGAAGGCAATGCAGGAGAATCAAAGCATGATCATCCAATCTCATGACAAGGCTATCAATGAGATGAAATCATAAATTGGACACTTTGTCGAGGCCATGAGTAAAAGGGAGACTGGGAAGCTTCCCAGTTCATCTAAGGAGAACCCTAAAGGAAAAGGGATTATCTTTAGGGAGAAAGCCCAGGCGGTGACTATTTTGAGGAGTGGGAAAGAAATTTTCAAACTTGATGCTCCTATAGTCCCACCTTCTGAAAACCATCCACCCCAACTTTCACCCCTACCGGAGAAGAGTCACCCAACTCTTCTCTGCTTGAAATCACCTCACCGGAAAGGGTTGTCTCCGTTCCCCCACTTACCCGACATGACAACCCTTCCACCCAAAGACCAAGAGTACCCTTTCCAGAGTGCTTATCTAACTCTGGGAAAACTTCTACTGGCTTATCTGGAGCAAAAGATAGGACGGATGAAATCATGGTGACTTTCAAACAAGTGCAAATTAACCTTCCCTTGCTTGAAGCTATCATGCAGATTCTGTCCTATGCCAGCTTTCTTAAGGACCTGTGCACGAAAAAGCAGCAATCAAGGAAATAGGTCCAATCAAAGGTTGTCTTGCCTGATTCTGTTAGCTCAATTATACAACATGGGACACCCCTGAAACTTAAGGACCCAAAAGCCTCATACATCTTAGTGGTCGTTGGCGACCTATAAATAGACGAGGCTCTGCTTGATCTGGGTGCAGGGGTGAACATCCTTCCGAGCTATGTATTATGTATGTGAACAACTTGGAGGAGGCAATCTGAAGCCTTCCCTTGTAATCCTCCAAGTTGTAGACCATTCTTTGAAGACACCACAGGGCCTGCTAGAAGATGTCCTTGTGAGAGTGGAGGATTTCTTTTTCCTCATTGACTTTCTAGTACTGGACACTGACCCTACCAACAAACCAACCAAGCCCTCCATCATCTTGGGCCGCCCTTTTCTTGCAACTTCTAATGCTTCAATTAATTGTCACACTGGGGTGCTAAAAATGGCTTTGGGAACAGGAAAATTCGGCTTAATGTGTTTGATGCTTATAAACAAGCTGGATTTGAGGATTGTTCCTAAGTTGAGGTGGTAGATGATTTGATTGAAGAGACAACTCCTACAATTTTATGTGATGACCTCCTTCAGCATGTCATGCTAAATGAGCCTTCCTATTTCTTGGAGGAATGTGAAGGGGATGTGCTAGAACTTGAGGAATTGCTTGGAGTTTCTACTGTCTCTCTCTCCCCATCGTACCTGCCTAAGGTAGATCTGCTACCTGAGATGGGGACTTCTATTATGAAACCCTCAACCATACAAGCCCCCGACCTTGAACTGAAACCCCTCCCTGACTCTCTCAAGTATGTATTCCTTGGGCCAAATGATACACTCCCTGTAATCATCTCGTCTGCACTATCTGAAGTGCAAGAGGGAGCCATGTTAGGCTGTTTATCAAGGCACAAGGAAGCAATAGCTTGGATGATTGCTGATATTAAGGGTATAGACTCTATGCTCTGCATGCATCACATTTATATTGATGATTCCATCAAACCCTTTCGATACATGCAGAGACATCTTAACCCCAACATGAGGGAAGTGGCTAAAAAGGAGATTCTGAAGTGGTTGGACACTGGGATCATTTATCCCATCGTAGATAGCAAATGGGTTAGTCCAATACATGTGGTGCCAAAGAAGGCAGGCTTCACTATAGAAACAAAGGACCAGGGTGAACAAGTGGTGACCGGACCCTCAACTAGTTGGAGGGTCTGCATTGACTACCGCAAATTGAACACCGCTACCCAGAAGGATCATTTTCCCATGCCCTTTATTGATCAGATCCTAGAAAGATTGGTGGGGAATAAGTATTATTGCTTTCTTGATGGATATTCTGGGTACAACCAGGTTGTAGTCTTCCTTGATGACCAGGAGAAGATGACTTTCACGAGTCCTTACGACACTTTTGCATTCCGACATATGCCATTTGGATTATGTAATACACCTACAACTTTCCAGCAGTGTATGATGTCCATTTTCTCGAACATGATTGATGAGTGTGTCGAGGTTTTTATGGATGACTTCTCCATTTACGGCTCATCTTTCGACCAGTGCCTCTTGCAATTAGAGAATGTGCTGAAGAGATGTAAGGAGACTGGTTTAGTCCTCAGCTGGGAGAAAAGCCACTTCATGGTACAGAAAGGCATTGTACTTGGGCATGTTGTGTCTGGAAGGGGCTTGGAAGTAGATAAGGCTAAAGTTGATTCTATTTCCAAACTCCCATTGCCCACGAATGTCAAATAGATTAGATCCTTTCTGGGTCATGCTGGCTTTTATAGGCGATTCATTAAGAATTTCAACAAAATTTCTAGGCCACTTTGTGACTTATTGGTGAAGGAATCTTCCTTTGATTTTGATTCAAAGTGTGCCAAGGCTTTTCATACGCTGAAGGAGGCCTTGACCTCTGTGCCTATTCTTCGAGCTCTTGATTAGACACTCCCATTTGAGCTAATGTATGATGCTTCAGATTATGCTGTGGGAGTCGTTCTTGGACAGAGGGTTGAGGGAAAACTACATGTGTTGCATTATGCTAGCAAGACTTTAATTGAACCACAACAAAACTACATTGTCACTGAAAATGAATTACTTGCTGTAGTTTTTGCTCTGGAGAAGTTTAGGTCTTATCTTTTTGGATCCAAGGTGGTCGTTTTTACTGACCATGCAGCAGTGAAACATTTCATTGCCAAGAAAGACTCTAAGCTGCATTTAATTCGATGGATTCTACTCCTTCAAGAGTTTGACTTAGATATTTGTGAAAAGAAAGGAGTGGAAAATGTAGTGGCTGACCACCTATCTCACCTCCCCCTTGATGACTCTCAATCTGAAGACATCCGCGAAACATTTCCCGATGAAACCCTTATGGCAGTTACACCACCTTCACCTTGGTATGTGGATACAGTTAACTACTTGGTCACTAGAGAAACCCCTAGCTCTTGGGATGCACAAAACGGAAGTGATTCATTTCCCAAGCTAGATTCTTTCAATGGGAAGAGCTAGAATTATTTCATATTGGACAAGAACAAGTTTGGAGACGATGTGTGCCTGAAGAAGAGCAACAAAGTGTGTTGAGATTTTGCCATGAGCTTCAATGTGGACACTTTGGTGCTAAGAAAACTGCTTTTAAGGTTCTCCAGTTCGATTTTTGGTAGCCTACTTTATTTAAGGATTCCCATAACTTTGTTAAGGCCTGTCTCAGATGTCAACGGACTGGAATGATTGGGAAGCGGAATGAGATGCCCCAACACCCTATCCAACCTGTGGAAATTTTTGATGTTTGGGGGATAGACTTCATGGGTCCCTTCCCTTCATCCTATGGATTTGAATATATCTTGGTGGCAGTGGATTACTTCTCCAAGTGGATAGAGGCCATTCCTACGCGCACAAATGACCACTCTGTGGTCTTGAAATTTGTGAAGGCCAATATCATATCTCACTTTGGCTGCCCCAAGATGATTATAAGTGATGGGGGACCTCATTTCCGAAACCATCACTTCAATCGGCTACTCAGGAGTCTGGGTGTAACTCACAAGATTGCTACCCCTTACCATCCTTAGACCAGTGGCCAGGTTGAAGTGCCGAATAGGGTGATCAAGAATATTTTAGAAAAGACTGTTAGGCCAGATAGGAAGGACTGGTCCGAAAAACTCGATGACGCTTTATGGGCTTATCGAACGGCCTACAAAACCCCTTTGGGTATGTCTCCCTTTCGGATTGTGTACGGGAAAGCATGCCACTTACCCATTAAACTTCAACATAGGGCACTTAAGGCTATTCGAAGTGTTAACATGGATTTAGAGCAAGCTGGTAAAGCACGTTTATTGGTGTTGACTGAGCTTGAGGAGCTGAGGAATGATGCTTATGACACCTCCCAAGCTTATAAAGAGAGAACTAAGGTCTTGCATGACAAGTACATCCTTAGAAAGACCTTTCAGCCCAACCAACAAGTCTGGATTTTCAATTCTAGACTTAAGTTGTTTCCCAAAAAATTGAAATCACATTGGGATGGGCTTTATATTGTCACCAAAGTATTTTCGCATGGGGCTATGGAGATCAAGAATCCTTCCTCTTCAGCACCACCCTTCACCATTAATAGCCAACGATTAAAACCTTATGTAACTTTGGATGGCCAGCTGGTTGACGAGGTCACTCTTGAGGAGCCTTAGCTCCTTTCTCTTCTACCTCAAGTAATATCTTCCCTTGGTCATTCTACTTTCAATGCAGATATTATTTGAACAAGGCATGGGGGGATAGGACCTGAGGCATCTGTACATAGCATTTATACATAGTGCATTGATGCATTTAGTTTAATATTCTGCATTGCATACATTTGCTAAAAAAATATATATATTTTACATTATTGAGCTTAACTGGCTGAGCCCTGCATTCTTAGGTAGATCGGAACTTTAGGTTAGACTATGTTGGCTCTAGGTGTTTGACTTTATAAGCTAAGTTGAAGTACTAGCTCTAGACCTTTAGGGTCCTTTGTGGACTTAAAAACTCAAGTAGGAGTTAAGTTGCAGACCATTCCTTGAGAGGTTGAGGAAGGAAAGCTAGAGATTGAGTTAAAGGCTGGGTAGTATCTGTTGTCTTTTTCTACCTTTTGGTTTACGGGACTTTGTAACCAAAGCATCCACAATTCACACATACTTGGTCTTGTGTAAATAGTGATCACCCTAATTCTTTTCTTGGAGAAAAATTTTGGTTCTCTTAGTTTTGACTTAGGAGAAGCTTGAAAGCACAAGTTGATTGGAAGAGTTCCTGCCGCAGGAGAGGTGGAGTACATACTCACCTTGAGGATGCGATGATAACATGTTACCTCCTCAGCACTTGTCTCTTAGGATATCCATCCTACTGGGGGCATGTAAGTGCATTGTGTGATTCAGGTACCATGGGTGACCCTATCTCGAAGTGTCGATTACCATAGGCTTGAATTCGCTTTAGAAATCCATGGGCGATACTATCTCAAAGTGTCGATTGCCAGGAGTTCTTGGGGTCGCTATGGGCGGTGCTATCTCTAAGCATCAAAAGCCAGGCACCCTTCAAGGTTCAGTGATGGGGACAATGAATCCAACACAAACTGTGTTCATAGTTGATCCAAGGTTAGAGTTAGAAGAATCAAACAAGCAAGTATATATATATAATCCTCTTTCTAGGTTGGCAATCATACCAACCTCAAATAAATCAGACCAATTGCACATGCACATATGCTTTAATCTCTGGGACCAATAAACCCTAAGGTAGAGTTAGAAATCAGAGAAACCCATGCTTTCAACTCATCCTTAGCCAACCTAGTTTGTAATTTAGCAACTACTTAGGAACCTTAGGTCTAAAGTTTGAACTTAACATGTTTCTAAGGGAAGACCAATTAGGTTGGCTAGTCCACTTGAAGAGCTAGTTATTGCTTGAATTTGCTAGGGACTAGCAAAAACTAGGCATGGGGGCATTTGATGAGCCCATATTTGTGGGCTATTTATGTATTTTAATGCCTAGACATTAAGCTAACATGTACATTTATATAGCATACATTAATATGTAAATAGGATATCATAAATCTTATGCATTTCATGCATTACATGCATTGATAATATCATTTAGAATTTATTTAGAATATCATTAGTTGAAATAGGTTGCATTACATTTAGTGTTTTGGATTTAACATAGAAGTTAAGGGTTTGCACATAAATAACCCCTTATTTCTTTACTTTATTTTATTTGTTTATCTCTCCAACGGCTGTCGGTATCGCATGCAGGAGAGTCGCGCGTACCCCATGATGTCGTCGTTTCACCTATCCTTCAGCGAACGTCTGCCTGTGTGTCTTCTCCAACAGCATAAAAGAAAGGCAACCGCCCCATCAGAAGGGGAGGCCACCACCATTCCGACCCACCACTGCGTAGAGCCTAGAGCTTCTTCATTCCACACCACTGGCCTCCCATCGCGAGCACAAGAAGACTCCACTGCGGGCAGGTAGGGTGACAGACCGCTGCACCATCAGTGGCTTGTGCAACTCACCGCGAGCCTGTGCTTGAAGGCCGTGCAACCACCGCCATCAACCACCGCTAGAAACCACCTTCAGTGATTTTCCCCCCGCACAAAACCCATCACCATCTCCTCCACTTCAACGCCAGCAGCAACAGCTGCAACCTCCATCGTGCGCCACACCCGCAACAGGCAGCAGGCACCAGCCCAGCTGCGTGTCCCCGCGCAGCGCCTCCAGCGTGTAGCTCTAGCAGCTACAGCGCCCTCACACCTCCGCTAGTGCGCCACCCCCGTGCGTGCCCTCACCGACTTGTGCAGTGGAGTCCAGCAGTCGCATGTCCCAGAGCAGTGATGAGTCCATTTTAATGGACTAATATTATTCCTAAGTAACTTTAATTATATCTTTTAGGTTTGTTAATAACTATATTAAGTTATAGAAGGGTTGCATGCATCATGATTTAGGTTTACATTTATTCTATAACTTAATATATTCTTTTTATGTGCAGGAAAAATAATTAGCAAAAGAATGAGGGGAAAAGGATAAATTACCCTTTTTCAAATCAATGGCGACTGTTCTTTTCCCCATTCTCCGGGGAACCCTCAACAGTCGCCGGCCAGAGATAGTTAAGGGATTTTCAAATCCCTTAACTCTCATAGGTGCAACGGAGGAGAAGTTAAAAAGAGGAATCCATCCAAGGGAGAGAGGGGGGAATCCATCTAGGAAGAGAAGAAGCGTGCACTGTGGTCCATCTTCCCCCTTGCAGGGAAAATCCTCACCACAGCGCCTGCACCCTCCAGCCTCTCCAGCCAGCCGAGGGCGCACACCCGCGCACCCATCCCTCTGGAAGGCCTTGTAGTAGACGCCCGCACACCTCACCACTCACCTCCATTTAGTGCACCTAGCTTGCAGCCGCTACCTCACCCGCCAGTGCCTTCCACCACTCTGTAGGCGCACCCATAGGCGCTACCTCTGCCCACCTGCAGACCGCCTTGCCTGCACGCCTACCTTCGCGCTCCAGCCTCTGCTCACCGCCTCACCACAAGCACGCGCACGCCAACGCCGCCTACCGCCAGCACCTTCATCCTTCAACAAAGCCAACAGGCCGGTGCTCCTCCTCCGCCCACTGGCCACCTCCGTCGCTGCCGCTGCCACAATCGGAGAGCCCTTGTCCTCGCCATCCTCAGCCTCTCCAAAGCCCCGCCAGTTCTCTCTTTCCATCGCGAGGAGGAGAGAGCAAAAAAGCTCTGTTTTCACACCAATTAGTATTTACATTCAGTTCCATTGCCACATAATTTGATTTTATTTATTATTATTATATTATGGCAGAATTGCACTTGAACACTCATATTTCCTTATAATTGCACGTTATTGATATTCACTAGTTTGAAGATTGATTTTTGGGCTTAACTTAAGTACTAATTTTCTCCAGTACACGTCATGTGAAAATTGCATAAATTTATCATAAATTTATTGAGGATTTCTGTGAGGGAAAACTGCACAAATACCCTTATCTTTTTAAGTTATTGCAAATCTACTTTCCTTCACATTTTATGTCAGATTTGAATAGGGATTTCGCACTATCCGAAATAATATTAAATAATTAAGTATTTATTGCATAATTGCCTCCCTGTGGACACGACCCGCTCTTCTGCGATTGGTTATTTTCATTATTTTTGATTAGTCGATTTTTCCACCATTTAAATACTATAACGCAAAGCGAAAAGTTGGCTGTCAAACATCAGCTCCAGCACCTACACCACACTCCGCGCGCCTGTGTGTGGCCGCACGCACTCGTACGGCCGCACGTAAGAAGCACCCTCACAGCACAGCCTGAACGCCTCCAGCAGCTTCACTTTGCCCTCAAGCACCCGTGCGTGCCCACGTGAGCAATGCCGCACCACCGTCCTCAGCAGCTGCAGCCACCACTGGAAAACACCCTTCGCCGAAGCTCCATCCGGCTGGCTCCAGCCACCTTGCAACCTGCCGCCACCACTGCCACAAAGCCCTCTCTCCGGCCAACCTAATCCTAGAAGGGCTCCTCCAACGAACCTCTCTCCCGTGCACGAGGAGGAGGGAGGTAGAAACCTTTATTTTTGGTTGAATTAGTATTTACATTTCATGCCATTGCCGAAAAAAATATTTTTGGTTTATTGTTATTTTATTATGGTGAATTTGTGGCTTTATGCTTATTCTTCTAGAGAATTGCTAAGTCTTATCGATTCATCTCTACATGCATTACATTTAATTTTGAATTACATTTTCGTATGCATGCAAGTGAAAAGTACATGGCATACCCTTGCACATGGATGATTTTCTTACGTGAAAATTACGTCAATAACCCTTAACTTCTCCATAAATTTAAGGTTTACATTCAAAGCTGCATAGGCATTGTTTGATTTGACGAATTTTTCAACAAACTTGATTTCTACCTAATTGCGAGTTTAAATTGGCCATTGCCCCCTGTGGACATGACCTGCTCTCCTGTGAGTGGTTTAATTTTAATTCTAAATGTTTTGAATTTTCATTTTTCCACCACATAGAAATACAACGATAAATCTTCTTAATCATCTTTTTCGAAAGCAAAAACTGACGCGTCACAAGTGTTCCTAGGACTACAGTGTTGATACTTTGAGGCTCTTTAACATGAATCTAAGGAAAAGAAAAAATAAAGAGTAACAAAAGAAAGATACATAGAGCAAGATAAAACGAAATCTATCCTATTCTTGTCTTCATGCCTTCTTCAAGCTATGTTCCTTGTGAAGCTCTATCTCCTCCATCAAGCTCTTCCAATCCGCCATGGATGTGAGCTCGAACTTCGTCTTTACACTTGTATCGATTTGCAATTATCCTGAAATCTTTGACTCAAAAGCAAATGTTAAATAACAAGTGTTTTGTTATTATCAAAATAAATAATTGTGGTGCCCTTGCAACAACAATGTAAACAAGTGATGGCAAAAATATTTTTGCCGTCACTTTTGAAACCAACGGTAGAATAACTTTTTCTAGTAGTGTATAATGATATCTAGAAACTAAGGGTGAAGTTGAACTCCCTGATGATGATAGTGGCAGCACAATAGAGAGGGAGTATGAGAGTATGTTGAAGAAATTTGAATTGCACAATAATAGGGCAATAGAGTGAGTGAAACAAGTGTGTTTGCTTGTAGAATGTCTTTAAATGGTGTGTCTATCCTAAGAAAGGTTACAAGATATATATAGGCTTCATAAGAACCTTTAAGAACTCATGGGAGGCTCCTCTTAGCCATTAAGAACATCCACCAACAGATTTGGTCGAAATCCATATCAGATCAGGCTCATGATGACTCTAATGGCAAAATCAAACATCTTATCAGATGTTTGACTATTTTCTTGGTCGACTAATCTTAAGGGTCAAAGTACCGAGAATTGATTGGATGGAAACAGAGTTCCATGTTAGATGTCTGGAAGGACATTATAAGATGTTTGATAAAAATCCTGGGCATCTAATTTAATGTGAATCTATTCCAAGATTTAACCAGATCCAAATAGGATTCTAGTGTATGAAGGTCAGGCGTCTGACCGGAAGTCTAATGATGGATATAGACGCCTGGAAGTCATCATGACTTTGAAGGAAAATTCTTGTGAATCTAAAAGCAAGATCATATCTGACAAAAATCTTTAATAAGTGATTCTAAGTGTAATGGTCACTTTTTGGATGTCTGGAAGCATATCTAAACATCTGTGAATGGTGAAATATTTCAATGCAAACTTTGTTGAGTTCAAACTCAATAGTTAGGCTATTAGAAATTTGATAGAAAGATCAGACGTCTATTATGGTCTATGGATGACTGGTTCAATGGCAAGTTTTCTAGAGCTAGAAGTTCAAAACACTAAGTCATTGTATATAGCATCTAGTCATATGATACATATGTTAGACGACATAAAGTTCAAAGTCAAACATCTGGCAACACCTATAGATGCCTGATTTCAAGGTATATGTATTTTGTGCATTGGATTTTGTTTCTAAATTTTGCCCAAGTGTTGTGAGCCTAAGTCTAGAGATTTTATATCTATTGGGGTCTCTTTGCAACTCTTTCTAAACTCAATAAAATAGAAAAATACAACTCTTCGTAAGATCATACAGTAACTCCTAAGACCTAGACATAAACATATTTTCATCCTTCGATTCCTTGTCTTTGAGATAACAGGACATGCAATAGGGTTATTGATGATAACGTCATCATCAGCCATATCTAGCTTTATTTAGTCAATTTTCATTAATAAATGATTCTCATAACCATCAGAAGGTCATAATTCAGTGCAAATCCTTTCTAAGAGAAATATAAGAAACCAGCATTAAAAGTACAATTTACCATCATATCATAAATGCAGAACAATCACGGGTTATCTTAAGGGTTGAACAAAGGTCAAATGATCTTAAGAGTCTAACAAGTGGGTTAGAACAAATAGAAAAGGGTTTTCGCACGTTCCAGGAATTAAATGACATCTGAAACCCTAAATACAGACTCGCTTAATATACTAAGGTTATGGTCAGGATAAAATTCACCTAAACCCTCTAAAATTCATATAAAAATATTCTCTATGGTTTAGTGCCTTCAATTTGACCATCATAACCCATCTTGGCCCAAAATAGAGCTACAGATAGACTTTTACCCTAATTTTGGTTTCTACATAAATTGCCTAGTCAAACTTAGTCAAAACCTAAATATAACTTCACCATTGGATTTCTTAGGTCCAAATTAGGTTTTTACCAAAATTTGGCCAAATCTGAGATCATCATGACCTACTTTGCAATTTAGTCCTGTCTGAATCTTTTATCTCACACACTTGCCCCTAACTTTTGAATGATTTACAAATAGGTCCCCAACTTTATCGTCTCCTTCAAATAGGTCTCTGTCGCCATGAAATCCTAATCCTTCAACTCTGGCAAGCTTGATTTTGCATTTTCTCCTTGATTCCTTGACGAATCCCTCTCAGATTTGAAAGGGAAGTTCGTCAAGGAATTCCCTTCCTTTTGAGCTAGATCCGAAGCCCTACAACCTTCCCAATCTCTCATGTGAATGCATGAGAGATTCAAAAATCTTTCAAGCTCCCATCTCCAGTGAGCATTCCAAGCTGAAATCGACCTCTGGACCCCTATAAAAGGACCCTCAGACCTTGCCGAGTTCGGTAGACTCGATTTCGGCTGAAAATTCCCCAAATTCCTTTCTCATTTTTTGGCCGAATAGCTCCTTGAGCTCTAGTGACTCTCCCTGCCTCTCCTCATCGTCCGACCACAATACTAGCGGTGAATTTTCTTTCTCACCTTCCTCCACATCATGCACTACTAGCCGCCGTCGCTCTACCTCTGTCGTCGTCGCTGTCCCCCTCTACCGGAGTGTCTTCTTCCCCGACACCAGCCTACCAACACCGGTGCCATTCTACCCCCTTCATCTATTAGATTAGGGTTAGTTTTTCTAGTTTATATCCTTAAGTTAGTTTTACACCCAAAAATCCAAAAAAAGAACCCTCGACATTGTTGTTCGCCCTTGTCTTCCCTGTCTTCGATCGCTCCTCCGGCGAGGTGTATTCGCCGCTACACCCCTTCATCCACCTCGCCAACCACCTCATAAGCTTCGCCGCATCCACCCACACAAAACCCCATCCTATTTCGCCCTATTACGCACCCAACTGCTACACCGAACAAACCCACCTTCGCTGACCAATCCTGTCTCCATCCGACCACCTTCATGCACCAAACTCCACGAAACCACCGCCATCGACTTCACCTCAACAAGGTGAAGATTCTGAACATTTTGATTGGGGCTTTTAGCCCATTTTTCTAGTTTCAGGTACAGCCACCACCGCCATTACCAGAGCTGCTTCGAGCAAGCTCGAAGCCGTTTTCTTGCAGCATTCGCTCCAGGCGCCACCTTCAGGTGACGCAGAATGCTCCCAAGAAGATGTCTAGGCTTTCAATTTGGAGCTTTGACTGTTCCTTCACCTCCAATTGGACGTGAGCTTCAGCGGTTGTTCGCACAAGGAAGATGACTGATTTAGTCCCACCTCATGGGTTTTAGAAGCAGTGCAATGGAATAAATTATTTTTCTGCCTGGGGCTTATCGCCTCAAACACAAGGGGGTAAGGTCCCCACTCACCCGACACCTGCCTAGACCATGACACTATGCATGCAAGTCTGGCACTCATCTAATTACCCACCTAAGCCTCTCACTCCTCGCTTACCACCCACTGCCGGTGAGCCTAGATCTGGGTACACTTAGATCCGAATCCGATTACCCGGCACTGTGGAAGGCTCTAGGAGAGTGGAACCCAGAGAGAGAAAGAGAAAGAGAGAGCACAGGGGTAGGGGGTTTTGCTCTCTTGAGAGTCGGCTTACGCTTAGCCGTTGGAGGGATTGCCTCCCTCTATGCGTGAAGAATAGAAGCCAAAGAGAGAAAGGAAAGAAGAGGCAGAGAAAGAAGGCAGAAGAGGCACATAGAGATGAGAAGAAAGAAGTCAAGGAAGAAGAAGAGAAGAAACAAAGGGAAAGGTACTGTAGCAAACTCATGTTTATGTCGTCTAATGGCTTAAGGTGACGTCTGACTTGGGTAAAAGCAGTTGATACTGTTAATATATTTGAGTACCTAAGTTTGAACGATTGATGGCACTGTTGCATTATTTGAACTCAATGCATATATGCTTAAATTGAACAATTGGTGATCTAAATCACCATTGTTTTTGCTTTTAGATTCTTTTTGTCATGCATAACTATTATTAAACTCATGCTTTACATTGATTATCATTTCTGAGTTATTATTATTCATTTCTTGGTATTATTTGGCTTGAATCTTATGCTCAATTACATTTTATTTGAGATTAGCATGTGAATTCCTATTTACTCCTAGCGAACGGCCTCGGACTTTCTTTCGAGTTATAAATTTTATTTGTTTTCAAGTGATTTCAACCTATACTATGACGTAGCTTTTGAAACCTCGATTTCGCTTGCTAAACATTTTGGCACCATTGCAGGGGATGGACGTGCAATTCACCGCTATTCTCTGCATTATTTGATCATATTTGAGCACTGACTTGCCCTATTTGCTTTCTTGTGATTTTGCAAGGTACTTCACAAGGAGATCTTCCACACAAATCAACCACTCCAAGGTAGGTAACTTCTCTATTCTTCCCTAATCAACCTCCTAATCTTGGGAAGGCAAAAAGGAAACAATCAATTAGAAATCACCTACCTTATTTCTCATAGTAATTATCATTTAAAGGGCAAGTTTCCTTATTTGTGAAATTTTTTTTTTGAAGATTGAGGCGATTTTGTTTAGAATTCCTTACCCCAAATTTCCTATGCCTATTAGGGATCACGCTTAATTCCAAATCATCTTGGACTATTCACCTTCTTGTTTGAGTCCATGATGTACATATTGAGATCAAATTGGATGCAGAATAGAGCCAATTAGGGTTTCAATTTTAGGATTTTTGGAGTGCTTGTTCACACTTACCTGCATAAAAGGAAACAAACCCACCCGCATTTTGTGTACTACCCAAGCCCGTGATTGAAAAGATCTAATCAGAAAAATCCTAAAATCAGGCTCTTAATTTACTTGAACCCTAAAATCCTTGAACCTAATAACCTGAGAGTTAGTTAGTCAGGGTGATTTCTAGGTCTTGACCTAGATCTCATCCTGCCATTTTTATGGTAGGTTAGGTAAAGTTGATCTACATTGTAAGCCAACCAACCTCCAAATTAGGTCATAAATTGAATTAACTTCTAATCAAGTGAAATCAAAGGAACAAATTAGGACATAAATTTGGTAGACTTAAGGTCTTAAGTTCGTACTTTCCGGTCTACCTGGACCCTCAGTGACAAGGAAGGTCAGGTAGGGGAAACCCTGTAACCCGTGAGAACGCTCTACCATGTAGGGATCTTTGGGGGGCTCTCCTTTCCTGGCTACCCAGGTAATTCTCAGGTGTGCAAATTTTTGAGGTATCATCTGCCTCGAAATTGCTTAGTCATCCAAAAATCTTTGGGTGCCTTGATTGGGTCAAAAACTCACATCCAATCCCTCATCCCTTCTATTTAGATCACATACACAGGTCATATTAGGGATTTCTTTCAAATCTGATCAACTTCGAATCTGATCTTGAGTTTTGATTCTACATCTTGATTCCACCATTTGATTCAAAAATGTAGCCTGGCTATATAGGAAGACTATTTAGAAAACTAGAGTACCAAATGAGCATGAAAGAAAAAATAATCGAGAATGCCTATAGCAAACATGACATTATTATAAAAGGGACATGGTGGAAAAATTTGCAAAAACAACAAACCTCATCACGAACTGTGTAGGGATAATATGGACACAAATGAAACACGGTTCAACTCGGGATCACCTATTAGCAAAACATAGTGAATTGGTAAAATTACACAACAATGATTGTCTGCAATATTGGTCAAATCCTTTAGATCCAGAAGAACTCTAGAATTTTTTGAAAAAATGGGGAGAATTGCTGAATGGGTTATATAGAACCATCGATAAAAAATACCTGTCAGAAGTTAAGATGACATCTTGGAGCAATTCCAGTAATCCATGTAATTTCCCAAATCCCTGGTGTGATGATCAAGGTTGTTATGGACCCCCAACCCAAATGGAATCTAATTCAAATTATGAACAAATTGATACACCTGATCTTGAGACGGGTTGGGAGAATCCGATTGCAGGTGAACACGATTTCGAGCCAGCCCTAGAGATACAAAACCCTGGTTCACCAAGCATAGATTTCCCAGACACCTGTGATACTAAGATTGAATCAGAACCTCTCGAGGGTGTAAATTCTGTCCCTTATTCTGATAAGGTGACTCTCGAGAGTAATTCTGACATCCCTGTAGAACCCAATATAGATTCTAGTGATCCAACCTGCACCCTTAACCTAGAATCTGAATCTAAGCCTTATTGGGAGGACTACGAGGCCCCGTGTGATGGAAATTAGATTTTGAATCTAGATTATGATTCTAGCCCTTTATTTAATGAATGCACCTCTTTAACCTCCTCAAAAACACAAATTGATTTTTTGGAAGTCATGCCAATCTATGATACAGAAATCGAGGAGTTGGAAGTGTTGGGTTTTGATTGGGTCTTCCCTACAAGCCAAGAACCCGAGCCCAAACCTAATAGGGACACCTTTTTGAGACTAGACTCTGAGTACAGGTTAGACCCAAGTCAGGTTGCTGAGTCCACATCTCTTGATTTACTCTGTAGTGGACCGCTGATCCGGAATCAGATTCAGGACATGATTCTCACAAGTTCTCTGACGATTTCGAATCTTACTTTGATTTCAGAGAACTGTTGTTTCTTGACGACTATGAGCCAATCTACAACCTCAGCATACATGATCCATTCTTTGACTCTAACTCTGAGTCCCTGATCCTGAGATCATTGATTCATTGAGATGGAATCATTTCTTTTTAATCCTCAAGAATCAGAAACGGTAATTGCCGAGAGTGTCTACAACACAGTGTTCGAATCTTTTCTTGACTCAGATTTACTTGATCCTATAAACACTCTTCAGGCATTTACCTTTGATTTTTATGGCTATTATGAGGACTCTCTAGATGAACCCGCCTTTGAATCCGTCCTAAAGGAGCCCTTACACACTATCTTTATTGATGCCACCTCTTCTACACATACAGAACCTTCACAAACTTGTTTTCAACCTCGACCCGCAACCGAACTCAATTTCTACTCTAATTTTTCTCTCAATGAGCCGGTTGCACATGATTCTCCTCCATATATTTATCGGGTTTCAGATATCGATCAGACTACAAATCATGCTCCATCCTTCTCTGATCACTTTCGTAGGCTTCCTACATCCTCCACTGATTCATTTTCATTTGAGGATCCCTACTCTGATCAGGCTAATTCAACTCAACCAAACCATGGATTCACACTTCCATATCTTATCTAACTTCACAGTATCTAGTGGGTGCCACATCTTTTGATCCACATCTATCAACCCACCAAATTGATTGGGTTTCGGCCACATCATCAGCCCGCTGATCTGAACAAGCACCTGGTTGGACCAACCAGTCTATTGATCAAGGTGCTTGTTTTATAAAATTTGTTTGATTTGACCACTCCTTCTCCATATCATGTTCTGCTCGGTTGAAGGCATTGAATTTAGCCCTTAACTGGAGGCAACCCGTCATTCCGAAAACTTGAGATCTTTCTGAATATCCCTTTTATACTTCATGTCTATTGCACTCTAAGTTCAGTTTTTAGAACAATTGATCCCACCACTAGTACTTGTACCAGGGCTTGAAATCATCCATAACAATCATTCTAGACCCATTCACCCACCCGTTTATCCTGTTCTAATTCCCGAACCCAAAATTGTTTCATACCCTCAGTTTACAATGAGGACATTGCAAAACTTAGGCATGGGGGGTGTTAAAGTGCAAACACATAAAAAATCAAAGTTCGTAAGGGTTCTTACAAAAAAATACATAGTCAAAAAAATTGAAAACAAAATAAAAAAATTGAAAAAGAACAAAAAAATGGAGAAGGGAGGAAATTTTGAATGAATTGAATGCATATCATTCTTGAGGAGGAATAGGGGAGGTGATTTTGAAATGACAAAAAGGTGCACAATTTGAAACAAAAAAGAGTTAGTCATTAGTAAAAGATTATGAGATTTAAGTTCTAGACCAAATCAAAAGAAAGAAATAAAAGACAAAAGTGCTAAGAGACAAAAGAGATTAGTATGAACGCTGATCTTAGGCCTCATAGGCTTGTTTTAGGCTTAAAAGTTCAAGTATTCATTAAGATCTAGATAGTCTTCAAGAGGTTGAAGAAAATGTAAAGCTTGAGTATTAGGTCTAAGGCTTAGGGATTATTCATCCTCGTTAACTGACCTTTAGTTTGCAGGACTCAGTAACCTAAGCACCCTAAACCACCCATACTCTGGTTCAGTGCACTTAATTATCAAAATCATGCAAATGCATTAATTCTGTTATGAAAAAGCTACCTAGATTAAGAGCGGCTAATCAACGCAAGTTGATTTGGAAGAGTTCCTGGCATGGAAAGGCAGGAAATTCCCCTCGAAGATGCACAATAGCATACCATCTCCTTGGTGCTTGTCTCCTAGGATATTTAAATATCCTACTGCGGGCATGTAAGCACCTTGTGCTAGTTCAGATGCCATGGCATTATCATGAAATGTCGATTGCCAGGATCTGGATTTAGCTACAGAATGCCATAGGTGGGATTATCTCGAAATCTTGAAAGCCAAGGTTCTGGGGGTTGCCATGGGCAGTGCTATATCGAAACATCGAAAGCCTGAGACCCTGCGAGGATTGATGGTAGGAGCTAGGAATCCGATACATACTGTGTTGTAAAGCCAATATGAAGCTAGAAATAAAAAAGAAAACGAGAAGGAAAACTCTCCAAAAATGCAAAATTTGCTATGTCTCTCTTTTACAAAAACGCACTGCAAACTGAACCTGGATTAACCATGTTTTAAGCACAAGTGCTTTTAACCGTGGAGTTCAACAAACCTTAGGTTAGTTCCTGTGGACCTTAGAAATCTTCGCAACAGACTAAGGCTAAAGGTGGTCAGGTCTGGATCTTGGTTGGTACTTGAGTACCTCTAGGCCAACTATTGGCATTCTGACCTAATCTACAAAAGAAGGTATACATCAGAAATCTGAGCATAAAAACACATGGTCTAGAATTTGAGTTAATTCCATAAGATTTTGCTAAGGGACTAGCAAAAGTTAGGCATGAGGGTGTGATGATAACGTCATCATCAGACATATCTAGCTTTATTTAGTCAATTTCCATTAACAAATGCTCCTACAAAACCATCAGAAGGCCATAATTCATTGCAAATCCTTTCTAAGAGAAATACGAGAAACTAGGGTTAAAACTATAATTTTACCATCATATCATGAATGCAGAACAATCATGGGTTTTTTCAGGGGTTGAACAAAGGTCAAATGTTCTTAAGAGTCTAACAAGTGGGTTAGAACAGATAGAAAAGTGTTTTCACACGTTTCAGGAATTAAATGACATCTGAAATCCTAAATACAGACCCACTTAATCTACTAAGGTTCTAGTCAGAATAAAATTCACATAAACCCTCTAAAATTCATATAAAAATATTATGTAGGGTTTAGTGCCTTCAATTTGACCATCAGAGCCTGTCTTGACCCAAAACAGAGCCACAGATAGACTTTTGCCCTAATTTTGGTTTTTGCAAAAATTACCCAGTCAAACTTGGTCAAACCTAAACCTAACTTCACCATTGGATTCCTTATGTCTAAATTAGGCGTGTACCAAAATTTGGGCCCAATCTGAGATCATATTGACCTAGTTTGCAATTTGGTCATGTCTAACTCTTTTATCTCACACACATGCCCCTAACTTTTGAATCCTTTACAAATAGGTCCCCAAATTTATCATCTCCATCTTCAAATAGGTCCCTACCACCATGAAATCCTAATCCTACAACTCCAACGAACTTGATTTGGCATTTTCTCCTTCATTCCTTGACTAATCCCTCTCAGATTTGAAAGGGAAGTTCGTCAAGGAATTCCCTTCCTTTTGTGCTAGATTCAAAGCCCTACAACCTTCCCAATATCTCATGCGAATGCATGAGAGATTTGGGTATCTTTCAAGCTCCCATCTCTCATGAACATTCCAAGCTTGGAAGCTTGGCTACCAAGCTTAAATTGACCTCTAGACCCCTATAAAAGGACCCTTAGACCCCACCAAGTTTGATAGACTTGATTTCGGCCAGAAACTCCCCAAATTCCTCTCTCCTATTTCGGCTGAATAGCTCCTTGAGCTTCGACGACTCTCTCTGCCTCTCCTCATCGCCCGACTGCAATACAAGCAGTGGATTCTTCTTCCTCACCTTCCTCTGCCTCGTGCAATACCAGCCGCCGTTGCTCTACCTTTGTCGTCGTCACTGTCCCCCTCTACCAGAGTGTCTTCTTCCCCGGTGCTGGCCTTCCAACACAGGTGTCATTCTCCCCCCTTCGTTTATTAGATTAAGGTTAGTTTAGCTAGTTTAGATCCTTAGGTTAGTTTTACACTCAAAAATCCAAAAAAATAACCCTCGACGTTGTCATTCACCCTCGTCTTCCCTGTCTCCGATCGCTCCTCCGATGAGGCATATTTTGCCGCTACACCCCTTCATTCGCCTCGCCAACCACCTCATAAGCTTTGCCTCATCCACCCACACAAAACCCCCATCTTATTTTTCCCTATTACGCACCCAACCGCTACACCGAACAAACCCACCTTCGCCGACCTATCCCATCTCCGTTCGACCACCTTCGTGCACCAAACTCCACGAAACCACTGCCATGGACTTTGCCTCAATGAGGCGAAGATTCTGAACATTCTAATTGGGGCTTTTAGGTCATTTTTTTGGTTTCAGGTACAACCACCACTGCCATTACCAGAGCTGCTTCGAGCAAGCTCGAAGCCGTGTTCTTGCGGCATTCACTCTAGGCTCCACCTTTAGGTGACGCGGAATACTCTTAGGAAGACGTCCAGGCTGTCAATTTGGAGCTTTGACTGCTCCTTCACCTCCAATTGGACGTGAGCTTCAGCGGCTATTCGCATAAGGAAGAGGACTGATTTAGTCCCAACTCGTGGGTTTCAAAAGCAACGTAACGGAATAAATTATTTTTCTTCCTGGGCTTACCGCCTCAGACACAAGGGGTGAGTGAGGTCCCCACTCACCCGACACCTGCCTCGCCTGTGACACTGTCCGATTACCCGCTTAAGCCTCTCACTCCTCGCTCACCACCCACTGCCGGTGAGCTTGGACTCGGGTGCGCTTAGATCATAATCTGATTACCTAGTACTGTGGAAGGCTCTGGGAGAGCGGAACCTGGAGAGAGAAAGAGAAAGAGAGAGTGTGGGAGCAGGGGGTTTTGCTCTCTTGAGAGTTGGCTGACACTTAGCTGCTGGAGGGATTGCCTCCCTTTATGAGCGAAGAACAGAAGCCAAAGAGAGAAAAGAAAGAAGTACAAAAAGAAGGCAAAAGAGGCACACAGAGAAGATAAGAAAGAAGTCAAGGAAGAAGAAGAGAAGAAATAAAGGGGAAGGTACTGTAGCAAACACATGTTTAAGTCGCCTGATGGCTTAAGGACGTCTGACTTGGGTAAAAGCAGTTGATACTATTGATATATTTGAGTACCTAAGTTTGAATGATTGATGGCACCGTTGCATTATTTGAACTCAATACATATATGCTTAAATTGAATAATTGGTGATCTAAATCACCATTGTTTTTGCTTTTGAGATTCTTTTTGCCATGTATAACTATTGTTAAACTCATGCTTTACATTGATTATCATTTTTGAGTAATTATTATTCATTTCTTGGTATTATTTATCTTGAATCTTATGCTCAATTACATTTTATTTGAGATTAGCGTGTGAATTCCTATTTGCTCCTAGCGAACGACCTCAGACTTTCTTTCAAGTAATAAATTTTATTTCTTTTCAAGCAATTTCGACCTATACAACGACACAGCTTTAAAAACCTCGATTTCGCTCGCTAAACATTTTAGCACCATAAAAATTATTAAATACAAGGGGAGGGGGTGGACGTCCATAAAATGTAAACTCATAATTTAAATATCTAATTTAATTTATTTTTTCTCCAACTTTTTTTATTAAGTTATATATATGTTAAGAAATATTTTTATGGGTAAAAATTATATTTTTGTCCCTTTTCGCATCATTTAATTTAATACTTAATAATAAAGTTAATATTATTAACTTAAGCCATACAATATATATAAGCTTAATTTAACTTATTTATAAATAATTATATTTATGGAATTAAGTCCTCATTATTAAATAAATAAAGAGGAATGCTTATTATTAATAATTAATCTATTTTAGGATATAATTAAGGTCCTTACTCAATATTGACTTATTAAATAATTAACCCTGATTTTATGACATTACCAATTATTTAACTAGATAAACTAACTTATTTAGGTGAATTAGGAACAATGATGAGTCCCCCATCATTGACCCATCCAACAGTCAACCAAATCATCTATTATTCTAGGTCGACCATTCTTTGCTATGGCCAACTCCTTAATTAATCGCAAATCCAAAGCATTAAAGATGTGCTTTGGGAACAGGAAAAACCAATTGAATGTCTTTGAAGCATACAAACAACCTAGATTGGAAGATTGTTCTCAAATTGAGATTGTGGATGAAATTATTGAGGCAACTCCTAGAATCATTGGTGTTGACCCCCTGCAAAAGATTATTGAAAAAAATTATCTTTGAACATAGGTAGTTAAGCAGAATATTCTGAAATGGCTAGACGCTGGGATAATTTGCCCGATTTCTAATAGTAGGAGAGTTAACCACATTCATGTGGTGCCCAAGAAAGTAGGATTCATAATCTAGAAGAATGAGAAGTGAGAGAAGATCACCACCAGACCCTCAAGTTGCTGGAGGGTTTGCATTGACTACTATAGACTTAACACTGCCACCTAGAAAGACAATTTTCCCCTACTGTTTATTGATCAAATCCTAGAAAAATTGGCAGGGAACAAGTACTTTTACTTTCTTGATGGTTACTTTGGGTACAATCAAATAGCACCACGTCTTCCACCACACCCTTTGGGATTTTGACAGAACGATCTGCCAACTGTAACGTGACAGGGGTGGGTTTCAGATTTCCCAAGGAAAATTTTTCGAGCATGATGGTTGGTATGAGATTGATGGAAGATCCTATATCAAGCAGGGCACGATTAAAATTGCTGCCTTGGATGCTACAGGAAATAAGAGATGTGCCCGGATCTTTCTGCTTCGGTGGTAGGTTTGATAGTATAGCACGACTCGCATGAGGTGAGAGAACCATTGGATTCTTAGTTTTCTTTGACTGTCGCCTGGGTGTTGTGTATAGTCCTTGAAAAATCGGATGACAGTAGGTATGTGGTTGATAGCCTCTAGCAGGGGTACCTTGATTTCAACATCCCTGAACAAATTACGCAGGTTATCAAAGGCCTGCGTATCTTTCTTTTTGCCTTTTGGCTCCCTTAGTAGAGCCTCAGGGAATGGGATTGATTCTGGCATCAATTTGGGTGTATCGTCCTCTCGTGAATACGGTGCGCATCCCAAATGAGAGGGCGATGAAGAAGACGGGCAAGGATCAGGTCGAGGCAGATCGACGATCTTCTTACCGCTCCTCGTAGTGATCGCATTGGACGATGCAGGTCCAGTGGGATCATACGGCGGAGGAGGGTTCGCAATAGGGACATAAGAGTGAGGTACTGCAGCGGGATTAGCCTGAAATCCTGGTGGAATGCTCGAAGCTTGAAGAATTTGATGTACCTGCCCCTGAGAAGTTCGTACCTGTGGTTGAGGACCACGGGGTACGAAATTTCGCGGGTTGAGAACAGGTTGGGCTGGGAGAGTGCCCTGAGATCGAGTCGCCATGCGTAGTTGACTGATCTCAGCATTCTACTACCCCAATTGGTGCTGAAGAGAGGTCATGTTCTCTTCATGGTGCTTTGACATTTCTGCCATCATTCACATCAATTTGTCAAGAGGACTTGATGCATGTTCGGTTTGTGGTACGCAAGGGCCTGATGGTGAATTTGCTATAGGATTAGACTGGGCCCTTGGGATGACGGGCACGGACGGTCGCATTGGTCCACCCACGGGGTTTTGGCGCTGCGGGTTGTTGGACCATGAGAAGTTTGGATGATTTCGCCACCCTGGGTTATAAGTGGCAGAGAACGGGTTGTTCCCCAGGGCGCAAGCATCATCTATGCCAGAAAACGCATCCGCATGTAAATATGCATCCGAGAACACAGAGGCTTGGTCCTCCGTGTCAAAATACTGGTTTGCAAAAGCCAGATCCACATGACTTACCGAGTCGCTGGGTGCGACACTCGGTAAGGAAGGTCTTACGGGGTTTCTTGGGATAAGCCTGGTGTTGGAAGAATTGGGATTGTGATGAAGTGGTGAAGTGGGGGTGTTTGCCATAGAACGGGTGGAGTTGGCCAGAAGCTCGTCCAGCTTCTTGTGCACGATGAAGACTTCATCCAATTTCTGTGCGATAAGGCTGAGATCTACTGATGAATGGGAGGTCCCGTGTCAACTTCGTGGACATTACGAGGTAGGCTGGTATGATTAAAGGCGACAATAGAGGCATTGTTCATTGAGTTTTCGCTCATATTTTCAAATAATTCAAATGCTCCATTCTCATCTTTATTCATAAAATTCCCTCTGCAAGAAGCATATGCAATCTGCTTCAAAGTCTTATTTAGCCCATAGTAGAAAAGCTGGGCTATATGCCACTTAGGCAGACCGTGGTGCGAGCACTTCCTGAGGTCATTATACCTCTCCCATGCCTCATGAAACTGTTCGCCGTTTTGTTGCGTAAATGAAGTGATAGCACAGCGAAGCGCATTGGTTCGCCCGATTGGGAAGAACTTCTTGAGAAACGCTGTTCGCATCTCCTCCCAAGAGTGGATGGTTCTCCCAAGGGTGCGTAACCACTGTGACGCTTTATCTCGCAATGAAAACGGGAACATTTTCATGAGGACTATAGGTAACCCGATATTTCTTGGTTTAACAGTTTCATCCAATCGAGTTAGGTCTTCCAAATGAAGAAAAGGATCTTCACTTGCAAGACCATGGAAGTGAAAATTTATCAGGCCAATTATGTTAGGTTTCAAAGTCGTCCCTGCCCATGGGGACCTGAATTTGTCCTATGGTCTCTGTAGCAGCGGGATTCTGATAGGAGCTAAGAGACCTAGGCTCCTCCCATTCGGGAGGGTTCTGCATTTCCCTCAATGTTTCCCGAATGGCTTCAATTTGTTCATTATACATTTCCATTTAGGCTTGGAGGCGGGTTATGGGATCTAAGGCTCCACCACCTGGTGGATTTTGAGGGCGGTTTCCTCCCTCGGGATTTAGGGGTGGGCGTGTAGCCATGTTCGTGGAGGAGGAGGACGATTTGGATTCTTTTCTAAAATTATCAGGCAATTCACACAGTTCAGGGTTTTGTGACCTCCTCCAAAACATGCACTACCGCAGGAAGAATTGGGGAGATATGAAGGGAAAAGGAGATAGAGAAATGACGCCACAAAGGTACACTTGATGACAAATCAATACAATCAAATTCCTAACCTCTACAGTGTGCCCTTAGACCTAAAGATCTAAGTTACCTACTATCACGAACTACGGAACAGAATGCGAGCACCGCGTAACCACCAGGCCAGATTGAAAGGCCGTTTGCCCCAATCTTAGACACCCGATAGCACGCGGGAACCCTCACCAGCACGTAGGCGCTACACGCAGGTAGTTAGACCTCCAATCCTTAATAAGGGTTAAGTTACTACCAAATTTAGTTAGATGCTTAGGGTCAAGTACTTCTGGAATGTGAAGGGCATTTTTTACGGGTAATGCCCAAGTGATTGATTTTACAACGTGTGTAAACCAAGCATGCAATGGGGAAATCTCCCCAAATTGAAGTTTTAATTGGTGAATGATTTTTAGAATTCAGCCTTAAGTAGTATGGATTTTAGGATTTCTCTGAATTCCCAATTCAACCAATCTTCGGGTTTTGAGAGAATACAAGTTTTCTTCTAAGCCCAACAAACCCTTCTTCAATGTCAGTTGGTTAATGCATGCTAAAATGCAATGGGCTTCCCTAGATGGAGATTTCTATGTGTGGATGCACGAATCAATTTTAGATTAGTGTGAAAGGGAGCCAAAGCACTTCAATTCAAGTGCTCCCAATCACCAAAATAATTTCCACACACAAGGCTCAACCATAAGATAAAGAAAATCAAATTGTTGGGGTTGAAGTATTCGGGATCGAATCTTAGGCACGTGAAAAGTCGTGGTAGGGTTGGAATTAACTCAATTCCAAGTCTCCCCACCAAAAATGTGATCCCAAATTTATAGATAAATGAGGCAAAGAGGGGTAGCAGTCAATCTTTTTATTTGCCTCAAAGAATACTTCACATGGCGAAAGATTCAAGAATTAAGATTCTTGGATCTTCGCTATGCGAAGTTCGGCGGGAAATCCCGGGCAGTGGGAGTAAAGGCAAACAATCAAACAAGTGAGTTTTAACCCACTTGCCCCAAGAGATCAAAGAAGTGTTTTTAGTTTTTTTTTTTTAGTTCCTTTTGTTTTTATATTTTTTTTATTAAGGTGACAAGTTACACTAGGTTGCTAAGAAAGAAAAACCTACTTGTTCAGCAACGTGTGCGAAGTTCCAGTGCGGTGTTGGCGACTTCATGCTATCGTTCCTGCCTTGGATCTGTCCACGTCTCTGACTTCGCCTGCCTATCTTCTCCTTGCAATAGGTTCATCTGCACAGCAACAAACAAAAACACATGTGAAGAGAAGGGTGTGAGGAGAGAAAAATTAAAGGAATGGAATAGAAACTTACTTGAATGCGCACTTCCCCGGCAATGGCGCCATGAAAAGATGTGGTGTAGACCCGGATAGGTTGTGTTAATATGGTGATTTTATCGTTGAAATGAGTATAGTGGTTAACCTAAATCGAGCCTAACCATCTCTTTACGAAATTTTTAACCTGGCCTACTTGATTTTATCTTGGTCACTTTTAGGCCCATGGTCGAACTCAGGGAAGTGGGATTAGAAGTGAATCAATTTCTACACCTTTCCTACAACGAATTTCTTCCGTTTGTTTATTATGTTTTTGGTGTTTTTCTATTTAGATTTTTTTCTGATAATTCTTGTCCTTGAGGCACACCCTCAAAATCAGGTTCTTGGCTTTGAGCCAAATTAGGGTTTCAAAACTAGTCTTCGCAAGACTGAGTACCTGCAAGTCAAGGATTATCTTTTCTCTTTTATCTATTTTTTTTTTATCTTTTTACTGGCAGGAAAGAGAAACAGAAATAAAGTAAATATAGTATATATATATGTATATATTATATATGTATAAAGGGGGTGGGGGTGAAGGTGGAGATGGCATGTAGCACGGTGTCGAGTCGGTCGTCGTCTAGAAAGACTCAACCAACAGGACGAAGTGCTGCGTGGAGTGTAAGGTGGATTGGTGGAAGATGAGTGCGAACACGCTTTCTGTACGCGTGTATCGGGGAATATCAGCAACTGATGCGAATATTCCCGCGACACAACGTATGGTAGGTGATATGAAAAAATATATATATGTATGTATATATGTAAATATATATCTATATGTATATATGTAGATATGGTTATAAATATATAGGTATATATGTAGTTATATGTGTATATATATATAGATATGTAAATATATGTATAGATATATATATGTATATGTATGTATATATAAATATATAGATATATATATATATAAAT
The DNA here is from genome assembly GCA_037157565.1 of Thalassia testudinum. Lineage (NCBI taxonomy): Eukaryota > Viridiplantae > Streptophyta > Magnoliopsida > Alismatales > Hydrocharitaceae > Thalassia > Thalassia testudinum. The sequence continues at coordinate 54,755,674 of JAZHRO010000035.1, read as the reverse complement.
ATATAGTAATATATGTATATAGATATATGTAGATAGATATGTATATTTATATATATATATATATGCATATATAGTTATAGATATATATGTATATATGTACGTATATTTGTATATATATATATATGTATGTATGTTTGTATGTATGTATACTAATACTTAGTTATATAAGTACTACTATATGTATAGATATGCATGTATATATATATATATATATATATATATATATATATATATATATATATATCTATGTATGTATGTATGTATATCAATATATATATGTATATGTATATATATAAGTATATAATAATGTATTAGTGAGGGTGTGTGTGTGCGAGAGTGTGAGTGTGTGTGTATGTGTATCTGTAGAGAGAGAGAGAGAGTGCTGTGAGAGAGAGAGAGAGAGGGAGGGAGGGAGAGATCGTCTGCTGAGTTAAGAAAAGGCGGGTAAAGTCGTCTGATGCTTTAAGGCCGACATCTAGTGTCCACGCGCACGCGCAGGTGCGTAGGCGCGCGCTGGAGGGAGTGAGCGTGAGGGAGAAGGACCGCAGTGCACCACACTGCGTGAAGAGGCGAGCGAGCGTACGCAGGCGAAGGGAGCGGGCGCAGGCAGACGCTGAAGTGGGAGAAGACGTGGGTGGGTGCGGGCACTGGCAGACGCAGGCGCACGCAGACGCGCGTGCAGGCGCTGGAGTGGGCGCGGGGTGGGACGCGGGCGCAGGCTTGGACCAGTTGTGGCGCGCCGGGTGACCGGTTAAGTGAGAAACTTACCGGTCACCGCACTGTAGCCACAGTGTTCCGCTGACTAGAGTGAACAGTGGCTACAGTGCCACTAGGCTCCGCGCGATTGGGCGTGTCCGGTTCTGTGAGTACGGAGCCGCTGCGTAAGCTGGCGCGAGCACGGAAGGCCTACGCCGGCTGGTGGCTTGCGCGGAGAGGCGGGTGTACCCAAAGAAGTGGGAGGCGAGGGCGGCTTGCAGGCGTGCGTTGGAGGCGAGGGTGGCCTGCAGGCGCGCGCGGTGGAGGTCTGCGACAGGGCGTGCGGTGGCCCGCGCCTTGCTGCTACTGCTGCGAGCTTGAGACCTTGACTCTACGGCAATGGCAGAAAGGCTTGAAACGACGAATTCAGAGAAGAGAACCACCACGCCCACCGGCTCTTTGATGAGCTGGGCGGTGGTGGACTCTCAGTGGTGGTTGTGCACCACTGTGAGTTGCTCCTGCCTGCAGCGTGGCTCCTCAAAAAGGAGAGGATGCGTATGGAGGGGAGAGGGGAGGAGATGGCCTGGAGAAGAAGCTGCTGTGGTGTTTTTTTGGTGTGGACCAGGCTCAACCGCAAGGAAGAAGGCTGAGCTCTTTTTAAAGAGCAAAGAGACATGCGCAGCCATGCCCTGGCTGTGCATGGCTCTGCATGGCTGGCAGGGAGTGCTTGTGCATGCGGCTGCAGGGCAAGCTTGCTGCAGACCATGGCACGAAGAGGAAGAAGAGGCCATGCCTTGCAGCCACGTGGAGAATTTTAAAGCCAAATAGAAATAAAAATAAAGATGGAGATTTTGCAGGGCAGCACTTCAGGAAAACATTAATTTCATGACCATTTTATTTCACTCTCCTCCCCTCTCAATTAAATGCATGCATGCGTGTATTTTTACAAATGCAACTATGGATACCTAATATGCACTGGTAATGCTAGGAAATAGCACAAGACGACACAATTGTTGGTGTATTTTTGCTGTGCAATCACACCCACATCAACACAATCTCAGTCGTCCAATCAAGAGATCAGGCGGCTTAGAATCCTCAAGCGTTGCCTCTTCAAATATTAAGCGCTCCCACATACGATGGCAAGTTTGATCATGCGTCATCGCGCACGTGCATGATCCACGCCTCTCCGTGCACCACGTCTTCAATCCATCGTCACTCGATCGTGATCCAACGAGCATATTTCACCCACGTCCACTCATTCACCTGATTTGAGGCATGCAAAGAGTTGAACCCGTGCGCTCGTCTCTCTTGTACGTCTCTTGACCACTGCACTACCACTTGATTTGTGTCGCATTTACACTTTAAGGGCCAGGCACTCGCAATCGTTGGATGGTGATCCAATAGTCGAGATCACCTGAGCCCTCACCTTCAGAAGGTGCTACTCAGCCAAGATCGCTTCTCAGCCATTGGATTGATGATTCAACGGCTGAGATGTGTTGATCATCCAATGAAGAAGAGCTGTGGCAACCGTGGGTAGGTTGGATGGTGCCACGTGGCACCATCTGAGTCGTACATCTTCTATTAATCATAGGTGGTGCCACGAATGTCGGATTGGACCGATTTTCACGTCGTTGGGTTGCGATCGTCAATCCAAACCCATCCGTGCGGTTGGATGTGTCGTATGAGTTACGGATTTACACCACCTTGGCCCATGACCTCTAATCTTTCTCAGATTTCATCTAATGCTACGGAGGTCCGATCGAGGCGATTTTGGAGTCATTGAACTTTGATTCTCTCTGATCAGATCCGTATGGTTGGATCTTTAATTCAAGGTCCCAAAAAATATTGCCCTGTCCCTTGACCACAAAAAGGAAAATTAGGCTATATTTGATACAATCTAGCCTAAATGCATGATGATGCATGATATGCAATATTTATAATGCATGTTGCTTCTATAGACCTGGGAAAATGTATAAATAGGCATTTTAGGCCAATTAGTTGTATGCACAGCACAACACTCTGCTTAGCGACGAGGGTAGTCACTTCATCCATGCTCATTTTAGTTCTCTATTGAAAAAATACAGGGTACATCGCCGAATTGCCACCCCGTATCATTCACAGACCAATGGGTAGGCTGAAGTTTCTAGCCGTCAAATCAGGCTTACTCTCAAGAAGACAATTAGACCATATAGGAAGGATTGGTCTGATCGATTGATCGATGCACTTTGGGCATATCGGATTGCGTACAAGGCCCCACTGGGAATGTCACCATACTGCATGGTGTATGGAAAGGTCCATCACCTTCCTGTCGAGCTTGAGCATCACGACTTTTGGGTGGTGTAGAAGTGTAATTTTAACCTCGATGTAGGAGGTTATGAGAGGAATTTTTAGCTCAGCGAATTAGAAGAAATTCAGTAGGAAACCTATGAGAATGCAAAAATATACAAAGATAAGACTAAGGCTTTTCACTACCGCCACATCTAGAGGAAGGAATTCACGCCTAACCAGCAGATCTGGTTATTTGATTCTCGACTCAAATTCTTTGCAGGAAAGCTCAAGTCCAATTGGACTGGCCCGTATCTTGTGATTCACCCATATTCTAATGGGGCGGTCCAAATTATGGACCCAAAATCTAGGCATGTTTCTACGTTAAATGGCCAGCGCCTCAAGCCATTTATGGCCTAGGAACCTCCTTCCACTAATGAAATTATTAATTTTATCGAGGACGTGTAATTGAATTTTTGCCCAGCTAGAGGCGTTAAACTTAGCACTTATACATATGTAGATTTCTTCTATACACAACGTATTTCATTTTTACATATTGTTCTGCATATTGTGAATATCATGTTTGTGTTGGCATAGGCTGAATGACAAAATCAAGAGCAATTTCAAGTGATTTGTATCCACTTACGCCCTGTCTTACTTTATTCTTCTCTTATTCATGCATAAGGACATGCAAGAACTTAGGAATGCGGGGGTAGTACACATAAACTAAAAATTTTTCCTACCAACACCTTAGAAAATAGATTTTTATCAAGAGGTTTTATTAGGGATTTTATTCTTTAATTGATTCCTGAATTTAGAATCGAATAGAATTTCACACTTGCACGTAAAATTTGCAATGGATCCACTGTGAAGACCTATAGACATCTTTAGTTCATCGAGAAGAAGCATTGCTTCTTTTCCTGAACCCTTGGACAGTAATTAAGGAGTCAGGCAAGCCATCTTCTATTAAATCCACCAAACAATTGCGAGCTGAGAGTAAAGAATCTACTAGTGCTCTAAGTAGTATAAGGAATCTTAATTTCTAGATAATTGGATAATGATACTCAGAGTTAGGCATAGTTTCGCTCTCAATTCCTGCATACAAATTTTTGTGTTAATTTTTTGAGAGCACAAAATAAAACAAGTACGCAGAGAGCGGGTTCTAATAAAACTAAGACTAAGGTGGATGGTTATGGCCATCCTTTATGAAATCCTCAGCTAAAGGAGGGTGTTAGTGTCAAAGGTCAGAAATATGTTATCCCATCAATTTCTTTCCCGGTGTCGAGAATAGGCACTTCCTTCAAATAAGCCACCTGATATCCCCTTGAACAGCACCAATCCCCAATAATGCTTCATGAATAAAAATGTGTGTGTGTTGCAGTACGTTGGTAGATATATATATAACAAAAAAAAAAAGAGAAGAGAGAGAAAAAAAGGAAGAAACAAAAGAAAAAAAAGTGTTGAGTTATGTTTATTTTATGTCAAGTATACTAAGGCAACAACACCTATTACCATGACGATCCAGCAAATATAGCCTTGACCTACTTTTCTGTATTTCTGACTGTCCAAATACTGGTTGAGGATTTCTGACTTAGTTATAGGGTTATCAAAACTGAATTAAAGTGTTAATAACATGAGAGGCCACCAAATATATTTATAAATCTGGTGAGATTGTGAGCTCAGAAAAAAAAAGAAAAGAAAGAGTGAGTATAAAGGAACTAATGAGAGCATAGTTTCTCCACCTCTCTCTGAGTTGATTTGTTTAATAGTTTGAAAATCTAGGTTCTGCAGTACTAGTCTATATGTAGCACCAGAGAAGTGTAAGCCACCCAATACAAACCTACTTGACTCAGACATCTTCTACCTAATCCAAAAGCCAGGGCTGAAACTATAGATTATTTTATTATATCCCTAAGAGAAGAAGTTTCCCTATCCTGATAGAGTTTTACTAAGGGTCAAGTACGAGCTTTAGATGTGGATTGACTTTTCACTTAAATCCATTGGCTACAGCACTACACTTTCACGGTTATCTGGATTTCTAAATTTTTGGGTGAAAACAAAAGAAATAAATTTCTAGTCAAACTCTTGATAGAAATTAGTCATTTAGAAACCACTTTGCAATTAGTCTTGCATTAAGTTAGATCCTAGCTTAACTTAGGAATAATGCATACTTGAGCAGCATATTTCATATTATAGTTGATTTATTTAGCCATGTAAATAATAATCCTATTTTATGTTCTAATTGAGAAGAAATATTAATTGTAGATGATTCAGTGCCACGGGTGATAAATCTGACCATATAGATGGACTCATAACAACAATTGTAGTCCGATGACAAAAAAATCAACTTAATTGGAGCCCTCTAGCACCAACTACAAAGGATACAAGATGGACGGTCAGGATGGTACCATGTGGCATATCCCAATGGCCCACCTCTGCAACCTCAGCCACTGAAGAAAAATGCCAAAGCTTTGTGGGTCATTGGATCATCATCCAACGACCACGATCAAGCCACATCGCTACTTCCCTGTGCCCTTCATCTATGAGGAATCCATCTTAGTCGTTGGATCGTCATCCAATGGGTAAGGGCAGCACTTGTAAAGAATCAAAAGCACGACCATCCACATGTGTAGCACAGTGGTCAGCATCTTCAATCGATAGCACGAGATACACATTCAAGGTGCAAGGAGCTGAAATCAGAGGTGGTGGCACTCGCAGCTAAAATTCATCCATGCGATCTTAATCGAGCTGCGTAGGGGCAAGATGCATGGGGCACAGTAGAGCATCGGATCCAGGAGACTCTTGCTACTCCAAGTTGGTTGCACAGTTTGGGGGCTCTAAAATACCCATTTTACCCCTCACTTTGGTTATAAAAAGGATCCTAGACCACCCATTTGAGAGGCATCTCTTCCTCCAGACATCTCCTACTCCCTTCTACTCAGAAGATCCATATTCCTGCGAGACGTCCACCAAGGCCACCCTTGGTGTACTGCTGTTGCTACTCCACGCCTCTCTAAAGGCCACCAAGGACCACCCTTGGTGCCCTTGTTCTAGTAGAATAGATAGTTGTCTTTTTATTCATTCTAGTAGTTCTAGTTCTAGTAATTGTTGTTCTAGTTATTTTGATTTAGTTCTAGTTAGTTTTAGTTATTATTCCTGTCAAGCATTCAACTAATTGGAACACTTGCCTGATTATTATCTGAATGGAGTTGATTTGCTTTATATCATATATTTATCTTGCTTAGTGTTTTAGTTCAAGTTAGATTAAATTAGTATTAAATCAAGTCACTTTTTTTTGCCTCCCTGAGTTCGACCGGAACTTACCAATCCGTTATATTTGTTTGTCGACATGTTTTTGCACTACACTACTACGAAATTATTCTCAAAATTGTGATTCCATGTACTCGACACTTTCTATTGTTAATACTCACACACACTCCTACACACTCACTCACACACGCACCATCTCACTCACTTGAGCACGCACACATATGTACTCACTCTCACTAGCTCACGCACACACATTAGTACAACCACCCACTAAGACCATTTCCCAATCCCTAGCACTACCACCATCACCCCTTGAACCCTAGGTAATGGCCATTCCCTCTCCCTACCACAGAACCCACCAAATAGACTCCATAGAAAACACAACCCTAGAACAAACTCTAGTCACTCCCAAATATAGGATCTTCATTTCCATATCATTAACCTTTGCCATAGTTATCACCACCAACATAAGGACCAATGAGCACATTAGCACCCACATAACCTATCCGCTCAACCGAAATTGCATTAAGGAGTTTGAGCACTTCATCCTCCACTAAATGGCCTTCTACCTAATTATTATCACTCTTGTCATCACCACCACCTTAACCTTCATCCCATCACCTACATGGATTCCATTCCTACAAGATGCACCGTGCCAATCTACTCACGAAATCACTCTTATCATTTCCACTTATGTTGTGAGTGAGTGAAAGTGTGTGCTTGTAAATATTTATCTTGAAAGCTTTGTATAAGTGTTTTAAACCACCATTAATGTAATGGAGCTTGTTTCAATTCCAAGTTGTGTCTTTCTTTTTCTTGCAATAAAAGTTTATTTAGCGTTTCTTACTTTGTGAATAGTCTTATTCAATATGCAAAAAAAATCATAAAATGGAAACCCTAAAAACACTTCTTTCATTGTTTAGTTGTCCTCTGTAAATTCATTTCCCACTTCTTTAGCAACTCAAAAGCCAAAAAAAATATAAAAGAGAAAAGCATTAAAAAAAGTAGTTGGATAGCTTCCTGTTTTGTCATTAAACAAAAATAAAAAAAGGTGTGTAGTTAGCATTAGGTTAGTTTCATCTTTTGAAAAGAAAAGAAAAGAAAAGAAGAAAAAATGGAAAAAACACAAATCGCAAAAATAGAATAAAGGAACTCAATTAAGGCCCAACTTCATTTAGCCTCCCTGTAGGATCGATCGGGACTCACTCAACCTAATCAAACCTGAGTTCCATAATAGAAATCAAATGTCCTAGTGTTATGTGCAAAATAAGCTACGACATATTTTTCAAACACAACTTCATCATTTTGTTGCACTAAGTGCTACTACAGGATCCCATTTTAACAATGCCCAATTTCAGAGCCTACTTAGAAAATACAGGGTTACACATCATATCACTGCACCCTATCAGCCCCAAATTAATGGGAAAATCAAGTTCTCTAATCAAGAGATCAAGAAAATCCTTCAAATGAAAATTCAACTAGATAGAAAGGATTGATCTTCTCGGTTAAACAAGGTTTTGTGGGTGTATTGGACAGCCCACAAAACACCCATAGCCATGTCACCATACAGACATGTTTATGAGAAACCCTATCATCTTCCTATAGAAATTGAGCACACAGCCTATTGGGCAATTAAATCCTATAATCTCGACCTCACGAAGGCTTGAGATCACCATAGGTTATAGCTTAGTAAACTGGAGGAAATTCCAAAATGATGCCTACAAGAGTTCTAAGTATTTGATTTTCTACTCTAGAGGAGCATCCCGAGCTTGGGACAAGCTCTCTCTAGAGCCTTGGACGTAGTGAGGAAGAAAGGAAGAGATGGTTTGGAATGGTGGTGGGTAGGTCCTTTTATAGTGGACGAGGAAGAACAAATTCGCATCTGGGTCATTACTAACATCCGTAAACATCGCTACAGATCCCTGCAACTGTCGCTGAAGATATGCCCTTCAATTCCTCTTGCTGGTGCGTGCAGACCATTAGTGATAGCTGCAAGCGTCACTAAAGGCCCGTGTCGCTGGAGATCCGTGCATACCCCCGCTGGCACCCGCTCCGCTGGCATTGCACGCACCATGCACCCGTGTCGCACGCACTTACACAGGCTAGTCGCGCTGTCGCCCTACTGCGCACTATCGCGTTGCGTTGCTCCCCGCATGCGCATGAGCATGTGTGCCTTGCCACTGCTGTGCTCAATTCCTCAATTGGAGGGGCTATGGGGATTCGAACCCGCGCCCCTCCCTTGGGGTCCAGTGCCCCAACCAATACACCAAGACATCTACTTTATCGAGTGGATGATTTAATGCTTGCTATGGGGGATGGCTTCTCAGCAGTTGGATCAAGATCCAATGGCTGGGAATGAAGGTCGCGGATGATGCTGGCTGATGTTCGGCAGCCTGGATGGTGCCACATGACACCATCTAGGCCGTCCATTCTTCTTTCTATTACAGAGGGTGCCACAGTGCTTGGATCGAGTTGATTTTCGCATTACCAGACTGTGATTATCACTCCAGATCCATCCGTACGGTCGAATTTTTCATCCAAAGCCCGTAAGGATGTTGCATTACCCTCCTAGCCGTTGATATTCCTCATACTTCATATAATGCTACGGGACTCCAATCTAAACGATTTCGGAGGCATTAGACTCCGATCGTCGTTCTAATCAAATCCGTACGGTCTAATCATCCATCAGAGGACCTGAAATAAGTCTTCTTCTCTCCTGACCATAAAAAGGGCCTAATTAACCTAAAATGTATACAACTACTCTAAATGCAGAATGATGTATGCTATGCAATATTTATAACATGAAATGCAAATCTAAGCCTAGGAACATGCATGAATAGGCATTTTATCTTCAATAATTGTGCCTACATCAATACTTCTTTTGCATGACCATTAAGAAATATCCCAGCAAAATCTTTCCATCTAATAGCGTAGATTCGTCATTAACCTCCTCCGACGTGGCATGCTTTTCCGTCGTCGAAGATGGCGATCAGCGATACAAAGAACCTGACCTACTTCCTATCTAGATTCAAGGTCCTAGAGCACCTTCACACTTATAAATACCCCCCCATGGCCCCTGATCTCATGGAGCAACTCCCTCCTTTCTTCTCAAACAATAGTTGCTCAGTAGAATTCTTCTTAAAACTCCAGCGACCTCTCTTTAGTCTTTCAAATGCTGCCTCCCTCACCTCCTCTTCCTCAACTTCGCCCTACCAATGGTGGAGTTGCACCATCTCTGCTCTAATCTGCTTTCAATCCATCACCAGAGCTCTCTGCTTACCTCGTCTCTTTCAATCTCTGCTTCGGCAACTCATCTATGGAGCCCTCCTCACCATTTCTACCAAGTAGGTAGTCCTAACCCTGTAGCTAATTGTGTGCTTCCAATTATGTAGATTAGCCTTAGTTAGTTATGATCTTTCTCATCCCCCTTCTCTGATGCTAGCGAGTCAAATCCAACTTCATCTAACATCCAAACACCAAATCCACACCATTTTTACCTTTTCTGACATTCCATAATCCATTTTCACTTTCTCCCTTTCCTAATTAGCTACTACACACCAAATGCCTAATTCCACTTCAACATCAGACCTCCGTTGTCTATGGCGAAGGTCCGATGAATCCTATTCACCTAATTGCCTATGCCATCACCTTCGCCACACTTCATCGACTAATTCGCCTCACTCAATTGAGTGAGTCACCTGCTCTTGAGATTAGATGAACTCAGAAATCCTTTTAAATCAATTTCAGTTTATCTCACTTATTCAATCATCCATCGAGCAAATTGACAGGTTCTTAAACATTTGAAGATGCTCAGGAAGCTTCTAAACATATTTTTGAGTTATTTCATTGACATTTGAAGTTTGACGATCAACACCGACTATCACCAGAGCTCCAATGATCTCCAGCAACCTTGATTGAGAGAAAAAGACATCAATTCATCTTTATTGGTCTGAAATCATCTTATAATCCTTTAATGATCAAATTCCACACATTAGATTCAAGTTTCACTGATTATATCTCTCTGTCTATCTTCTCCTTCCCCAACTCCAGCATAGCTAAATAAAGCAATTCCAATATTCTCATAAGTCTTAATTAGGCATGAAAGCTTCTGTGAATCATCCTGAGTTTAGAGCAAACCTTAGTTATGTTGTTAGTTGATTGAATCATTTTGTCGATCAAAACTATTTTAGAACTCAAGCAATGAACTTGGAAACCATAGAAACTAGGTCAAATTGCCTACTCTTTGTTCCTACAAAGTTCTTAAGTCAATTTGAAGCCGATTTGGGTGATTAATTGGATTGGAAATCTTCTATAGTTAAAAGTCAACTCTAGCTTGAATTTGGTCAAATCAAAGTTGCAATTAGAGCTCTGAAGTTCCTAAGCTTGTTTTTAAAGTTGTTCTGCATTACCATGAGTGCTAGGAGATAATTAGTTCTATTTTTGTAAAGATTTGAGGGTAATGTGTGTCTAGAATCAATTCTGTGTGATTTGGATTGTTTAGACCTACAGTTGAGGTTATTTGAATTCTAACAAGATTGCAACTCCAATAGCCAATTAGATTGGATTTAACCTCTTAAAGGTGTTTAGAACCATTTTGAGGTCCTAAATTTTTTCTTGAGTCAGTTCTAGGTTCAAATCCTTTTACTATGGTTATAAGTCTCGAAATAGCTTCCAGCCAATTCTAGAGGTTAAGATGCATTCCTCAACGCTTCCTAATGCACATAATTGGTTTAGGGACTGTGAGAAGTTATTAGGAATGAAAGAGAGAGAAATTAGGAGTAGAGCGGCATAAGTGAATTGAACTAAAGCTATTGCTAGTTCATATCCATGGCAAGTAGCCATGTTTGGTGGCCAATTTGAAGTTGATCATTATAGCTGATTAAGTAATTAATTGAGTAAATCGAAGGTTGGATTGAAGCTTAGGAGATTTGGATAATCAATTTGTGAAGAATCATTGAGGGTTGATTGTGTTCTAATGAAGAATTAACGCTGAAGCACAGCTACAGGTGCACGCTAAAATAAAGGGGGGACTGATAGTCCCACCTCGGACATTGCCAAGCACTTGAAGCAATATATAATGAATTGTGTCACAGGCCCTATCAAGCAACTACAACACTATATTCATGAAAGCGTGAGTGCCTATACCCATTCATGATGATCCTTTGGCCCACGAAGGGTGGCCTACGGGCATGAGATTCAATCCTATGGTGCCACGTGGCACTAGTCGATGAAACTCTGGTCCGACCCCTGGTAAGGGATTGTGTGCCACGTGGGATCATTTTTGTAAATAAGCATGTGCCTTGTGCCTTATGTGCTTACTATATATGTGACCAAGTGTTGTCTAACAGTTAGTTAAGAATGTGAAGGTTTGGTTATGTGCTTAAATGAGAATAATAAGAGCTTAAGTTGTTGTTTCAAAACAACATTTTTTTTATAAACAATGGAATTAATTCTTTCTATGTTCTTTTTATGCATGAATTCTTATGGAATGCCATGTTATAAGATTATATTCCTTGCAATTAATTCATGTTTCTAATGTATCCTAATTATTTAATTAATTAAGTAATCTATTAATAATAACTTAAGTACTTAGGTTAAGTAACCTATACATATTTATAGTTAATTAAAGTTAAGTAGATGAGTAAGTTAAGTAATTTAGTTACCCAAGTTAAGTGTTTAGTTAAGTAGGTTATGTAATTGTAGTTATTTAAGTTAAGTTACTAGTTAAGTAGTTACTAAGTTAATCATTTTAGTACTTAAGTTAAGTAACTAAGTATTTAAGTTATTATGTTAAGTATTATGATAAGTTATGTTAGTTAAGTTTAAGTTAAGTAGTTAGTAAGTAATAAGTTATATATTAACTTATAAGTATTTAAGTTAATAAGCTAAGTAGTAACTTATAGTTAGTATTAGTTAAGTAATTTAATAGTAGTAGTATTAAGTTATATGTATATGTAATAAGTTAACTAAGTAGTTTAGTGTAAGTATGTATTATAGATATAAGTTAAGTATATTAGTTTAAGTTATTAATTAATAGACCTTAGTATTAACTTATGTAAAGAATAAAGATAAAATAAAGAATAAATGGTGAATATTTGCTAATTAAGCCTCTCACCAAACAAACTGAACTCTAAACCAGTGTAAATTATAAAATATGTTAGTTTTCTTGTTCACTATACTACAACTTAATAACAAATTCTTATAAATGCAAGAAAACTTAACGTCACCACACACTTAGGTCATATTCAGTGTGCTTAATAAAGATATAACCACAAAATAGTTCTAAAAAATAGTTCTCTCAAGGATCTGACTTTAGGAGAGGCTCGAAAACGTACAAGTTGATTTGAAGAGTTCCTACCACAAGGGAGGAGTACATACACCCCTTAAGGATGCAATGTAAACATGTCACCACCTCAGCACTAGTCTCCTAGGATATTTAAACATGTCACCACTTCAGTGGGTCATAGTTAAGCCTAAGGTTTGTTGGTTTCTCAGCCTGTGTACATAAATAATCGTATTTAGGCATTCATGTTTAGTTTATTTTTAAATGTCTAATAATATTAATATATATGGTAATTTATGCAAGAATTGGCCATGCATGTCAAGGAAGGCTAAATGCAAGTTAAAGATACTCGAGAGAGAAAGGAGTTGCATAAAATCATAGACATCATTTTAAGAACCTTGAACCCATAATGTCTCTCTTCCTAAATTAATTTCACCTCTTCTTTGTCCTATTCCTAATTTTTACATCACCATAAATATCCTAACGACTTTGACCCCTCATTAAATGGGGGGACCACTCAATTTAATTACTCTCCCAACGATAACAACAAATTTTTATCTCCACCATCTAGTGCTCCTTTGGTCCATTAGTCTCTTAGGTTTCCCTACTCCATAGTTAGGTATTCCCTTACCTCCACCTTCTACCTCTTCTCCTCCACCTTTAACAACTTCTTCTCCAACTTGCAAATCGAATTCTCTACTTCAACAATCTTCTCCTAGCCTCTTCTTCAACTCTAGTCTACTTCTCGAAGGTCATGGCGACCCTCTCTCTCCACCACCATGACCCTCGTATTCGTCATCTTCTTATTTCTTCTCCTCTCTCTACTTCTCATTCTTCTACTTTATTCTCTGGTAGTTTAATTTTGTAGTTGTAAGAACTCTTTCACTAGTTGAAAACAAATTCATTCTCATTTGATTCTCTCTCTTGTCTACTTGCTTTAGTAGTTAGTTATTTCATTTGTTTTCTTATATCAAAAACTCCAAAAAAGTCAAAAACCCAAAAATAGTGTTGTGTGTGTTGTGTTTCTCCAATTTCGCAATCACCTGAATTTCACACTAACTCACTTTCCTATCTTTCAAAAATCACTTCACATGTTAGTACATTAGTATTACATTTACTCTACTTTGATGCTTAACAAAATATTATTATTATCATTATATTGCATGTATTCTATGTCAATATTTCGGGTTATCATTTTCTTGATGGAATATAATGTACTTTACTTCAAGAAGATACTCTCAAGTCAAGGCTTTATTTGTTTCCATTTTAGAAACACTTGTTAAAGAGCCTTTATGATCACTTGCACATTAACAACAAAATCTGATTTATTAATCAGTTAATAGATCTTAACTGATATCGTAGTTCTTTTTATTATGAGCATAATTGATGAGATTTCAATTCAAAAAATTCTATGTTGACTTTTGTTGAATTATATTTTATGAAAATGTTTATATGAATGTTACAAAAATTTCTAGAAGTTATTTTCATCGCATGCTTACTTCTTGATTGAAACTTCCCATATGTTTTAGACGTTATAACCACTCTTTTAATAATGGTAACAGCAAGATAGTTTTAATTCAAAAGAAGAAAATCGTCTTCATAATTATTCTAAGCTATATTTTATTAATTGATTAATTTTCTTGATTATATATTATTACAATTTTTAATTTCAGTTGTTGCCTTCCATAACTACTTAAACATTTTAGATCCCACATTCGTATCTTACGAAAAGGCATCACTATTTCTATAAATACTCATTTATTTTCTCAAAACACATACATTTCATACATACTATATCCAAGCAAAAAGTCTTCAAAAGATATCTTGTGATCAAAAGCTTATTCACACCACTTTTGAAGTGCCCTTGATAGATTTCACTCTCGCGCAAAAGTCTTCAAGCTCTTTGTAACGTCCCAAAATCCAAGTCTCGAGTCAATTCAGTGTGGTGTGGGTCACTTTGAACCCGTAAACACGATCATGGTTTGCTGCAAGTACAAGCACCCCTTGAAATTACTGAAAAATGTGTATTTTGAGTCAACCCCTAGTCAACCTCATCAAAATGGTTCCATGTATGGTACCATTGGATTCCTCTCATCGTAATCCTTCAGCAATGCTTGTTTCACGTGAATCTAAGGAATATAGCTCAAGTTATGACCAAAACAAGTCAAAGAGGACCTAAATGTAAGGTGGACCTAACCCAAGGGGTATTTTAAGTATTTCACTCCACTAATACTAAACCTAAACCTAATTTGGGTCTATAATTACGTTCCTTTGGACCAGGGTTCATCATTAATCCTTAGGGCCTCCAAAACCCAAAAAGAAGTGAGAAAGAAAGAAATAAGATTTCACATAGAAATCTTAATTCAAAAATCCAGGGACATAACTGTAATTTTCAAAACCCTAGGCTTCCCCTCTGCAATTATCTTGGAGGCAGTGACGGCGACATGCATACGCTGATCAATTTGGCGGCACGCGGTGGATGATCGCCACGTGTCGAACATAGGGACACCTAGGCACGAGCATTCTCATGCACTTGCGCTGAGTGGAAAGGTACAAATGTTCCCAATCGCTGACACATGGCATGATTGGGTCGGTGTAAGCGACGTAGGCGTGAGTGCAAATCACAATGCGACACATGTCGCATGTGGGTCAACATTGACTGATTAACCGGTCTGGCTGAACAGGTTGGTTTAGCAACCCCTTGCACTGTTTCGACTGGTTCAAGGCCTTCCTGACCTCGAATTTTGACAAATAAGGTATCATTGGAATCATATTGACACGTAATACATGTTTATGTAGTTTACTTTTATTTTTTATTATTGTTTCCTTAATGAAAAATCAAAAACGTGCCTATATGTTTCCAACCCTATTTTTTGTCTGTGTGAACCAGGTCTTGCCCCCGGTGTGTGTGTGGATTGCAAGGCAAGTGTGGAGACTACCTCCATGCCCTGTGCGCATGGTTCAGAGTCACCATGACCAACCCATGATGTTAGGTAGAATAGTTCACTCTTCTTTTGCTTGTCTCATTTCTGGGTTACCGTGGGCCATCTGGTGAGGCTCTTCACATATAGCACATTCGTTGGCATGTGTTCTCTTTCTTTTGCTGAGTCCAAGAATTTTATGAAGTCATATTCTGATTTTGGGTGCTATAATGTGATTTAATGGAATTCAATGCGAATAGATAAGACTTAAGTACTCCATGTACCCTTATCATCGCATGCATGAAACGAACTTCGTTTCCATGAAACAAGTTTTGTTGTGTTCATAAATTCTAAATAGTATGGGACCACTGGCATAAATTGAAAATTATCTGTAAATTGATAGGTTGGAGGATAATGTGAATATCTATTAATCCTATACTTAATAATGTAAACGTGTTAGTATGGTTTGATTTGATAGCAATAAACGATGCAGCTATCTGAAATTGATTTAATAACGATGATTTAGTCAGGATTTAGAGGATGGATAATTGGTTTTAGCCTCACTGCTTGATCAAATTGTTTCACCATATCAAAATTGATGTTTACAATTAATATCGAAGATGTACTAAGTCGTTGAATCTTGGCAATGAACGATACGAAATCAAAAATAAAAAGAGAGAACCACATATAGCAGGGGGTATTTATTGTATCCACAGAGAGGCTAAAAACACACATCAAGATCTCATTTATATTTTTGCAATCAACAACTACTAAAAGGGAATAATGTCACATCAACAAGTTCTCAACAATCAACACCACAATCACTCAAAGGAAACTAAGTTACACGAGATGCGAGAACTCGCCTCGAGAACTGGAGCACGGGTGATGGCGAAGCATGGTGGTGAAGAGCAAGAGGATATGGTGGAGGCAGAGCAGTGGGCACGTAGGAGCATAGGTGATGGCGAAGCACGGTGTTGAAGAGTGGGATGATGCGATGGTTGCAAAGTGATGGGTACGAAACTCCATAGATGGTGGTGCGGTCTATCACTATTAGTCGCGAAAATCATCATTTTGGAAATACTCGTCTTAGTATAGAACAAAAATCACGCAACACTTAAATTTATAAAACTCGAAATCAAGAAATGAGTCCAAGGTCGTTCGCAAAGAGACAATATGGAATTCACGCACTAATCACAATAAAATTAATGAGCACAGTAATAAGAATATGCAATGAATTTTAGTAATCCAAAATATATTCAATAACAGCCCAAATTGTATCTTAAGAAATAATGGGATAAAAAGAATAGAAGAGCTTAAAACAATGGTGATTTAAATCACCAATTATCTCCTTTAATCAAGCATATATCCCAAATATCAATCCAATTCAAATATCTCAATAGTGGTTAGAACCACTTAAATAGCCACACTAGATTCAGAGTCAATATCTCCCAAATAATCCCAGAGTACCTTCAATTAACTATTCAAAGCTGAAAACAAGGCACAAGGCCTTAACAACTCAGAGGTAAGCCTTAGCATAAGGCTTCAGAGCACCACCCTCAAAAATGACTAAGTATAGAGCATATGGGCATGTTTCCCGAGGTGGAATAATGTAAAAGCCACCCCCACCCTCCTTATAATTTCTCCTATTTCTCTAATCGAGTAATAGGATCTGGGTATGGGGTCCTGTTAAGACCCCGGCATCAAACGTCTTTTAAGACGTCTGGGAGTTGGTCCAGACATCTGGTCAGATGTCTGGAAGCCTTCCCAGACGTCTGGAAATTAATTTTTGTGGCGTACGAATTCACGTCTGCGCGCATGCGTGCGCATACTGACCCGCCGCCCTCTTTTCTTCTCTCTCTTCCCTCCCCGTCCTGCAGGCGCATCTTTTCTTCCTCTCTCTCTCCCCACGGCGCCTTCAAATACCTCCCCCCTCTCCTCTCCCTCACCATCACTCCACCGTCTCCTCCTTCCTCCTGCTAGCGTGAGAGTGAGAGGGCGAGGGCAGCAGCTGCTGTCGGGTGTGCGCGAGGAGGAGGAGGTGCAGCGAGAGGGAGAAGAGGTAGAGCGCGAGTGTGTGAGATCGCCGGAGCAGCCAGGGCCGACCGGTGGGCGCACAGCGGGAGCGTGGCACTGGGGAGGAGCTGCTGCAGCTCAGGCAGCAGGCGAGCGCGGCGCGACACAGCCATGCACAGCAGGCGGAGGGCGAGGAGGTCCTGATTCTGGGAAAATTTCCCAGAATCAGACGTCTGGACCTACGTCCAAACGGCACGGGGGACGTCTGGAGTGAGATCCAGACGTCTGAAAGGTACAATATTTCTTTTCCTCCTTTCGCGTGTACGGCCATGCAGGCCGCTCCGCCGAAGGATCTGCTTCTTTGCTGTGCTGAGATCGATTGCATATGCGTGCAGGGATCATTCAGGAAGGCGCAAGGGCACACCCTCCCACACAGATCGGACGTCTGGGCACAGCACCAGACGTCGGATAGGGTCTCCAGACGTCCAGAGTGATAGTCAGACATCTGGAACTAGGTCCAGACGATTCAGCGGGATTCTGGACGTCTGAAGAACCACACAGAAACAAGGTATGACTTGAACCATCGTTTAAGACGTCTGATTTGGGGCAGACTGGTTGTTTTTGACCCGTTTAGGGTCCATTCGAAGTCCGTTTTCCATGTTTCAAATTTCATTCTTCTCAGAATTAGTTCCTTGTGTTTGATCCTTGTGTTAGGACCCCGTTCCGTTGCGGCTCTGGGGGTTGCAGAGGCACGCGGACCTACCGATCACGCCCCCAGTACTCCCAATTTTGCGGGTAGAGTGGCTCCCTTTAATTGTTTATCAACAATTATGCACTTGTGAGATAATTAATAGATTCTAAGGTATGGCATGAACCCTAGGATTGGAAAACTAGATTGAATGATAGATCCTAGGGTATGGCATGAACCCTAGGACTGGATAACTAGATTGAATGATAGATCCTAGGGTATGGCATGAACCCTAGGACTGGAAAACTAGATTGAAAGATAGATCCTAGGGTATGGCATGAATCCTTGGATTGAAAAACTAGATTGAATGATAGATCCTAGGGTGTGGCATTAATATATGGATTGCAGTCTTGGAAAAGTAGAAAGAAAAATGATAATTGCTTGTAATTGGATAACAGTTGCTTGTTTATGAATGGATATTAACTGTTGAGAACATGGGTTATATGAATATAAAGCTGAAATGATGAAACCTAAATTGGCTTAGTTAAAGAAATATGAGCATGAACCCTATGGGGAATTAGGAGTAGAGCTCCTGAGAGGTGAATGGAATGGAATTGGGAAAGTGAGCTGGCCCTTGCGTACAGAGTACCAAGGAGAGCGACTGTCCCCCTGTTTAGTGCGGAGCAGAGCTAGCCGCCCTAAGGACCTGGGGTTAGGTCTGGCCACTTTGTACCGACTTTAGCCCTGGCGTACACAATACCGGGGAGAGCTACTAGTGTAAGGAGAGCACTAGCCACCCCACGGACCCCAAGGTTCTGCTAGCCTTCTTCCTACACCGACTTGTTAGGTCCACTGGGCAAACCATGGTAGTCAGGCGAGGGTGTGCGGACTGTGGAGGGGCAAGACCCCTGTTTGGTTACTGTGGAGGGGCTAGACCCCTGTGACTGAAAGGGCTCTGCCCTATACTGGTTCCGTGCTATGCTTTGGATGCACCCGTTAACGGAAACGACTGACCGCGTGCCAGTGCGGGGTAGCTACCCGTGCGTTTATCGCGCGTGCCGTAGTCACCGTTACGTCTGTCAGTGACCTTGGGGTGGTTGACTGAGGGTAGGACCACCACAGGGGACTCTCCCGGCCAAGAGAGCACCACGTGCTACTTCTACTTTTCGAAAAAGACTATAATCAAGATCGTTCCCACGAGGAACATTTGAGATCAAGAGAAAGATCCAAGGAATAATATCAAGAATGAGTAAATAGAAATAAAGGAGGAAATTAAAAATAACAGCTACTTGTCCACCTTACTGTTTTTCTTAGCTAGTTGGTTGCCACTCTACTCAGCGTTTCGTTGACGTGTCACCTTTTCAGGACCAGGTGTTGAGCAGCCAGAGCCTGCGGCTGCAGAGGGTGTTGGGCCTAGTAGAGCCCAGTAGTTTTACTTGTGTTGTACCTACTGTACCATTTCTTCTGTTGTAGTGAGTATTTTCTGTTACCACTGTACTGTTTTATTGTAAGCATCATGTTTATGTACCTGTTTAATTCTCTACCGTTGTGGTGGTGTGTACTGTAGTAGTTCTTTTCTTTACTGCTGTACTTTTGTTACTGCTAGTTATATGCATGGTGAATGTGATTTATTTTACTGCTCTTTTGGTTACTTTCTCGTTGGACGACTGGGTCTTGGGATCAGTCGAGTCGGTCCGATTCTCGTGTCTCGTAGGAATTCGGGAATCGGGTCGTAACAAGTCCAAACTCACCAGCAGTGATGATGAGTGAGGAGTGAAAGGGTTGAGTGAGTGGACCTCACCCCTCCATGTCGAGGCAGTAAGCCCTTAGCACATTTTCTTTTTATATGATGTTGCGCGGTTGGAGATAACCGATGTGGGACTAATGTCCCTTCTTTCCTTTGTGCAAAGCAACATCGATTTCTTCTTGCGATTGCAGCTGCAATTGTCGATCCTTCACTCAATTGGATGCTTAGAAGGCCTCGTGGAGGTAATGCACTGTTGCCGGATGTGAATCGAGGCCATTGATGGTCGGATGGAAGCTGTCGGCACTGGGGAAGACAATGGTATAAGCAGAGTCCAGCAAACCCTAAAAAGATGAATATGAGCTAAGAGCCCCAATTAGAATGTTTAGAAGACTCACCGTGGTGCAAGGAGTGCGGCGGCAGTGGAGATTTGGTTTGCACATGCGTGTGGTGATCTAGCAAAGTCGGAGAGGGCTTGCAAAGGTGGGTCTGTTCAGTGGAGCCGTGGAGCGGGCGGACGATGAAATAGGGTGAGAGCTTTTAATGGTGGAGTCGCAGCAGAGCTTTTGGTGGTGGTAGAGGGTGGATTGGGTGTCTGTGGTGATCGCACGACATCACCAGAGCTTCGTCGGCGCAATGGAAGATGGAGGGGGAGAGAGTGTTATGTTGGTTGAATCAAGTTTGGAAGATGTTGGAGCTAACCTATAAAAGAAGAGGAAGAAGAGTGGCTACCTAAGAGGGAAGAGAGGAGAGGAATTGGTGCTGGCTGTGATTGGCCAACATCTAAGATGATGAATACTTTAGTGGAAGCGAGAGCGAGCAGGAAGGGGTCTAGGAGCCTCTGCTTTGGCCAGCGAGAGGCAGAAGAAGCTGAGGAAGATCCCTCTACCTATTGTACGTGGCAAAAGGCGACGATAGAGATCTGAGAGGGTCACCGGAGCTTAGTCAGAGCAAGCCGGAGGAAGGAGAGGAAGAGGTGCTTTGGCCTTAAACCTTGCTAAGGAAGATGATGGAAGCATGGGGAGTTTTTATAGAGCTCATACCCGAGCTCTAATTGAGGAAAGAAGCTCAATTGGACCTTGGTTTGGAAGCAAAGGATCCCACAATTTTCATGGGTTCACTGGGGCTCAATATAGCGAATTAGGAGCCAAGATCTTACTCAGACAATTCTCTGCATTGTGAACACCAATCCCACCAAATTTGGTGGGATTTGGAGTTGATTTGATGATGTTTGATCAAGTCAAAGCTTGCCTGTAGGTCGGTTGACCTAACAATGGAGGCAAGGACTCAAACATGTAGAAGATGAGAAGTTAGGGGCCTTTTTGCAAGGAATTTCAAAAGCTAGGGGTCTAATTGAGAGAAACAGAGATTTTAGGAACTGAAATGCAAGCTAGGTCAAGATGGACTCTGACTGGGCCCAAATTTTGGTACTATCCTAATTTGGATTCAAGGAATCTAATGGTGAATTTAAATCTGAGTTTTGACCATGTTTGACTGGGTAATTTGCATAAAAACCCAAATTAAGGCAAAATCCCGTCTAAGACTCTATACTATATCAAAATAGGTTCAGATGGTCAAACCAAGGGTACCAAACCTCTCAGAATATTTTTATATGAACTTCAGGAGGTTTAGATGAATTTTATCCTAACCAAAACCTCTTTAATTTAAGTAGGTCAGAAATTAGGGTTTTGTGTGCTGTTGCGGTTCTCAAAATGCATGAAACCCCGTTTCTGTCTATGTGGACCTACTTTTAGGACTTTAATGATCATTTGACCTTTAATTAACCCCTGGGTGACCACATGGTTACTATGCATTTATGATGTGATGTTAAAACTGCATATTTAACCCTCTTTATTATTTTCTTCTCAAAATGGATTTGTATGGAATTACCATCCTCAGGCAATTATTCAGGAGAATTTATCTCTTGATTCTGACTAATTCAAGCTAGTTATGGAAAATGATGGTGTTATCATCAGTCACCCTGCAATCCTATGGTGATGGAGTTCTCGCTACGGTTGGAAGATAAAGTAGCTTGCAGGATCCACGGTGAATGCTTGAACCACAGAGGTGGAGGATCGGAGATCGGAGGTGGAACCACCACCAACACACCCCTCATGCTGTCACCGCAAGGGGGTTGTCAAGGTGGTTCCAGAGAAGCATGGTTGTGGTCGTAGTGTTGGTTGTTTCGTTAACGTAAAGATGAGCACGGTCGATGATGGTGGTGGCGCGGTGGTGAAGGAGGCATGGGAGACGAGAGGAGAGGAGGAGAGGGATTGGGGTCACTTGTAGGAGGGCAACTAATGTTGTGAAATTTCTCATTCAATTTTTTATTATTCCTCAAGAGTTCTCTCATTGATTCCATCATTTCTTTTTGTTGTTTTTGCATTTCTAACATAAAAGATGAGAGGCTACTGTTAGATCAGGGAGGATACTCAATCTCCAGCTTAGGTTGCCTAGGGGTATTAATCCAACCTTGATAAGAAAAATCATGAAGGGTGGGAGGGTTAGGTGTTTGCATATTGGTGGGGACTCCAGGGGTGGAAAATCCCGCTCCTAGGCTCTTCTCATAATAATTGGAAGGTGTCGAGCCAGTACTCCCCATATAGGACTAGGATTGATCCCATGAATTGTCATTGTACCCCTCAAAGGAGGAATTCGCTTGGGGCATGGGATCAGGGTTCAAAAATGGAAAGTATTGGTTCTGAAAACTTCAATAATAGGTGTAAGGGGGATCCATTGCTTTTAAATGAATGGTTTAACTCTCTCAGGGCCAATCAAATTCATATTAAAAGTAGAAACTTCCTAGAGAGCTTTACCACTCATACACCATTACAAATACAACAACAAATACAGAGAGATTCTATTTTTAGTAGATTGCAGGTCTCCTCAAGCCTACTCCACAAGTTAGTCAAAGAAGTCAAGTTAGTGCTCCTCTGTTCCCACTTAAGTGGTATAAGAGGTCAAGCACACCTTGAGATCCCTAACCATGCCTACTTGAGGAAGGTTGAGGTCAATAGAGTTACAATAGGTGGCCAAACAAGTTTTACAAGAATTACGCTTCCTAAGACAACCTTCGTTGGTGCCTACAACCTACTTGCAAGGGATGGAAGCCTCAAATCGATCCCATGCACGAGGAACTGAAGTAACTTGGTGGATAGGCTTGTTGATTTCTAGCTAACATCCCTTATGGTGTAAAGAGGAGAGGTAGAAAGTTCCTAGTGACCTTATGTGTGATGTGCATAGTGTCTCAAGTGTGCAACACACGCACGTGTTTTGTATTTCAAAATCCCACAAACAAGTCCTTTTGCATGAAATTTAAAGTCACTGATTTTAAGGTCCAACCTCTGTTAACAGTCCCAATTTTTATGGTGACTACTTAATTAATTTGATTCGCACAATTAGGTGGTCTTGGAAATTAAATCCAAATATGCAATTCATGGCACATGATGGATGGTAAAGATAGAGACATACCTCACTCCTTTCTCCGTGCAAATGCAATACAGTTCAAAAAAATCTAGAGGCAACTGAAAGAGTTCCTAGGATGCACATCCTACTTGTGCTGCTTCTAGGTAGTTAGCTTGCAAATTTTTTTTGTCATTTTTGTTTTTGAATTTTTTTTATCTTTTCTTTAATGTGATAACCAAACAAACTACTTTAACTAAGTTAGTTATCTAACTAATGCAATCCACAAAATTAGAGAAACCTATAATCAAAATTGAAATGGAACATGTTCCCGAGAAATATTGCCCCCGCATACAAAGGCATTAAATAGTTAAATCAAATGGGGAATACACTCCAAAAAATTCCCAACATGGGTCCAATAAAGCCAAGTTAAAAATTGAAGTGTCTAATATAATCCTAAACTACACTACTCAAAATCCTAAGGGTTGCCCTTCATCTCTCCTCCTTCCGCGTAATTCTGAAACAAAGGATTAATGATCAAAATCAAATCAGTTCACTTAACAATTCATCCAAATTCCTGCAAACATGTTCCTTATCAAAGATAAATCACTCAAGAATTTTTGAGAGATTTAATGGGGTCTCTAAATAGTGAAACAAAAATCTTTCTAATAGCAAGTATTCAAACTACCCATAGAGTTCACCCCCGTCAATTTAAGCACAATGCCATATATCCAAACCACATCCAAACGTCTTGAAATTTTATGTACTGAACTAGGTTAAACACAGAAAATTGTAGCATGTGTTCCAAGCAAATTAAAGCAATATGCACTTAAGGACACTTCAAGCAAGATTGGAACTATGAGTCTAAAAATTAGAATGACCAACCATCATGAAAATCCATAAATCTTACTCAAGTTGGCCTCAAAAATTTTCAAGGATTTTTTTGTAGAAATAATTTTTATCAAGAAAACTCTGAAAAAAAAGAATTTGTTATGATTGGAGCTTTGTAAAGAATATGGAAATTCATGCAAGTTGCTACACAGTAGCAACCATTCAGTTGACACTCCTGTACTAATTGGTTTGTATCTCGCAACACACTAAGAGTTAGAAAATGCAATATATACCATTTGAAAGCTCGTTCAGAGATCTATCATCTTAAAAAAATTCATAATTTTTTGTGTGCCAATTGATCTCAAATTTAATTTGGAAAATTCTATCTGCATAAGCCATAGAATTTGAAAAATGTGAAACACCGCCACTTCTGAATTTTTATCTCCACGCATTCTTAGAGATTGGCTATGAAATTTCTAGGCATGATAGCCCACTACAGTACTAACATTCAGTAGCCATTTCGGAACTTTTGGCACTCAAATCAATGTCCAAAAAAAATTTAGGAAGATCCAAGTCAGAACTGCCATCAAAATAGAGTTTGAAACCTGGACATTCAACCTTTGCTGGTTAGACTTTCCGATCTACTGTAGCTTGATTCTCTCAGGTTTTGGCTTAATACACTTTAAGCTTTGACAAGATAGACCAGGATCTCTCCTAACTTAAGACATATTCTTATACCTGAGTCACCAGTACAGGATTCACTAGTTTGCTTTAGCTTAGGAGTCTAAGTAACTTTAGTTTACACTACACAGTGTCAGGAAAGACCTTATGAACTTGAAATTCAACCCTAGTGTTTAGGGAAGGTGGAGTCCTTACCTGTGCGTGCAGGTAGACTCATTGTCCTAGTCTTTAGCCTTGTGTTTAGGAGAAGCTCTTTACACCAAATTACTCACCCACTAAATAAGTGTGCTTGTTAAGAACGTGGGCAGCAGACGGATTTTTAAGACGTCTGGGAAGTGGCCCAGACGTCCGTCCAGACGTCTGGAACCCTTTCCAGACGTCTGGTAATAAATTTTTTCGGCGTACCGGGTTGCGTTTGCGCGCGTGCGCGCGTAGACTGCGCTCGCCGCCTTCGTCTTCTTTTTCCTCTCTCTTCTTGCAGACACGTCGTCCCTCTTCTCTCTCTCCCCGCGCTGCTTTATAAACCCTCTCCCTCTCCCTCACCCTCATCTCCTCCGCCTTTCTCTTCTCCTTCTCCCTGCCAGCGAGAGCGCAAGCGAGCGAGTGAGCGGCGGTGGCAGCAGTGGCCGCGGCGAGCGTGCGGGGAGGAGAGTTGCGAGCAGAAGGAAGAAGCTCGACCGCGAGGGTTCGGGCTTGCCGAGGCAGCTAGAGCCGGCCGGCGAGGGAGCGGCGTGTTGTGTTTTGGGCGCACCCGTTAACGGAAACGACTGACCGTGTGCCAGTGCGGGGTAGCTACCCATGCGTTTATCGCGCGTGCCGTAGTCACCGTTACGTCTGACAGCGACCTTGGGGTGGTTGACTGAGGGTAGGACCACCACGGGGGACTCTCCCGGCCAGGAGAGCACCACATGTTACTTCTACTTTTCGGAAAAGATTGCAATCAAGATCGTTCCCACGAGGAACATTCGAGATCAGGTGAAGGATCTGAGAAATAAATCAATAGTAAAATAATAGCAAGACGTAAATAAAGAAAGTAAAAATATAACAGCTACTGTATACTCTACTACTTCTTTAGCTTTTAGTTGCCACTCTACTCAGCATTTCGCTGACATGTTACCCTCGTTACTTTTCAGGACCAGGTGTTGAGCAGCCAGGGTCAGCGGCTACAGAGGACGCTGGGCCTAGTAGGGTCCAGTAGGGTTACCTGTAGTACTTTCTGTACTTTTCTTCCACTGTACTGAGTAGTTTCCTTTGTTACTCCCTGTACTTTCTTTATTGAAAACTTATGTAATGTACATGTTTATTTCCCTTCTGTTGTGGTGGTATATATTGTAGTATTTCCTTTTCTTATTGCTGTATTTTGTTACTGCTAGTTATATTCATGGCGAATGTGGTTTATTTTACTGCTCTTTTAGTTACTTTCTCGTTGGACGACTAGGTCTTGGGATTAGTTGAGTCGGTCCGATTCTCGTGTCTCGTAGGGATTCGGGAATCGGGTCGTTACAAGATGGTATCAGAGCAAGGTCGTCCCGAGAAGTGAATCAACTGACTGGAAAATAACCAATTCACATGTCTGTAACTAGAGTAGCCGCCACAACGTTTCTTTTGATGATAGCTCTTAGACTTCTTTGTTAGATATTGTTCCCTATTGACGTGTTTCCGTTCTATTTCACGTCTCCTTGCAGGAGATGCCTTGACAAGGGACTAGCGTGGCGAGCTGCGGGCGCGGCCGAGGACGAGGTCGGCGAGGTGGGTGTGTTGCGGTCGATGTCTCAGTGGACCAGCCACTGCTCCCGGGCATTCAGGCCCAGGACCTCGCCCAGCTGATATGAGATATTGTGCGAGAGGAGCTCCACCCACCGCCCCGAGCACCTCTCCCTGGGGCTGCAGAGGGGGAGTCCTCTGTCAGACCACGCGACGGACGCGGTGCTGGACGCGGGGGAGGGGATGGGCGGCCACCTCCCCCACCTTCCTCCGACACTTCTGTGCACGAGGTTCCTTTACCTGGAGGTGCACCAGCATCTCCACTGTAGCACCACTTCGAGCTCTTCGGGCAGCTCCAAAAGCTGAAGCCCCCCTCCTTCAAGAGGGATGAGGACCCGACCGAGGCAGATGACTGGCTCGAGCAGCTCGAGAAGGTTTTCGACACCCTTCGCCCCCCGGTGGAGTGCCGCATGGCTTTTGCCACGTACCAGCTGGAGAGTGCGACACACAAGTGGTGGAGGGCGGTCAGGGGACAGGAGAAGGACGAGCCGACCTAGGACCGGTTCGCCACCCTCTTCTGCGAGCAATACTTTCCCCAGACGTGGTAGGACCAGTGGAGGCGGGAGTTCCACACTCTCTGCCAGGGGACGATGACCGTGAGCGTGTACCGCACACGTTTCTGGAGCTGTCCCGCTATGCAGTTACCGTGGTAGCCACTGAGGAGGAGCGCCTTTGGAGGTTCACCGAGGGGCTCCGGCCTGCGATTCGGGGGTATGTCAAACCCCTGAAGCTGCCTACGTTTTCAAGGGTGGTGGAGGTAGCTATGACCTACGAGGAGACTAACCCGTCCGCGCGAGACACTGACGGCGGCCGGAAGAGGCCCTTCCAACCAGACTTTTCACAAGGCTGGCGAGATAGGAGACACGTGGTGTCTGCAGGAGAGCGTCATGTTTTGCAAGGCCATCAGTGGCCTTTGGGGGCCCTCGACAGGGGCCAGTCGCCAGCACTGGACCCCCGCCCAGCTGACAGCAGGGACCCACTAAGAGCAGGAGTCGGGTTCCCCTCTGCTACCAGTGTGGCCAGCCGAGCCACATCAGGAGGGACTGCCCGTCTAGGGCAGGAGGTCAGCAGATACTTCCCGCGCCAAGCACTGGAGGGCGCGCAGGAGGCCGCAGTTTCCAAGCACGAGGAGGACAGCAGTCACGAGGAGGGTACCGGCCAGCACCTACCCATCCGACGCAGAGTGTGGCTGCCTCGTCGCACCTAGGGCTGAGGGGCGTATCAACGCCCTGACACACAGGGATGCTAGAGCTTTGGGATCGGTGGTGGCAGGTATGGTTTCAGTTTCCGGCAGACTCGTTTACACACTTTTCGATTCCGACGCTACGCACTCGTTTGTCGCAGCCAGTTTCGCAGTTAGTTTGTGCCAGGATTATATGCTGTTAGAGAATCCGTTCGTAATCAGAGGTCCGAGTGGTCAGCTGTTTGTAGCTGATGAGGTGTACACGGGTTGCGAGGTCAGTATCGGGGGACATAGTCTGCCAGCTGACTTGATTATGATACAGATGGAGGACTTTGGCGTAATTCTGGGGATGGACTGGCTGTCCACTTCCCATGCTTTGGTGGACTATTTTGATAGGAAGATCGTCTTCTCCATACCGGAGTTGCCTTCTTTCGAGTTCCACGGTCAGGCAGTGGACGGAGGCTTCAGGTGCATTTTGGCACTTCGGGCGGCGAGACTTTTGAGCCAGGGGTGTGAGGGCTTCCTAGCTTGTGTGGTGGCAAAGCCCAGCCCTATGGCAGACTTCCAGAGCATCCCGGTGGTCAGAGAGTACCCTGACGTGTTCCCAGACGAGTTACCAGGACTATCGCCCGAGCGTCAGATCGAGTTCGAGATCTCACTAGTACCAGGGACCAGCCCCATCTCCACCGCACCATACAGGATGGCACCGCTTGAGCTGCGAGAGCTTAAGTCTCAGTTGCAGGATCTTTTAGAGAAGGGCTTTGTGAGGCCCAGTGCATCTCCCTAGGGAGCCCCGGTACTGTTTGTGAAGAAGAAGGATGGTACTCTACGCCTTTGTGTGGACTACCGACAGCTGAATAGGGTCACCATTAAGAACAGATATCCGCTGCCGAGGATCGACGACTTGTTTGATCAACTGCGGGGTGCCACAGTATTCTCTAAGATCGACTTGAGGTCTGGATACCACCAGTTGAGGATCAGGGAGGCAGACGTCTCCAAGACAGCTTTCCGCACCCGGTACGGACACTACGAGTTTTTGGTCATGCCGTTTGGGTTGACCAATGCCCCCGCTGCTTTCATGGACCTGATGAACCAGGTGTTTAAACCATACTTGGACCAGTTCATGTTGGTATTCATTGATGATGTACTCATCTACTCTCGAGATCAAACGCAGCACGGACAACACTTGCGGATGGTTCTGGACACACTGAGACAGCGTAGGCTGTACGCCAAATATAGCAAGTGCGAGTTCTGGTTGAGGGAGGTGACCTTCTTAGGTCATGTGATCTCTGGAGATGGCTTGGCGGTGGACCCAGCCAAGGTCGAGGCAGTGCTCAGATAGGAGAGACCACGTACAGTTACTGAGATTCGCAGTTTCCTGGGACTGGCAGGCTACTACAGACGGTTCATCAGGGGTTTCTCACAGATTGCGCGTCCTATGACACAGTTGACCCGGAAGGATGTGCCCTTCACTTGGACGGAGACCTGTGAGGCGTGTTTTCAGGAGCTGAAGGAGAGGCTGACTTCGGCTCCCGTGCTCACCATCCCTGACAGTAGTGGCAGGTTCGTTGTGTACACGGACGCCTCCTTGCAGGGGTTAGGGGGTGTGCTCATGCAGAGGGGTCACGTTGTCGCTTACGCTTCGTGGCAACTGAAGCCCCATGAGCATAGCTACCCTACCCACGACCTGGAGCTGGCAACTGTTGTCTTCACGCTGAAGACCTGGAGGCACTACTTGTACGGTGAGACCTTTGAGATTTTTACAGATCACAAGAGCCTCAGATACCTATTTGACCAGAAGGAGCTCAACATGCGCCAGAAACGTTGGTTGGAGCTCCTGAAGGACTATGACTGCAGCATTTCCTACCACCCGGGAAAGGCCAACGTGGTGGCTAACGCCTGCACACTTGGCCAGTTTACAGTTACAGAGTTGGAACCTTTTAGAGGAAATGGGCAGTTGGCGACCTTAGAGTTACGGGGGCACTGTGGGGCAGTGACTGTGACACGACAGACTAGGCCAGAGCTGTTAGACTGCATCATCACAGGACAGATGGCTGACCCGTACTTGCAGTCCTTGCGTGACAGAGTACTGTCAGGGGACCCAGGAGACTTCTCTTTCACAGACCAGGTGCTGCGCCTGAGGGGACGTTTGTGCGTTCCCAGAGATGAGCTGTTGAGAGAGCTCCTGACTGAGGCACACGGTTCCAGATTCACCATACATCCCGGAAACACGAAGATGTACCACGACCTGAGACGCTAGTTTTGGTCGAGGGGAATGAAGCAGGATGTGGGTGAATTCGTGCAGTAGTGTTTAGTGTGCCAGCAGGTGAAAGCCGAACATCAGAGGCCTGCAGAGCCGCTACAGTCGCTTCCAGTGCCGGAGTGGAAGTGGGAGAGCATCACCATGGACTTGGTGGTGGGCTTACCTGTTACCCAGCAAGGACACGACGCAGTCTGGGTAATTGTGGATAGACTGACGAAGACGGCACGATTCTTGCCGATCCAAGTCACTTTGGGACCAACACAGTTGGCAGAGAGGTATATTCGCGACGTGGTACATCTACACGGAGTTCCGTGGGAGATCGTATCCGACCGGGATACCCGCTTTACATCCCAGTTTTGGGCTGAGTTTCAGCAGGCCCTGGGGACGCGGTTGAGATTCAGTACAGCTTACCACCCCCAGACGGACGGACAGTCTGAGCGCACAATACAGACACTTGAGGACCTTTTGCGTGCCTGTGTACTGGACTGGAGGGGCTCTTGGGAGGAGCACTTGCCCCTGGCGGAGTTTTCATACAACAACAGTTATCACTCGAGTATCGGCATGGCTCCCTACGAGGCTCTATACGGACGGAGGTGCACGACACCCTTGAGTTGGGTTGAGGTAGGGACCAAGTGGGAGGTTGGCCCCAGATTGATCCGGCAGAGTCAGGAGGTAGTCGAGCAGATCCACAGGCGACTACGCACTGTCAGGAGCAGGCAGAAGAGCTACGCGGATCGGAGATGTAGAGAGGTGCAGTTTGAGGTTGGGGACCACGTCTCCCTTCGTGTTTCGCCCATGAAGGACCTGCAGCGGTTTGGGGTGAGAGGGAAGCTAGCGCCGAGGTTCGTGGAGCCCTTTGAGGTCCTGGAGCGGGTTGGACCCGTTGCTTACAGGCTTGCCCTCCCTCCTCAGCTTTCTGGTGTGCATGACGTGTTCCACTTCTCCAACCTCAGGAAGTATGTCGCCGATCCCAGTCACGTCCTGAGTCACGAGAGCGTTGAGGTAGGTGACGACCTGACCTACCCCGAGCGGCCAATACAGATTCTTGACAGAGCCGTCCGCAGTTTGAGACGAAAACAAGTACCCCTGGTGAAGGTTTTGTGGAGGAGCCAGCGGTACGAGGAGGCTACCTGGGAGCCTGAGGTGGCGATGCGGGAGCGGTACCCGAAGCACTTCGCGGGTACGTCATTCGGACCGGCTTCGGTCCTCTTTGAGTTTGTTATGTTTATATATGTTGTTCTTTCCCGCACCCTAGTTAGCGCAAGTTTCGGGGATGAAACTTCCTTTGATCTTGTTATATTGTTAAGAACGTGGGTAGCAGACGGATTTTTAAGACGTCTGGGAACTGGCCCAGACGTCTGTCCAGACGTCTGGAACCCTTTCCAGACGTCTGGTAATAAATTTTTTCGACGTACCGAGTTGAGTCTGCGTGCGTGCGCGCGCAGACTGCGCCCATCGCCTTCGTCTTCTTTTTCCTCTCTCTTCCTGCAGACACGTCGTCCCTCTTCTCTCTTTCCCCACGCTGCTTTATAAACCCTTGCCCTCTCCCTCACCCTCATCTCCTCTGCCTTTCTCTTCTCCTTCTCCCTGCCAGCGAGAGCGCAAGCGAGCGAGTGAGCGACGGCGGCAGTAGTGGCCGCGGCGAGCGTGCGGGGAGGAGAGTTGCGAGCGGAAGGAAGAAGCTCGATCGCGAGGGTTCGGGCTTGCCGGGGCAGCTAGAGCCGGCCGGCGGGGGAGCGGCGGGCGTGGGGTGTCGCGGAGGGGCTGCTGCAGCTCGAGCAGCAGGCGGACGGGGCACGGCGCGGCCGTGCGTCACGGGTGGAGAGCGAATCAGGCCTTGGTTCTGGAAAATTTTCCAGAATCAGACGTCTGGACTTACGTCCAGACGACGCCGAAGACATCTGGAGGACTGTCCAGACGTCTGACAGGTAAGATATTTCTTATCTTCTCCTTTTTGCGCGTGTACGGCCATGCAGCCGTCCGCCACGACTCCCTCTGTGTTTCGTCGTGCTGAAAGCTGGTGTATGTGTGCGCAGGTCCTACTCGGGAGGGCGCGAGGGCTTGCCATCATCCCACGTGAATCAGACGTCTGGCCGCAGTGCCAGACGACGGAGAGAACCTCCAAACGTCCGGGGTGACCATCGGACGTCTGGAAACCAAGGCCAGACATCCCAGCAGGCTTCTGGACATCTGAAGGACTGCGCAGAACTGAGGTACGACCTGACCCACCTTTTAAGACGTCTGGAAGAGGTTCCAGACGTCTGATTTTGGACTGTTTCGTCATTTTTGACCCGTTTAGGGCCCGTTCAGAGTCTGTTTTCCGCGTTTCGAGTTGCGTTCTTTCCAGAATAAATTCCTCTACCCGTTTACAGAAATTGTATACCGTTCTGAGAAACTCCTTGTGATTGATCCTTGCGTTAGGATCCCGTCCCGTTGCAGTCTTGGGGGTTGCGGAGGTGCGCGGGATTGCCGACCATGCCCCCAGTACTCCCGATTTCGCTGGTAGAGTGGCTTTTTAATTTACTTAACAAAATTTGTTACAATTGTGGAATAATTAATAGAGTCTAGGGCATTGCATGACCCTAGGACTGAGAAACTAGAGTGAATGATAGATCCTAGGGTATTGCCTGAATCCTAGGATTGGAAAACTAGATTGAATGGTAGATCCTAGGATTCGACATGAATCCTAGGATGGGAAAACTAATTGAATTTATAAATATTGCAGTCTTGGAAAAGTGGAAAGGAAATGATAACCGCCTGTAAATGGATCAACAGCTTCCTGTTATGAATGAATCAATGCGATTAAGAACATGGGGTATATAAATATAAAGCTGGAATGGTGAAACCCAAAATGGCCAAACAAAAAGAACATGAACCTTACGGGGAATTAGGAGTAGAACTCCTGGAAAGAGAATGGAATGGAATTGAGAAAGTGAAACGTGGAAGTGTATTGTCTCTTGGGTACGTGATACCAAAGAGAGCACACATTACCTCTTAGTGTAGAGGGGAGCTTGCCGCCCTCAGGTTGAGATCGGGGTGGGTTTGGCCACTGTACACCGACTTGTTGGCCCTTGCGTACGTAGTACCGAGGAGAGCTACTAGTGTAGGGAGAGCACTAGCTACCCCACGAGCCCCGGGGTTCTGCTAGCCCTCCTACATCGACTTGTGAGGCCCACTGGGCAAACCAGGGTAGTCAGGCGAGGGTGCGCGGACTGTGGAGGGGTTGGACCCCTGTTACTGAGTGGGCCCTGCCCTATACTGGTTCCGTGCTGTGTTTTGGGCGCACCCGTTAACGGAAATGACTGACCGCGTGCTAGTGCGGGGTAGCTACCCGTGAGTTTATCGCGGGTGTCGTAGTCACCGTTACGTCTGACAGCGACCTTGGGGTGGTTGACGGAGGGTAGGACCACCACGGGGGACTCTCTCGGCCAGGAGAGGACCACGTGTTACTTCTACTTTTCGGAAAAGACTGCAATCAAGATCGTTCCCACGAGGAACATTCGAGATCAGGTGAAGGATCTGAGAAATAAATCAATAGTGAAATAGTAGCAAGACGTAAATAAAGAAAGTAAAAATATAACAGGTACTGTACACTCTACTACTTCTTTAGCTTTTAGTTGCCACTCTACTCAGCATTTCGCTGACGTGTTACCCTCGTTACTTTTCAGGACCAGGTGTTGAGCAGCCAGGGTCAGCGGCTACAGAGGATACTGGGCCTAGTAGGGTCCAGTAGGGTTACCTGTAGTACTTTCTGTACTTTTCTTCCACTGTACTGAGTAGTTTCCTTTGTTACTCCCTGTACTTTCTTTATTGAAAACTTATGTAATGTACATGTTTATTTCCCTTCTATTGTGGTGGTGTGTACTGTAGTATTTCCTTTTCTTATTGCTGTATTTTGTTACTGCTAGTTATATTCATGGTGAATATGGTTTATTTTACTGCTCTTTTGGTTACTTTCTCGTTGGACGACTAGGTCTTGGGATTAGTCGAGTCGGTCCGATTCTCGTGTCTCGTAGGGATTCAGGAATCGGGTCGTTACAGTGCTCTACCAAGTAAAGTTGTCGGAGATATACTGACATTTATTTGCTAAAAATAAAAAAATCAAAAAAAGTAAAATAGAATTTTCAAAAAAAGACATTCTTTTAAATAAGTCAAGTATACTCTCCAAGTCTTGTAAATATCTTTCCACCAAAAGTAATTTTAGGGTGCATTACAAATATCCCGTTTCCACCAAATATTCTTTGAGCCATAATACAATAAGAGTTGGGTTTGAGTCTTCCCCATTTTTTAGAGTCAATTCGAAGACATGAGTTGAAGCTAGGCCAACCTGGACTTAAAAGGAAGTGAAACCCCAGGATTGAGTTTTAGAGTTCACCTGGTTAGTCCTAACCTTTCACTAAGCACAACCGTAACCACTTAGCTTTTGAGCCTTATAAAACCCTTTGAGTTCTGGAAATCACACTTATGGTTTAAATATCAAGAGTGCTTGTTGGTCAAGAGATGGTCGATGTCATATCAGCCTTAAGTTTTGGTCAGTCTTCTTAAGTGATTAGTTCTCACAATATCCAAACATAAACACAGTTGGCTTATCAGGAAAATTTCAGCTTAAAGATCATCTTAAACACTTAACCATTTGAAAGTGAGAAAAATAGATATCTCATCACACTTACCTAGCTGATGCTGAATGTTTTGTACTTTAATGAGTTGTTTGCTAAGGGACTAGCAAAACCTAAGCATAGGGGCTTAGGTTTTATTCTTCATGGCTCTAAGTCATTGTATGTCCTTTACCTATATTATTCACAAAAGACTAGAATTAGATAATTAGGCCTAAAATAAACACAATGCATACGATATGCATGCATGCTCTAAATGCAATATTCACATTCTAAATGTATGATTTTACTAAGGAGTTAATCCTAGATTAAGCTAATTAGGGTAATAAATTAAGCTGTTATTAGGAGGTCAGCAACTCTCTAAATCAGCCTAAACCAATCTGAAAGACCAAAGGTACAACCAAAATTTGGTGAGTAGCGAAGCTAAAACCAATTACCTAACCTTTAAATCTTGACAAATCTGTCATATTGATTTAATGAAATATTTCCAAATAATTGAGTTATAACATTACTTAATCCAATAAGAATCTCATCAATTATGCTCATTCATTAATGTTACGACCCGATCCCAACTCCTTACAGCACCCGAGATCGCTCGTCTCGACAAATCCCAAGACTCAGTCGTCCAACAAGAAATAACCAAAAGAAGAAAATATTTTACAACCACACATGCAATGTAACTAAAAAGAAATAAATAAGAGGTAGTAATGGAAATCAAAGTGAGAAGTCTCAAAAATATTACATGCCACAAGCGGAAGATTACTATAACATACATAGCCATCACAACTAAAATAGAAAGAAATATAACAAAAACATAGCAGGAACAACTAGTATATACTAAAGGTACTTACTATTACAAAAGTCTCTACAATGGAAAAAGAGAAAACACTACGACTGGGCTTGGCTAGGCCCAGCACCCTCGACAGCCGGTAACGCTGGCTACTCAACTCCCTAACCTGAACATGGTTACATAATCCATGATTAGCTAATGCTGAGTAGAGTGGTGGTTAAGCCATTTACATGCAATTTAACATAAAGAAACAAGCAAATAACTAATCATTTATTTCCATTTATCTCAACTAGGTGTTTCTGATTCGATTATTCTAATAAGGATCCACAACATTTCTTAATCCCCTTGTTCCCTAAGGGAACGATCTTGATTACAGTTTATTCCTCGTTGTAGAATGAACACGTGGCACTCTCCTGGCCGGGAAAGCCCCTGTGATAGTTCTACACCCGGTCTACCACCCCGAGGTCATGGTCGCGACGTAACAGTGACTACAGCACGCACGATAAGTGCACGTGTAGCTATCCCACACTAGCATGCGGTCAGTCGTTTTCGCTAGCGGGTACACCTAAATGTACAACGCAAAACAGAATAAGGCATTGCCCCCTCAATAGGGGTCTCGCCCCTCAAAACAGGTCTCGCCCCTTAATAGTCTGCGTACCCTCGCCTGACTATCCTGGTTTGCCCAATGGGCCTAACAAGAGTCGGTGTAGGGTGGCCAATCCTAACCCCAGGTCCCATGGGGCGGCTAGCTCTCCCCTACACTAAAGTAATAGGAGTCGATATAGCGTAGCCATTCCTGACCCTGGGTCTTAACCCGAGGGCAGCTAACTCCCCTTACACTAAAGTAACAAAAGCTCTCCTCGGTACCGCATACACGAGGGCCAGCTCACTTTCCATGAAAAAGGGATAGTTTCTCTCCTCGATACCGTATACTCGAGGGCTAACTTACTTCCCTCCTACATACGATATTTGTTCCGTATACGTGAGTTCCTCTTCTAGTTCCCCGTAGGGTTCATGCATGATATACATTTCATTTCGTTTCACAACATGCATATCTCGTTCACAACTTGGTTCTTAATTATGTAATAGGCAGCTCATGATTTAATAACTGAAAGAAGCATCACATCATTTAACTATTCATTTGCTAGCATTAAGGGTTCTAACATGCATTTCATAATAAACCGTGTGGCTCAAGCAATGTTCATTCACTAAATTCTGCCCTAGGGTTCAATCAGTTCATTCTAAGATAGCATGCATTTCGATTAATTAAGTCATAGTATTAAGAAAAACTACTCTATCGGGATACACGGGTGGAATGGGGGCTCGAATCACAAATCCCATCGTCTCCGCGGACCTCGTATACTCTACTGGATGGAGACCTATACAATTGACCAAATCACATCAACGAGTTCAAAACAGTATACGAGTGTCACAAACATGTAAAAAACTCCGAACTGAAACCAACAATGCTTCGTTTGCATAAAACCAACTCCGTTTGAGCCCTAAACGGGCCAAAAATGTGTACTCTGACTAAAATCAAACGTCTGGGACTAGAGTCAGACGTCTTAAACGACCACAGAGGCTCACCTTGCTTTCCTGCGCTAATCTCAAACGTCTGGAACCCCTCACAGCCATCCTGGGGTTCTTCTAGACATCTGGCAGCGTACCCGGACGTCTGAGATGGCTATCAAATGTCTGTAGGGACTTCCAGACATCCTAAAGCACCTCGAAGGGTGCGCCACGCACCTTTCCAATGTCTTGTACCTGCGCATGCACGCGCTAGTTTAAAAGTGACACGTAAAGAAATTACATATGTGCATGCAGCCGCGTACAAAGCACATACCTCAGCACTCTGCATGCTGTTAGACCTCCGATGCCAGCTCTAGACGTCCTGAGGGTCCTCCAGACGTCCTGAGGGTCCTCTAGACGTCTGGATAGCATCCCAGATGTCTGATACTGCGGAAAAATGATTTTGCAAAATGCCTCGCGAGCCTTCTCCTCGCGCGACTCTCCGCCCGCAAAGCTGCAGCTGCTTCTCTAGTAGCTGCAGGAGGTCCCACCTCCTCCCCCAAGCTCCTCCTCGCACCTCCGGCTCCTCCCCTCGCCCTCTCTCCCGAGCTCCTCCGAGCTCCTCGCTTTCCCAATCCCTCGCCCCTACTTCTCCCTTTCTCCTTCTCCTCTATCTCGAGCTCCCCTCCTTCCCCTACTTGTGGCTGCAAGGGGACGGGGAAGAGGAAGGGAGGCCACCAGTGGCAATGGTGGTGGAGTAGTGAAGGTGGAGGTGGTGGTGGTGTTAAATAGGGAGAGGGTGAGGGTTTGTGAGGGGGTGTGTGCATGGGTGTGTTGTGTGGGAAGAGAGAAAGGGAAAATTTGAGATTTCCCATGTGAAGTTTCCTCTTTCCCGTAAAGTCCACAAATATAAACCAAGGGGGTTTAAAATTACACTTACACCCTTACTCTTCCGGAAAAACCTCGAACGACCCTTGAGAAGGGTCATTTCAATTAAGTTAAAAGGTAAGATTCACATCATTCCCATAATTAATCGCTAATTATTTAGTTTCCAATTTATGACAGTTGTCCCAACTAACTTATCAATTAACGATCACGACAATAATTGTTTCACGTAAAATAGAGTTAATTTCATACATGCGATGATAGGGTCACATTTAATATTCTTAATGTTAATCATTCATGCATTATCAATCTAGTACATATTAAAGTACCCAAAATAGAATAATACTCTCACAAGGGTTCTGAACTGAGCAAAGAAAGAAACACACGCTAACCAACATGATATATGCGGAGTCAGGACTAGTCGAAAATACTCGAAATCAAACCAGGAATAAGGGAAGGGTAGAATACTCTATGTAGAATCACTAGAGGGTCACAATGAACTCAAATCATTCTCCAAGGGTCTGGAATGTGTGTCACACCCTCCTAATACTCCGTGCACACATTGGGGAATTTTCCTGAACTAAACACTCCAAGGACAAGATTGAAAATGCACAAAACATGTTTCTGATTTTTCCCCTTAGAAATAGTAATTAAAAAATGAGAATAAATGGTACCAATGCGTAGTACGCGTCGATACAGTTGCAATAATACCTTACTTGTCAAATTCCGAGGTTGGGAAGGCCTCGAACTGCTCAAAACAAGGCAAGGGTGTTGATGAACCGCTCAGATTAGTTAGTTTACTTGAACCGCACATCGGCCTACCCTTGCCACTTGTCTGTACGTAATACGTCCACGTGCTAGCACGCATATCGCACCCTATGCGTTGCAACAGCTCGATCTACTATGCATCGGCAATAGGTTGCATTGCGCACTCCTTTACGTGAGAATGCAAGCACAGTCTCGCTTGCCACACATCGCTCACTTGCTTACTGCCGTTGCCATGCGCCACCATCGTGATAAATGCTAGTTTATCATCATTCTTATGCCCTAAAACAAACCTAGCTCTTAGGATTTTAACTCCGCAAATAGATTTTTGGACTACATTTATGCATCAATTAGGTTAGGCATGCATTGAATGATTTGTTGTGTTTTTGACACATTTATTTGAGTGTTAGGGATGAACAGATAGTCAAATCCCTAAAACCTTAACACTCAGGAAGGCAACTGGTGAAGAGGAAGCTCAATCCAGTTGGGACTCAACCATATCCAGCTCATCATAACTAGATACCAGCTCACTTGGGATAGGGTTAGCTCCATTCTGCTCATCTTAGCTGAATGGTAGCTCAGGGAAGCTCATCTTAGCTCAACCTAGCTCAAGTCAGCTTAGATCCAGCTCAACTTAGTTAAGTCTAGCTCATCTCAGCTCCATTTAGTTCACTGGGAGCTCTAGCTAGCTCAAGTAAATTGATAGGAGTCCACTTCAGCTCAGGTTCAGCTCTCCCTAACTCCACTTAGCTCATGGTAGCTGAACTCCCTCCAGCTTAGCTACTACTTGTCAACTAGTAGCTAAGCTAGCTCAGGAGTTCCCATCAGAAGCAGGTCCAGCTCAACCAAACTTCAAACAAGTTGGGACCAGCTCAACTTAGCTCAACCACTCAAGCTTAGTTGCTAGCAGAAGAACTAGTTAGCTAAGTTGAGTAGTTGAGTTCTCATGAAGGCCCCTTCAACAAGATCAGCTCCAGTGTAGCTTCAGTTCAGCTCCAAACAACTCTTCCTCAGTTCCTCTTCCCTAAACCCTAGCTCCATCCTACCTCCTCCTCTACCCATCTACTAGCTAAGCTATATTAGCTAGCTTAGCTTAGCTACACCTGATCACTCTTTGGCCGTCCACCACAACCTAACTCCACCTCACCACCTAATTAGTCCACGAAATAAGCTACCCACCTACATCTAGTCCACTCCTCTTTTGGCACCAACATAAGCACCTCTTCACCCCACTAACACCACCAAAAGACACCTTAATTTTGGCACCAAAAACACCTAACTACCCTCCCCATTTTGGTGCCAAAATAAACCCTCATCCTAGCCCTACATCTCACCTCTTAAATCATCTCCACCCATCAATGTTGGCGCCACCTAGGACCCCTTCTAGAAGATCATTTTTTGCACCAACTTGAAGTATCTCTCCAACCCTCAACTACCCACCTAGGCAACCCTACAATTGGCACCAACTTATGTTGGCCTTAGGATCAATTAACCACCCTAGAAACCCATCTTAACCATCCATCCTAAAGCCACCTACACCCCCTTTAAACCCCTTCATTTGGCGCCACTTTTTCTAGCCCTTAGATCACTTAACCACCACCCAAAACTCATCCTAGCCTTCCATCTTATTCCACGCCAACTACCCCCTATCCCTTCCTATATATACCCCCCTTAACCACCACCATAAAGACACCTTTGGCTCCATTATTGTCACCCATTTCCACCTTCAATTCCACCATACCCACGACCAAGAGAAGAAGGAGAAGAAGAAGATTAAGGGGACACTCTGTCCCCTTGGTGCCTTCCCTTCTTCCCTTCTCTCTTGTGCCCACACCAGCCAAAGGACAAACTAGGCACGAGGATGTCTAGGAGGAGGTCTTGAGGGTGGTGCACACCCACCCTAGGAGTTCTTTTGGGTGGAATTCTTCCACCCTTGGAGGAGCTTGGGCACGCCCTATCTAGGGTTTGCCAAGAAGGAGAAGCAGCACACTTGGAGGAGCACTTCAAGATAGAGTTGGAGAGACCCTTTTCAAGCCCAAGAGCAGCTGAGCTTAGAGCAAGGATCTCCTCTTCACCATCATCACAGGAGGATTAGTGTTTTTGCATCTTTCGTATTTTTATTTCTAGTAGTAAAAGCATTCCTCCATTAGTGATTTGTATAAAACATTTCTTCCTTATAAAAAATTACCTTCCCATGATTTGTGTTTGCATCTTTATTAGTTATTTGTTCTAATTACCCTAGGTCTCCATGTACCTAGGGTGAGCTTAAAGAAAGGCTACTTTTGTCACCTAGATGTTAGCTTTAGCTAGTTAGGTGTAACTCTTTTTCTCACTCTCAATTTCATAGTTGCCAGTTATTTCAAAATCAAAAAAATCTTATATTCAAAAATTCCAAAAAGAAAGTTAATTTCCAAATGTCAAGCCACTACAACAAAAATAGTTTTTATAGACAAAAGAGATATGTCGTTAAAGCATTAATATTTGTCACTATAGACATTTTTCGACACTTTTTGAATTCGTTGCTTGTTCGTCAGTATAACTAGTGTCGCTAAAGATTTACCGACAATTTTAGACTGTTGGTATTTTTTGAATCTTTAGCAGCAATTACTTTTGTCGATATTTTTGTCAGTAAATGTTACTTTTAAAGACTATCTTTTTGTTGCTACAATTGACACTATTGTAAAGAAAAAAATAGTGACAAAAATAATTGTCACAACAAATTGATGATATAAGATACTTTAGAGGCAATCACTTTTCGCTGCTAATTAATCTCACAATTCTTTAATTCTTGTTACGATAAAATTTGATGTCGCTAATGGAGATTATTAAGGGTAGTAAAATCTATTGCTAATTTTAAATAATAAACCTTTCATTCAACACCACAATTTCATCACTAATAACATCATTGTTTTATATACTTGATAAATTAACTTTGATTGCTACCTAATGCTATATCTTAAGGGTCATTATTACACTTTATCTTACATTAACTTTAATTATGAAGTATATGACTCCTAAATTGAAATGAATAAATATTTAAACAAAGAAACAATATTATAATGATCTATTGCGATAAAAATAAATATTTTCATTTTAAAATTTAATAATGAAATAGTGATAAGACATCTAAACCAACAACACCTCTTTATAATTTAATAGTAGTAAGAAAGAGCAAACATCTAAAATGGCACACCAATCATATACAATATTTATTCATCAACCAATAGTCTTTTATTAGAAGAAAAAAATTTCATAAACAAGTCAAAGTTATAGAGTAATATAACTGAAAAAGATACATGTCCAAGATAAAGCAAAAAAGGATCTAAAAAAATATTTTTGACTAAATTAAAAGAATGTAAAAAGATTTCTACCGATAACTCGAGTACATCTTCTATTAGCATCTTGAAAAGATCCTGAAAAAAGAAGAAAAATTTTATCAAAAAATAATTCTAAGATACATTAAATAAAGGAAGAGTTACATTTAAATACCATGGCTCAAAATAATTTTATTACAATACCTATCATGAAATAACAAACATCTTAGGTTAAGCAATGATAGCTCCAATTGTGTCACCTAAAACTTTATTTTGCCATATGGCTTAATCAACATCTCTTCCTCATCGATTGCAACTTCAACATAAACCCTTGCACAAGTGGAACTAATGGCGGCTCCTCCAATAATTGCACTAGGATCAATAGTATGCACTCGTGCAAGTGCAACTTACCTCTGCATGTCTACCATGCTTAGTAGATTCACATCCTACATGTGAAATAATATAGCAATAAAATGATAATATGAAGATCAATTTAGTTATAGTTTTTATCAAAAGTTTAATATTGAATTTAAAATTTTAATGTACTTTTACATAAAAGTTTACCTGGCCTTCAACATCCTGATGCTGATTCTTTGTCTTCTTTAAACTTGCACAAATGTTGCCTTGTTGCGTAACCACATCTTGAGTACCTTGATTATAGATGATATGATTAGCTTCTTAACTTAAATATACTCAATTATTTAACTAAAAATCATAACACCTATGACCTCTTTAATGATCGGGAAACCTGCAAATCTGCTCTTCCTAAAGATTGGAGTAGCATTTCTTGAAAGTTTTCTTGGGTTTCTTTCATTTCTTTTATCTCTTTCATAAATCGCATCTCAATTTGTCTTTTCCACTCTTTCCTTTGTTCTTGTTCCTCACTTTCTTTTTGCCTCTACAAATCAGAATATGGCGATATTAATCCATATCCCTTAGCACGACCACGTTTATCTTTTCCTACAACTTTTGCATAAATTTCATCAATCAATGAAGGGTCTTTTGAACCATCCATCTTCTTAGTTGCCTTGTTAAATTGTTCATATAAGAAAAACTTGTCATCATATAATCCTCTAAGCTATTAAAATAGTTATGAAGAAATTGAAACTAATAAAAATCTCAACTAAAATGGCATAAAAAAAGGTCAAATTAAAAAGTTTATTCTTGATCAAAAGCATAAATTAAAGTAAACAAAATTACCATTTATTTAAAAGCATTATAATTTTACCACTATTTAATATTTCAAGTATCTTACATATAAAAAATTAGTATTTGTTCTCCTAATTGCATGAAAAGGTTGATACTATAAATAGAAATAAATGTAAACAAAGATCAAAAGATAAATTACACATTAAGAATAAGTTATATAATGTGTTTAACTTACAATCATAGAAGCTGCTCTTTCATTTGTTGGTTTGCCATCCTTCTTTTTATAAACATTTACAAATAAATCAATCTTGTTTACCTTTCTTCCCATTTGTTTCTCCATCTAAAAGTAATAAAAATTATAACACTTAAATCATCAACTTAAAAAGTGAAAAAAGAATAAAGAATGTACCTCATCTCTTATGCATGCATAGCTTTTTATCCCTGTAGTATGATGAAGCATTAATTTTCCTCTATTTTCATTATTTTTAGAACAACATAACTATAAGAATCATAATTTTTTAAAACTATTTTCTAAGTTAAGGTAAAGAAAAGAAAATAATTTTAATTACCTTTGACTTCTCTGAATCCCAATGCTTATTAAGAAACTTCCAATGTTCTTTAGTTACCTATGAATCAAGATACTTTAATCTTTCTTCCATGGAGAGCTATAGTCGATAATATTTCTCCTTAAGGTAACACTTAAATTCTCTTCATTTCTTAGCTATGCTTAGAAGCACCCATAGTCGCATCTTCTCATTATATTGAAATTTGCACTACATCATAAAAAATGTTAAATCATTAAAACTTAAATATAATTAACAAAATTATTATGATTAAGAATTTACCTCTACAAATTCTATCATTTTATTCTTGTATGCTATAGGCATATTCTTCCAATCATCATAATCTAATGGGGCCAAATCTGACTTGTGTGCAACAGTTCTACAAAAATTTTTCAAATGATTTTGATTTTCTCCAATTAGTTGGTATGAATCATTCATCTCAACAAATAACTTCTTTCCATCTTGATTGTTCCATACTTTCAGGAACATAGTAGGTCCTCTCTTACCCTTTCCTTTTGAATTAGAATCTAGATTTTTAATGGCAAAAGAACACTATTAAATGAATTCAAATTTAATCTATGTATGATATATAGAAATAAATTTTCACACATGAAATATCTTACAAATGTCCTGAAGGTCAATTTCATCAGTATCTCCAACTGCAGAATGTGTACAACTTGCTATGTTACCTTGATATTCTTCTTCGAATGTTTCAATGGTAGCATGCTTTACCTTTTTTGTTTTCCTAAGTGTGGAATGATCTTTCCTTATAATTTGTTTTTCCTTAGATTATTTCTTCAATAACACTAGATTATTCTTCAATGTAGAAGTTATAGCTCTAGTTCCATTATCATT
Source organism: Thalassia testudinum (assembly GCA_037157565.1). Lineage (NCBI taxonomy): Eukaryota > Viridiplantae > Streptophyta > Magnoliopsida > Alismatales > Hydrocharitaceae > Thalassia > Thalassia testudinum. The sequence continues at coordinate 54,711,227 of JAZHRO010000035.1, read as the reverse complement.
ACATGTTTACTCAACATTTTCTTGTTCCAGGGCTACCAAAATTTTTCTTGACTAATACCCTCCTGGAACTGGAATAACTCGAGAATCAAATCGTGGTCGCTTTGACATCCTATATGGATCATAATAAGGAAATAAGTTAAACAATCAACAAAATAAAGTCAAAACATATAACAATGAAAAAAACGACTTGTGAAAAATTATCTTCATACCAAATAACAATAAATAACTTACATCAATCTAGTTGTCATCATCAGACTCGCTTTCATTGTTATCTGCTCTACTAATATTATTAATATGTTGTTCCCAATTCTCTCTAGAAAAAGAAACACCATCAATGTCTGTACGTACAACATCAATGCCATCATCGTTATCATTTGTATCCATCTCACTTTCATTCAAATCATAGGAGTAGCCATCTACCGTATCATCATTATCTAAGTCATCAACTTTTTCTTCCATAGCAAATAAATCTCTAGGTCTTATTCTGACAATGAAATGCCAATCCTTGTGTATCGGATGTTGGACATAAAATACTTGTACTTGAGTTGCTAATACAAATGGATCATTTTCATGTCCTAAACAAGATAAATTCACTGATGTTAATCCATTTGCTTTCCCAATTGCATTTTTCGACTTAGTATTATCCATTGGCATTTGAATAATACTATTTTAAACTTTTCATAATAATTCAACTCAATTATGGCTATGATCACTCCATAATAATCAACTTCACCAACTAAAGGATTTTTATCTGATGTTTTGGAAAAGCTCTCAGTCTGGGCATTAACAACAACACCACTATTTTGTGTTTGTCGATTCTTCTCTCTGTTTTTCGTACGAAATCTAAAGCCATTAACAATATAGCCACTATAATACATTGCTACTTCATGAGGGCCTCAAGCAAGCACTCGAAGATCTTCTAATACAAATTCTTTTTTTGCCTTTTCTTCAATCTGAATCACAAAAAGCAATAATAAGTGTCTCAAGATATTAAAACTACTAGATTGGTGGATATTTATGAAACATATATATCTCTTGAACCACTCACTAAAAGTGTCATTATGTTTGTTACTAAGTTCCTTCTGTGATAATTGACGATATGAGTTCCTAAGTATACGATGATGTTCTTTGTAAATTTACAATAATTAGTAAAAGGTTATGATAGAACATGTAACATGAATAATTCAAAGGATATGAGTTTCAAGTGCTTACTCTTTAAATGGAAGGATAGCATCACAATTGGATAAGATATATCCATGTGTCTGTTTTATTGTAATCAAAGTTAATTTCTTGGGAGTCCTCTTTCCTATTACATGACCAGATTGTGAAAATATAGAAAACCCTTGATCTACATCATGGAATTCATCTGGAAAGTTTCTTGATGTAAACGTTGTTTCTACTCCTGATAAATATGGTGAACAAAATATCAAGCATTCATCTGCTATATACCCTTCCGCAATAGAGCCTTGTGGATGATTCTTATTACAAACATACCTTTTTAGTTTAAGAAGATACCTATTAAGTAACCATGTATGAGTTAAAGAATATGTTAAAAAGCATTTATATTGACCTTTTTAAAATACTGTAGGAGTATACCTTTCTATGGGATACATCCATCGATATTGAACTGGTTCAGCTATCTTTGCTTCTATGGCCAAATGTATTCCTAAATGTATCATAATATCAAAAAATGATGGTGGGAATATTTTCTCTAGTTGACAAATCAATATGACAGTCTTCTGCTCTAATTGTTCAAGATATTCTAGATCAAGCTCTTTTGAACATATATCTCGAAAAAAGCGACAGAAATCTATCAATATTGATTGAACAATATCATTTGATATGGCAACTTGTAATGATATGAGAAGTAGTTGATGCATCAGTATATAACAATCATGACTTTTCAAGCTTGAAATCTTGCGATCACGTAGATTTACACATCTTGATATATTAGATGCATAGCCATCTGGAGCTTTGACTCTTTTAAAGATCTCACATAGATTTGACTTTTCATTCTTGTCTAAGTTATAACATGCTGAAGGCAAGATAGTCTTATTTCCAACCTCTTTGGGATGAAGTGCATGTCTAATGTTTAACTTTTGCAAGTCAATACGGCTCTTTATACCATCTTTGTTTTTCTTTTCCAATTGTAATAAAGTTCCTATTATATTGTCACATACATTTTTCTCAATATGCATGACATCAAGATTATGACGTATAGCATTCTCTCTCCAATATGACAACTGAGAAAATATACTTAATTTTGTCCAGTTAGGCCAATACTTGCACCTCTTTTTGGGATCTGTGCCAATAACACCTGGAACTTTTTCTAATTGTGTCATTATCAACATGTTTGATAATCCTTTTGGTATACACCTCAAATCTTGCTTTCCATTGAAGGGTGTTGATTGCCTTCTAAATCTATGATTCATTGGAAGAAAACAACGATGACCCATGTAGCATACCTTTCAACTACCTTCCAAGTATTGTGAATCACTATCTTTATTACAAGAAGGACATGCAAGATATCCTTTTGTGGTTCATCCTGAAATATTAGCATGTGCTGAAAAGTCATTGATAGTCCACATTATTGCAGCATGCAACTGAAACATTTCTTTGCGATCAACATCAAATGTTGGAATACCAATCTGCCATAAATCTTTCAATTCCTCAATTAATGGTTACAAAAATACATCTATATGAGTTTTAGACTAGAAGGACTAGGAATTAATGTCGATAATATGAAATTTGATTGCTTCATGCATAACCATAGAGGTAAATTATAGGGAATTATGATAACAGGCCAAGTATCATGCTATGTTATCATCGTCCTAAAAGGATTGAACCCATCAATAGCTAAACTAAGGCGAACATTTCGAGGCTCTGAAGCAAAATAAGGATATTTACTATCAAATGTCTTCCATGCTAGGGAATATGAAGGATGTCTAAGCATTTTATCATTTAATCGACCTTCAAAATGCTATCTCATCAAGTGCTGTCTTCAATTACATGAATAGTCATTGTAACCTTGGTTTCAATGGAAAGTACCACATAACTTGAGAAGCAATTCCTTTATTTGATTCAAGTTGAAGAGTTTCATCAACTTCGGATTGTGATGTTCTTTGTCTCCATCTTGACATACCACATATATGGCATGAATTGTCATTTGCATTCTCTTTCCAGTATAGCATACATTTCTCTGGACATATGTCAATTTTTTCATAAGCAAGGCCAAGTTTAGCTATAATTTTCTTAGTTTGATAGAAAGAATTAGGAAGGGTTTCTCCCTCTGGCAATGCATCTTTAAGAAGTTCAAGTAGCATGGTAAAAGATTTGTTTGTCCATCCACTAAGGCACTTTATGTGATAAAGTTGAACCAAAAAAGATAACTTACTAAACTTCTTGCATCCTAGATATAGCTCTTGCTTGGCATCCTCCAATAATTAAAAAAACGTATTTGCATCTTTATTAATATTATTTGGCAAATTACATTCCATGTAAGATGCATCCTTGTCCATATCTTGAAACCCAAAAGCTTCATCTAGCAAATCATGCACATCATCCCCAACTTCTTGATTGTCAGTTACTTCTTGGATGTTTTCAAGCTCTCCACCATGTAAAACCCACTTAGTATAACCTTTGGAAAACCTTCTCCATAATAAATGTTCAACAATTATTTGTCAATTAACTCGAAAAGCGTGAGCGTAGTCTCGACAAGGGCAAGCAATGGTTTCTTGCTTGGCCACTTTATTAAACACAAACTCAACGAAATTTGCAACACCCACCAGATATTTACTACTTGACCTATCTTTATATATCCAACTTTTATCCACTGACTTTATTTGGTAGAAGAATATGATATCTGAAAAGGATATTTATTATTAATGATACATTTAAGTGAAAATCAAAGGAAAAGTTTAGTGTGTAAAGCAATAACACTTAGAAAAATGAAAATCAAAACCAATTAACACGTAAATGAAGTGCACGAGAATGAACAAAACACAAATAGATTTTCTTTGGGGAAAATGCAGTGGTGGACATCTTGTTTTCAAGCAATTCTCAGTAGGGTTGGATCTATAATTAACAATCCAAGTTTGGGGAATCTAAATAACTAAAGGGCTAAATTCTACCAAAAATTCGACAGAATTTCCCCTATTTTATTATGTTTTTCCCAAAAACCTATACCCGTAAAAAAGTGCTTTATGCAAGAATATAAAATAATAAGGTGGGTACACCCCATAATCACATTCACAAACCACGAGAAACATAAAATAAAGCATTTAAAAGTACATGCACACCTACCACATACTATTTGTTACAAAATAAAGGTCCCTCCAAACAAAATATTACATCACATTTTACAGTGTCATACGAAAACTAAGGGCCTAAACCAAGGAGTCATTAGATAAAAAACATGCAACATGTTCAAGTTGAAGTCCTATTCTAAAGCATGTTAGCCCCATTTTTTCAGAACTTTCACAAAAAGAAAAGCTAACATAACTGATATTTCCCCAACTTTAGGCACACATTTGGGTCATGGATTTAGAGTTCTTAAGTTGACGATATGCGATCGCATTGCAAAGGGGGGCAGAGGAGGGGGGATCACCTTCTCCTCCTGTGCCTCCCCTTGTTTTCTCCTCCCTAGCAAGGGGGTTAGAGGCCATTCAAAAGTGAAAGCTATAACTACTAGTTGTAATAAGGGCTAAATTATGCTCAAAATTTGACAAAATTTTCCCTATTTTATTACGTTTTTTCCAAAAATCTATACTTGTAAAAAAGTGACCTATGCAAGAATATATAATAATAAGGTAGATACACCCCACAATCAAATTCACAAACAACAAGAAACATATATAAAAAAGCATTTACAAGTACTGGCACACCCATCTTGTACATGTAAGAATATCCTATAGATGATGAATCCTTTAATACCTAATTACTCTTTTGATGATTATTTTTGCTTGAAAGTAATTTGTTATTAGGACCTTTGTATTTCTCCTTGCATATATTATAAAATTTATTTTGTTCTTATTTAGTTTTGGAGTCTTTATTGGAGTCTTTATTTCTTGCTTTTATAATTTCTGATAATTGCTCCTCTTACCTTCCCAAAGGAAACAATTCCTTATAGTTTTTGGTAGCTCTAGGTAATTTTCCTTCACCTACTTTACAATAAATAAACAACCTTTAGCCAATCTCTATGAAAGTGCATTGAAATCATCATCCCTTCCTGGAAAACTAACACAACTGTTGTTGAGTTTAAGCATCTTTATTTTTCCTTTTGGAGTTGTAAACAGATTCATTTCAAGACATTATGGAACTGCTATCCTCTTAAGGAAGATGAATTCAAAGGTGCCATCAAAGGCAACTATTACACTCCAAGAAAGTTCAATTTGAGTCTTTCACCTGAGTAGGTCTACTCCCTTGTGTTGATAGAATTCTAAATTGCCAGCAGTAGTTTAATAGTAGTATACATGTTATAAGCAAAACCTTTGTGTTTTCATCTAGGTAGTCAATCTCTTAAAATTGTTTGCTCGAAGGAAGATTAGCATTTCAAATAGGCTAAGTCTAACTTCATCAAGTGATGCCAAGACGGCTTTTGAGAGCTCTGCCATAGGTAGATCTAGACTAATGAGGCTTCAAAAGTTTATTAGTTAATGATAGCAACAGTCTTCACATAGCGAGTCTCTCTACTCTCATATAATAGACTCATCTCATAGAGAATCTGCTTTAGATAGTGGTGACTATTTTGCTAGAAATGAAGTCCTTTCATATCCAACTTTTCAAAATATTGATAATTTCGCTGATCCTCATAACTCATATTTTGAGGATCCTATTTATTTGCTACATCGAAGAAATGTTCCTTTAATTGAACATCAAGCCCTTCCTAAGTCCCAACATTCTCAAGGCTTCCACATGGTTGGTGGATTTTAGCATGAAGAGATACCTTCTAGTGTCAGAGCAGGCATTCACCTGCAAGATCTTGCAAATGTTCCTAAAAATAATAGTTGTATTGAACCTCTTTCTTAGGATAAATTTTATAAGAGTAATTAAATGCAGGAACCACTGTCTCTGGTGGTTACCAACCAATAGACAATTCTAGAAGCTTGAAAGTTTACAAGGGTTGGATCATCTGTAATCAAGGACTAACCAATCTTTTGACATCTTCATCTGCCATTCACATTAATGCAGAGATTCGAGAAAACCCTCATGATCAAGGTGTTTTTGATCCTTACTTCCTTCTTCCAATCTCCCATTGAAACAAGAATTTTTGTAATTCTAGTTTCATCAAGGTGTTTGGATCATTAACCTTCAATGCAGATTATCATAAATATAGTTTCTGCAATTTCTAATCTCTTTAAAAAAGTACTTGCAAATGATGCTTTCAACAATATTAATATTTTTTACTAGTCCAAATAAAGTAGGTATCATAACTAGTTTTCGACAGTATCTTAATTATTTTCCAACTGAACTGATTAAAACATGCAAACTATATCTAAGCAATCCCAATTACTAATTAACATGCATCAAATAACAACTTGTACTTGACAATAATAACCAAGGAAAAAACGAATACATTGCAAATCTCAATAGGCAAGCAAGACCAACACAAGGCACAATTGGAAAGCTGAAATCATCTCAAACCACAACTAGAATGCCTACAACTACTTTTTCGCTTTCAATTGTTACCCATATCACATATGAAAATTTTCCTGTTTATCCTAAATGCCATTGTCCTACTAATCAATTGTGGATAGGATGCCCACTCCATTATGATCACCCATTTGATTTAAGCAAATATAAAATATATCACATCAAAAACATTTCTCTCATGATAAAGGTAGATTTTCCCTTACTAATTGACCTTTAAATTGCGTTAACAGATATCCATCTAAACTATAACATTATATAGTCCATTTCATACAAATCCCATGATAATGTAAATCTTGTTGAAGAGCTAGCTAAGCATAAGAATGAAATTAAAATATATCAAGGTGAAACTGCCATTGAACAAATAAGCTCTATTCTGAAGGACATGACACCTCTAAATGATTGCTATAACAACCCTATTTAATGGTAGGACTTCTATATGTGGCCAACCTTTTATCTTGATCTTTAGAAGGTGCATAACAGTCAATGTTATACCTGTGAGAACCAATTCTATCCTACTGCCCGTGAATATGCCTACCCTGTTGACCAGAGACTTCAATACATACCCTTTAGAATGATAACTCCAGGCTATCCATATGATTATTAGTTTCAAGAATTTCAATGTTTCGTAGTTATGGATTTTTACCATGTAAATAGGCCAAATATTTTTACCAACTCATTCAATCCAAAATCTTATTCCATTTGAGATAGTAAATAGTTGCTAAGGTGAACTACTCATTTAGATAAGTGAGACAAATAGTTACCATACTTAAGCAAACAAATAGATATGTAAGGCAAATACGATATTTGAAGTTATAATGAGATGGTTAGTATCATGGTTTGCTACTTTATAAGTGATTTTATGTTTACATCTCATCTTTAACACATTGGCATTGACAGAACATGGACTCTATTTGACCTCAATTTTTTAATTTCTCCAAGTTATGCTAAACTTAGCTAGAAAACACATACTTGAGCAGAAAAAATATTACTTTCAACTCCTAAGTTTAAATCAAGTTTAACACATACTGCACATTCGTCATTTATCATGCAAGAAATAGATTGTCACATATACAACACATCCCACATTTTTTATTGGACCAAATTTCCATTTCCCACCCTTCTGGGTAGCAGCGTTCTCCCTCCCGAGGGAGTTTCCTTTTCCCACCCTAGGGGGTGCCGTTGGTACCTTCTGCCTTAATAATGCTCACCTTAATTCTTACTGCATCCCTTGTTTGTCCTCTATCATGGTTGGCATTGTCTGTGCTATCAGTTTTCATCTCATTTCCTAGTTTTATTCTCTCCACACACTGATAGTTAAGTCTCCTACTTCTGGTTGGTAAGCATTTATTAGTGTTTGGTTTGGTCCCTTTACCTTTTTTGATCGCCTCCACGGAGTGGGGGATGAATAAGAATTACTCCTGGTTTTCTAAAAAAAAAAGAAACATTCATTAGTGTTTTAGGTTGCATTTTCTTTGGTTGTTGTAGAGTCCATTGTTCTTATTACCGTCTCCCTATTAGTAACTATGTCAGTAGAGGCATGGAAGAACATGAGTCAGAAATCATTCAAAGCCTACAGAATTTGATGAGGTCTGAAGAGGAGACAGACTTCACGGTTGCGTCTTTAGCTCTAGCGGATCTACAAAAATGGAGGAGGTGTCTGTTCTTTGCAATATTATCAGATAGGAAAATCAGATCCAGGGTATGTCAAAAGCCTGGTCACTAAATGTGACACCGGAGATATGAGAAGTTTTAGATGGTAGATGGATGGCGATCTTCGCAAATGAGCAACAATTAAAAACAATTGTCAACAGAGCTCCCTGGCACTTTGAAGAGGACGTTATCCTCTTGAAGGAAGGAGTACAAAGAAAGAGACCTAGTGATTACAAATTTGATAAGTTCGAAATGTTGGTCCAGTTACATGATCTGGCCCCAAAGTTCAGATGTCGCAAAGCCCTAATCCAGGCAGTTGATAGGATCGGAGAGGTCAGTGATATTGATCTTAATGAAAGTAGAGGGGGTACTTTTATTATATTGAAGCTTAGACTGAGGGTTGATAAGCCTCTCAAGAAAATTCTAACTTTTATAGGTGGGGAAGAGGAGAAAATTCTTATCCCCTTAAAATATGAAAGGCTCACCTGATTTTGTTTTGCCTATGGAAGGCTCGGACATGAATATGGAGATTGTGGTCTCTACTTACAGGCAAAGGAGAAGATCAGTCTATACACAGCTGAGGTGCAGGAGAGAATGTGGGAAGCTATCACTTTTGATTTTGGTCCAGAGATGCGTGCTGCAAGGAGGTCCAGGCAAAAATTCTTTAATCCACAAGGGAAGAAAGATAGTTTCGGTGGGAAAGGTCCTCAGCAGCAGCCATGCTCGGAAGAGGAGTCCCAAGAGGAGGAGATGATCGTATGCCAAAAGGTACAACTTCAATTAATGCCTTACGGCTGACAGGGACACATTGGAGGGATAGACACACCACACCCGTACCTCCCTCGTCCTTTGCCCATACCACTCAACTTAGCCACACTACCTCCAATACCTATTCCATTGATGTTAATTTACACAATCACCTCCCATCCTTTACAAAACCCAATAGCCAAAACCCCCTCACAATTACATACTCTAATTCCCATAAGGCAAGCCCTTCAACACAAGATATCCCACCTTCGCAGAATAATGGCCATTCGATCCACTTGCAAAAAGATACCACTATCTACCCTGTGGTCATCTCTGAAGATTGTAAATTATCCTCCTCCTCATTTGGGCCAATTAGGGTCCACACTAATAATAACCCCTCTGATGCCAATATAAGTCTCTCCAGTATGACCATTGATATCCCTCCAGAAATTAAAACTTCCTCCACTGAGCAGGAAACTAGAGGTGCCAGAAAAAAATTCAAGAAACTGCTTAAGAATGTTGAAAGGGCTGGGGAGCATAGCATTGTACTACTCGGTGGCATGAAGAGGAAAAATCAAAATAATGAAGAAACATAGTAGGGAAAAAGAGCAAAACTTGAAAATGTTTCTCTTGCAGCAGAGCTTGATGGGGCTTTGGTGGTTGTCCCTGAACAACCACCACGGTCCAAATGAACATTCTTGCTTTGAATTTAAGGGGGTTGGGGGCCCCCTCTGCAATTCGTCACGTCACATTTACATCACAAGGTAATGTATAGGGTAGCTTGTAGAATAAGAGGTTACAGGATTTTTGCTGTGGAAGTGGGATGTGGCGGAGGGCTTACATTATTTTATAGAGAAGACTTTCAGATTGATTCTGAACTGCTTAGAATCAGAATTGGAAATAGACATGGAAATAGACATGGCAATGTTAAAACCCAAACCATCATAAATTCTGTACTGCAGACGGTAAGATGAAACCAATAATCTAGAATAGATGGAGGAACATAGATATACCAAAATCATATGCATATAGCCCTTTTGGATTTTAATTAGAAGCATGTGAACCTGCGAGACAAGGGTTTGGAACCTGGGTAAGACGATAACAAGCGAGCTTGTGAGATTGACGAGAGTGTGCGGTCGGCTGCGTTCGGTGGTGAGCGAGCTTGTGAGGATGAACGGGCTTGGGGGAGGGGGCTGAGGTTGGCAACAAGTATGGGGATCAGGGTGGCACTCAAGGGTTTTGGGTGGCAAAGGTCGTGGGGGAAGAGAATGGTGACAGAGGTCGTGATTGGGGGAGTTGGATGGGTCAGGGGCGGTGAGGTCAATGGTGAAGGGGATTAGGGAAGAGAGGGAGCAAGAAGAGGAACCGATGGTTGCGAGCCTTGGTCGCGTAATGGGATTCGCGAGGGTATTTCGAGGAGCTGCCAGAGATCGTCGGTGGTTGCAGGTGAGCGCAAGGGGAATCAGAGGCGGAAGGGGTGGTGGAGATACGGCGATGGCGCGAGGGGAAGATGACGGCGGAGATCGTGGGATGGCAGGATCTGAGGAGAGATTCGCGAGGGTTTGGAGCGCGATGGAGGGGGTGGCGGAGAGCTATGGCGCGATCGGAAGATTCGCGATGGCGCGATGGAGTTCTTCTGGAGTTGCGAGGGGATTAAGGGGGAGGGCTCGGTGGCAGAGGGCGTGATTTTGGAGGCGCGAGGAGATTGGGTTTTGCGGGTTTCATCGTGGAAAATTTGGTTTTCCTCAGCAGTGAAGTGAATTCTTATATATGGAGGATTTTTGCAGAGGGACGATAGATTTTGTTGAAGGTAAGGGTAGACTTTCATGATAAAGGTTTAGGATGTTGTGATGGAGTAGCAACAAAAAATTAAGTAATTATAAGATTTTTGAATAATGTGTATAAAAGAAGTTGTTATAATTTGTTTATTATTTGTAAGAGTATATTTTAAGTTATATCTTGGTGTATTAATTAACTGTAATTTTTTTTATTAATATATACCATAAAGATGATTAATATGTCTCTTACTAAATTATAATAATATTGATATTTATATTATCAATGTAGTGGCAAATAAATGAATATATCCTTAACTCATAAAAATACCAATGAATAAAATTTGTCGCTAAAAGTATTTGTTAATTAATATATTTACATAGCGGCAAATGATATAACTATATCGCTAATGCATGACTTTACGACAATAAAAAATTACCACTAAAAAATTATGTTAGCTAATATTTTTTTTTAGGGACGAATTATTTGGACGTGTCACTAGAGGGTACTATTAGCGGCATATACTTTATTCGTTGCAAAGTGAAATGTCGCTAAATCTATATTTTCTTATAGTGAGTGAGAATATTTAAAAGTGCATTCTTACCTTCTTAGATGACCCTAGATACCACCGCTATCTAAGTTTATAAATTGTAAAAACGATTGTGAATTTGCCTGTTACAATGACTTAAACCCTAGTTTTAACAAATCACGCATTTCTTCACATCACACCGTTGCCGTGACAATTGCAGTGGGAAGCCCAAACTTCTCACTATTACGATTAGGTCTCTACGAATCCTAATCCTAATCCTAATCTTAATTGATTTATTCTCCTTTCCCCTCTCTTTCTCTCTAAATCTAAGTGACTTGGGAAGAGAATGATAACCCTCAACTCAAGGAGACCTTTTTATAGACCCAAAATTAGATTTAGAGTTTGGATTTGTGGGCAAAATATCAAAATTACCACTAGGTTTGGTTCACCTTACGTTTAGGTCCTTATCGACTTATTTTGGACCTAACTTAAGCTACATGCCTCAGATTCGTGCAAAATAAGCATCGTTGGAAAGTTTGCGATAAGAGGAATCTAATGATACTATACATGGTACATTTTTTATGAGGTTTGACTAAGGGTTGACCAAAAGCACATGTTTCTTCACGTTTTATGAGGTGTTCGTACACGTATCAAACCTATTGGGTGATGTGGGTTCAAAGTGACTTAAATCACTCCGAAATGACTTGGGACCCAGATTTTAGGGCATTACACTATAGCTTCCCTGAAGTGGAGCATCGAGTAGTGCTTTTCGAGGTCCCCATGAATTGGACGAGGATGTTGGAATAAATGGTGGGGGTAGCACCAATGCTAGAGGGAGAGGGGGCAACAACAACAATGGAGGAGGTGGTGGTGGAAGAAAGTCGAGGGTGGGGACAGTGGTGGGGTTTGAGGTGGAGGAGAAGGGGAAGGCTAGTTAGAGGGATACTAATTCTTATGCTTGTATGATGTAGAGGTGGGTGGAGGGTTGGAGTGGGAGGTTGGATGTCAGAATGGGGTTTTGACTTGCAAGAGAGGGCAGTGGCGACGGATCGACGGTGATGGGCTAGTGTTTTAGGTTGTACAATGTGGATGTGAGAGGAGAGGCATGTGTGTGGAGGCAAGTAAAGGGTTAGAGTGGGTGGCCGGATGTTGAAGGGGGGTTTCGATGTGCAAGTGGGGGCAGTGGTGGCAAACCAACGATGATGGGTTAAGGTTTTAAGGTTGTGCAGTGTAGGGTTTAGAGAGGAACAAGGAAGGTGATATGGCAAGGGTAAATGAATAGTGTATAAATAGTAATGTGATGCACACATAGTTTACAAGAAATATCAACTTAATTATCTATGTATAATATATTAACTCACCTATCACATTTAACCCTACTTACTCCACTTTCCAACAAAATAATAGTAAAAAATAACTCAATATTAAATACAAAACAAGTAAACTATAACTCTCTCCCTCTATTTAAATTATATCAACATACAACTTTACAACATATTAATCAATCTATCACATCTATCTCTAACTAACTTACCACTTACACCATTACCTTTACAACTTATCATTTCCTAATTTTTACTCAAAGACAAACATTAACCATCATCTGGATGAGGCCAATGAGCTTAATCTTTGTTGGTAACCATTCTTTTGATTGATAGGACATGTATTAATTTCTACCAATAATTTGTGGCATTTGATGTTTGCATTCATGTGGGTGATAGAAGGTGGAAGGATTGTGTTGAGATAAATGATGGTTAACAAACATGTATAAAAGAAAATAAAAGGGAAAATGTTTCTTTCGGTGCATATGCATATGTAATTATAAATTGAATATCTTGTAATTATAAGAGCACCTTGAGTAAAATCTCAAGATAGAGGAGGACAACTCCCCATGATAAAAAGTTAAGATTAGCAGTGCTAAATAGATGTTATATTGGGTTATGATTAAACTCCCTACGATTCTACTGTTGCTGTCAGCTCATAGACACTGAGAGATAGAGATGGATGAAGATAGACATAGACGTGAACAAAGAGATCGCTGTACGTGTGCGTGCATGTACGTGTGTAGATGGGTGGGCGGGGGTTTTGATTGGGAGAACAAATAAAGAAAAGCAATAGTTAAATAGTTAAATTCCCAAGGAGCAAAGGGCCGAAAGAGCAAAGTTGGGTCGATGGGTGGTGGTGGACCTTAACAGTTCCATCCACTGGACACTACAGATCTCCATCTCTCTGTTGTTACCGTCTCTGCTGAGTCCAAAAAGGTCTTATTCCACCACCCATCCCCTCTCCTCCCCACCCCCACATTTGTTCTCCTTCCGCTGCTGTTCTCCTACACTTCGGAAAGCATCTGCTGCTGTGGCCTCCCCTCGTCTTCGTTCCTCCTGCCGCGGAATCGGATTGACACGAGGGCTCGCGTTTGATCACTGATAGATATCCTTATTCCTGCGGGGAGATCTACCCCTTTTTCTGCTGTTTCTTTGTTTTTCTCCATCTTCTTGCATTGTTTGGGCTTCGGATATTCAGATCTGGAAACTTCCATAGAAAAATGATATACATATGTTTCAGGAGAGGACCGACGAGTAACCGAGGTGCTTCTTCATCCTATTTTTTTCCTTTTTTTTAAATCACTGAAAATTTTTTATTTTTATTTTTATTTTTGTATTGAGGGAGCTTTACATTGTTGTGCAGGAAAGCAAAGGCAGAATATCTCTTCTCCTCTTTGTGTTGCTTTATAGGGTTATTTTTCCTTAGTAGTTTAAAAGGTGCTTTGTGGTTGAGCTCTAAATGGATGGAGGTTTGGTGAGTGTTATCTGATTGTCTGGTCTTGATCACCTGGATGGATGTTCGATGGGGTTCGTTCTATGGGGTGTTGAAACTGAAAGGACCCGTTGATTATACCCAGTGAGTGAGGAATAATAGATTGATAGAAATGGCTCTTATAAGGATTTACATGTTCCTTTGTGTCGTAGTAGCTCTTCTGTGTGGAAATGTTGGAGCTGCGGAAAGATCTCAATCTGTACCTTTTTTCGTGAATTGTGGATCCAATTCCAGTGTTGTTTCTGCCGCCGGGAGGAATTGGGTGGGGGATGGAATTTCTTCAGCTGTCAACTTCACCGTGAGTTTCCTAGGCCACACTGTGGCATCTACTTCTAAGACCATTGGTGCATCCACCTATCGGCCTCTCTACAGCACTGCCCGTATCTTCAATGCGACCTCCAAGTACATGTTCAATGTTTCTGCTGGGAGTTATTATGTCAGGCTTCATTTTTATTTGCTCTCCTTGGGTTCTTTCAATGCAAATGATTTGGTGTTCGATGTTACTGTGAATGAGCTGAAGCTTTTCTCCAAGTACAACATCTCTGAGGAGATCTCGAGTAAAAATTCCTCCTTGCAGGCTTTAGGTCAAAACTCGACTGTTATGTCATTGATTAAGGAGTATTTTCTGAACATCAGCTCTAACAAGCTTAAGATTGTTTTTACACCAGATTCTGGATCGTTTGCATTTGTCAATGCTGTTGAAGTTGTCCCTGTCCTTGATACTGTGTTCTTTGATTCGGCTGCTAAGGTGGGCGGCGAAGATACAAGCAGTCGACTGAATTTGGTAGATCGGGGGCTTGAGACCATGTACAGGCTAAATGTGGGAGGACCTGAGATAGAACCCACACAAGATCCAGATCTCTGGAGAAAGTGGGAATCGGATGATATCTATATTGTGGTAGCAGGTGCTGACAGTGTCATAAGTAATAGGTCAAACATAAGCTATGCAAATCCTAATGATTCTTCTATAGCGCCTCTGTTGTTATATGAGGATGCTAGGATAACAACCAACAATGACCTTCTGGACAAGAGGTTCAACATGTCATGGAAATTTACTGTGGACACTGGCTTTGAATATTTGGTTCGGTTGCATTTTTGTGAGCTACAATATAATGGTCCAAGCCAACGGATCTTTAAAATTTATATAAATTATAGATCTGCTGCTCAGAATTATGATGTGTTTGCTCGGGCTGGGAGACAGATGAACAAGGCTTACCATGATGATTTTCTTGATTCTACTTTAGATCACACTACTAATCTATTGCTTCAGTTAGGACCAGATTCTTCGAGTAGCATTTCGGGAACCTATGCACTCTTAAATGGTTTGGAGATTTTCAAGCTTAGCCGAAACGGGAATCTAGCACATGCTTCAGATAAGATTGGTGTAGGTAGCAATGGGGAAAATGATAAAAATCAGAACAAGAACACTTTTGTGGCAGTTGGTGCTTCACTGATCTCACTGTTCATCTTTTCTGTCATATGCTTTGTATTCTTCCATCGCCGCTCACATAGGAAGAAAAGCAAGCTTGTCAAGGACGTTCCTCTAGGATGGCGGCCTCTGGTTCTTCATGATGCCACTGGAAGCACCACAAATGCCCGAGTAGCTAAGTCACCTTCTAGTACCACTGGGTTTACGACTAGCAATAGGATTGGGAGGAGGTTCATGTTGGCCGAGATCAGAAATGCAACTAAAAATTTTGACGAATCCTTGATTATAGGGACAGGAGGCTTTGGCAAGGTCTACAGGGGTGAAATTGAGGATGGTAATGTGGTGGCTATAAAGCGGGCCAATCCACAGTCACAGCAAGGCCTTGCAGAGTTTGAGACTGAGATAGAGATGCTGTCGAAACTTAGGCATCTGCATCTTGTTTCCATGATAGGATACTGTGATGAACAAAAGGAAATGATCTTGGTTTATGAGTATATGGCAAATGGGACATTGCGAAACCATCTATTTGGGAGTGATCTGCCACCACTTTCGTGGAAGCAGCGTTTGGATATCTGCATTGGTGCTGCACGTGGGATGCACTATCTCCACACAGGTGCTGAGAGGGGAATCATTCACAGGGATGTTAAAACTACCAACATACTCTTGGACGAGAACTTTGTTGCAAAGATGGCAGATTTTGGACTGTCAAAAACTGGTCCAGCACTTGACCACACTCATGTGAGTACAGCCGTGAAAGGAAGCTTTGGGTACCTCGATCCAGAGTACTTCAGAAGGCAGCAGCTAACACAGAAGTCAGATGTTTATTCCTTTGGAGTTGTTTTGTTTGAGGTTGTTTGTGCAAGGCCTGTAATAAACCCAACTTTGCCAAAAGATCAGATCAACCTTGCTGAGTGGGCCCTTCGATGGCAGCAGCAAGGAGCACTTGAGGCTATTGTGGATCCTTGGCTTGAAGGGAAATACTCATTGGAGTCTCTCAAGAAGTTTGGTGAGATTGCTGGAAAATGTCTTGCTGATGAAGGGAAGAACCGTCCAACAATGGGTGATGTCCTGTGGCACCTGGAATATGCACTACAGTTGCATGAGGCCTATACAAAATGTGAAGAAGGGAATTCTTCTCAAACTCCAAGACTAAGTGATCTGCCTCCTTGTCTTCCGTATATTAATGAAGTAGATTCCTGTCCTGAATCTGCGAGGGCAGAAGAATGTTCCATGCTGCCAAATATTTGGGCAGACCAATTTTCAGAAGATAGTATTGAAGCTGAAAACTCACAATCAGGGACATTACATTGGCATAGAAGCTGAGTTCTGTTTTCCTCTCAGTTTTATGTTTGGCATGCATCAATTTAGCTATCTACTACTCCACTGTAATTCTTTGCCTGAACTGCTCATATGACCTAAATGAGCTATAGAAGATTGAATGCAACTGCTATCCAGATAAATGCTCTGGGTTTTTGATTTTTCTACCATCTGATTCGGCTTGTTCCTTGACATCAACTCTATGCTGTGGTACCTTGTGCCTACCAATGTTAAAGTATTGTCATCTGTAAATGTCTTAACTCTAATGCTCCAGTATATGGCTTTATAAGTGATGAATTCCATTATTGTACTTGTTTCCGTTACTAGTATTCAGTTGTTATGCATCTGTTCTCCATGTTCTGTACCGTATTGGTCAAGTCATTTAAACTTCTGATTAGTCAGATTACTTTTTTAGCGATTTTGCAAGATATGCTCCTAGAAGTTTTCAACACTGAACTGATATAACTTCATTCTTCACATTTATAGAGGTCCCTCAACAAAGTTGGCCTGGTTTACACTGTATGTCCTAGTATTCACTTCTGTAAGATAAGTCCATAAAATTTGAGGGTTTATGGCTGAAATTTTTTGGAACAATTCTCCTCAATTGAAAACAAAAATCCTTAAACCCTTTTTATATATAGAGAGAGAGGGGATAACAATAGAAATTCTAATTCTAACTAATTTGAAAATAAACTAGAATCAAAGCAAATCATAATGATAAGATAACAAAATAAAAAATTGTAACTTTCAAGAAATCTATTTTAATTATTCCTATTTTAATGTATCTCTGACACTCATACCCAAGTTGGAGCGTCACCTAACTTGCAGGAGGTATAACAAATCTTGGAGTCCTCTTTAATGTTGACATTTGGTGGAGCATGAAGTAGACTTGATTGTAGCAGAAGTAGTAGTCATAGTAGACGAGCATAAGCAGTAGCAATACTATATGGGAGAATGCTGTAGTAGAGTAGTAGTCACAGATGATGGTAGTAAGATTATAGTAGAGTAGCAAACTACATATGATAGTAGTAAGGTTGTAGCAGTAGTAGTAGGCAAACACGATAGTAATAGGGTCGGGGGTCGTAGCAGTAGTAGTAGTTATAGATGGGGTAACGTTCTTGTTAGAGAGTTTAGGAAAGAACATTTTCATGTTAGTTAAAAGTTTTTTTTAAAGGTGATAGGGTGGTTATCCGGATGATAACTACTCAAATTGATTAATTAAGGGGCAAACAACATAGTCAAATTACAAATGTGCATCCCAAAAATGAAGCAAGGAAGAAATGCTAAGAATAAAATTTTTAGGGTAAGGATGTTGCCCCTTAAATATTGTTGCGTTTTTTGCATGGTTGCCTAAAAAAGGGAGGCTAATGATAGGATTGTGTAGAGCTAGATGGGTGGCAAAGATGGAGAAGCATTGCCTGCCATGTTGTGCGGTAGACGAGGACATTGACCAATTGTTTTTTGGTTGCTCTTTCTCTTGCAAGTGTGGAGGCACCTTAGTTTTCCATAGATCTCTTATTCCAACAAAAACAAGTTTTGGGGGCCTTTTAGGAGAGGGAATCAAGTCATGGGGTAGAATGCTTTCAGATCAAAAAAGAAGGTCAAGATCTTGGTGGCACTTTGGTGCATTTGGATTAGTTAAAAGTTTTATTTTATCTCTTTCTACTTTTAGAGATTTGATAATAAAAGTTTTCTAGTTTCTTAAATCTTTACAATGGTATCATAGAAAGAACGATCTTAGGGAGTTCCCTGGATCACTGACCCTCTCTCCTACACGTGGTCTTTACGTGTTCTCTATGTGAACACTATCACTGCACTTCATCTTTGTGGCCGCAACACATGCATAGGACTATCTATCGATCACATCTTTACACGTGGGTCTTCTTCCTTTGCGTGCAAGCCACGTGTGTGCTATCCGCTCAACTTTACTTTTATGGAACTAGAGTGTCTTTAATCGCTTGAGGAGCAAGGCCTCCTCCATTGCTGTGTCTTTTGTCATGGTTGCAACCCCTATTGCATCTTTAGACTAAGATGTTGGGACTTTTGATCTATCATCTGACTTCTTGGTTGAAGTCGATGACTAGTGGGGAGTTGGAGTAAGGCTTTCTCACTTCTACTACTATGTGCTTGGGAATGCTTCCCATGTGTGGTCACTATTACCACTACGACCATTGTGTGACCACTACTTTGGCTACGATCTTTATATCCTAGTGCTACTTTACTACAACAACTGGTATTTTACAGCAACTACTATTTTTGCTATAGTTTGCAATGCTCTGTGCTCCTCTGACTATCTACATTAGGGAGAACTTGTTTTGTTGTGCCTCCAAATTGGATGTTATACGATTCAACTTGGGGGGGAGTCTTAGAGAATTTAGGAAAGAGTATTTTAAAATTAGTTAAAAGTTATATTTAATTTCTTTTTACTTTTTAAAGATTTCATAATAAAAGTTTCCTAGTTTCTTAAATCTCCATAGTTCCCAAGTAGTTAGTTAGTAGTAGTGTTGGGAGAGCAATGCTCCAAGTCTCCATTCATTAGCTTCAACAGAGAAGCCATATGTTGGATTAGAAGTCTCAACATTGTGATCTAGAGACGCAGTCAGGGTAGGGATAGTAGAGGTGAGGCTATAGCCATGGTAGCAGCAAAGGTCTCAGTCCTTAGAAGAGATCACATACTCTCCAATTCTGTAGGAGTAAACTAGAGAGGAGGCTAGTCTGTCTCAGTCTCAGTAGTAATCTCTGTGGTAGTATGATTGGCTCAAGCGGGCTTATTGAACTTGTCACATCATCTGTCAGATGGGTGGTTCGTTCCCTTGCAATGGATGAAGGGAGAGTAAGTTTGACCCTGTCCACCATGATGGCCACCAGAGCAACGACCCTACCCTCTAGAGTCAACGAGGGTTGTAGTGTTAGGAATAGTAGTAGAAGAAATCATTAATGGAATATCATCAATCTTTTGAAGATTTGGTATTGCATTATAAGGCAGTAGTTGGTCCTTGGTAGATTGGTGGCGAGGGCTAAGTTTGTCGAGGAACCTGTAGGTCTGCTACTTAGTCCTTTGAGAACTCTAGGCATCATAGTTGAAGGGATGGAAGATTACAATTTCTCGTAAAGTGACTCAAAGGTTGTAGTTTTGGGTGCCGTTAAGTTTGATTGAGATGCCCTGAACTACTCGTCTAGTAGTAGAGGGCAATGTCTTGGCCTCAGTAGTAGCGGAAGATGACCCTGAAGCTGACATTGTGATCCATCATGATGATCAGCCAACCTTGCATGGAGAGATATGTGAAGGTGCGCAATGAGGTGTGCATGATGCACAAAGGTGCATGTGGTGGACAATAATAGGCATGTGATCGTTTGTGCATGAGGATTAGAGCAAATCGTGCACAAGTGCACATGAGAGAGGGCAGTGCCATGTGCTGTGGCATAATGCACATGTGCAAGAGAATAGGATTGCATGGGGGCTGCTTTCACAGGGAGGTAGCTTTGCGTGTAGGAGCGCACAGTGTTATGTGCATGTAGAGGCCAAGGCACCACACATGATTGCACAATGCTACTGTAGCAACCCATGCGCATTGGTGCACAATGGGTAGGGAACCCCTGTGCAATGTGCAGTGCATTAGCAAGGACACCTCGCGTGTTGGTGCGTAGAGTCACATAGGTCATGTGTGTGTTATGGAAAGGGATGATGTGCACGGTATGATGCACGCGAGTAGGCATGCATTGGCTCATGCCACAAGGAGGAAGAAGAGGGCCTTAGGGCTGACGATTGAGGGAGAAAGGTTCTCCTAAGATTAATTTCGCATTGATATCATGTGAAAGTTGGAAACAATTTTCATTGATTGAAAAGAGTTTTTATTAATTGAAAATAGAAATCTCTAACCCTTATTTATATAGAAAGATGGAATAATAATAATAATCCTAAATCTAACTAATTTAAAAATAAATTAGAATCAAATCACATTCTAACGATAACATAACAAAATAAAAAATCCTAACTTACTTCTTAAGAAAGTTATTTTAATTATTCATATTTTTAATTTATCTATAACAAAGACTAAAAAGAGAGTACTTTGTGTATGTTTAAATAAATAAGAAAGGACTCCTTCGAACTTCCTCATCTTTATCCTTTCCTCCACCTACATATTTTCTTGCTATCATGCTCCCCAAGGATGCCCTTCCCTCCAGCACCATCAAAAGAAGGCCTGCAATCTACCTCCCATAACCTCCTTGCTTTTAGCAACCTACTCCAACCCCTTCTCACCCTTCAAATTCCTTAGTCCTTTTCTTATAAAGCACCCATTCCCTTGCCCAGTTGGAATTCATTAGTTGTCCTCGGTGTCAGCCTTGATTGTGGGGTTGATCACAAGGCTTAGACTTTTCATGGCCAACAAAAGATTGGCCAAGCCCATTTAAGTGAGCTCATGGGCCTGGATCAGGCTGAGGCTCTTTTACTTTGTAAAATCTCAGCTTAAGCTCAGGCTTGACCCAATGTAAATGGATTAGGGACAAGATTGGTTAAGCCTATTTATTATTAAGAAAGATGAAGTCTAGAATTTATTAAATAAAAATTATAAAATGATAGGATAAAAGAGATATGGGTAACTTAAACTTAATTGATAACAAATGCGCAAGTACTAATTATTAAAATAATAAATTGATTATAAGGTTGGCGGAGGCACATGGGACGGGAGTGGGAATTTGGGAGGGACATGTGGATTAGGGGAGTTGCTTATGTTTTTATCTTATCCTATATAGGGGGTTGGGAGTGTGCAAATGATCTGTACATAAGTTATGTGCAAATGCGATAATATCTTCTACTATGAGTAACATTTTGGATTAAAAATTTGAAAATTAAGATCATTTCATATGAATATGTTGAGTACCAAATTTATAGTTAATTTGACACTTCTAACAACTATATCGAAGGGGGTTTATTTTTTATGGCCTAAGTATTAAGAAATTTGACCCTATTGGATGTACGTGTTAAGATTGTTGGGTTAGTTTCAACTATGATGTATAACATGTTAATATGAAGTGATCTCAATTTTTAAATTTTAAATGTAAAATATTAGTCGTAGTAGAAGATATTGCTGAACTTACATGCTCCTTTTTTCTATATATATATATATATTTATATGTGGGTCCTATCACTTGACCATAGTGCTTAAAATTTGGTAAATGAGCACAATTTGTTGTATATTGGATAAAGATCGAATGAAGGTAACTAATATGACAAAGTAATGAAGATGGTTTTAAAATACATCGATAATAATGAAAATTACAAAAAGAATGCATAAATCATACATTCTATAAATAGATAAGTGAATTGATTAGTAATATAAGAATAGTATTGATATTACTGAAAATGACATATGAAAAATAATGAACGATCTTAAATGACATATATTCCAAAGAAATTAAAAAGATTCGAAGAATCCCATCGTCCAATAATTCTAAACAAAGAAAGAAAGGTGTTAAGATAACGAAGAAAGATTATAACTATTGAGAGTGAATAATCTTTGTTGTTTTATTCATTAGCAAGTTTTAGTCTTTTGTATAGAGAGGGTTAAGGTATAAAAGAAAAAATGGTAAGGAATAATAAAACACTTGCTAAAAATATGAAAGGTTAAAAATAGCAAAACAATCAAGCCTAACTAATCTAATTTTAAAAATATCAAATCTAAAACATCTGCACTCCCTCTCAAGTTGGGATATGGATGTCAGAACTTGCTATATAGGAAAATGTGGTGCTATCTTTTAAGGGCCTTGGTTAGAATATCTGTCAGCTGCATCTCAAATGTCAAATGAGGCATGTTGATCTTGTCCTTTAGGATTGCATTGCATATGAAGTGGCAATTAAGCTCAATATGCTTAATTCGTTCATGGAAGACCAGATTGGAAGCAACATACATGGAAGATTTATTATCACAGTATAGAAGGACAAGAGCAAAGATTAATATATGAATATCCCACAATCCACATAATTTCACATGTAACTTGAGCCACGGATTAGTACTCTGCCCCAGCACTAGATCTGGGAACAATCGTTTAATTTTTGCTCCTCCAGGAGATTAAGTTACCTCCAAAAAATACTGCATACCTAGAAGTTGAATGTCTATCCTCAACAGATCCAGCATATTCAACACCAGAGTATGTAATAATGTTCAGTGAGCCACACTCTTGATAGCAGAGTCTTAGTCCTAGACTGCCTGTGAGATATCTCAAGGCAGACCTCTCACCAATGGTTGTATCTAGGCTTCTCTATGTGCTAACTAGCTCGACTAACAACCAAATTGATATCCGACTTGGTTACTGTCAAGTATAGTAGTTTCCTAACCTTGCTGCAGTATTGTGTGATCCTTCATTGGCTATGCTATTATGACCTGAGCTCCCACCTTAGTAGGAGCTTGAGTCGAGTCATCAAATTCCCAAGATCTAGTCATCTATTACAAAAATATAGAATAATAAATCATTCACAATGCATTACATCAAGCATAAATAAATATAAAATAAGAGGAATAAAACTACACTCAAGAAGATATTATTAAAATATTCAAAGCTATCAAATGTATGGATACAATTAAAGAAAATAAATAGGAACTAAAAGAAACTAAAAGAGTACTATGGAAATCGAAGTAAGAAAGGAAACATCAAAACTAGAATTGTGACTATAACTACCTAACTACGATGTTGAATTCAGACTGGCACCATATTAAGACCTGTGCTGCTTGAGCCTTTTAAGACGTCTGGACTATGGGTCAGACGTCTAGACACCTTACCAGACGTTTGGAAATCGAAAAGTTTGAGTACGAGCTTGCATCTGCACGTGTGCTGCACGCAGACAGTACACCCCCCTCGTTTTCCTTCTTCGCTCTCCTTGCCCCCAGCAAAACCCTAAACCCACACCCTTATAAATCTCCCTCCTCTCTCTTGTTCCACCCCACTTCCCAGCCACCTTCCTCCTTCCCTCCAGCAAGAGCAGCAGAGCAAGTGAGAGCACGGGAGTGGCGTGAGAAGGAAAGGAGTAGCGTGGGAGGGAGAGGAGTTGAGCTTGCGAGCTCATGTGGGATCTCACCGATGAGCGCACGGCCGGAGCGGCGCACGCGCGAGATGGAGGAGTGTGTCGGGGAGGTCCTCCCCGACATTGCTGCAGTCGGAGTTGCAGGCGAGAGGGCTCGGTGCAGCCACGCGCGGTGCGAGAGGGCGGAAGCAGGTTCTGGTTCTGGGTTTTTCCCAGAATCAGACGTCTGGACCGACGTCAAGATGATGTAGCCGACATCTAGAGGAGGTTCCAGATGTTTGAGGAGTAGACTTTGCGAAGGTACGTCTTCTTTGCGGATACGACCATGCAGGCCGCTCCGCCGAGGCACTGTTGCATGCCTTTTTGAGGAGATTTGGTGGATTTCATACATGTTTCGCTTCGGGAAGGCACGGGATGCCCTCTCAAGCATTTCGGACGTCTGGGCGACATACCAGACGACAGGAAGCGCTTCCAGATGTCTGGAGAGGTGGTCGAACGTCTGGAACTGGGTCTAGACGGTCCAGAGGAGTTCCTGGACATCTGAGGATTAGCGTAGGGTTGAGGTATAGCACTGGACACTTTTAAGATGTTTGGAAGTTGTTCCAGATGTCTGATTTGAGTCAGAAACATGATTTTTGACCCGTTTACGATCCGTTTGAGGTTCATTTTCCATAATTAAGATACCGATGCTTTCCGTATGAATTCCTCTACTTGTTAGAAGACTTTCTATACTGTTCTGAGTATTCTCTTGTAATTGATCCTTGTTATAGGACTTTGTTCCATTGTAGGTTTGGGACTTGCTGAGGCATGTGAGCCTACCGTTCAAGCCCCCACTACTCCTGGGTTTACTGGTAGAGTGGCTTCCCTTAATTTAAATACAAACCTGAATGCATGTGTGGAATGAATGATTAGAACCTAGGGTATGGCATGAATCCTATGACTAGAAATACTGGAATGTCTGTATTGAATGAATGGATTACAGTCTTGAATGAGTAGATAGAATGATAACAATTGCCTGTAGATGAATAACAGTTGCCTACGAAATATGTAGTAATTGTGCTAGTTAACTGTTAAATATAACTTTCTTGTTGCACATGTGAAATGACATAATATGAGCTGCATGTATATAATTTGGAAATGGAAAGGTGAATGTTGGAAATACTAGCTACCTGTGAATAACCTGAATATGGAAATGTGAACGATAGAATTACAAATTGCATGTGTATAACCTGAGAATGGAAATAGAAATGATGTATGGAATGGTTTGAGGAATATGAGCATGAACCCTATGGGGAATTAGGAGTAGAGATCTTGGAAATAAATGGAATGGAACTGGAAATGTGAGTAGAGAAGTGAACTGGCCATTGAGTACGGAGTATCAAGGAGAGCGACTGTCCCCCTGTTTACTGTAGAGTGGAGCTAGCCATCCTTGGATTGGGACCTGGGGTTAGGATTGGCCACTCTGTACTGACTTTTTGGCCCTCGCGTACACAGTACCGAAAAGAGCTACTAGTGTAGGAAGAGAGTTAGCCACCCCACGAGACCTGGGGTTCAGCTAGCCACCTTACACCGACTTGTTAGGCCCACTGGGTAAACCAAGGTAGTCAAGCAAGGGTGCGCAGACTGTGGAGGGGCGAGACCCCTGTTTGGTTCTTAGGGGCTAGACATCTGTTACTGAAAGGGCTAGGCCTTATACTGGTTCTGAGCTGTGCTTTGGGCGCATCTGCTAACGGAAACGATTGACCGCGTGCCAGTGCGGGGTAGCTACCCGTGCGCTTATCGCGTGTGCCGTAGTCACCGTTACGTCTGTCCGTGACCTTGGGGTGGTTGACTGGGTGTAGGACCACCACGGGAGACTCTCCCGGCCAGGAGAGCACCACGTGTGACTTCTACTCTTTGGAAAGACTGTAATCAAGATCGTTCTCACGATGAACATTCGAGATTAAGAAAGAGACCTGGTAAATAAACTAAGTGGTGAAAAAGAATAAGTAGTTAAAGAAAGTAATTGAAAAACAACAGCTACCTGTCCACCTTTACTCTTTAGTTAATTGGTTGTCACTCTACTCAGCGTTCGCTGACGTTTTGTACTCATAACCCCTTTTCAGGTCCAGGTGTTGAGCAGCCAGAGTCTACGGCTGCAGAGGGTGCTGGGCCCAGTAGAGCCCAGTAGTTATAGCTTCTTGTTGTACTCCTTTTCTGTTGTAGTGAGTAGTTTCTTGCACCTCTGTACTCTTACATTTTGTACTTTATATTCCTGTACCTGGTTACTTTTCTACTGTTGTGGTGGTGTGTACTGTAGTAGTTTTACTTCTTTACTGCTGTACTTTTTTTATTGTTAGTTACTTAGTATAGTGAATGTGGTTTACTTTCCTATTTTTTGGTTACTTTTTTGTTGGACAACTGGGTCTTGAGATTAGTCGAGTCGATCCGGTCTCATATCCTATAGGAATTCGGGAACCGTGTCGTAACACACCATTAGCTCCTACACCCACAGAGTCCAGTTGTATCTCTCTGGGACTTGAGTACATAGTCCACAAAAAATGTTAGTGATTGCTGAGTAGAGTAACAAATAATGAAAAAGAGAGTAAAGCTAAACAAGTACGAAAATAAGAAAAATGGGTATTATTATCAATTATTTTCATTTATTTTTTATTAATTTATTATCTGTGCCTTGCCACAATTTTAGTTGTCTATCCAAATCAGTTTCCTTAGAAGGTGTGAGGAATTTTGTTGCAATATCCTAAATGGTAGATTACATATGGGTCACCTCTTTGCCTAAGGGGATGTTCCGTATCCGCTCTATCGCATAGGTAATTGCCTTGAGGTCCTGGCTAACAAGGTGAAGTGGTGACTACGGTTTGTGCGATAAGCATGCAGGGATTTACCCTGCAATTACACATTGCCAGTCCTTTCTACTACAAGGTATGGGAGCAAAACAACTCCAACATCTCATAACAGTTAGTATCTCTGTTTTAATACACCAAAATTATGTTATCTGTCAAGATTAATCTCTCAGGACTCTTTCATTGACTCATGGAAAGGAGCAAAGCTCGCCGTAGTATTCCAGTGAGTCTTTTATATTTCTTTGAGTCTAGATTATTTGTAAGGAACCTCAAATTGTTTTTCGCGCTAAACATAATTTTCTAAAATCAAGTTTTTAGATTAATTGATCGATCAATTAGTAACATGATTGACCAAATCTCTTTGATCAACCAATCAACTTAGTTAATCGACCAAATATACTCAAATTAGGAAGTTCATTAAAATCCCTTTAATTAATTAACTTAACTAATTGACCAATAAGTGATTGATCAAATAACTAGTTTGACTAACCAAAAATCATTTCGATCGATCAAATTACCTTAATTGATCGACCAAATGGATTCGAACAACTTCCTTTCTAGGTCGATTTTCTAGTATAAATAGATGACCTTGATAGCCCTTTTCTACGCACAATCAAGAAATAAAAATCTCTAGAAAAAGAGCTTTCGTACTTTCATCTCTGTAGTGCTTCTACGCTTCTACTCCTACCTTTCAAAAGAACTTCGATCAAAAGGTCTCTTCGAAAATATCAGTTTGATTTTCTATTGAGGCTCCATAGGATTTCATTGTATTTACTTTTATCTACTACTTTTATTCGGGTCCTAAGTTGTTGGGAAGACCCATTGTTGTTGTTGTTGATATGCTTTAATGGATTTACCATCCTCATTTCAAGTGATGCGTTAATGGATTGACTAGTTTGACTAGTTGGGAAAATCCTAAGCTGGGAGGCTTAGGAAGTGGTTTTTACCCGTAGAGGTTTCCATTATAAATTAAGGTGCAATCGCGTATGAATTTCTGTGGCTTGAATTTATTTGCTTTTTAGTTAAATTTTTTATATTATTAGTGATACTATTCACCCCTCTTTTAGTATACTGCTTTAGATCCGTAGGACCTTCATTTGGTATCAGAGCCATATCCATCCAAAAGATGTCAAAGTCTTCTGCTACCTTGTATGTTGAGGGACAATCCATAGTTCGTCCTCTGCTGTTTGACGGTACTAACCATAGATATTGGAAGACTAGGATGCAGATTTTCTTGGAATCCATGGATTTTGAAGTTTAGGACGTCATTGCTTCGAAATACACACGCCCCGAGATCAAGGAGTTGTAGTGACTCCAAACCAGAAGAAGTTGGTGATCCACAATGCTAAAGCGATGAATGCAATCTTCTATGGACTCTCAAAGGAAGAGTTCAATTGAGTGTCGGCCTGCAAAATAGCTCATGAGATCTGGAGCATCTTGTAAGTCACTCATGAAGGTACCTTCAAGGTAAAAGAAAATCGAGTCAATTTATTAACCTAGAAATATGAGTTATTCAGGATGAAGGTGAAGTCCATCAAAGAGATGTTTACAAGGTTTGTGACATCATAAACTCTCTAAGAAACCTGGATCAAGAGATCAAGAATGATGCCCTGGTGAGAAAGATTCTTCGATCTCTCACCAGCGATTAAGAAACCAAGACCACTTCCATCCAGAAGTCAAAGGATCTGACAACATTACAACTGGATGTTTTGATTGGAAGTCTCATGGTGTATGAAGTATAGATTCAGCACATGAAGGAGAATGAGTGAAGGAACGAAGAAGACTATAGCGCTCGAAGCCAACGACCATTCAGAAGAAACCTCTAGCAAAGAAGAAGACGACATCACTCTTCTCTCACGAAAGTTTAGAAAGTTCCTCAAAAACAATAGGAACTAGAGAAAGAAGAAGGAAGAATCCAAGGAAGAAGCCGTCATCTGTTACAACTGCAAAAGGAAGGGACACATTCGAAAGGATTGTCTACTTCTTAAAAAGGAGATAGAAAGAAAGAAGAGAGAATTCTCCAAGAAAGTTGGCAAGAGGAAGGCTCTTTAAGCAACTTGGGATGAATCTGACTCAAGCTCAGAAGAAGAAACCTTTGGTGAAGAAGCTCTTCTAGGACTCATGACTCTAGAAGATGAGGTAACATCTTTTACCCCTGAAGAGTTATCATAAGCATTTTATGAAATGCATGATTAAGCTAAATCTTTTAAAGTAGAAAATAGAAAATTAGTAAAAACTCTAGATGAGGAAAATGCACTGAAAGAGAAACTTGCATCACAAAATTAGAAGCCGTCTCTCGAGATCACATCACTTAGAGCACATATAGATGAATTAAAGCTAGACATTAACAAACTTAAAGAAAAATCTGCTACTCTTCTAAATGATCTATCAAAATTCACAAAAGTAGTCATAATCTTCATAAATTATTAGGAACACAAATCCAGACTACCACAAGATTTAGGTTAGGATATATACCTAAAAATGATCATGAAGCATCTACTTCAAACCAAAAAATCAAGAAATATAGTTTGCCTAAACAAGCAACAATAACTAACAATCGTGGACCCAAAAGAAAATGGGTATCAAAAGCACTGTTGGAATCCTATTTTGTAGGAAACTTTCAAAGCCTAATTAAGTACTTAGACTGGATCCACTACAAGAATATTGAGTATTGCCGACTGTTAAAAACAGTTGGCAATGTTCAAATAACTGTCGAGAAAAAGGGTCGAGGAATGTACTATTGCTATTGGATTTTCTAGGCCATTTTCGGACATTACTATTGGGAAAAAGGCAGACCAACGCTTGACGTTTGGTTATTTCTCTCGTCTGTTTTCGACGGTCAAGAAAGCTTTTTCGCGTTCGTTATAAATAAACGGTCGAGAATATTTACATCGACCAGTATTTAAGCAGTCAACTAAGATCATATTCTCGATCATTTATCAATAACGGTCGAGAATGTTTGTATTGTCGTTCGTTTGTCGACAGTCGAGAATATTAATATTCTCGACCATTCCTATATAATGGTCGGAAATTCCAATATTCTCGTCTGATTTCAAATGGTCGAGAATATTAATGTTGTCAACATTTCCTAAATAATGGTCGACAAATCTAATATTGTCGTCCATTAAAAATGGTCGAGAAAGCTTTTTTTTTTAAATTTGTTTAATTTATGTGGAAGACCTGTAAAAAAGCTACAAATCTAGTAAAATATAATCAATCATACAACTTAAAATATTTTTGCATCTAATTAAAACACACAAAATCAAAATAAAAATTTCATATATGAAATAACATATACAGAGTTCATTATAAATGATAATGTATAAAAGAAATACAATCATGCTGTGGCACCAATGCCTCCAGCACCGCTACCATCTAGATCATCGTGACGACGGCGATCTCTATGCTGATGAAGGGATGGGTGATCAATACCTCCCTTCTGAAGTCATGCTAGCAGGTCGTTGATGGTCTTGTTAGATTCCTTGGCTTATATCGTGTTGTCCCTGACTAACGTCGTCAGCTCATTGATCCGCTAGGCATTCTTCTCGTCTTTATGGCGTAATGCTGCAATCTCCTTCCTCATCTCACGCACCTCAGTTGAAGAGGATGATGCTCCCCTTTTCCCATATCGCCACGAGATGGTCTTGCTCCTCCCTGCGCTATGGACGTACCTGCCATGTTCAGGTGTTATGATGGTCCGATAGGCCTCCACTGCTGTTAGTGGCTGCTGAACTGTAGTAAAGTTGACATCTTCAGGAGGATGCATTAAGTTGATTATATTATCCTGAAAGATATTGAATTACGTTAAGTAATTTCATTTAATTATATAATTACGAAATCAAATAAAAGTATTTGTCTTTTTTAACTTACGTGTTTCTGTTGGTATGTGTCACTAAGCCACTCTATTTCCGTCACCACTCATCTTGCTATGAGTGGCCTCATATACTCTCACCTGATCAAGCTGGGTACCTTGATGCTTGGCGGACTATAATAATTTGAAATAGTTAATTTTAAAAAAATTAAAAATTTTTGTAAGGTTTGAAAGAAAATAATAATTAAAGGTACTTACGTATATGGATTTCATTGAGCCTATGCTTCTCTTACCGAAGACATGGGTCTTCGGGGGAGCCTTAGCTCTATTTTCCTTATTCTTCTTGACCTGCTCCTGAAATAAAGGTACAATTTATTAACGTAGAAATTAGTTAAATAAATAATAACATATGAAATACTTTTACCTGCATCGTTGGATCATGTCAATGCTCGCACTCTTCCTTCCAAGTGTGTGGTTGTATCAAACGAGGCACATAATGCAATGCCTCATCATGATTCATGTTCTTATAATACTAAAAAATATAATTGTAATGTTAGAAATTGAAATTGCACTAGAGGGGGGGTGAATAGTGAAATTATATAGTATTGTAATACAACAAATTCAATCACACAATATACTCAATTATTTTTAGGTGGAAACCCAAGATGGGTGAAAACCACCACCTAAGCCAATCTCTTGACTTAGGATTTTCGATCACAAGGTGATCAATCCACTAACCACACTACTTAAACGAGGGTAGTGTACCTCAATTACAATTCCCACCTCCGATCCCTAAACGGAGGTTTCTCTCTTCAAAATGAAGAGACGGGGACCCGACAGGCCGGATACCCAAAATACAGAAATTAACAAGTAAAAATAACACCTATAGAGCACCCCAATAATTTAGTTGCTTTCTTATCTACTAAGCATGAAAAGAACTCCCTGATGATTTGCAGAACGGAGCGAGCCGGGAGTATGGATTTGCCCTTTGATCAGAGTATTAGCACAGCACAAGGGCAAGATGGAGCTTAGAGTAGTGAGCAAGAGATTTTTCTAATGGAATCGTATCTCAAGAGGTGTGTTTTGCCAAAGAAGAGTTGTAGTCTATTTATAGGAAAGTTTGGAACCTTCAAGAACACTTGGGAGAGCTCTTTTAGCCGTTGGAGACAAATCCCAAGAGTTTAGGATGAAATCCACACAAAATCAGGGCAATGATGATTCTGACAGCAACATCAGACGTCTAATTATATGATCAGACGTCTTACAGGACGTCTGATTTTTACTATGGTCGTCTAATCTTGCAGGACATCCTTAACGGACTCTATTGGATCAAAAGAAGGACGTCTGATATTATGTCATAAGACGTCTGATTAGTTTACTGGACGTCTAATGAATGGTGCATTCGTTCCTGTTATCATCAGATCCAAACAGGGTTCTAGGTTTAGAGGATCAGACGTCGTTACGGACGTCTGAGGACATTAACAGACGTCTGGAAACCTAAATACTCTTCCTTCCTGCTTCTGCCAAAAGATTATGTTGCCGTAGACAGATATGCACAGAAAATCATGGCTAACGGTTCAAAGGTAGACGTCTGTAAGTGTGTCAAGACGTCTTGAAATTATTTTTGCCTACGAAAAGTCTAACGGTTAGTATGAGGACGTCTGGGTAAATAATCAGACGTCTGTGAACGGTTATCGACGTCTGAAAGTGAAGTCCTTCGACTGATGTTTATGAGGAGATGAACAAAGGCAGAAATATTTGAAATTAGACGTCTGATACACATGTCAGACGTCTTATGGTGGAAAATCAGACGTCTTGACTTTGTCCTGGACGTCTGATAAAAGTATAAGAGTTGGATTATTTTTTCTAATTTATCCTAAGTGTAGAGAGCCTAAGTTAGCTATTTATAGGTTATGTTTGGGGGCTCTTTACAATATTTCTAGACTCAAATAAGATGAAAATTACAACCTTTGAAAGTTTACATGAAAAAAGCCTAAGACCTAATACTTATGCTACTCGTCTTCACGCTTTTAATCTCCCATCTTGGAAAGCTTTTTGAAATCCTGCAAATATGTTATTATAGAGAGAAAACAATATGCTACGCTTTATTTATTATTTCATTTTCTACATTTTGTAAAATCATCAAAATATTATATATGAGTGGTTGAACTAACAATCTCCCCCTTTTTGATGATTTTCAAAATATAGCTGTAGGTTCCTCTTTCCTCCCCCTAAAGGTTGTACTTGATAGCCTTTATCTATTTAAGAAGGTTGTTTTTATATTATTCCTTAATTTCTTACCTACATTCTTCTCCCCCTTTTTGAATATCATCATGAAGGGTTGTTTAAAGGGAGTCAAAATCCAAACTACAAGAGTGATATCTACAAAGTAGAGTGCGTGACTAAAATTGCATGTTTAAAAGATGACAAGGCATTAAGGAAAATTGATTAGGAATAGAAATATTTAAGCATGGACTAGCTATTTGTTCCCAAAAATATTAAGTACAGGGTCAAGGCCCCTTAATACAAACTTAGAATAAAAGATAGAAAAATAGAAGCACTAAAACTATTCTTCTTGATCTTGGCGGCGGCGGCGACGAGCGGGTCCTTGTCCTATCTGCAAATTTTGAACATCTGATCTAAGTTCGTTGATGTCGCGTCTCATGCTTCCCATGTAGGTGTACATCTCGCCGGTTCGACGCAGCAGGAGGGAGATGCCGGAGGAGAGGGAATCTGTGGCTGGATCCCATGCTTCATCAAAGCTCGAGCGGGGAGCTTCTATTTGAAGGGGCCGTGGTTCATGGAAGTCTGGAAAGGGTGGAAGGGGCTCTTCTTCCATGGGTTCGTCGGCGGGCTCAAGATGTTCTCTAAGTATATGCATCTTGGCGGCTGTGGCCCGGTTGTAAGGCTCAATTTTCTTGTCAACTGCTTGGTCAGTTATGGAAATCCGATGGGATAAAAAGATTTTGGATAGAATAGACCCAAACGGAAGTGATGCCCCATGGTCCTCATTCATGACGCGAACAATGAGGCGGCAATAATTGAAAGGAATATGACGAACGGCCGCAAAAAGGAGTGCCTTGTGTTGGCGCAAGATGTAATCAAAACCTCCCGATTTGTTTAGGAGGTCCCACCCAAAAATGCGAGAGAGTAGACGTGGAAGGGGTTTGAGATTTTTGCACGGTAGAGTGCCAAGGTTTTCAACATATTTTTCTGGGAGAACTAACTCTTGATTGATGATTTCTGGGTCGTATTGCCTCAGAATGTCATTGAAATCATTTCCCTCATTGGGGATGGCTAGAAGGTCGGAGATAGTTTCGGATGTGATGTGTATTTCGCGACCAAATAGGCGGGTATGGAGTTCAAGTTCATCGTTGCTGTAGTCCTCAACGATGTTGGCATAAAAGAGACGGCAAAGATCAGGGAACACACCAAGAGTTCCAATGCCGGAGTGGAATTGACGGTCAAAATATTGGAAAAGATGGAGAGTTTGGAAGTGTTCCCGAAGGTTCAAATGGGCAAAATCATTCCAAACAATAAAACGAGGGCATTTAACTTTGGCATTCGCGAAACGACGAAATCGCTGCCTAGCGATGTCACCCCGCAATTGATCTGCCAAATAAGTGGAAGAGGAACTGGAAGATCCCTCAACTTGCTTCCTACGGGGAGGCATATTTGGTGGAATGGGTGGTTAGGTTTAGGAAAAATGAGTGGTGCGTTGAGGATAGAATACCTGCAAAAAAGAAACAACCATTCAACCAAACAACATTCACCCAAAACATAGTTTCAAACACTGCAATCATCATGAAAAAATATGTGGCAGTATGCCTTGAGGCAATACAACCTGCCATGTAGTTGTGGCAATATACCTTTGGATGCAAGCCACTAAAATGTCGGCTTGATCCTCATGAGGTAATACCCTTGCCATGGAAGATGCAGCTAGGGCTAACAGGGTTTTCTTGACCGAGGGTTAGGGTTTTAAGGCTGATAATGATATGAAATGCACATGTAGGTCAAGTGAATCAAGAAGGAGAACTAGATGCTACAAGGCCGTGGGTAAATGAGCATGAAAATGCCCTAGGAGTTGAGAGGGTATACCCACGGGAGGAGGGAAGCCTCCAAATGCGCGGTCGAGAGGCAGGGAGGACGCGCGCAGAGGAGCAGCAGTTCCGTCAGTCGTCGAAGAGGCGCGACGGTCGTCTGGCTGTGAGCAGAACTTCGCCAACTGCTGCTGTGGGCCGTCGGGTGTGAGGGAGAGCGGCGCGCAGATCTTGTGTGGGGTAGGGATTTTGGACAGGAGAGTGGGACCTTTGCGAAGGGGATCTTATATCCCAAGGTCACCGAGCAAGTCTCCCCCTGAAGTTGGGGAGATTTGCATTTCAAACCGTCCAGAGAAAAGTCGCGACGCGCAGATTTTTCCCCGATCAGACGTCTGTCAACGATGTCAGACGTCGGGATTTGCCAGAGGGATTTTAGCCCATTTCAGGGAGACGTCTGTTTTATTCATCAGACGAATAATCAGACGACTAATTATAATATAGACGTCTGGTTTCTGCAGGAATCCTCCCCAGCAAAAAGATTTATTCTCCAGGTTGTCGTCTGATTTCTTACTCAGACGGCAATGAAGACGTCTAAATTTAATATTAGACGTCCAATTTCTGCAGACAGACCTTCCTGGATTTTCGTTTAAAGTTACAAGGTCGTCCGCTTTTCCTGTCAGACGATCCCTACGACGTCCAACCACATATTCAGACGTCCGACAGGCAGTACATGTTCTCTCTCCGAGATAGACGTCTGTCAACACATTTGGACGACATTTCAGACGTCTGTGTGGTTTACCAGACGTCTGATATGACTGTTTTGTTATATAAAATCGTCGTCTGTCCCAGATGTTTAGACGACGAATTTTAATGTCTAAGACGTCTGATTATTTAATCAGACGTCTGAGATTGGACAGAGTATGCATTTGGATGTTTGAATGAAGGCTTAGTGAAATCAAGGTTCAATCTATGCTCATGACAAAAGAGGTTCCATTAAATCACTAAATTCTTCAAATATCACTTAGCTTACATATGCCTAGTTTCCTACGTATATAATTAAAGCGATCATAATTCAAAGGTTTAGTGAAAATATCAGCTAATTGCAGTTCAGTACAAATAAATTCAACTTCGATTTCTCCCTTAAGTACATTGTCTCTCAGGAAGTGATGTCGAACATCAATATGTTTTGTGCGAGAGTGATGTACGGGATTTTTCGAGAGGTTGATAGCACTAGTATTGTCACATAATATTTTTATCTTGTTAAATATCAAGTTAAAATCCTTCAAAGTACTTTTCATCCAAAGCACTTGGGAACATGCTAGTGCAGCGGCTATGTATTCAGCTTCTGTAGTTGATAAAGCTACACTAGATTGTTTCTTTGAGAACTAAGAGACTAGTGATTCGCCTAAGAATTGGCACGTCCCACTAGTACTCTTCCTATCAGTGCGGCTACCTGCGTAGTCCGCATCGCTATATGTAACTAAGTTGAATTGTGGACTCCTAGGGTAGAATAAGCCATAATCAGATGTGTCAACTAGATATCTAAATATTCGTTTTACAGCATTTAGGTGTGATTGTTTAGGATTTGATTGAAACCTAGCGCATAAGCAGGTACTAAACAAAATATCAGGTCTACTGGAAGTTAAATACAGTAAAGATCCAATCATGCTACGATAGAGCTTTTGATCTATGGGCGTACCTGATTCGTCCAAGTCTAAGGAAGTTGTGACACTCATAGGAGTGTTCTTCCCTTTACTTTTGTTCATATCAAATCTCTTCAACATCTCCTTTGTGTATTTAGATTGACACACAAAGGTTCCAATTTCGAGCTGAGTGATTTGCAAGCCCAAGAAAAACTTGAGTTCACCCATCAAACTCATTTCGAATTCTTCCTGCATAATTTCTGAAAACTTTCTACACATAGATTCATTAGTAGCACCAAATATAATATCATCTACATATATTTGAACTAATAAAATGTCTTTTCCTTTTCTTTTAATGAATAATGTGGAATCAGCTTCCCCTATAGAGAATTTTGCATTTAACAAGTAGTCTTTAAGCCTTTCATACCAAGCTCTAGGAGCTTGCTTTAGACCATATAGTGCCTTGTTTAATTTGTAGACAAAATGAGGCTTATCATGAGACTCAAAACCAGGAGGTTGTTTTACAAAAACTTCCTCCTTAATGAATCCGTTAAGAAACGCGCTCTTAACGTCCATTTGAAAGAGTTTAAAGCCAAGAAAGGCGGCATAAGCAAGAAGCATGCGAATTGATTTGAGTCGAGCTACGGGAGCGTAGGTCTCATCAAAATCAATTCCTTCTTCTTGGTTGTACCCTTGTGCTACCAACCGAGCCTTATTTCGAATAACTATACCGGATTCATTCAACTTGTTCCGGAATACCCATTTGGTACCTATTACCGTTTGCCCTTCAGGCTTAGGTACTAGATCCCAAACTTCATTCCTTTGGAATTGGTTGAGTTCCTCTTGCATGGCCATCATCCAAGTTTTTTCGGAGCATGCTTCCTCGACACTCTTCGGTTCAACTTGAGATACAAAGGCGGAGAGACCAAAGGTGCAACTAAAACGAGATCGGGTTTTAACGCCATCAGAAACACTTCCAATGACTTGACTTTCAGGATGATCCCTTTGATATATCCAATCTTTTGGAAGATTATGGATATTGGAGTTTGGAATGTTAGACACATCAATAGTAGAATCATCTTCATCATCCATATTGACTCGGTCAATGGAGGAATGAGGAGATTCATCGAAGGAGACATGAAGGGTTTCCTCCACTATTAATGTGGTCTTGTTAAAAACCCAATATGCCTTACTACGTGAGGAGTAACCAATAAAGATGGCTTCTTCACCTTTGGCATCAAATTTATCTAAATTAGAGCGGGTATTCAAGACAAATATCGACATCCAAAAACTTTAAAATAACTAATTTTGGGTATTTTCCCATAGTATAGTTCAAAACAAGTTTTTCGCAATCCGGATCGAATTAAGGTGCGATTTAACACGTAACAAGCCGTGTTAACCGCCTCAGCCCAAAAGTACTTCGGTAACCCCGAGTCTATGAGCAATGTTCGAGCACACTCTTGAAGAGTACGGTTCTCTCTCAACCACCCCATTTTGTTGAGGTGTTCGAGGAAAAGAGAACTCATGAGCAATACCATGCTCTTGACAAAAATCATCAAATAAGGAATTTTCAAACTCGCCCCCATGATCACTACGGATACGAGTGATTTGGTAGCCTTTTTCAGTTTGAATTTTCCTACAAAAAATAGAAAAGACGGAAAACACTCCTTTAGATCTCAAGAAGGAGACCCATGAAAACCTCGAAAAATCATCTACAATTACAAGGCAATATTTGCATCCACTGAGGCTCTCATATTTTGTTGGTCCAAACAGATCTAGGTGAAGTAGTTCTAAAGGTCTTGATGTGGATATAACTTCTTTGCTTTTAAAACTAGATTTTATAATCTTACCTAATTTACATGAATCACAAATAAGCTCATTTAAAAATTTTCTTTTAGGAAGACCTCGGACTAGTTCATGTTTAGCTAATTTTTGAACCAGCTTCATATGAACATGTCCTAGTCTTTTATGCCATATACTTAACTCATCATTTGCTATAAGACATTCATAAGTGCCATTTTTATCAAATTCTACGACATAAATGTCTTTAAATCTAGTTCCCTTAAGAAGGGTTTCATTGGTTAATGCATGCATAATTTCAAACATTTTAGAAGTAAACACTACTTTAAAACCCTTATCACATATTTGACTTACACTTAAAAGATTATGTTTTAGTCCTTTAACTAGAGAAACATTTGAGATGGGAGAGAGAGGGTTACCTATTTTACCAAGGCCAATAATATGGCCCTTGTGGTTGTTGCCAAATGTAACTGTTCCTCCATCCGTAGGTTGGAGGTCCAAAAATAGGCGCTTGTCTCCTGTCATATGTTTGGAGCATTCGGAGTCCATCACCCATCGGCCTCCTTGGTGGTGGTGGTCTCCTTGTCTTCCTTCTTGTAGACCTTCTTCCTCCTACAAAAGATCTTCGATGGTGACTTGGTGTTTCTATAGGTCTTTCTAATTTGAGTCGTCCATCCTTCATTTTGTATATCCAATTTTTGACATTATGATGTCCTTTCATCCCTACAAAACAAAGTGAGAGTTGTCTTTTCGGTATCCATTGTAAAGTGGATCCGTATTTGTTAGTGTTCTCCTTTAGAGGAGGGTCCCTTTTCGGCTCACTTTGACTAGGCTCATAAAAGCCTAATCTAAATTTACTTGAGGAAGGTTTTTGATGGGCAATGAGTTTGTCCAAGTTATCTTTCCCCTTTGTAAATTTGGCTAGGTCCTCAAGAAGTTGGTTTGACTTTTCTTTGAGATGATTTATCTCTATTTTCATTATATCTAGTTTATCTTCTAATGCCCTAATCTCTACTCTAAGTAAGCCATTTTCATCCTTTTTAAAAGAGTTTGATTTTTCAAGCACATGGATTTTGTCGAGTAATTCTTCTCTATCTAAAAATTTTTGTTCACTCATTGCTGTATACAAATCATTTGTTAATGACTCTTTCTCAATCATTAGATTTCTTATTTGCATATTTAAAGCAGTGGTTTCTTTTGTAAGAATTAGATTCTTTTCTTCAAGATCATTGATTAATCTCTTATTTTCTAACTTTTCTTCTTTTGAAGCCTTGCTTTGGGTTTTAGTTTTCTTAAGATCTATATATAATGAATCAAAGGCATCTTGTAATTCATCCAAAGAGTAGGGGTTTACCTCAGGTTCCTCAGATTCAGACTCGGAACCATCATTTGTTGCCATTAGTCCCAAGCATGCCGTTTCTTCATTTGTTTCCTCCTCCTCTTCTTCTTCGGAGGTGGAGTCATCCCACGTTGCTTGAAACGCCTTCTTCTTGAATCCTTTCGGTTTGGAGATCTTCTTGTAGTCAGAAGGCTTCTTGGGTTTCTTCTCATCATCCCTTTTGAGTAAGGGACAATCTTTCCTTATGTGACCTCTCTTTTTGCAATTATAGCAAATTAGAGGATCTTCTTCTCTTTTCCTTCCCTTGATCTCTCTTCTATTTCTGAGAAACTTTTTAAACTTTTTAGCTAATAAAACAAATTCTTCGTCATCGGTACTTACCTCATCATCCGAAGTAGCTTTGAAGGCTAAGGTCTTCTTCTTTGGCTCCGATGAGATTGATTTCTTCTTTTGCTCCATTTTTGATTCGTAAGCCATGAGATTCCCAAGTAGATTTTCCATGTCTAGATCCTCTACTTGGTTGGCTTCTTCTATTGCCGTTACCTTTTGCTCCCACTCAGGTCCAAGGGAGCGAAGGAGCTTCCCTTGAAGCTCCCCCTTTATAAATGTCTTTCCTAAAGACTTGAGGTTATTCACGATTAACGTGAATCGGGTGTACATGTCCCCAAGTCTTTCATTCTCCTTCATAGAGAAAGCTTCGAATTCCTGCGATAACAAGTTTATCTTTGAGGATTTAACTTTAGATGTACCTTCGTGAGTAACCTCCAAGGTTCTCCAGATCTCGTGGGCGGTTTCGCATTGGCTGATGCGGTTGAATTCCTCCGAGCTGAGAGCGCAGTAGAGTGAGTTCATTGCCTTGGCATTCAGTCCAAGGTGATGGATTTGCTCCACTGTGTAACCAGTTTCTGGTTTCTCGGGAATGACGTATGCGGATTCGCATTTCTCCCAAATGGAGAAATCGTTGGCTTGAAGCCACATCTTCATTCTCAGCTTCCAGTAAGTGTAGTTGGTTCCTTCGAAGAGTGGTGGTCGAGTGGTGGATTGCCCCTCCAATCTGCTTGTGGAAATGGCCTTCCCCTCCATGTGATCTTTCCGCGGATGTTACTCCTGTAGGCGGAAAACCTGCTCTGATACCAAATGAAATTGCACTAGAGGGGGGGTGAATAGTGAAATTATATAGTATTGTAATACAACAAATTCAATCACACAATATACTCAATTATTTTTAGGTGGAAACCCAAGATGGGTGAAAACCACCACCTAAGCCAATCTCTTGACTTAGGATTTTCGATCACAAGGTGATCAATCCACTAACCACACTACTTAAACGAGGGTAGTGTACCTCAATTACAATTCCCACCTCCGATCCCTAAACGGAGGTTTCTCTCTTCAAAATGAAGAGACGGGGACCCGACAGGCCGGATACCCAAAATACAGAAATTAACAAGTAAAAATAACACCTATAGAGCACCCCAATAATTTAGTTGCTTTCTTATCTACTAAGCATGAAAAGAACTCCCTGATGATTTGCAGAACGGAGCGAGCCGGGAGTATGGATTTGCCCTTTGATCAGAGTATTAGCACAGCACAAGGGCAAGATGGAGCTTAGAGTAGTGAGCAAGAGATTTTTCTAATGGAATTGTATCTCAAGAGGTGTGTTTTGCCAAAGAAGAGTTGTAGTCTATTTATAGGAAAGTTTGGAACCTTCAAGAACACTTGGGAGAGCTCTTCTAGCCGTTGGAGACAAATCCCAAGAGTTTAGGACGAAATCCACACAAAATCAGGGCAATGATGATTCTGACAGCAACATCAGACGTCTAATTATATGATCAGACGTCTTACAGGACGTCTGATTTTTACTATGGTCGTCTAATCTTGCAGGACATCCTTAACGGACTCTATTGGATTAAAAGAAGGATGTCTGATATTATGTCATAAGACGTCTGATTAGTTTACTGGACGTCTAATGAATGGTGCATTCGTTCTTGTTATCATCGGATCCAAACAGGGTTCTAGGTTTAGAGGATCAGACGTCGTTACGAACGTCTGAGGACATTAACAGATGTCTGGAAACCTAAATACTCTTCCTTCCTGCTTCTGCCAAAAGATTATGTTGCCGTAGACAGATATGCACAGAAAATCATGGCTAACGGTTCAAAGGTAGACGTCTGTAAGTGTGTCAAGACGTCTTGAAATTGTTTTTGCCTACGAAAAGTCTAACGGTTAGTATGAGGACGTCTGGGTAAATAATCAGACGTCTGTGAACGGTTATCGACGTCTGAAAGTGAAGTCCTTCGACTGATGTTTATGAGGAGATGAACAAAGGCAGAAATATTTGAAATTAGACGTCTGATACACATGTCAGACGTCTTATGGTGGAAAATCAGACGTCTTGACTTTGTCCTGGACGTCTGATAAAAGTATAAGAGTTGGGTTTTTGTTTCTAATTTATCCTAAGTGTAGAGAGCCTAAGTTAGCTATTTATAGGTTATGTTTGGGGGCTCTTTACAATATTTTTAGACTCAAATAAGATGAAAATTAAAACCTTTGAAAGTTTACATGAAAAAAGCCTAAGACCTAATACTTATGCTACTCGTCTTCACGCTTTTAATCTCCCGTCTTGGAAAGCTTTTTGAAATCCTGCAAATATGTTATTATAGAGAGAAAACAATATGCTACGCTTTATTTATTATTTCATTTTCTACATTTTGTAAAATCATCAAAATATTATATATGAGTGGTTGAACTAACAGAAATAATATTTGAATTATGGTAAAGGAAATAAACAAATACAGTTAAAATTTATCTTTTACCTTATTTTTCATCTCCAATCTCCAATCATTATGAATCTTCGTTGCGTGCTTAAGGATATATTTGACGATGTTCGGATTCTCGCCCCAATTGAAGGTGGCCTGCATTAGTAAGAGAACAGAAATTGTTACATAATTCAAACTTATATAAAGTAATGTACATAAATTATTCATTTTTGTTAATTACCTTTAACTCTCGAATGAGCTGCATTTTCAGGTCCTCCAATTGAAGTAGGACAATGGGATGATCGCCTTCGTCAGCATACCTGGTTTGCTAACGAATGGAGGATAGTCTACTGCTTCCCCCACTGGTGTGATCCGCACTGAAATGCGGATCCCATGCGGAATTCTCTCTAAGTACCTATTCCGCGTGGGACCCTCTTCCCCTACGTCCACCTATAAGACAGAATTGTAACATAAAATTAAATAACAAAGAAATAAATAAATCGTAACATTTACCAAACCTTAAATTCATGCCTAAACTGCGGAAGGGTGGTGGTGGTGCAGAACATCCCGGTTGAGAAGGATCTTGGTTAGCCATATGTTCTGGTTGATTATCCAAGCTAACATTCTCCTCATTAACTGAAGTATTATCCTCATCGGCGGTTGCATCCTCTTCGTAGTTAGAATCCTCTGCTGGTAGATTCGTCGGAGGAGGCATCAGACTCTTCCCCTTCCCCCTACCTCCTTGCCCTTGACTCTGGAAATATCGAGCCACATCTCCAGGCCTCAAAAACTGTAGGCAAGGTGCCTGGGGTTGAGTGGGCTGCTGCCGACAGTGAGCCTAAGGCTGAGGTTGAGGCTGCTGGCGGAGGGCCTCAAGCTGTTGGGGGGGGCCTCAAGTTGCTAGGAGGCCTGAGCCTCCTTCCTACGACTCCTATTAGCCTTCTTCTTAAAAATAACCTGCGTAAATACATCATAAATAATTAGATATTTTTTAAAAAAATCGGCTGCATTTCCCGTATATACTATGATATTTCAAAAATCTTGTATAAAATAAATATATAAATAAATGAAAATAAAATAGGTGTATATAAATGAAACTTAAAATGAAATGATATCTCTCTTCTTTCCCCTTCCCATTCCTTCATTTCCCTTATCCCCTTCATTTCCCTCCACTTCTCCTTTCCTCCTCTTTCTCCTTCTCTTTCTCCCTTCTCCTTCCCATCCCTTCATTTCCGTTATTCTTCTCCACATTCAACAGAAAGCATTCAATATACAAAATATAAATAAATGCATCATTCCACTCAAAAAGTAAGTCTAAGTGGGCAACCCCACACAAAAATAAACCTAAGTGGGTACACCCCACATATAACATGATAACAACATTTTAAAGAAAAAAAGTAGTAAGAAACTCATCATAGTGACGAAATGGTCCACTAACTATGCACAAATAGTAGGAGAATGCAAAGAACCTATATGAGAAGGTAGTAAAATAAATTTCAATTTTGAAATATAAATGAACATAAGCTTTAATAAAAGATAAAATAATTTAAAGGAAATTTAAACAAAACAAACAAATAAGAATTTCTTAAATTTTTTATATTTATAGTTATGGATTAATACTATGATAAATTACTTTATATGTCAATGTCAGTTGGACCAGGGCAAGTTCTTCACTTTATGGGTTTTGCTGATATGCTTCAGATTCAACATTTGGGTATAGATCATTTATCGCATCGTATTGTTCACGCAGTTGAGCTCTAACTAGTATAATCCACCCATTTCTACTATTATCAGGCATGTAGAATACTTGTGCTACCTGACAAGTTAGTGTGAATGGTTTCGATGATTGGAGGATGCAACGGTTCTTACTTAAGCTCAAGAAACCGTGTTTCTTATCGACTTTAAATTCAATGCCTTCTTTAAAAACATCAAACCAATCACACTGGAATAAAATCACCTCATGTCCAAACCTGAAACTCATTTCCATAATCTCTTCAATTTGACCGTAATACTTATCACAACCAGTGCTTAGGTTACAACTGACGACAACTCCAGCTTGTTGCATGGCCTTCTTATCATCAATGGATCGTACTCTGAATATGAAAGCTTTAATTATGTATCCCGAATGGTAACGTTCATACGTCAAAGGTGTATCGGCAATTATATCAAAATCTTGTACCCACCGTTGATCCCCATCTTCTTTTAGTTTATTTATATGATCCTTGAACCAATCAAGGAACTGCAAGTCTTGTATAGATGACACAGAAGATGCTTTGAATTTGTTATAAAATTCATCCACTTCTGGAATTTACTTCAGAATGTACAAGTGTGCCAATCGTTAATCCATTTCCAAGATGGGCTTAACCTCCGTTCGGAGGATCGACCTTCCTCCGATGATAAATATGGACAGACAATCTTCATCATTACCATTAAATTCTCCTTCATAGTTCCGTTCAAGATGATTAAATCGATTGTCTGTTTCATCCATGTACGTGGCACAGAAGTTAATACATTCTTCTACAAGATAGCCTTCAACGATTGACCCTTCTAGCTTAGCCTTATTCAAGACATAATCTTTCAATTTCTTCAAATATCATTCAA
The DNA here is from genome assembly GCA_037157565.1 of Thalassia testudinum. Classification (NCBI taxonomy): domain Eukaryota; kingdom Viridiplantae; phylum Streptophyta; class Magnoliopsida; order Alismatales; family Hydrocharitaceae; genus Thalassia; species Thalassia testudinum. Next base: position 54,666,457 of record JAZHRO010000035.1, on the reverse strand, counting down.
TTGAATACATCCATCTATACTGCACAGGTCCAGTAATTCTCGCTTCATTCGAAAGATGAAGCGTGACATGAACCATCGTGTTAAAGAATGTAGGCGGGAAAATCTGCTTCATTTTACAAAGTGTGATCATAATTTGTTTATCCCAATAGTCTAGCAATTCAAGATCTAATGTCTTTGAACAGATGATTTTAAAATATCTGCTCATTTCCGTGAAAGAATCGACTACCGGATCAGGCATCACTCCACGTATCGCTAATGGGAATAAGATTTGCATGTACACATAAGAATCATGACTTTTTATCCCAGTAATCTTCTTTTGCGCTTCATTTACGCAACATGAAAGCTGCGATAAATACCCATCAGGAACTTGAATGTCTTTAAGGAACGAGAAAATCTTTCGCCTTTGCTCTTCGGTAAGACTGTATATAGCTTCTGGAAATTGAGACCTCCTTCAATGTGTAACTTAGGACGAATATCCAAAATTTTCATATCATTCCTTATTTTAACTGTATCCTTCATGTTGTCTGTTAGGTTTAATACATCAAGAATGATTTCCATTACATTCTTCTCGATACGCATAATATCTAAATTGTGTCGCACTTTCAAATCCTTCCAATATGGAAGCTTTATAAAAAAATATGCTTTTCTTTCTAAACCCTGAATGTCACAAGGAAGCTAAGTCATTCTTGAAAAGACGACTCAAACGTATTTCTCTGAGCTGTTGCAATGTCTCCATGATTTTCATCCCTGATAGCCTAATAGAACATGTACTGAGTTTATTCTTCGGATTTCTCGACGAATACCGACATGCTTTACATCAAATTTGTCCTTGAATTGTGACGTTCACCATCTGTGTTCAATAGATAAAATCCTGCGGTGCCCTAAGTAACAGAACTTCTTGCTTTCAGGCAATCTCAGGTGATGAGTATCATCCATACAGATTGGACAGGCGAACTTCTCATTCATACTCCATCCTAACAAATTCGTATATGCTGGAAAGCCATTGATTATCCACAGTAATGCTACGTGTAATTGGAAGAATTGTTTCTTCTGTGTGTCATATGTTTGAACACTACTGTACCACAAGACTTTCAGTTCATCAATCAATGGCTGGAGATAAACATCTATTGCATTTCCTAGTTGCTTAGGTCCTGGGATAAGGAATATCAACATCATGAATACAGATCGCATGCATAGCCATGGGGGTAAGTTGTCATCGGCCATATGGAATATGATGGATACATGCTCTTGAATGGGTTGAATCCATCGCTTCCAAGACCTAGTCTCACATTTCGTGCCTCCTCTTTGAATAATGCGTGATTCTTGTTAAATCTGTTCCACTCGTCAGAATTTGTTGGATGATGGATGCGTCTATCTTTCAATTTATTATCTTGATGCCACAACATCAGTTTTACTATTTTACTGGAAATGAATGGGCATTGTACCTAAGGATCAGTGGAAAATAATGGAGAACCTTCTTCGATTGTTTCTTCCTGTTAGTATTTGTTAACTTACTCACCTTATATCTCTCATCACTGCATTCAGGATAGTTATTCAACGTTGAGTACTCATTTTTGTATAGGACACAGTCATTACAACATGCATTAATCTTCTCGTATTTCAGTCTGAGCCCACGTATCTGCTTCTTTGCATCATACAATGACTTAGGATACCCATCAGGATTATTCAGCAGATCTTCAATGAATTCCCGAACCTTAGACATTAATTTCGCTGTGACTCTATTCATCACTTTCATCTGAAACAATTTCAAAAGGAATGACAACTTCGACATTGATGTTATTCCAGGAGCAATAAGATCATCTGCTGCCTTAACTGCATCATACAACTCATTACAATCTTGTAATGTCTCATCGTCATTTGCATCCTCATGGCCTGCTGCTCTCATATCATGTAACATTTCATCCAATTCATTCCTTGATTATTATCACTTCCTTCAAATGCTTCAATTCTCTCATTTCTAACTTCCCTCATTTGCTCACCATGAGCTGTCCAATTTACGTAATGTTACCACCAACCATTACATATCACATGCTCCAAAACTGTATCCCGATCATAGAAAAGCCCATTCAAATAGTGTTAACATGGGCATAAAATCAGTTGAAGGAATTCGCCTCGTCTAAATGTCTTCCTATCATCATGAAATGCCCACTCTAGAAATAAAATCACTTTACTCTTGTATTCTGGTAATTCGAATTCCTCATACTGATCTATAACTTATCTATGGTAATTAACCTAAATGTAGAAGACAATCACTTATAAGTTGAACTCGAATAAGGTAAAAATGTGTATTTTAAGATCACTCATAAGTTAGACTTGAATAAGGAAGAAATGTATATTTTAAGAAGATTTTCACTTGATAACCCCTCCTTGAAGATTTGATCACAACATTACTTCTTACATGTAACCAGTGTGTGGAGAAATTTTGGCAGCATTTCCCCGCACTTCTCCAGTATAACCCTTAGGACTAACTTTAACTACATCCCCAATAGCGCCTACTAAAGGGCGCTTCGAGAACGGAGTTAAGATTAGCTGGTATACTGGAGAAGAACGAGAAAATACAATCAAAATTTCTCTAAACACTAGCTACATGCAAGAAGTAACCCTAAGTTGTGATTAAATCTTCAAGGATCCCCCTTTGTTCAGAACTTCTTTGAATAAAGGACGACGACACTTATGTCATGTTATAAAGACAACGCATCGTACATGTAAGTGAGGTATACACATACTCTGCATTGTTCGTATAACATGATCATAAGTCTCGACGAGTTAGTATTTTGACATAATTATATCCCTCCCACAACCTCTTACCTAAGGGTCAGAATTCCTATTGCTTGTCATCAAGTACATCTAAATTTATACAAGTGTGTGTATCTACAAAGTTGTAATAAAAATTTTATAATCAAACATTAATATCAAATATCAAAGGCATATCCACCAAGAGGAAAAACATTAATCAAGTCAATAGATTACATAAAATTGTTAGCTGTAGAAAGGGATCTAAAGAAAGTCTTTGTTTTAGCTACAAGCATGTATGGGTCAACTTCAATATTCTGGAAGTAACTTCGCATCTTTCTTTCTTGATAGGCCACAAGGTTGTTGCTATGGCTGACCTAAAAAGCCAAAGGTTTTTATTCTTTTCACTCCCACCTCCTCCATCATGGTGGAATAAACATAAAATTCAAGGAGGCTAATTGAAATTTGGTCACAACAAACTAAGGATGGTTTTTCTGAAAGAACATTTTTTTTAAGATGTGATTCACACTCTCCGAACTTGATATGCAGGTAATGCACTAGTTGGGGAGTTGAAAGCCCTAGGACTGTAATCAATCTAGAGTGGGGAGCATAGCATGTAACGCCATCAAGAGAAAAAAAGATAGTTCCTAAAGGAAAGAAGTGGGACCATATAAGACTTGGTAAGGCAGGTATAATCCCCCCATTCGAAATAAATGGGAAACATTTTTTGGACACACACCTTAAACCTTAAATACTAAACCCTAAAACCTAACCTAAAAATAAATAACCATAATTAAACCCTACTCCTAAATGCAAAACCCTAAACACAAAATCATAAACCCTAAACACAATATGTAAAACCTAATCACAAACCCTACTCCTATCCTTGTAGCAAATCGTAAGCCAAAAAATTTCGGTAGAGTTTCCACTATAATATGGGATTTCTCTCAAATCCTACAGACATAATGCATCACAACAGATATGGGTACACAAATAACAATTACTAACCATTCCACTAAACCATATGTGGGCACACCCCACAATGAGAATTACTAATAATTACTAATAATTATTCTACATATGTGGGCACACCCCACAAATAACAATTACTAACAATTTAACTAAATCAAAAATATAAACTAATAACATGTTATTGCATTCACATATAAAAATCAAACCTAAGTACTTAATAAAAAAAAATAACCTAGCTATTTGAGAGGAGGGGGGAAGTGGTAGAGGGTGCTAGTGGTGGTGGTTGTAGGGGGTGGTGGTCGTGGTGGTGGGGGTGGTGGTGTTGGTGGCGGGGGTAGGGGGTGGTGGTGCTGTTGGCGGAGGGAGGGGGTGGCAGGTTGTGGTGGTGGCTGCAGGGGGAGTGACTGTGGGGGCAAGGGTGGTGGTAGGGGGTGGCGCTGTTGGTGGCGGGTGGTGGTGTTGGTGCTAGTGGTGATGGCAGGGGCAGGAGGTGGTGGCGGCAGAGGTGGTGGTGGCTGTAGGGGGTGGTGGTGCTGCGGGTGGTGGTGGCTGCAGGGGGTGGTGGTGATGCGGGTGGTGGTGGCGGTAGAGGTGATGGCGACGGGTGGTGGTGCTGTGGGTCGCAGTTGGTGGTGGTGGTGGTGGTTGAGGGGAAGGGTCAGGGAAGGCCAATGACGAGGGGGAGGGGAAGGAGGAGGCGGGCAGAGGAGGAAGAGGAGGACGGCTACCCCATGAGGTCACGAAGGAGGAGTCGCAGTGATGCTCGCGGAGGAGCCGAGGGGAGGAGGTCTCGTGGAGGGGAGGGGTAGGAGGAGGTTGCGAGGTGGAGGAGCCACTTCAGATTTGGGATGAAGGGGGAGGGAGTCGGGTCTGCGCTAGGGATTTAACTCAACATTCTCAACTGTTCCTAATAAACGGTCGGTGATACTCTTATTATCGAATGTTAATAACGGTCGAGAATAACTCCTTTTTTGACTGTTAAGGTTGAACGGTCGACGATAGACTTTGAAAATTTCCCCGTCCACACTCGCAGGTTATGAAAACATTTTCGTCGACCCTTAATATGGAAACAGTCGACTATACTATTATTGTCGACCGTTTATAATGGTCGACAATGGTGTCAACCAGACGTCTTAATTTTACTTCATTTTCTTGACCGTTATATATTGTATAGTCGAGGATTTCTCTATCCTTGACCATTTAAATAACAAAGTTTGAGTAAATTTTTAGTCTCGACCGTTTATAATGGTCAAGAATGGTCTCAACCTCTTCGGCTGTTTTCCAGATGACCAAGTTAATGACTGGACTTTTGACAACCGTTCCTATTAAAATGGTTGAGAATAACATTATTGCTGACCGTTACTTGAACGGTCAAAAATATCCGTCGTGAACAATGCTTTTTCTACTAGTGATCTATCAACAAAAAGATGAAAGGCTTATAGCTGTAAGAAGAAACACTATCCTCACAGACACAAACCAATGACAGGACTAAGGAGAAAGAGGATAAATCATGGACAGCGGGTGCTCAAAGCACATGATAGGAGAAGGGCCTTTTCCTGCAACTCAACCGCTAGGAAGGTGGTATAATTACATTTGGGAATAGCCACAAGGGCCGTATTATTGGTACTGGCCAAATTGGTAACTCCTCTGCCTCTTTTGATAATGTGCATTTAGTTAAAAGGTTAAAACATAACTTAGTGTAAGTCAAATCTATGATAAAGGTTATAAAATTAGTTTCACTTCAACAAGTTTTAAAATAAGACAAACAAACCAAGAAAACCCTCCTTAAAGGTCATAGATATAAAGATACTTATATTGTCAACTTTAACAAATGTGATAGCTTTGAATGTCTAGTCGCATCTAACAATGAGGCAATATTATGGCACAAACGACTAGTACATGTTCACATGAAAAACATTAGTAAACTTGTAAAACATGAGCTAGTCAAAAGTTTGCCAAAAATCAATTTCAAGAAAAGTAAAGTTTACGATTCTTGTGAAATTGGTAAATAAATAAAGAACTCTTTTAAACTTAAAAGGATGGTTAGCACTTCTTGACCCTTGGAATTACTTCACTTAGACTTATTCAGACCAACCAAATCTAAAAGCCTGAGTAGGTGTCGATACTGTCTTGTCATAATTGACGACTTTTCAAGATTTACCTGGGTATCTTTCCTAAAGAGTAAGGATTTGACTATTGATATCTTTAGTGAACTTGTAAGGACATTGCAAAATGAGAAATGATTAGAAGTCATTAAGATAAGAAGTGATCATCGTGGAGAATTTAAAAATCAATCTGTTTTTGACTTCTGTGATCAATTTGGGATAAATATAATTTGCTTTTCCTAGAGTTGCACCCCAAAATGGAGTTGTTGAGAGGAAAAATAGACCCTTCAAGAGTGTGCCCTACAATGCTGCGCGAGTCAAAGCTTCCTCGATATTTTTGGGTTGAGGCTATAAACATTGCTTGCTATATCTAGAATAGATCCCTGATCAAACCAATCCTAAATAAAACACCTTTTGAACTTTATCATGGGAGAACACCTAGGATTTCCTATTTTAAGGTGTTTGGATGTAAATGTTTTATATTGAATACAAAAGATAATCTTGATTAGTTTAATGCTAAGAGCTTAGAAAGAATCTTTTTAGGTTACTCAACTAAAACTAAAGCTTATAGAGTTTATAACAAGAAGAATTATGTTGTTGAGGAAACCCTGCATGTATATTTTGATGAAACCTTAGCCTAGTCACAATCTTCTCACATTGATGATGATGAACACCTAGGAGATCCTTCAAACATACCTGAAGAAAACATCTCAGAAAGATTTACCAAAAGGTATATCATATATTAAGGATCACCCAAAGGAATTGGTAATAGGAGAACTCTCTAGAGGAGTTCAAACCTGATCATCCGCTAACACCTTAGCTTTTGCAGCCTTTGTCTCCCAACTAGAACCTAAAAATGTTAAGAATGCCTTTTCTGATGAATGTTGGATTATTGCAATGGAAGAAGAATTGAATCAATTTAAAACAAACCAAGTATGGGAACTTGTTCCAAAACTAGATTCTCAAACCATCATAAGAACCAAATGGGTTTTTGGAAATAAGCTAAATGAATCAGGAGAAGTAGTTAGGAATAAAGCTAGACATGTGGTCTAAGGGTATAGTCAAGAAGGAATTGACTTTCATGAGACATGCACCTGTGGCTCGCTTGGAATCTATTAGGATGCTGTTAGCCTTTGCTGCCCACATGGAGTTCAACCTCTTTCAGATGGACGTCAAAAGCGCATTCCTAAGTGGATTTATCAAGGAGAAAGTCTATGTTCAGCAACCTTTAGGTTTTGAAAATGTCAACCACTCAGAATATGCCTATAAATTAAATAAAGCTTTGTATGGTCTAAAACAAGCTCCACAAGCTTGGTATGACAAACTAAAAAATTATCTAATTGAAAATGATTTTAAAATTAGAAAAATAGATCCAACACTTTTCACAAAACAAAAAGAATATGATCTTTTATTAATTCAAATTTATGTTGATGATATTATTTTTAGACCTATTAATGATATTTTATGCTAAGAGTTTGCCAAGGTTATGTAGGATTAGTTCGAAATGAGATGATGGGAGAACTTCGATTCCTTCTTGGTCTTCAAATAGACCAATTGTCTTCTGGGATATTCATATTCCAAATGAAGTACACATTAGAGATTTTAAAGAAATTCTTATGGATAAGGTGAAAGAAAAAGAGACGCCTATGGCAGCTTCAACACAACTCAAGAGTAATGAAATAGGTAAGTCTGTACATCAGAAGTTAGATAGAAGCATGATAGGATCTCTGCTTTATTTAATTGCTAGTTGACCTGACATTCTTTTTAGCACTTGTTTGTGTGCTCGTTTTCAAGTTGACTCTAAAGAAACACACCTACATACTGAAAAAGGAGTACTTAGATACCTAAACCACACCTTAGACCTAGGACTTTTCTATCCCAAGACAGCCACATTGCATCTTTACTCGTTTTGTGATACTGATTATACACGTAGTTTCATAGACCGAAAGAGTACTAGTGGAACGTGTCAATTTCTGGAAAATTCACTAGTCTCTTGGTTTTCTAGAAAACAAAACACTATTTTCTTATCTACAACAAAAGCCGAATATATAGCTTCTTCTTTAGCTTGTTCACAACTATGGTGGATGAAATAAACCTTGAAAGATTTTGGCCTAACTTATAAAAATAACAAAAAAACTTTGTGACAATACTAGTGCCATTAACCTATCTAGAAACCTTGTACAACACTCTAGAACAAAACACATTAATGTCAGGCATCACTTTCTAAGGGATTTTGTAATAAAAGTTGAGATGAACTTAGAGTTTTTTCAAACTAAAAATCAGCTAGCTGATATCTTCACCAAACCCTTGCTAGAAGATAGATTTAATCTTATATGCCATGCCCTAGGATTATCAAGATTAAAAGAGTTAACTAAAAAATCTTGATTGATATGTTTTGCCTTGTTGATTGATCAAAATTTTTATTTTGATCGACCAAAACTGTTTGATCGATTAAACGTCTCAGATTGATTGACCACTTTTTTGGTGAAAAATTTTCCTCTAAAAATTTGAAGTTTGGTCGACTAAAAGTCTTTTCTTGATCGACCATTTTGTTTGGACGGGAATTTTCCCTTCAAAGCTTTGAACGTTGATCGACCAAGATCCTTATCTGATCGATCAATTTTAGTTTTGATCAACCAAAATGTGGTTTTGATCGACTAGTTCTTGATGAAATCTACTTTTGCGATTTCACTCCTAATCACCTCTAATCTTGATTCTTTCCACCTAATCCATGCCCATTACCTTGATTACCTACCTTATATGATTTTACCATACTTAATCTCTTCAAAAAATATAAAAACACCCATTTTTACCACTCATTTATCTTTTTACCTCAAACAACCGTACCCCACCAAACTAATATCTACCCCACAGAACCCACCACCCACACCACTGACTAAGAACGACCGCCACCGACCAACACCATGCGTCCGACCGTTGATCTACCTCCCTTCGACGTTCTCTCCTTGCGCAGCCACCCCTCGCGACATCTTCACCATGAGCACAGTCACACGACACTCGATGCAATGCGACAACCTTGCACGCCACCACCTAGTGCCACCACCGACTTTACCGATGGCCAGTCCCCCATCCGCTCCCCTTTTGATCGATTATTTCAATCAATCATGGTATAACCCGTAAGCCCTATCTAAATCTTTATTTCTTTTGGATTTTTTCTGTGCTTAGATGGTTGTATACTTTTGTTGTGTAGATTTTGTGTGCTTGATTATCTCCATTGTTGGTATATGTGAGCAAATCAATCCATGGACCTCTGATTTTTCGCATTTTTGCGGTTTTGATCGATTAGTTTACTCGGTTGATTAACCAAAATCTGTCATTTCCAAAACATTATTTGCCCATCTTTTGATCGGCTAATGCATCTCATTTGATCGACCAACTTGCTTTTTCATCGCTATTATGGCCTCGAAACTCACATGCCCTTCCTCTGCCTCATTTGATGACACATTTGATCATTATTTCATCATCGAGGCTGCTTGTGAGCATTTTTCCATGTTGGCTAAGCTCTCTCCACATGTCGACTGCCCCGTCGACTTTCCTTACTTTGAGACAATCTTTCTTGGCCTTCAAGATTAGTTTTCATATCACCAGATTCTGCATCTTTTTTAGCGTAATTTCTATACTGGTTCCAAAAATAGCTGCATCCCTAGTGTTGACGCCATGGCATGTTACTTATTTTACGCGAATTTGAAAAATATAGGTGAGGAGTTCAACATTGAGCTTATCTCTAATGTCTATGGGATAGTGGTCTTAGTGAATGCCGATGTCCTTATTGAGATGCTGGGTTGTCCTAGTGTTGGTCTCACCTTTCTTAAGCTCCACCAGCAGACCCAAAGTGACACTATTAGGGAGACTCTGCTTACTCCCTCCCATTATGATTTGGGTCGCCCAGCCAAATCCCTGTATTTCCGTCGTCTTCCTTGATTTCTAAATCGTGTCTTTTTATGGAATTTTATGTCAAAATCCACCTCCTTTGAGAACTGCCCTAGGATCATGCTTATCACACTATGCTTTCTTAAAAAACAAGCAGTTCAACTGGAACCACTTGATTCTTTATTTGATGGATAAGAAACTCGCCATCTCCTTCCAATTTGGGATACTCCCATCTCACATCTTCCTACATTTTCATGTCCCAATGGATATTAATCATAAGCAATTCATCACTAGAGTCTCCATATTTGATAAGCTCACATATGCTAAAATGGAGTAAGCCCAAGGAGCCCGTAGTGAGGATGTTAATCCCCAATAGCAGTAGCTACCTCAGGAGCGTGATCGCCCTTCTAGTCAAGGATCCTCTTTTGCTGTACCTCTAGCCTTCCCACATTACGTGCATTTCACACCTACCTACCCTCCAATTAGACCTGCTCCTTCCTTCTACGACCAGGATTGGGGACTTCTAGACAGGCCGCTCTCAGGCAAGGACTATGTCAGTATTCAGGATGTTACTGATGGGATATCATTGTTGATGCATAGGCAGCAAGAGCCAGACTCAATGATGATGACGCACGAGCATCAGGTATTCGAGTACCTGAATGCTCAAGGATAGTTTTTGGATACACTTAGAGAGTTTATTCATAGCTTGGAGCAACAGTACCACAAACATCCTCATCCTCGCCACTCTACTACAGTTCCTCTGTCTACAACACCTCCTCCTCCAGCAGTGACAGATTAGCAGATCACTCCTCGCCAAATAGTTAGGCAGCTGACGCCATCTTCATCCACTCAGAGACGTCTCTGTCTTGGCTGTCCATCCTCCTCTTCAGGCCATTTAGACTCGATGGACGTTGAGCTTGATACTGACCTTTAGAGCATTATGGATGCCTTCTTTAGATCCATAGAGTAGTTTTTATATATGCTGTGGACTTTATTCATATATAGCTAGCACTTTTTCATTTCTGGTCTGTATAACTTTATATTGTGGACTTGATTTATCTTTTAGTTGCATGCTTACATTTGAGATGCTTATATCATATCTGTCAAGTTACTTATCATATCTTATGGGATGATTACATTTCCTATTTCAATTACTTGTTTAAGGGGGAAAAATTAAAATTGAAATTGTCTGCCTTAATTACTTTTCATTGAAACAAAAATGGGGAGATATTATGCATGTCTACATTCTTCTGCAATTTTATAACTCTCTCTATACATAATTATAATTTTGTTGTCATAAAAAAATGGGAGAATGTTAGTACCTCTATTTTGATGCACCAAAATTATATTATCTGTCAAGACTAATTTTTTAGGACTCTTTCATTGACTCATGGAAAGGATCAAAGCTCATTGCAATTTTCCATTGAGTCTTTTATATTTCTTTGTGTCTAAATTATTTGTAAGGAACCTCAAATTATTTTTCGCACTAAACGTAATTTTCTAAAATCAAGCTTTTAGGTTAATTGATCGACCAATTAGTAAAATGATCGACCAATTCTCTTTGATCGACTAATCAACTTAGTTAATCGATTAAATATACTCAAATTAGGAAGTTTATTAAAATACCCTTAATTGATCAATTAGATTCATTAATTGACTAATAGGTGATCGATCAAATAACTAGTTTGACCGATCAAAAGTCATTTTGATCGACCAAACTATCTTAATTGATCGACCAAATGGGTCAAAAAGCTTCCTTTCTAGGTTGATTTTCTAGTATAAATAGAGGACCTTGGTAACCTTTTTCTACACACAATCAAGAATGAAAAATCTCTAGAAAAAGAGCTCTTGTATTTTCATCTATGTAGTGCTTCTACACTTCTACTCCTATGCTTTCAAAAGCACTCTGATCAAAAGGCCTTTATGAAAATATCGATTTGATTTGTCATTAAGGTTCCATAGGATTTCATTATATTTACTTTTATCTATTGCTTTGATTCGGGTCCCAAGTTGTTGGGAAGACCTGTTGTTGTTATGCTTCTCTTTAGGTTATGAGAAGGAAATTTGTAAGAGGTTGTGCTACCCTTATTTCAAGTGGTGCGTTAGTGGATTAACTAGCTTGACTAGTTGGGAAAATCTTAAGTTGGGAGGCTTAGGCAGTGGTTTTTACCTGTAGGGGTTTTCACTATAAATTCAAGTGCAAATCTATATGAATTTCTATGGCTTGATTTTATTTGCTTCGTAGTTAAATTTTTTAAATTATCAGTGATACTATTCACCCCTCTCCTTTAGTATACTGCTTTAGATCCATATGACCTTCAACAGCAATATGTACCCAACAACCCGCTACCTGGTTGGCCAAAATGGCCTAACGAAATGAGTTGTAGAGAAGCAGCTTACTCCCTAAGTCGGTCTCTACCCTTAATAAGTATAGTCAGCCTTGCCATTGATACTAGGCATGAGTGTTGACTTCACAACACTATTCTCAAAGGTTTTCGATTCATTAGGTAATTCCTATCAATGATTGTCCAAGGTTCATTCATAAATTTCGTTCATGATTTTCGACAATTATGAAGTAATAAAAAATATAACAGGTAATTCCTTTCCCTTTCATGTGTTGCCATCTTATTATGATTTTTCCATATTTCTTAAATATTACTAAGATTACAAGTCATCCCATTCACAATGATATTCATCCAATTTAGTTCACTGGCAAGTATTGGCGTATTATTGTGCAAAGACTTCAAGCCTTGAATTATAAATCCAATTATACATATTCAAATAAGTTGTTCGTCTATCTATAGTATCCAATAGATACAATCCATTGTAAATTCAGGATCTTCCATTTAATCATTTAAGTACCCAAACATGATAAATTTTCAGGTATATAGGATTCATGATACTTAGCAGGAGGCTATTGGATCATAATAATTTCAATTAATCATCTCACCACATAACCAATGTTATGGAAAAAGAGTAGGGCTGATGTAGACATATTTATCTAGCTTAAAATGCCTATTTATACATATTTTTAGACTCATAGAAGCATCAACATTATAAATATTACATGACATGTATTATCATGCATTAGAATAGATTGTATAATTTGTTCATAAATTTTCTTATTTTTATGGCTAAGGAGAAGGTGATATATTTTTTAGCCTCAAATTGAAGATCCAACCATATAGATTTGATCAGGACAACGATTGGAGTCCAACGCCTCCGAAATCATCCTAATCGGACCTTTGTAGCATCATATGCAATCCAAAGAAGATCAACAACTATGAGACAAGGTGATGTAAATCCAAACTTTGAACGAAGAATTCAACCATACAGATGGATTCAGGTCATCGATAACAGTCCAACGGTGTAAAAATCAACTCGATTCAACATCCATAGGTCCACTTATGAAGGAAAGAAGATGGATGACCCAGATGGCACAACATGGCACAATCCAGGCCATCCAAAGCCACCCAAGGGCCATCGCTACCACCCTCTTCATCCACGCCAATGATTCTCAGCCGTTGGATGAGATCTTCATCCAACGGCTGAGAGGAGCTTAATCCACGCCTTATGTTTTCTATAGGGGCTTAGCTCAAGCAATCTTGACTGTTGATTCACATCCAATGGTTGAGATCTTGAGTGCTTACGGCCTTTAGATCATCATCCAACGGCACAAGATCACCCACAGTGCAGTGGTTATACTCACGGTTCTCAGAGAGGAGATCGCACTTTTGAGTCCTGATGTGCAGTGCTCCTTGTACGTGCCTTAGCAAAATTCGACCGTTTGATTGGTGATGGAGGGCTGACGTCGTGCCATGTCGCTCAGTTGATTCAAAGAGCGCATAATTAACGCTGTGCGATCAAGATCATGCAGAGTTGGCGCTTCTACGTGGCGCAACAGATGCTTGAGCGTGCCTCACGTGTGATCACACATGTGATTTGGCGTGCTATCACAGCCATAGATCAAGCATGGGACGGACCTCGTGCACCCTCGCCTCACCTGCACAATCTTGAAGCACGATCTCCATGTGTTTTGGAACGTGCGATGTTGATCCAACGGCTGCGCATCTTCCACAGCTGTGCATGTGCGAGAGTGTATGCTATGCGTGCGATGTCTGAGTGGGCACACGATTGTGCACATGAGCTATGTGCATGGCACGTGTGTTGCATGGTCTTAAGTGCCAAATGATTTGCCACAACCTTCCATCATCCTATAAATACCCTATGACCCCCTCCTTCCTCTTATTCCCTACTTTCACCTCTCTTACCCTCTCCTAAGCTCTAGAATCACTCTTGAGCTAGTCCCAAGCTTGAAAAGCTCCACTAGAGTGTAAAAATAATTATTTTCCCTTCTCTCTCACCCACATTCATGGAGTTCCTGTGGCTATCCTCTCACCCCTTTTTGGAAGTGGATCCTGCTGCGACGCCGTCCTACCTCGTTCTTAATTCTTCTGGCTTAGTCCTCCCTCCAACTCGTCATCACCTTCTTCCAGGCATCACGTCAACATAGCTCGTCCCCCAAGCAACTGTCAACAGGGATTCTTCTCTCTTTTCTCTTTTATTTGCTTTCTAGAATAGTTTTATATTCTGCAATTAGTTGTAATGAACATCGATCTATTTTTATCAAATATTTTCTCTTTCTCTGTATCTCTCCCTCTCTCTCTTTCTCTCTCTAATTATCTACAAGTAGAGTAGATTAGATGGAAATTACCTTGACATGATTTCTTGCTATAAAAAATACAAAAAAAATAGAAAAGCACTAAAATATCAAAAAAAAAAACAAACGTGGATTTCCCTTAATCAAACATCGCCTCTCCATGTTCGATTTGTGATTCATCGAGTTTTGGTTATAAATTTTATCTAATAATCGGATTTTCGTGACTAGGATGATAGGTTTTTTGAACTCTGATTTTTCTCATGAATTTTTCTACCTATCATTTTGGCATTGTTGCTGGGATGCAATGGTCTTTGATTTTTTTTCCCTACATTTTCTCCTCACTTATTTACTCTCTAACCAATTTTCTCTCTAATCTATTGTCTTACAGATACCCAACCAAGGTGTGCCAAAGCAGTAGATTGGAGTAAAGTGCAGGTAGATAATCCGTAAGTTCTTGTTTAGGAGCTTAAAGTGAACAAATCATAGTGGTGATCTCACATTAAAAGCCCAATTTGGGCGACATTAGTTTCTAACTTCAAGATGATTTTAATCAGTTGTTTGAGCATGACATCAGTTCTAAAATATCCGGATGAGAATTCTGAAGCGGTTTATAGGTGGAATTAATGTCTAGATTTATCCTTTCCTCTTGTACTATCTATGGTGAAGAGGAAGGGATTAACTAGGATTTGATGTTGATTTTTAGTGGTTTCATCAGATTTGAGTAGCAGGTAATAATTGCTCTGCTCTATTCATTTGCACGGATTTTACTGTGTGATCTAATCCCTGATTTCAAGTGATTTGAAGGAAACATGGTTTGCTGGGATTTATTGATCCTTAGATCTGGTTTCTCAGATCTGAGGATGATCTTGTTGATCGTCATATCAAGCTTCAAAGTCTGATATGGGCTGATATCACCTAATTAGCAAGCACAACAGTAACTGAACTGGGTAATTTCACACTGCAACAAGAATGGCAACATCAGCTGCTAATCGCATTTGCAGCAACAACACTGAAAAGCACATTAGCTATATGAGATGCTGAATTGCATTTAGCAGCAGTTGAAACCAATGGTTGTTCATTTGCAACAGTAGTGGATCTGGAAATGGGAGTTCAAAGTGAATTTTGAGTTGGATTGATTGTCTTAAGGTGTTTACATTGTGTGTAAAGCTAGAATTTAATGAGCAACCATTCATGTACAAGTATTTGAGCTTAAATTTGATCTACAATGGCATGTAAATTTATTTTGAGATCCAATGTCAACACATTAACTATATTATCTATCCAAAAATGAGATTTAGTGAAATTCAAAGTTAAAATCATGTTTTGTGGTTCAATTATCTTTCATGCTGGTTGTTGAATGTTTTTGAAGGCATACATCTCTTTTCTAGCACATAAAACTCATTTAGAAACCTTCGGTTGCATTACTTCAAACTTATTTAGGCCAAATTTTGTTGAGATTGAAAATATATAAAAAATCATTAAAAAGTTATAAAAAAATAAAATAAACATGTCTTGAGTAGGATTAGATATTTGTTTAAGTGTATGTGAAGCTCCAAAGTATTTTGAACTCTTAGGCTGGTAGAATATATCAGTCGACAGTTCAGTCTACTTTGAAATTCAATAAAAGAATCATATACAAAAATCACAAAAAGAATCTCTCTCTCTCTCATCTCACCTTTTCTACCTGCTCTCCTATCCCTATTAAATACAAAAACACCATAAAAATATGAAAAAGCCAAAAATTTCATAAAAATACCTTGTATATAGCATTTATACTTGTAAATATGGACTATTTAATAAGTTAAATGTAAATATTTTAATATATATATAATGTACATAAATAACTTATAAATGTAATGCATATATGATTGCGTAGCAATCATAGGTCTTAATTGGCCTAGATTAAGTTAGGAGTTAGCATAAGTTAGGATTATTCATGCATGCATACGCATTATCTGCATCTTTACTGCTTTCCTTTAGCTATGCATAAAATAATGTTATAATGCGCTGATTAAGTGCATTATGTCGATTGCAGGAAATAAGCTGATCAGGAGTTAGAAAGCTGGATCAGGAATAACAGGAGTTGCAGCAGAGCTGGAGAAGAAGGCTTAGATTAGATGTAGGAATAATGATGTAAGGGAGTTAAAGGTTTGCTATTCTATTAAGTAGAAATAAGGCAGTAAAATGTGACGAGCTTAGGTCCATCCTAGCCCTAGGATAGCCTAGAGACTTCCCTAAGCCTTAGCCACCCTTCGATTAGGTCACAACACCCTAGGAAGCCCTAAAACCCTAGTTCCAACCCTTCTCTGGACGTCCAGATAAGTTTTAACACATCCAGGACCCTTAGCCAACTCCTGCACACTTCAAACCCACTTCTGCAGTGTTATTGGACGTCCAGACACTTTGTCAGACGTCTAATTTCTGCAGAATACACAAACAGAACCTGAAATCCTTCCTGACTCTGATTGGACGTCCAGAAAACAAGTCTGGACTTCTGATTTTTGAGTATAAGACGTCTTATTCTATTATTAGACGTCTGATACTGCTCTCCAATTCCTGTTTTGAGATTTAAGCTTTGATCTTGGATCTCTAGGTCCCTAAACCCAATTCCAACCCCATAGGAACCTAAATTAAGGTGCCCTAACCCTAGTACATCACCTCTAGACCTCCCTAAGGACCTTATTAGGTCCTCACTAAACCTAATTGACTTGGATCTTAGTCAATTCCATCAGCCTATTCAATTGGACTCATTGAGTCCAATTGAGCCCTGATCTCAGCACACACTGTCCAATTGGACTCAGTGAAAGTCCAATTGACCTAGACCTAACTTAATTGAGTTGTTTTACTCTCAATTAAGTTTCCACACACCCAATTAAACTTGTATTAAGTTTAATTGCACTTTACCTTAGTGAATTAGGGTTTATAACCCTAATTTGTGACCTACCTTGACCTAAACCCACTAGAACCCAACCTAATCAACCTAGCCACCTAAGTTTCGACCCACACACACCAACCACATGAAAATATCTAGCCTAGAGCTCTCTAGAACTCTCTACCATGTGTGGTTGCCTTGGTTGCCAAAAACAGCAACCAAGAGCCATTCAATTTTTAGATCGACATTTGGTGGATCTAAAAACCACCATCCACCCTCTCTCTCTCACTCTCCCACGAGCTCCCACCAGAGGCCTCTCTAGAGAATTCCATAATTCTCTAGAGAGCTTCCCTTAGGTCTATAAAAAGACCCCTCGGGTGGCCATTTGCATTCATTCACTTCCTTGGCATCCATTCCACTTAGAATAGCTACTTCCATCTCCACTCCACCTCCATGAGTTGAGCACCACCATGGCGGCCACCATCTCCACGCCAGGAAGCTGGATCTGCTCCCCAACCTCTCTCCAAGGGCCGGCCTAAGTTCCATTGGCCGCCCCTCCTTCTCTCAACCATTTAAAGTCCATTGGAGACCACCCCTTAATGCCCTTCCATTCTGCTAGATTTAGATTATACTCTTCGTATATTTATTGCTTTTATTTACTACTTTGTAGTGTAGTCTTACTTCTCCCCCAATGATGCATGCAAAATCCCCCCATCGATTCTTGTATGCGATCATTTTCTGATAGCTAGATTTAATTTTCAAGCATTTATGTATAAGCTTTCCTCTAGATTCCTTGTGCAACAACTCCCAAATGAATGAATGAAAACACATTTTTATATATATATATATCTCTATCTGTTTGAAATCACCATGAGTTTAATGATTGCTATTATCTTTTGCATGATTAATGTTGCCTGTTTCTAACTCTTAATATTCTTGCAACTAAGCATGTCGTACGTAAATACATAATAATCACGAACCAGCATGCGATTTTAAATAAAGTAGACGGCTTTAAGATCGATTTCGAAAGCAAAAACAACGCCTCCCAGAGACGAATGACCGGGACTCAAAGTCTCGTTATTTTTACAAAACAATATCTTTGTTGGATCGTATTTCGCAACTATACTACGATGCTTTTATCAAAAATGCGATCTACGGCTTTCCAACAAATGACGCCGTTGCCGGGAGGCAACGTCATTTTCTTTGATTTCGATTTTGGAACTATCACTAACGAATTGGCCTCTACTTTATTCTTGATGTGCAGGACAACACAGAAGAAAAATGGGATTTGCGCACACGAGCGCGTAAAAGAAATCAGGTGCACATCACGTTCTCTTAGATTAGGTTTATTTTTTGAAACCTAGGAGTATATCTACTTCCTGCAATTTCTTTTGAAAAAAAAAAGGGGAGATTTTTCTCATTTTCGTAAAAAAGAAAAAATATAGAAAAAAGAGGAGAAAAATTTTGAAAAAATCTACGGTAGGTTCCCGTTTGAATCTAGGTTAAAAAAGAGATATTTTCGTTGAATGTTTTGAACAAATTCTTTTTGAAAAAAAAAAGAGTGCAAAAGATCTAAGAAAAAAAGCATTTTTGGTGGAAGGCTTGAATTTCAAGTTCAAACCTCTTTAAAAGCTTTTCCACCACCTTCTGATTTTCAGCCAGATTTCAAATCTCACTTAAAAATTCGATTACCGAAAAATTCGTCAACGAAAAAATCTAAAATTCGGGTTGAACCTTCATTTTCAAACCATCTTTCAAATGCCACGTTACTTTGAAAAAACTCCAAGTATAAAATTTTTAAAAATTCGCGAAGTGCACGGGGGTCAGATTGACCCAGATTCAAACATTTTCGAATTTCCAAAAGCGATTCCGAGCAATCTGCGAATTTGTTTTGACTAAAAATGGTGGGGTTTTTATGCTGATCTAATTGGCTTTATTTTCCATATTTTTCCTGAATTTTTGAAGATCATTTGATACTGTTTCAAAGTGAAAAACCATCCAGGGGTCAAAGTTCCAAATCTGACCGCTTGATATTTAAAATTCCCTAAAAATTCGGTTGAAACATTAAAAATTCCAAAAAAATATTCTCTGAAAAACTAATTGAAAAAGGGATCTAGTTGCAAAATTTCAAGTTAATTGGATTCCAATTATTATTAGAGAGTCAACATTATTTATGTAGTCTGTTGAAATAGAGAAAAACCCTAGAAGTGCATGCAACTTAGGTTGAACCTTTTGGGTCACAAATAGAGACCACACTTTTGGCTAACCTAGACTTAATCAAGTCTAGTTAGCCGGTGAGCTTGGTCACCTTGTGGGCCACTCACCACAAACCCCACTGAAGAAAACAGGTTAAAAACTAATTTTAAAACACGAAATCAACCCGAGTTCGTTGTCGTACTACTGGATGAGTTTAATCTCTCTTGCCAAACCTGGTGACTAAGTCTGCGGGGTAGTGTCAAACGACCGCGGCTTGGGGGTCAACGAAATCGGAGGCGTAAGCCAAAGGAAGAACCTTCCCCTTAGTACCCTCATAACCAGACTGGTTGGGTTAGCTTGAGAGACGAGATTCACTTTCAGTCGGTTGTACGACGAACTTATCTTCAGGAATTCAAATCCCTAACGAAAAATCTGGTCACCTGATCTGTAGTGACCACTTGATTGACATGGCCTTAGCCTTGTCCTGCGTGGCTACACCCAAGGAGGTGTATGCACGGAAGGAGGTCACTTCGACCTCACTTGGTTGGACCATGGGAGCCACTCCCAAGGAGGCGAGTCACCTCGCTTGGACCATCTTCTCCCCACATTTCTTCTACTCCAAGAGCCACCATGGCAAATCCTGGACCTGGACCTAGACCGGGTCAGGACATTGAGAATCTGGACCCGATGGCTCGTCTGGAAGCCCGGGTCGCTGAATTTGAGGAACAGCATCAGCAGAGCATGGATTGTATTCTGACAGCGCTTGACAGGATGCAGCACCCGCCATGAGGAGAACAACTGCGGGATTTTTACGACCTAGCCGCACCTATCGTCGCACCGCTAGTCAGAATTCCCGCAGGTGGAGACGCGTTTGAGCTCAAGCCCAATGTAATTGGGTTGATCAGCACTCATTTCTACGGGAACTCAAGCGAAGATCCGTTCCAGCACCTTGAGGACCTGAGTCGACTCGCTGAAACGATCCAACCCAGGAATATTGATCTCGGGATCGTTCTGATGAAGCTCTTCCCGTTCTCTCTAAGGGACAAAGCTTCATACTGGTTCAAGACTATTGGGAAGCCAATTGGAACCTGGCCGGAATTACGACGTGAATTCCTGCAAAAGTTCTTCCCAATCGGTCTAACAAATGCAATGCGACGCGCAATCACGACTTTCTCCCAGGGAGCTGGGGAGAAATTACATGAAGCATGGGATAGATTTCATGACCTTCTCCGAAAATGGCCGCATCATGGTATACCCAGATGGCACTTAGCTCAAATTTTTTACCATGGGCTAGATGACACCATCGGTATCTGGCCGATGCATCTAGTGGCGGGAATTTTCTCGCAAAAGACGAGAACAGCGCATTTGAGCTGTTCGAATCATTAGCGGAGAACTCGATGAATGCCGCATCTATGAACTAGTTCCAGCGGCCTGGTCAGCAGCGGGTTGGTGTCCACGAGGCTCACACCGATTCTATTCGAGCCGACATGGATATCATCGTCAACTAGCTGGATAGAATGAACCTAATTGAAAGGAAGATTGACCAGATCAGTCAAGGTCAATCCGACTCGAGCTTTGTCACCACAAGATCCTCTTATGCACCCCGAGCTCCACCTGCTCGATTTAATCTACTCACTCGGGATACACCTTCTCCGTATTTACGAGATCTCGCATATCGGGATCCTGTGAATAATCCAGATCTGGTGACCTACGACCAGGGTTACGCACCACCCACAGATTATAATGTGTATCCCTTTGACGAATATACGTCTCAGACATCTTCGGCCTACGAGGACGTCAGCGCTATCCAAGGATACGGGTGTAATAACCCGTATTCAGAGACATATAACCTTAGTTGGCGCCAGCATCCGAACTTCTCTTGGTCTGGTAATTCACAGAGACCACATCAAGATCCACACTACCAGACCAGGCAATACGGGAATGCGTAAAACGTATATCCTAGGCAGCAGCCATTCCTGCCTCAGCAGCAGCAACCCCGCTCGTTATACCAGCCGCTGCACCAAGCTGCCAACCACCCTCCAAAGCGGGCCGACCCTTTGGAGGCGCTGAAAGAGGAGCTGCAAGAATCGATGAGGAAGTCTACACAAGATAGCTTGCAGATAATGAAGGCTATGGCTGATCAGATTTAGACCATACAAAATACGCAGAACCAGCTATTGCAGGAGCATAGGACTTAGGGAGCCTTTCCCTCCCAACCTGTCCCGAATCCTCGATATGTGCAGAACTAGGGCTCCCTGCCTAGGTTTCAAGCACTGCAGGGACAGGCACACGCCATACTACAGGCGCCTCCTGCACCACCCGGTTACGTGCAAGGCCAGCCGCCTTTGCAGAATCCCGCGTATTCTGCCCCATCCGCTCCCCCACCACCTCATGGACAGCAAGCCGATGCACACGCTGTCTCATTGCGGAGCGGAAGGAAGACATTCGACCCACCACCTAGGCAGGCGGGTTCTGATTTTTTCCACACTTCGCCGCAGGCAGATTCAACTCCTTCAGCATCTCAGGAGCCACCTGTGGTAGATAAGGGTAAGAGGCCACTTAACCCTGATATTCCCGTCCCTTTTCCTGAGGCTCTAACACAAAATATAGTACGGAAAAAGGACACGCAGAATTTCGAGGACCTAAAATCGATGTTTAAAGTACATATTCAGGTCCCCCTCCTCAAGGCATCGATCACATTCCTGTTGTCGCTAGGTTCTTCAAGGACTACTGTACCCCGAAGTGACAGCCGAGAATTGGATGATAGGTGGTACTGTCGAAAGAAGCTAGCGCCGTGATTCTAGTTGACTTACCGCTGAAGAAGAAAGACCCTGTCACCCCACTCATATCTTGCTTTTTGCAGGATTCTCCATTTGATCGGGCCCTTCTAGATTTGGGTTCGTCCATCAACCTAACTCCCACCGCCGTATTTGATCAATTTCGATTTGGGGAGTTGAAACCCACCTCGATTACAATTCAGCTGGCTGACAGATCAGTCAAAACACTGAGGGGGGTGGTTGAGAACGTGATCGTAAAAGTCCGTGGGTTCTGCTTTCCCACAGATTTTTTCGTTCTCGATATGGAAGTTCCTCCTAATCTTCGAGATGCACCAATTATTTTGGGTCGCCCATTTCTGGCGACAGCCCGAGCAAACATTGATTGTGCATCTGAGTGTATGGAGATTGCCCTGGGCAATGAGCGACTTCAACTAGACATATTCAGGGTAGCAAAGAACTTCGTTTGTGATAGAATGGAGGAGGATGGTGAAGACAAAGATTCGGCATACTGTGGTAACATTGGGCTCCTTTGTGATGACCCAATGTCTCATTCGTCTACACTATCAGGGTTCTTAGACCTCGATCCACACAGGACTAAAACCACTGCATTACACATATCTCCCCAAGGATCTGACTGTTTGGGGTGCGCTTTTGACCACAGCACCCTTGAATCCAGCTATCTTGATCCATATATTACTGAATCGCCCCTGTTATTGCAGGAAGACGTGACTATAGCTAACGGGTTTCCCATTAACGTAGTCACAACTGATTTCGCAGGGAGCGACTCAGCGGGAATTCACGTGCACACGGATCAGTAGATTCCCACCTTCGAGTTTGCTCCTCCCACTGCCATTTTTGACTCAGACCAACCCGTGATCAAATTGAAGTCTGTACCCACTCCATGCTTTCTTATACCTAGACTTTTTGGAGTAGGGGTGCACAATCAGTTGGTTCGCATCTCCAGACCACTGATTCTGGGAGCATACGAGCATATCTTTCTCTTAATCTTAGCCGGCTCCTATGCTAGAAATGACACATCTGATTGAGTTTTCGCCCAGCTGGAGGCGTTAAACTTAGCACATATAGATACCATTCGCCCCACATTCCACCATCATTTATATATAACCATTTTTATACATAGCATATTTTTGTTTTAGCATATTTCCCTTTTATATTGCATATTAACAGGTTGGACGGTGTTGAATATAATTTCAGGAGCAATTACAGGTGATTTCTACCAATTCTCTCCTTATAGTATTTATTTTCTTCTACATTCATGCATGAGGACATGCAAGAACTTAGGCATGGGGGGGTAGATACAGAAAAACTGAAAAAAATTTTATGCTAACACTTAGGAAAACCTCGAAGCTACATGTAAAACGTACTTTAGGACCTTAAATAAAAGAACAACCGACTCCACCTCCAATGCTCTCATTGGAGCTAGAAATAGTTCGCAACAACCAATTCCGACTCACCCGCTCACCTTTTGTTCTAAATTTAGGGTCAAGCTGATTGTAACCCAATACGGGAAATTCACGAAGTACAAATTATATGAGGTTACTGTAGGTTTGGCCCTACCAGGAGGAGTGACGTAATAAAATGCGGAAACAAAATAAACAATCTCACAAAAAATCAATCGCACAAGTACACAAAGATTTTTAGGTGGAAACCCAAACCGGGTGAAAACCACCACCTAACCCTCTCGAGTTAGGATTTTCCGATCAACCTAGTTGATCAAATCCACTAACCGAATCACTTTAAAACGAGGGTGATTCAGCCTCAGTACAACCACGCTACAAGTACGAGGGTAGCGTTCCTCAACCCCTTCTCTCCACGAGAAGGATTTTGTCCCACGAAGGAGACGGGAATTCGCAAAGTGAATACCCAACCAAAAGACAAAGATAAAATAAAACAAGTAATCCTATAGAGCCAACAAAGGAATTTAAACCTAGCTTCTATAGGAAATAGGAAACTCCCCTTTGCAAGGAGTGCGTCAAGTTGATGGCGCGGTGCATGTGCCACGTGATGGCGCAATGTCGCTCTCGTAAACAACGGCGGGAGAGCGGGTGCGCGAAGCTTGATGCTCTCAAGATGTAGAACTTGAGCTTAGAGAGCAAGATCTTTTCTGGACACAAAAGAGTGTGAAAGTGTGTAGCTAAGTGTATCCAAGTGTGTATTTTGTGTCTCTAAGTGTATGTTGGTGTGTCAAAGGCTCCCCTCTATTTATAGAGGCCTTAGGAAGGCTTTGGAAGGCTTAGAAAAGCTTCCATAGCCGTTGGGTACAAAGCCCAAGTGAATCAGCCCGTAATCAGGAACAATCATTGTTCTGACAGGCTTATCAGACGTCTAATTCTGGCATCAGACGTCTGGAACTTCACTTTAAGACATCTGATTCCAAGGTCAGACGTCTGATTTTGGGCGGGTCTCTCCCTGACTTGGATCAGATCTAAACAGGGTTTTTGCGCAAGTCCATCAGACGACATATAGGACGTCTGGCACTATGTCTGGACGTCTGGAAACCTACTTTTACTGTGGGAATGGATTTTCCAAACGTTGCAACGGCTAGAAAATCTCTGAGAAGAGATTTTGGGTCAGCCGAGGCAAAACGGTCATTTATCAGACGTCTGGACAGTCCTATGGACGTCTGATAAGGCTCTAACGGTCATATTCTTGAGTGTATGCTAAGCTAGCCAACGGTCCACTAATTGGACGTCTGGCAAAGTCATCAGATGTCTCCTAAGACGTCTGGTCTAAGGTCTGGACGTCTGATTTCATCAGACAGAACTACCTATGTCCAGCCTAACAGTTATCAGACGTCTGAAACAACAGTCAGACGTCTTAAAATACATTATCAGACGTCTGATTTTGTAATTAGACGTCTGGAAGTGTTGTTTGAACCCTATATTGGTTTTCTAAGTATTCTACAGAAAACCTAAGTATCCTAGGGTTGTGCCGGTGTTCCTAAGACTACTGTTAGGGTACTTTAAGGCTCTTTAACAATATTCTAAGGAAAATAAAAAAAGCAAGAAAATAAAGACAAGAGATACAAAAAAGAATCTATCCTATTCTTCTTGTCTCCTATCTTCAATCTGTCGCTCCATGCGAACCTCCTCTGTTCTTCATTAAGCTCCTCCAATCCATCCTGGATGCGAGCTCGAGTTCCGTCTAAACACGTCCACATTTGCAATTGACCTGAAATCTAGGACTCAAATTGCAAATGTTAAATAACACGTGTTTTGTTATCATCAAAACAAATGATCGTGGTGCTCTAGCACCAACAGTTACATGTTTATAGCATATATAGATATTGCATTCACGAATAAGATTATTTTATTAAGAGAATGCATTAGGGATTTTATCCTTTAGTTGATTCCTGTAATCTGGAATCCAGTACAACTTTCACACACACATAGAATTTGCAATGGTTTCATGGTGAAGGCTGATAAACGTCTTCAGTTTGTCGAGAAGAAGCAGTGCTTCTTTTCCTGAACCCCTGAACAGTGTTTTGGGAGTCAGGCTGATTTGCTTCCAAAAATCCACCAAATAGTGTGAGAGAGTAGAGTGTATTGGTTCTCCAAGATTAGTGCAATGAATATGGAATCCTAGATAATTAGGTAATGATACTCTTAGATTAGACATAGTTTTCGCTCTCAGTTCCCTCGTATACATTTTTGTGCGAAATTTTGAGAGCCACCGAAAAGGCAAATACGCGGAGAGAGAGTTTTCATAAAACTAGGGCTAAGGTGGATGGTTACGACCATTCTTTAAGGAATCCTCAGCTGAAGGAGGGTATTGATGTCAAGGTCAAAAATACACCATCCTATCTGTCTCTCCTGATGCCATGAGTAGGCACTTCCACCAAATAAGCCACCTAATTTCTCTTGAATACCACCAATCCCTAATAATGCCTCCTTAATAAAGTTCATGGATGTATGCCAGTTGTGTTATGCTAAAAAAAAAAAAAAGAAAAAGAAAAATAAAAAGAATGATGAAAAGAAAGAAAAACTGAAAAAAAAAGAAAAAGAAGAAAAAACAAAGAAAAGAATGAATATTTAGTGTTTATTTCATCGAGGCAATACCACCAAATAAAATTGAGCTCCACCAAATATGGCCTTAACCTATTTTTTTTGTGTTTCTGACCACCCGAATACTGGCTGAGGAATCCCAACTTAGTGTTAGGGTTATAAGAACTCAATTAAAGTGTTAATGCCTAGTGAGACCACCTAATACAGAACATACGTGTGAATCTGGTGAGGTTGTAAGCTCTAAGAAAAAGAAAAAAAAGAGTAAGAGAGAATGAATACAAAGGAATCAAAAGGGAGCATAGTTTTTCTCGTCTTTCTCTGAGTTGAGTTACTTAGTAATCCAGGAATTTGGATTCTGTAGTACTAGTCTCTATGTAGCACCAAGTGAGAATGAGCCACCAAATATATAATCCTTTCCCTCAAAGATTCTCTACCTAAGCCCAAAGCCGAGGTGAAATTCATAGAATATCTTGAATACCCGAGGGAAGAAATCCGCCTATCCCGCTAGAATTTTTATTAGGGGTCAAGTACAGGCTTTAGAGGTGTATTAGTTTTCACTCAAATCCGTTGCAAAAGCTATATAGATGCACCTTCATGATTGTCTGGATTTCTAGAGCATAGGATGAAAACAAAAGGGAGAAAAATCTCTATGCAAACACTTGATAAAATAACCAGTCCCTTAGGGACCCTTGCTGTAAATAATTTAGTCTTGCATTTGCTAGGGACTAGCAAGATTTTGGCATGGGGGTATGATTGCGTAGCAATCATAGGTCTTAATTGGCCTAGATTAAGCTAGGAGTTAGCATAAGTTAGGGTTATTCATGCATGCATACGCATTATCTGCAACTTTACTGCTTTCCTTTAGCTATGCATAAAATAATGTTATAATGCGCTGATTAAGTGCATTATGTCGATTGCAGGGAATAAGCTGATCAGGAGCTGGATCTAAAGCTGGATCAAGAATAACAGGAGTTGCAGTAGAGCTGGAGAAGAAGGCTTAGATTAGATGTAGGAATAATGATGTAAGGGAGTTAAAGGTTTGCTATTCTATTAAGTAGGAATAAAGCAGTAAAATGTGAAGCCCTTAGATTAGGTCACAACACCCTAGGAAGCCCTAAAACCCTAGTTCCAACCCTTCTTTGGACGTCCATATAAGTTTTAAGACGTCCAGGACCCTTAGCCAACTCCTGCACACTTCAAACCCACTTCTGCAGTGTCATTGGACGTCCATACACTTTGTCAGACGTCTAATTTCTGCAGAATATGCAAAACAGAACCCGAAATCCTACCTGACTCTGATTGGACGTCTAGACAACAAGTCTGGACTTCTGATTTCTGAGTATAAGACGTCTGATTATATTATTAGACGTCTGATACTGCTCTCCAATTCCTGTTTTGAGATTTAAGCCTTGATCTTGGATCTCTAGGTCCCTAAACCCAATTCCAACCCCATAGGAACCTAAATTAAGGTGCCCTAACCCTAGTACATCACCTCTAGACCTCCCTAAGGACCTAATTAGGTCCTCACTAAACCTAATTAACTTGGATCTTAGTCAATTCCATCAGCCTATTCAATTGGACTCATTGTGTCCAATTGAGCCCTGATCTCAGCACATATTATCCAATTGGACTCAGTGAAAGTCCAATTGACCTAGACCTAACTTAATTGAGTTATTTTACTCTCAATTAAGTTTCCACACACCCAATTAAACTTGTATTAAGTTTAATTGCACTTTACCTTAGTGAATTAGGGTTTATAACCCTAATTTGGGACCTACCTTGACCTAAACCCACTAGAACCCAACCTAATCAACCTAGCCACCTAAGTTTCGACCCACACACACCCACACACACCATCCACACGAAAATATCTAGCCTAGATTTCTCTAGAACTCTTTACCATGTGTGGTTGCCTTGGTTGCCAAAAATAGCAACCAAGAGCCATTCAATTTTTAGATCCACATTTAGTGGATCTAAAAACCACCATCCACCCTCTCTTTCTCACTCTCCCACGAGCTCCCACCAAAGGCCTTTCTAGAGAATTCCATAATTCTCTAGAGAGCTTCCCTTAGGTCTATAAAAAGACCCCTTGGGTGGCCATTTGCATTCATTCACTTCCTTGGCATCCATTCCACTTAGAATAGCTACTTCCATCTCCACTCCACCTCCACGAGTTGAGCACCACCATGGAGGCCACCATCTCCACGCTAGGAAGCTGGATCAGCTCCCCAACCTCTCTCCAAGGGTCGGCCTAAGTTCCATTGGCCGCCCCTCCTTCTTCTCTCAACCATTCAAAGGCCATCGGGGACCACCCCTTAATGCCCTTCCATTCTGCTAGATTTAGATTATGCTCTTCGTATATTTACTGCTTTTATTTACTGCTTAGTAGTGTAGTCTTACTTCTCCCCCAATGATGCATGCGAAATCCCCCCATCGATTCTTGTATGCGATCATTTTCTGGTAGCTAGATTTTATTTTCAAGCATTTATGTACAAGCTTTCCTCTAGATTCCTTGTGCAACAACTCTCAAATGAATGAATGAAAACACATTTTTATATATATATATATCTCTATCTGTTTGAAATCACCATGAGCTTAATGATTGTTATTATCTTTTGCGTGATTAATGTTGCCTGTTTCTAACTCTTAATATTCTTGCAACAAAGTATGTCGTACGTAAATATGTAATAATCATGAACCGGCATGCGATTTTAAATAAAGTAGAGCAGCTTTAAGATCGATTTCAAAAGCAAAAACGCCTCCCAGAGACGAACGACCGGGACTCAAAGTCTCGTTATTTTTACAAAATAATATCTTTGTTGGATCATATTTCACAACTATACTATGACACTTTTATCAAAAATGCGATCTACGGCTTTCCAACAATATATTTAAATAATTATTTAGGATGAGTTACTATATATATAATATTATTACATAATTATCTATTAACTTATAGTAGATTATATGTACTTAAATTAAGATAATTATGAATAGGTATTTAAAATCGATACAATAGCATATATTACTGTACATACGTAATTAAGTAATTATTAGGTAAATTATTAATTTAAAATAAGATAAATTAGTAATTTAAGTTATTACTGAAGTAATTCAGATTGTAAACTTGTACATTATTATTTTACTTATTTTTAACCTATTTGTAATGCATTTATATTGTATTATAGTATTTATACATTAAATATGTGCATATCTATTAAATACGTGTATATAAATGTATATAAATTAAAATAAATGTTCTAAAATAAATTAAAATAAATACCTTATTATGTAAATTAACTATTTATAAGGTAAATTACATCATTTAATTATTAATTTACATATTAATTAAGTAATTAAACAAAAAATCAATGTGTTAACAACACTAAGTTTAAGTAATTTTTATATATAAATTAAATAAGTTATTTTTGTAAATTAATTATACAATTATGTAGTCTTATATAAGGGTTTTCGAATCATATAATTTAATCTAAAATTGGTTGACAAATTGACACTCAAATCAAGGCCTCAAATTGTCCTTAGCTCACGCAGTGGGAGCCATTTTAGCTGTAAACATTAGTGCCACATTGTGGCTTTTGAAGCTTGTGAGGCTGCATATAAGGTTTCCGCCCATGGCCTCCATAGTTGACAATCACTGGGTGCACATGAAACCCATTACCTTTGAGCATAATCTCTGACCATTATGAGCATTTGTGTGGAGGCTAGGAGCTCGGTCTGTACCGTGTCTGAGCCAGGTTGAATTAAGCTAGGTCTGGGTTGAAACAATGCACTGAAAAATGCCTAATTAACAACTAGGGGCCAGTTCGTAGTAGTGGTTTGATCCCACCCGAGAGGGTGTCGTGTTTCCTACGAACTGAACCGATCCCACCCATTAAAAAATTAATTTTTAATTACGTGAAGAGTATGTTGGGTGTGAAGTGAGTGAAAAATATGCCTTAGTGTTGGAGTGTGTTGAGACTAAGAGTGCCAAAAAATTTTGTGTTAAAGAGTGTTGGCTGTGTGTAAGTGCTGAGTGTGCATACTGTGTGTGAGTATATGTGTATAGTATATGCGTGTGTTAAGTAGAATATGTATGTATAGTGTATACGTATTTGCATATGTACATATATAAGTATATATAGTATATAAGTATGAGTATAGAGTATATATGTATATGTTTTAGCTTTAGG
This sequence comes from Thalassia testudinum, assembly GCA_037157565.1. Taxonomy (NCBI): domain Eukaryota; kingdom Viridiplantae; phylum Streptophyta; class Magnoliopsida; order Alismatales; family Hydrocharitaceae; genus Thalassia; species Thalassia testudinum. The sequence goes on along the minus strand of JAZHRO010000035.1, from coordinate 54,636,015 downwards.
GTTTATATATATATTACTAAGTCTTTAGTGACGTATATAAATGTTTGTAGTATATCTATGTTAGTAGTTGTATATTAAACGTTACTATAAAATGCTAACTTTTGTTCGTATAACCTAGTTTAGCATATCTTTGTAGTTATTTTGTACCTAGACTTAGGTATTGATTATGATAATTGTATATAATTAACATAGAATAGATTAAGTAGTTTTTCATGCCTTGATTTTTGTAAATATGTTTAAGGCATTATAAGTAGTCTTAATTGATTTATTTTGTACATAATTATCTCAATTCATTCATTCTTTTATTCTTTGATTCATTTGTAAATATAATTAATATTTTTGGAATAAAAGAGCATTTTTGGATAATAGTGAGTGATGTATATCAATATCTGCTTTCTAGTGAACGACCTGGAAGAAACCAGTAAAAATTATGTAAATAAATAGAATGACATGAAATATGTTTGCATTGTGACACTATATTATAATCAATTACGACAAAAGAACTATTAAATCATATTTTCATGTAACACATATAATCATCGATAATTTTTGACGTCGTTGTCAGGGAGGCAACTCTCTATGTCAAAAATTTTCTTTTATTCTTAATTTGTACATATTTTTTATTTGTTTGTATATAGTCATTTTTTGATTCATATTCTTTAATGCAAATAGATACTTTTATTCATTTTATTCTTTGATTTGCTTTTGTATATATTTGTCTTACTAATAATTTGTTGTTTTTGCAATACTTGAGGAGTAGGAGTAGTGTTGTCTTTCCATAGGAGTTCTACTTCTCGGAGGATACACTGTGATTTAGACTCGACTTCCTGGTGGAGTTGTTTCCTGATGGAGCTGTTATTCCTTGCTTTAGTAGTTTAGTATAGTTGGCAGTTAGGTCTAGGAGTATAGACTTAGGATATTTGTTAGGAATAAGTTGTGAGAGCCTGTTCTCACATATTCTTGTAATAATTTAGACTGTGGATTCTATTCTCTCTCTACTCATCTCTCATCGACTTTGTTTTCCTTCATATCACCTTCTTTTTCGATTTGATTTTGTTTGTTGCATTATCAAAAATAAAAAAAATAGAAAATACAAAAAGTCCAAAAATATCTCATCTTTTATCTAGCAGCAGCATGATATAGGCATTCTATGCTTAGGTTTGCATTCTGTTCTGCTAGATTTACTTTTTTAGTCAAATTACGTACTTGTAGAATTGCTAGAGTTAGGTACGCATTTCTATTCCTCTTGAGCTCCTATCATACTGCATCTAACTTAAGCTAAAAAGACCATCTCCAATTTGAAAAAAAAAAAAAAAACAAGTGAGACCAGTTTCTAGGAATTCACTTCTAAATATTCAAACATAATTCAAAAGGAGATTTAATAACTTGTTTGAAACCTTGTGTGAAGTTTTTCATTGCTACATTATGTTGCTTGCTTATCGTGTACACACTACACGAACACATAAGGTACACAATACACGGATTCTATCTTATCTATTTGTGCACCCACAGGGATTTGGATTTGCACACTGGTCTTATCTAGATTTCGGGTGGATTTTAGAGGTTTGCACTTCGCTAGGTCATATTTACGATGCGTACAATTGTACTAAGATAGTTGTTTGCATACTATATATTTTCATGTCGTAGACCCCTAGGTAAAATACACTCTTTCTCGCTTGATTGATATTGGTTGGTCTTTGTTTGTTATGAGATTCATATTGGGATTTCTGGTTTTCTGATTTTACTTGAGATTGAGATTGTGATTGCCGTTTTGAGTTGTGACTTCTTTGACACGTTTTTCAAACATCGACTCATGGATGATAGGAGATCCCATAATCCTTCCTTAGTACCTCCCTTGGGTGCTGATGCCCAAGCTTCTACTTCCATATCCTTGCCCACATATCGAATCCTTTACCTCCAGAGCCTCAAACTCCTATCCACCATGCCATTCATCCGGAGGATGATCACGATTCCGCATAATTTGAGGACTTCGAAGAAGATCGTCCTCATCTTTTTGCACATCCTCCACCACCGCCTCCACTACATAGGTTCCAACCTCCTCCCTACTCAAACTTTCCCAATCAACCACACCCGGAGAGGTGTGTACAACCTAACCTTCAACACCTGTACAATACACAAGTTCAAATGAATACCTTAACACAACAGGTGCAACAACTTACTCAAGCTATGAATCTTCTAGCAAACCCCTGTCCCCAGGCTCGTAGACCTTAACTACGGGATTCCTATAATCCTGTGGTTGCACCACTTATGCCTGCGGTACGCTATCCTGCTGATTCCTATAATCCTGTGGTTGCACCACTTATGCCTGCGGTACGCTATCCTGCTGGGGGTCGTGCTGCTGAATTGAAGTCGAACATAATTGCACTTATCCCTTATTTCCGTGGTCTTGCTTCTGAGGACCCTTTCCAGCATTTAGAAGAGTTGAAAAATCTTGCCCAGACTTTGAATCTACAGGGCCATGATTAGCATACGTTGCTGATGAAAATGTTCTCCTTCTCACTAAGGATAAGGCCACCTTTTGGTTTAGAACTCTTTCACGAACTACACCAATAGAGACATGGGCTTCTTTGGAACATGAGTTCCTCAAGAAGTACTTTCCCAAAAGCCACACAGATGCTCTAAGGTGTATTATCACCACATTCACACATAATTTAGGAAGGCAAATGCATAAGGTTTGGGAGCAATTTCACGAGCTTCTGCGAAAGTGTCCCCACCATGGTGTTCCACACTGGCAGTAGGTTTAGATCTTCTATCATGGGCTCCATGATGACATAAGAAATTTTGTAGATGCTGCTTGTGGAGGCAACCGCTTTTGTCGGGATGAGGATTCAGCTTTTGAGCTCTTCGAAGGCATAGCGAAAAACTCTATTAACAACGCTTCGATGAGTGTTTTTTAATAGGAAGTCCTCGCATTCCCACACACATTTGGGCGTACACGAAGCCCAATCCAGCACACGAGACTTAGAGATAGTGGTTAGTCAGCTGGATAAGATGGGCTTAATAGAGAAGAAGGTAGATGAAGTATTGAAGTTCCTATCTAACTCCATCTTATTCTTCTCAGTCACCTGCACCACACACTTCTCAGTTTCCTACATGGAGGGAAACTGTGAACAACCTTTTTGTGACACAACCTTCACTTTCCGACTATTCCAGGCCTTAGCCTTCACTGGCTAGAGGAACCTATGTTCCTCCATACACTTAATTCCCTACACCTCTTGGAGCTTCGGAGGAGCTCTACGCCATTCACAATGATCTATATTCACAAACCTACAACCCTAGATGGCGTAATCATCCAAATTTCTCGTGGTCGAGAAATACACAGAGACCTAATTTCCAACAACCTTCTGCACCACCACTTCAAAACTTGATCCGAGCACCACCTCCACCACCATAAGCACAACATGGGTATCCACCGCGTGCCTATCAGTAACCGCAACCTAGGCTCGCCCAATACTCTCAACCTAGGCCTACACGAGATGATCAGTTGGGGACCATCATGAAAGCTCTTGCTGACATGTAGTAATAGAATATTGCTATGCAGCAAAGACATGATGCGGCCATAGCTGAGATGAGAGCCCAGCTAGAACACTTAGCTGCACCACGCCATGCACATACACTTCCATCTCAAGCGAAACCTAATCTTAGGAATGTACCTGCCCAGAGGTATGTTCAACCTAATCCTCCCCAAGGCCAAGCACATGTCATATCACAAGCCTTGCACAATTTTGATCCTTCTACACTATACTCAGATCAGCAACCACCCCTTCTTCCCAACCCTGATTCATCTTCTTGACTCTACATTCATTGATTGGAAGAGGTGGAAGCTGTAGATTTTTCTAGACATTCTATTTCTCTACTTGGACCTTGACCCAAGTTTCTTGATTTGATACACATTCCTTACTTGGACCTTTCACCAAGTATCTGAACTTTGATTCTGGTTTTGATTAACTATGGAGCCTTACTCTCATACTTTTGAGATTAACAATTTTAATTCCATACACCATGACTAAAATCTTTCATTGAGCTCCATTGACTTGTTAATTCTCTACTCATATCCTTTTGGCTCCTACACTCTTTACACTTCTATTGGGTTTGTGCCTAGCTGAAGGCGTAAAACTTAGTAAACTATCTCATGTATATAGCTGTTTTCATCTTTTTTATTTTTCATTTCTTCCTTAGGTGTCTATCTTTGCATTTTTAACATACATTCATAGTCATATATGTCTTGCATTTCACTACTTAACTCGACTCTCCACTCTGATACTTGTATTAGATTTGAAATCATTCGTATAGAGATTTTTATCAACTCATTTTGACTTTCTTCCATCACCTAGCCTAAGTTAGTGAAAAGCAGAGCATGTATTTGCATCCACCCTATTCATACAATAAGTATATTACATCATTTAAGCATGGGGGTGTAAATGGTGAAATTATTTTCTGAAATGCAATTATAGACACACCTGTAGTGTATATAGTATAGTATTATTAAAAATAACAAAGATTGAAAAAAATTGAAAAATTTTGAAAAAACTTACAAAGACAAAAATACAAAAAAATGTGAAAAAATTCAAAAAAGACAATAAGGGACCTACACACTCTTTATTGATGAGGGAGAACTCCACAAATGAATTTTAGAGGAGAAAAAGCTTTGAAAGATTTATAACTAAAAATAAAAAAATAATAAGTGTTTATGGACATTCAAGTTTGGCTAATTAGACTCTCCGAGCCACAGTAGCTTGATTCACTTAGACTTTGGCTTAATATACTTAAGCATTGACAAGATAAACCAGGATCTCTCCTAACTTAGGACGTATTCTTGTACTTGAGTCACCAATACAGGATTCGTTAGTTTGCTTTGGCTTAGGAGTCTACGTAACTTTGGTTTTCACTACACAATGTCAGGAAAAACCTGGTGAACTTAAAATTCAACCCTAGTGTTCATTAGGGAAGGTGGAGTCCTTACCTGTGCATGTAGGTAGACTCTTTATCATAGTCTTTAGTCTTGTGTTTAGCAGAAGCTCTTTTCATCAAAGTACTCATTTACCAAATAAGTGTGCTCTACCAAATAAAGTTATAGGAGACATATTGACATTTTCTTTAAAAAAAAAAGTAAAATGAGAAAAAATAGAAAAAAATGGAAAGTCAAAAGAATTGGAAAAAAGACATTCTTTTGAATAAGTCAAGTATCTTCTCTAAAGTCTTGTATAGTCCTTCTACCAAATATTTTTCAGGATGTATTATAAATACTTCATTTCCACCAAATATTCTTTGAGCCACAATGAAATATGTGTTGGGTTTGAGTCTTCACTCATTTTTGAGAGTCGATCCAAAGACATGAGTTGAAGTTGAGACCAACCTGGACTTAAGAAGATGTGAAACCTCGGGATTGAGCTTTCGGGTTCATCTGGTTAGTCATGACCATTCACTGAGTACAACCATAACCTCTTAGCTTTTGAGATTCGTAAAACCCTCTTGAGTCATGGAAATCATACTTAAGGTTTAAATATCAAGAGCCCTTGTTAGTCGAGAGATGGTCTATGCCATATCAGACTTGACTTCTGGTAAGTCTTCCTAGGTAACTAGTTCTCACAATGTCTAGAAATTAACACAATTTATTTTTTAGAAAAATTTTAATTTAAAGTTCATCTCTAAACGCTTAACAAATTGAAAAGAGTAAAAAGATATCTCATCACACTTACCTAGCTGATACTTAAATGCTTTGTACTGAATCAGCTATTTGTTAAGGGACTAGCAAAACTTAAGCATGGGGGTATGATGAGGTGTGTCTCATCATAGCTAAAATGTCCAAGTTAAGTTAGAAACTAGGTTAAACACTATCTTATTAATATAATAAATAGGTTAAGTGTAGGATTTAAGGAAAATGACCTAAAACATCAAATTCGTATTAAAAAATGCATAATTAGGTCAAATTAATGAGATACTCTATTCATAAATGTAAATTGATGATCCAGTTGCCAATTGAACACATTTCTGAGCTCAAAAATACAAATCAAGGGTTGAATTAAAATCTAATATGTTCAATTAAGCTATCATAAAAATTTTATTGCATTTGGATATCATTAGGACCTTGCATTTAGAGTATTACATTCAGGTCCTTCAAGCATATTCATGTCCTTCATATTTTCTTTAGCTTAAAAGCCCAAGGACCTATCTGCCCTGCAGGGATCTTTCTACAAGCGTCTTGGGATCGCTTTAACATCTTTTCAGACACTTATGGGCTTCTTCACAAAACTTGCATCATTTCACTTAAGGGCTTCCCTGTAAAATTCACCAAACTCCTGATGCCTCGTGAGATCATTGTAGCTCATGAAGAACACAGCTATAGGCACCACCCATCTTTAATTCCCTGATCCAATTGTGGATTTAGATCAAAACTTCATGCGCTCCCACACATAGCCTCACCTTTCCCCTCAGATCTGATCCAACGGTGCATTTTTTATTCAAAAACTCCTAGTCACCTCTCACTCTTCCATCCATCGTTTGCCCTAACGATGCCTAATCACACCATTGAGGTGCCCTGATTCACTGAAGTGCCTATATAGGCAGCTCCTTAGACCCCTACGCACGCTATCAGCTCCCTCCCCTTAAGCTTGATCGTCATCTACCCCTCCAACACACTTCCTCCCTTCCTCGGTGGTCGGTGATAGAGGCCATTGTTCTCCCTCCGTTCGACACCTTCAGCCACCAGTTGCTAGCCCTTAAGAGTCTCCTTCCGCTAGAGGTTCCTCCCATTTCTTCCTCTTCAACCATTGGCTGTAGATCCTAGAGAGTCACCTTCTTCCGTTAGATAGATTTCCTGCTTTCATAGATAGATTTTATTGCTTTATAGATTAGTTAGGGGTAGAATTAGATAACTGATTGATTGATTACGTGCTAGATCTAGGAGTAGAATAGATTAGATGTAGTTTTTGCCAATCCACCTCCTCTGATCAATTCAAATAAAGGAGAAGAATTCACCCAACCATTTCAATCCGTCAATCTCTTCCTTCACTCCATGATTCACATTCATTCACTTATTGCGTAATATAATCGCCAATCACCCCTTTGCTAGAGCAGTTAGTAGATCTGAAGCTCATTAGCTTTCAGATTTGTTGGAGCGCTCAAAAGCAATTTGAGGGCATCCCATTCAGCCCATATATTCATTAGTCCTCTCACTCTTGATTTAATTGAGTTGGATTCACTTGATTCATGTGGATTTGTATATCATGCTTGATTAGAAGATTAAGATTCAATTTGGTTTTAATTAGTTTTAATCAAGTGAATCGAGTTTATTTTTGTGTAATTGGATTGATTGCAATGGGTTTAAGCTTCAGTGCTTTGACTTTTAACATTCATTAAGCTTTTACCCAAAATTTTAGATTTAGTATTGTTCAAAAGGTAGTTTTGGCCAAGGAGAATTAGATGCACTGATTCACGGCCAAAATAATGACCCATCTATTTTTTCTAGGAATGCTTAAGGTCCTAAACACTGATTTATAGTATTTAAGAGCTTAAAGTGATCAAATCACAGTGGTAATCTCACATTAAAAGCCCAATCTGGGTGACATTTAAGATGGTTTCAATAAGCTGTTTGAGCATGAAATGAGTTCTAAAATATCTGAAGCGATTTATAGGTGGAATTAATGTCTAGATTAATGGTTTCCTCTTATGTCGTCTATGGTGAAGAGGAAGGGATTAACTAGGATTTGATGTGGTTTTTTGGTGGTTTCATCATTTCTGAGTAGCTGCTCTGCTCTATTCATTTGCACGGATTTTACTGTAGGATCTAATCCCTGATTTCAATTGATTTGAAGGCAAAATGGTTTGTTGGGATTTATTGATCCTTAGATCTGATTTCTCAGATCTAAGGATGATCTTCTTGATCATTGGAACAGGCTTCAAAGTATAATCTGGGTCGATATCATTTAATTAGCAAGGATAGCAGTAGTTGAACTACGTGATTTCACACTACAACAAGAATGGCAGCATGAGCTGCTAATCATATTTGCAGCAGCAGCACTGATAAGCACATCAGCAATATGAGATGCTGAATTGCATTCAACAGCAGTTGAAACCAATGGCTGCTCATTTGCTGCAATGGCATGTAAATTTATTTTGAGATCCAATGTCAGCACATTAACTGTGTTATCTGTTCAAAAATGAGATTCAGTGAATTTCAAAGTTAAAATCATGTTTTATGGTTCAATTTTGTTTCATGTTGGCTGTTGAATGCTTTTAAAGGCATACATCACTTTTCCAGCACATAGAACTCATTTAGTGGCCTTTGGTTGCATTACTTCAAACTCATTTAGGCCACATTTTGCTGAGTTTGAAAGTATATAAAAAATCATTAAAAGATAAAAACTAAAACAAACATGTCTTGAGTAGGATCAGGTATTTGTTTAAGTGTATATGAAGTTCCAAAATATTCCAAACCCTCAGGCTGCTAGAACATACTCCTTAATGGTTCAGTCTACTCTGAAATTCAATAAAAGAATCATATACAAAAATCACAAAGAGAATCTCTCTCTCTCTCTCTCATCTCACCTTTTCTATCTCCTCTCCTATCCCTATTAAATAGAAAAACACCATAAACATATGAAAAAGTCAAAAATTTCATAAAAATATCTTGTATATAGTTTTTATACATGTAAATTTGGATTATTTAATAAGATAAATATAAATATTGTAATATATAAATAATGTACATAAATAACTTATAAATGTAATGTATATATTTAAATAAGTATTTAGGATGAGTTACTGTATATGTAACGTTATTATATAATTATCTATTAACTTATAGTAGATTATATGTACTTAAATTAAGATAATTATGAATAAGTATTTAAACCCTGTATAATAGCATATATTATTGTACATACATAATTAAGTAATTATTATATAACTAATTATACCTGTATATTGATTTATTTATATATTTCTTGTAGATAATTAGATTATTCAGTTAATTAGGTACATTATTAAATTAAAATAAGATAAATTAGTAATTTAAGTTACTACTGAAGTAATTCAGATGGTAAACTTGTATATTATTATTTTAATTATTTTTAACCTATTTGTAATATATTTATACTATATTGTAGTATTTGTACCTTAAATATGTGCATATCTATTAAATACGTGTATATAAATGTATATAAATTAACATAAATGCTCTAAAATAAATACAAAATGTTTAATAAATACCTTATTATGTAAATTAATTATTTATAAAGTTAATTGCATCATTTATTGTTAATTTATATATTAATTAAGTAATTAAATAAAAAATCAACGTGTACTTTTTATTTATAATTAAATAAGCTATTTTTATAAATTTATTGTATAATTATGTAGCCTTACAAAAAGGGTTTTGAATCATATAATTTAATCTAAAATTGGTTAATAAATCGGCATTCAAATCAAGGCCTCAAATTGGCCTCATTGCTTGTAGCGAGCGCCATTTTACCCTCAAACATTAGTGCCACATTGTGGTTTTTGAAGCTCGCACGATCTCATATAAGGATTTCCACAGACGACAAGCGTTGGGTGCACATGAAACCCATTATCTCTGAGAATAATCTCTGGCTATTATGAGCATATTTACGAGCATTTGTGTGGGGGCTAAGAGCCCGATCTATACAGTGTCTGGGCCCAGTTCAATTAAGCCGAGTTTGGGTCGAGACAACGCATTGAAAAATGCCTAATTAACAACTAGGGGCTAGTTCGTAGTAGTGGTTTGGTCCCACCTGAGAGGGTGTCGTGTATCCTGCAAACCAGATCGATCCTGCCTAATAAAAAATTAATGTTTAATTAGGTGAAGAGTATGTTGGGTGTGAAGTGAGTGAAAAAAATGCCTAAGTGTTAGAGTGTGTTGAGACTAAGGGTACCTAAAAATTCTAAGTGTTAAAGTGTGTTGGCTGTGTGTAAGTGCTGAGTGTGTATAGCATGTGTGAGTATATGTGTATAGTATATGCGTGTGTTAAGTAGAATATGTACGTACAGTGTATATGTATTTGCATATGTATATATATCAGTATATAGTACATGTATATATATAAGTATATATATAGTAAATAAGTATGAGTATAGAGTATACATGTATATGTTTTAGCTTTAGCAACGTATATATATTCTAGTAATTGTATATTAAGCGTTACTATAGATGTTATCTTTTGTTAGTATAGCTTAGTTTAGCATATATTTATAATTATTTTTGTACCTAGCCTTAGGTATTGATTAGGACAATTGTATATAATTAACATAGAATAGATTAAGTAGCTTTTCATGCTTTTATTTTTGTAAATATGTTTAAGGCATTGTAAGTAGTCTTAATTGATTCATTTTGTACATAATTAACTCAATTCATACATTCTTTTATTCTTTGCTTCATTTGTAAATACAATTGACATTTTTGGAATAGAAGAGCATTTTTGGATAAAAGAGAGGTGTATATCAATAACTCTCCCAATTAACGTCCTGGAATAAATTAGTAAAAATTATGTAAATAAATAAAATGACATGACATCTATTTTCGTTGTGACACTATATTACATTCAATAATGACAAAACAATCATTAAATCACATTTTTATGCAACACAGATAATCATTGATTTTTCAAATACGAGATGGTCTTTTTAGCTTCAATCAAATGCAGTATGGCAGGAGGTCAAGAGGGATAGAAATGCGTACCTGACTCCAACAATTCTGCAAGTATGTAATTTGACTGAAAAGGTAAATCTAGTAGAGTAGAATGCAAACCTAAGTATGGACATGTTGCTGCTAGGTAAAAGATAAGGTATTTTTGGTCTTTTTGTATTTTCTATTTTTTTTTTATTTTTGATATTGTAACAAACAAAATCAAATCGAAAAAGAAGGCAATACGGAGGAAAACAAAGTCAGTGAGAGATGAGTAGAGAGAGAATAGAATCCATAGTCCAAATTATTACAAGAATGTGTGAGAATAGATTCTCACAACTTATTCCAAACAAATATCTTAAGTATATACTCCTACACCTAACTACCAACTATACTAAACTAGTAAAGTGGTGTTACGAACGCGTGTCCCGGACGTATTTTAAGACGTCTGGGAGGTGACCCAGACGTCTGACCAGACGTCTGGGATCACATCCAGACGTCTTGCCAGACGTCTGGGATGGTTTACAGACATCTGAAAAATCGTTATTCGCCCACACCCGCGAGTCGTCTGCGCGCCTGCGCGCGCAGACTGCATATTCGTTATTCCCTCTTTTTCTTCTGCGGCTGCAGACGACTGCCGCGGCTTCTCTCTCTCCTCTCCGTGCGGCCTTAAAAGGGCCACGCCTCCCCTCCCGTCTCCACCGTCTCCTTCTTCTTCTCCTTCCTGTGCACGAGAGCGAGCGAGCGCGAGGGCTGCAGCGGCGGCCGCAGTGAGCGTGGAGGAGGCGCGGCGTGCGAGGGCGGAGCTCTGCCGTGAGGGCGAGCTCGCCGGAGCGGCTTGGCCGGTCGGCAGAGGGCGCAGGGGGCGCGGAACGACGCGGAGAGGGACCTGCTGCAGCCTGAGCAGCAGGAGCGCGAGGTGCGACGCGGGCGGCGTCGCGAGCAGAGTCCGGGTCGCGCCCTAATTCTGGAAAAATTTCTAGAATCAGACGTCTGGGTTGATAGGCAGACGGCGAGGACGACGTCTGGTAGCTCATACCGACGTCTGAAAGTTGTGTATTCCGCTTTCTTCTTCCTTCCTGTCGACCGACCGTACTAAGGGAGGGAGTTGGCTGTGCGCAGGTTCGCTGATTCGCCATCCTTTGCGAATCAGACGTCTGGAAGTTGTACCAGACGGCGGGAGTGACCTCCAGACGTCCGGGGTGACCATCGGACGTCTGGGAGCTAGGACAGACGTCCCCGCAGACTTCTGGATGTCTGGGAAACCACACTGAACAGGTAATTCTCTGATCCACTATTTAAGACGTCTGGAAGAAGTTCCAGACGTCTGATTTTGCACAGTATCGTCTTTTTCGACCCGTTTAGGGCCCGTTCGGGCTCCGTTTTCCGTGATTCGAGTTGCGTTCTTTTCAGAATTAATTCCTCTACCCGTCTACAGTAGCTATACACTATTTTGAGACACTCCTTGTGTTTGATCCTTGTGATAGGACCTCGTTCAGTTGCAGTCTTGAGAGTTGCGGAGGCACGCGGGATTCCCGATCACGCCCCCATTACTCCCGTTGTACCTGGTAGAGTGGCTTAAGTTTATTATTAAAATCTGTTAAAGTATGGAACCATAAATAGAATCTAGGACATTGCATGAATCCTAGGAATGAGAAATGTATGGAATGATAGCTCCTAGGTGATGCATGAATCCTAGGGCTGGAAAATTAGTTGTATGCTAGATCCTAGGATGTAACATGAAACCTAGGATGGAAAAACTAGCAGAATGTATAATATTGCAGTCTTGGAAAAATGGAAAGGAATATAAAGCTGCCTGTAAATTGAATTAATAGCTGCCTGTTATGAATAAAGAAACATGATTGAGATCATGGATTGTGAGAACGTGAAACTGGAAAGTGAAACATATGATGTTCTGAGATAAAGAGCTGGAACCCTACGAGGAATTAGGAGTGGAACTCCTGGAAAGAAAAAGGAATGGAACTGAGATGTAGTTGTACTGTCTCTTGAGTACGCAGTACCAAGGGAAGTACCTGTACCTGTTTAGTGCAGAGTGGGGCCAGCTGCCCCAGGGACCCGGGGGTTAGGATTGGCCGCTCTGTACCGACTTGTTGGCCCTCGTGTACATAGTACCGAGGAGAGCTACTAGTGTTAGGAGAGTACTAGCTACCCCACGGGCCCCGGGGTTCTGCTAGCCTCCTTCACCGACTTGTTAGGCCCACTAGGGCAAACCAGGGTAGTCAGGCGAGGGTGCGCGGACTGTGGAGGGGCAAGGCCCCGGTTTGGTTACTGTGGAGGGGTTGGACCCCTGTTACTGAGAGGGCTCTGCCCTGGTTCCGTGCTGTGCTTTGGGCGCACCCGTTAACGGAAACGACTGACCGCGTGCCAGTGCGAGCTAGCTACCTGTGCGTTTATCGCGTGTGCCGTAGTCACCGTTACGTCTGTCAGTGACCTTGGGGTGGTTGACTGAGGGTAGGATCACCACGGGGGACTCTCCCGGCCAGGAGAGCACCACGTGCTACTTCTACTTTTGGAAAAGACTGCAATCAAGATCGTTCCCACGAGAACATTCGAGATCAAGTAAAGGATCTGAGAAATAAATGAAATAGTGAGAAAATTGAAAGATGTGAATAAAGGAAGTAATAGAACATAACAGCTACTGTACACTCTACTGTTGCCTTTAGTTAGTTTGCCAATCTACTCAGCGTTTTGCTGACGTGTTACACTCGTTACCTTTTTCAGGACCAGGTGTTGAGCAGCCAGGGTCGGCGGCTGCAGAGGACGCTGGGCTAAGTAGGGTCCAGTAGAGTTTACCACAGTCCTTGTACCTCTTTTGTTTCTGTTTTAGTGAGTAGTTTTTGTTTCCGCTGTACCTTATTTACCTGCAGTTCTTGTTATATGATAAATGTTGTTCTACTGTTGTGGTGGTACCTACTGTAGTAGTTTCTTTCCTTACTGCTGTACTTTCTTAGTGTTAGTTATATTCATGCTGAATGTGGTTTATTTTACTGTCTTTTGGTTACTTCCTCGTTGGACGACTAGGTCTTGGGATTAGTCGAGTCGGTCCGATTCTCGTGCCTCGTAGGGACTCGGGAACTGGGTCGTTACAAGTGGGAAATAACAGCTCCATCGGGAAACAACTCCATTAGGAAGTCGAGTCTGAATCGCAACGTATCCTCCGGGAAGCAGAACTCCTCCGGAAAGATGACACTACTAGTCCTCAAGTGCTACAAAAACAACAAATGATTAGTAAGACAAATATATAAAAACAAATCAAAGAATGAAATGAATAAAAGAATTTATTTACATTAAAGAATATGAATCAAAGAATGACTATATACAAACAAAGAAAAAATATGTACAAATTAAGAATAAAATAAAATTTTTGGCATATAGAGGGTTACCTTCTCGGCAACGACGCCAAAAATTGATCAACGATAATTTGTGTTGCGTAAAAATGTGATTTAATGGTTATTTTATCGTTATTGATTGTAGTATAGTATCACAATGTAAATAGATGTTATGTCATTTTATTTATTTACATAAGTTTTGCTAGTTTATTTTAGATCGTTCACTAGAAAGTAATTATTGATATCACTCTCTATTATCCAAAAATATTCTTTTATTCCAAAAATGTCAATTGTATTTACAAATGAATCAAAAAATAAAAGAAAGAATGAATTGAGTTAATTATGTACAAAATGAATCAATTAAGATTACTTACAATGCCCTAAACACTCTTACAAAATTAAAGGCATGAAAACTACTTAATCTATTATATGTTAATTATATACAATTATCGTATTCAATACCTAAGTGTAGGTACAAAAATAACTACAAATATATGCTAAACTAAGTTATACTAACAAAAGTTAACATCTACAGTAACGTTTAATATATAATTACTAATATATATATATATACGTCGTTAAAGCCTTAGTAAAATATATACAAACCCTAAAACTAAAACATATACATATGTACTCTATATTCATACTTATATATTATATATAGTTATATATATATACATATACTATATATTGATATATATACAAATGCAAAATACATATACACTATACATATATATTCTACTTAACAAATGCATATACTATACACATATACTCATACGCAGTATACACACTCAGCACTTACACATAGTCAACACTCTTTAGCACTTAGAATTTTAGGCACTCTTAGTTTCAACACACTCCAACATGACACCCTCTCGAGTGGGACTAGACCACTACTATGAACCAACCCCTAGTTGTTAATTAGTTATTTTTCAATGCATTGTTTCGGCCCAAACCTAGCTCAATTGAACCGGGCCCAGACACTATACAGACTGGGCTCCCATCCCCTACACAAATGCTCATAAATATGCTCATAATGGTCAGAGATTATGCTCAAAGGTAATGGGTTTCATGTGTGCCCAGTGCTTGTTGACTGGGGTGACCATGGGCAAAAATCCTTATATGCGGTTGTGCGAGCTTCAAAAGCCATGATGTGGCACTAATGTTTATAGTTAAAATGGCACCCGCTGCGTGCACTGAGGCCAATTTGAGGCCTTGATTTGAGTGTTGATTTGTCAACTAATTTTAGATTAGATTATATGATTCGAAAGCCCTTATATAAGGTTACATAATTGTACAATTAATTTATAAAAATAACTTATTTAATTATATATAAAAATTACTTTAACTTAGTGGTATCCACACGTTGATTTTTTATTTAATTACTTAATTAATATATAAATTAATAATTAAGTGATGCAATTGACTTCATAAATAATTAATTTACATAATAAGGTAATTATCAAATAATTTTAATTTATTTTAGAACATTTACTTTAATTTATATACATTTATATACACGTATTTAATAGATATGCGCATATTTAAGGTATAAATACTATAATTTAGTATAGATATATTACAAATAGGTTAACAATAATTAAAATAATAATATACAAGTTTATAATCTAAATTACTTCAGTAGTAACTTAAATTACTAATTTATCTTATTTTAACTTAATAATTTACCTAATTACCTTAAAAATCTAATTATCTACAATAAACATATAAATAAATGAATATATAGGTATAATTAGTTATATAATAATTACTTAAATATGGATGTACAATAATACATACTAGTATATAAATTTTAAATACTTATTTATAATTATCTTAAGTTAAGTATTTATAATCTACTATAAGTTAATAGATAATTATATAATAAAGTTATAGATACAGTAACTCATCTTAGATACTTATTTAAATATATGCATTACATTTATAAGTTATTTATGTACTAGTATATAAATGTTAAATACTTATTTATAATTATCTTAAGTTAAGTATTTATAATCTACTATAAGTTAATAGATAATTATATAATAAAGTTATAGATACAGTAACTCATCTTAAATACTTATTTAAATATATGCATTACATTTATAAGTTATTTATGTACATTATATATATATATTGCAATATTTACATTCAATTTATTAAATAGTCCATATTTACATGTATAAATACAACATATAAGGTATTTTTATGAAATTTTTGACTTTTTCATATTTTTATGGTGTTTTTGTATTTAATAGGGATAGGAAAGGAGATAGAAAAGGTGAGATGAGGGAGAGAGAGATTCTTTTTGTGATTTTTGAATATGGTTCTTTTATTGAATTTTAGAGTAGACCTAACTGTCAGCTGGTATGTTCTACCAGCATGAGGGTTTGGAATATTTTGGAACTTTGGATATACTTAAACAAATACCTAATCCTACTCAAGATATGTTTGTTTTCTTGTTTTACAATCTTTTATATATTTTCAAACTCAACAAAATGTGGCCTAAATGAGTTTGAAGTAATGCAACCAAAGGCCTCTAAATGAGTTCTATGTGCTGGAAAAGAGATGTATGCCTTCAAAAATATTCAACAACCAGCATGAAACATAATTGTACCATAAAACATGATTTTAACTTTGAATTTCACTAAATCTCATTTTTGGACAGATAAAACAGTTAATGTGATGACATTGTATCTCAAAATAAATTTACATGCCATTGTAGATCAAATTTAAACTCAAATACTTGTACATGAATGCTTGCTCATTAAATTCTAACATTACACAATGTAAACACCTTAAGGCAATCAATCCAACTCAAAATTCACATTTAACTCCTATTTCTAGACCCATTGCTGTTGCAAATGAACAACCATTGGTTTTAGCTGCTGCTGAATGCAATACAGCATCTCATATTGTTGTTGTGCTTAGTAGTGCTACTGCTGCAAATGTGATCAGCAACTCATGTTGCCATTCTTGTTGCAGTGTGAAATCACGCAGTTCAGCTACTACTGTGCTTGCTAATTAAGTGATATCAGCCCAGATCAGACTTTGAAGCTTGATCTGATGATCATAAAGATGATCCTCAGATCTAAGAAACCAGATCTAAGGATCAATAAATCCTAGCAAACCATTTTGCCTTCAAATCATTTGAAATTAGGGATTAGATCCCATAGTAAAATCCATGCAAATGAATAGAGCAGAGCAGCTATTAATTGCTGCTCAGATCTGATGAAACCACTAAAAATCCACATCAAATTCTAGTTAATCCCTTCCTCTTAACCATAGACAGTACAAGATGAAAGGATTAATCTAGACATTAATTTCACCTATAAACTGCTTTAGAATTCTCATTCGGATATTTTAGAACCATTTCATGTTCAAACAACTGATTGAAATCATCTTGAAGTTAGAAACAAATGTCGCTCAGATTCGATTTTTAATGTGAGATCACCAGTGTGATTTAATCGCTTTAAGATCATAAACAATATAAATCAGTGTTTAAGGCCTCAAGTGATCCTACAAAAAATAGATAGGTCATTATCTTGGCCTCAAATCCGTGGATCTGATTCTCCTTGGCCAAAACTACCTTAAGAACTGTACCAAATCTAAAATTTTGAGTATAAGCTTAATGAATACTAAAATTCAAAGAATTGAAGCTTAAACCCATTGCAACCGATCCAATTACACAAAATAAAATTGATTCACTTCATTAAAACTCATTGAAACCAAATTGAATCTTAATCTTTCGATCAAGCGTGATAAACAAATCCACATGAATCAAGTGAATCCAACTTAATTAAATCAAGAGTGAAAGGATTAATGAATATATAGGCTGAATGGGATAACCTCAAATTGCTTTTGGGCACTCCACCAAATCTGAAAGCTAATGAGCTTCAGATCTGCTGATTGCTCTGGTGAAGGGGTGATTGGTGACTATTTGCATAGCAAGTAAATGAATGTGAATCGTGGATTGAAGGGAGAGATTGATGGATTGAAATGGTTGGGTGAATTCTTGTCCTTTGATATGAATTGATTAGAGGAGGTGGATTGGTGAAACTACATCTAATCTAATTTGCTCCTAGATTTAACATCTAATCAATTAATCAATTATCTAATTCTACTCCTAACTAATCTAGAAAGTAGTAAAATCTATCTATTAAAGCAGGAAATCCATCTAAGGGAAGAAGGTGACTCTCTAGGATCTATAGCCTATAGTTGAAGAGGACGAAATGGGAGGAACCTCCAGTGGAAGGAGACTCTCAAGGGCTGGCAACCAGCGGCTGAAGGCGATGAACGGAGGGAGAACAATGGCCTCTTTCACCGACCACCAAGGACGAGAGGAAGTGTGTTGGAGGAGTAGACAGCGATCAGGCTCAAGGGGAGGGAGCTGATAGCATGCACACAGGTCTTAGGAGCTACCTATATAGGCACTTTAGTGAATCAGGGCACTGCAATGTGCGATTAAGAGTCATTAGGGCGAATGGTGGATGGAGGAATGAGAGGTGCGTGGGAGTTTTTAATCAAAAATGCACCGTTGGATCATAAATGAGGGGGAAGGTGAGGGTATGCGCGGGAGCGTGTGAAGTTTGGATTTAGATCCATCGTTGGAACATGGAATAAAAAATAGACTGTGCCTGTAGCTAGTGTTCTTTGTGAGCTACAGTGCTCTTACGAGGCATCAGGTGTTTGGTGAATTTTTCAAGGAAGCCCTTAAAGCGAAATGATGCGTGTTTTGTGAAGAAGCCCATAAGTGGTTGAAAAGATGTCAGAGCGGTCCCTGGATGCTTGCAAAAAGATCCCTGCGAGTTTGCAGATAGGTCCTTAGGCTTTTAAGCTAAGGAAAATGTGAAGGAATTGAATATGCTTGAAGGACCTGAATGTAATACTTTAAATGCGTGGTCCTAATGATGTCCAAATTTATGGTAGATTAATTGAACATATTAGAAGTTAATTTAACCCTTGATTTGTACTTTTGAACTCAGAAATGTGTTCAATTGGCAATTGGATCATCATTTTCCATGTGTGAAAAGAGTATCTCATTAATTTGACCTAATTATGCATTTTTAACATGAATTTGATGTTTTAGATCATTTTCTTTAAATTCCACACTTAACGTATTTATTGTGTTAATTAAATAATGTTTAACCTAGTTTCTAGCTTAACTTAGGTATTTTAGCTATGATGAGCCACACCTTATTAGTGCCCCACTTCCCCACCCACTAGCCTCATTCCGCTACATTAATAAATCAAACCTAAATTAGATTAGGAGCTTGCATAAACCCTAGGTTAGAATTGGTTGTTTCTTTGTCACTTTGCCCACCTCAACCACCTCGCATATAAAAAACACAAAAAAAATTTCTTATCTGATTGTGGAACAATTTTTTTTTTGAGAAAGAAAGGAATGCTATCGAATCATCGATAGCAAACCAGGAGAGCTATTATTGATAATAAAAAATATTTACAAGTTCGACTCCCAATGCTGTATGAGACTCCAGCATAAATTTACAATATTTTCCACATACACTGGGGTCTCCTGAAAAACACGCTCATTTCTAGCCCTCCATACAGCCCATAACATAGCCACCATATGTATATAAGGCTTATTCCCATCCACGAGGTAGCACCACAAATTCCCCCAAGTGGGTAAGGATTCGTTGCATACTCTCCATACATAATCAGTGATCGCACATGAAGAAAAGATATGAACGCTTGAATCATTATGCATCCCGCACAAAAAACAAAACTGGGTGGGGGTCCCCATCCTTTTGTGCCTCAGATCTCCAGTAATCAATCCATCCCTCCTGCAGAGCCATAAGAAAATTTGTAACTTTAGTGGTATTTTTAACTTCCATAGCTTTTTTCCCCATTTCTTCATCTTCCGCCATCCTGGAGGACATTATCAACCTGCCATAAGCAGCCGCAATAGAAAAATTACCTTCCCATTTGTATGTATCATATTCATGAGGCATGGGTTTGAAAGCAGCAAGCTCTTGCATGAGACGTTCAATCTCTACACGAGATCTTGTTTCATGATTATTCCACCCACCATTATTTAACAACCACTTCTCCGAATCCACATCCCAATAATCGGCTACCACTGCATTTTTATTTGCTGCCGCAGCATAAGCAAGGGGGAACCTGTCTTTAAACGTTCCTCCATGTACCCGATTTTCCAGCCAAAACTTGAAGCTTTTTCCATCACCTAAAACTGATTTGAAAAAAATCCAATTATCTTTCAGGGCATGCACCACAAAAGACCAAAAGTGGGACGGTTTACGTGGGTTAAGACGATTTATCTCATCATTGGTACTCCCATAACTGTCCTGGATAATTTCTGTCCATATTTTTTTTTCTCCCTACAGCAATCGAACAACCCACTTCAATAGTAACGCTTCATTGAATTCTTTGAGGGATCTAACACCCAGACCTCCCATCTGCTTAGGTTTGCAAATTGATTCCCACTTTAAGGGTTGAAAAAAGGCCCCTTTCCAAAAAAATCTTTTCCGCATCACCTCTAGCTTTTTCCAAATAGAATTCGGAGCTCTAAGGACAGAGAAAAAGAAGACGGGAATCGAAGTGATAACAGAATTCAGTAGTATATACCTCCCCCCTTTTGATAAGTATCTACTGCTCCAGCCCTCCAATTTCGTAGCTACCTTTTCAAAGAGGAAAGACCAATTTGCTTTCTTCATCTTAGAACATTTCAGAGGCAGACCCAGATATTTAATCAGTAGTGGAACCACAGGTGTACCAAGAATGGTGGAGATCTCATTCTGTAACCCACTATTCATCCCAAAACAGACCAGGGAAGATTTACTACAATTCAATCTGAGACCAGAAACCTCTCCAAAAATTTTTACCATATGTAATAGAGCCTGCGCTTCTCTCTTCCCCCCTTCCACAAGAAAAACAGTATCATCAGCATATTGAAGTACAGGGGCTAGAGCCCTATGATTAGACAATGAATATCCCCTTATAAAACCATCCACTGCCAGTTTACAGGCAAATCTAGCCAAAGTATCCACCGCAAGGTTAAAAATCAGAGGGGCAATAGGGCAACCTTGCCTTACTCCACATTGGGGTTGAATCCAAGAGTGACACGGTCTACCATTTATCAATGGGGAAAAAGAGGCTGTCGTAATGCACCTCTTCACCCATTGAATCGGTAAAGGTGGAAATTTCCTCCTTCTAAGAATCTCCCACAAGTATGACCAGGAGACTGAATCATAGGATTTGGAAAAATCAACTTTCCACAAGAAAACCTTAGATTTTCTCCTTTGCCAACCCATAGCAATCTCCTGCGCAACAATGAATGACTCCTGTAAAGATCTCCCAGGAAGAAAAGCTGACTGAACAGGCATTATCAAGTCCTTTAAAACCTCCTGCAATCTGTTAGCAATAATCTTACTAATAATAAGATAGATGGAATTAGATAGCGCAATGGGTCTGTAATTAGAAAAACTTTCCGCACATGATTTCTTAGGCAACAGAAACAGATAAGATTTGTTCAGCCTCTCAAATCCAGAGTTGCCCAATTCAAACTCATGAATAACCTTTAACACATCCTCAACCACATTCCATAGCTCTCTGTAGAAAAACACCTGAAATCCATCCGAACTGGGAGCACCTTCATTATTTAATTCTTTAATAGCTTTTAGCACTTCTTGTTCAGAAATAGGGGACACAAGCATGTCTCTTTGTTCATTATTTACACAAGGGAAATCCATTGCTGCCAGCCTCCAAGAACCTCTTGGAGCAGCCTTGGACATTTCTTTAAAAAATTTACTTGCTTCAGATCTAATCTCCTTAATAGAGGTAATATTTCTTTCTTCAACTTTAATAGAAGAAATAAGGTTGAATCTCCTTCTAGCACTGGCCGCAAGATGGAAAAATTTTGTATTCGCATCACCCTCTTTAAGCCATAGCTGTCTAGATTTTTCACGCCAATCCATTTCTGTTTTCAGATCTTCATCCCCCACAACTACTTGCATCTGCTGCCTCAGCTGCTACTCCTATTGGGTCAAAGCCAGCCTACACTCTTTCAGATCCAAATCCTTGATGACTGTCAAGGCTTCTCTCCTCTTCTGGTCTCTAATCAGATTCACAACCTGCCCATATTCCTTCAACATTTCACGCAGACCAGCCAGTTTTGAAGCAAACTGCTGTGTGGCAGTGCCTTGAACAACCTTGCTTTGCCACCACTGAAACCATTTGCATGAATCCATCTTCCCTAAGCCAAGATCTCCTGAGTTTGAAGTATGATCCCGTGTCTGCATTCACTCCACTCTCCCAAACCAAAGGTGTGTGATCAGAGAACGACCTATCAAGGCTCAACACAGCTGATAGTTGATATCTCTCTAACAAACTAGGACTGCCAAAGAATCTGTCCAATTTGAAAAGCTTCCCACTGCACAACCTTGAACACCCACACACTCGAGGTGCACAACCTCTCTAATTTTGTCACTCAACTAGGATTTTGACTTTTGGAACTAGTACACTTGACATACACATAATTGAGTAGAAATCAGATTAGGTTAACCACTTCTGTGTGCCTTAATTAGTGGCGCAATAGGCCAATTGTTTGAGCTGTCTAGATTGCACCAATTTATTTAAAATAAACTCATTTAGTAGCTTGCCCCTTAGGATCCAAATTCTAGGTCAAAATCAGGCACTTCATTTTACTTCTGAGTTTTAAAGGAATATATTTGAACCAGTGCTTTCAAAACTTGATTTGCCTCATTGAACTAGATTGAATCAACCTAAATTTGTATCCTAAAAGCTACTAAGCAAGATCTGAACCTTAAAATCCACCCCATCTTAAATAATCTTACTTGAAAGCCCCTGGCTATGCACATTTACACTTTTTAATTGATTATTAAGGGTACAAACTATTTAAAGAGCCCATCACATTTCAGAGCACATTCAATCCCAAGCATAATTAAAATTGAGTAGATGTTGACCTTAAGGATTGACTTACTCTTCGAAGCTCAGATTGAGATTATTTTCGATTAATTTACTTCTACCAGTCCATCTGATTCTAGTTAGGGGAGTACTATCAAATGATAGTAGTTGGAAGGTATCAAAGGAACCTGAGGTGCTAGCCAAAGGAAGAACCTTCTCCCTAATTCTTTCCTTTAACTGGTTGGATTGATCGAATAGAAGTAGATCAAATCATCTGTAATCTTAAGATGGGTTCTGGGAGTCTGTAGATCTTTAGGCTACCCACTTAAGGACAGGTTTGGATTGCTTGTACTACAGGGCACGTTTCTCTTCTTTGTTTTCCTTCTTATTTTTCCATGTATCCTTCCACCACTTACTCATATTCCCACTCTTAACCTCCTAACACAACTCATCCCCAAAATGGTTACTATCCCGACCCAACTTATAACCACCCATCCATTAGTTGGGATAACTTTGAGTGGGGATGTGATTCTAGACCTAAGTGTCCAGGGTCTATCCCTGGACACCAAGATTATGATTGCTATCCTTCTCACAACTACACTGAATATAGATCTTTTCCTTCCTATGAACAACCTAATATGATCTACAATCAAGAAGGATATGATAATTAAACACCTACCCCCCAGGATTACACTACATATATGTGACCTTCCTTTAATGAACAACCTGAAATGACCTATTATCAGGAAGGAACCTAGGAACCTCAATCTTTTGACCTTTATAAGCTAAACCTAAACCCACCTAACCTTGAACCAAACTATTCAGCTCAGGTAGACCAGGTCCAAGATAGGGTGCTGGTTAACTTGAGGAATACCATTCAATCTTTATAAGCTTAGCCAACACCCTGCATTGAAGAATTAGAGTCCCTGATAAAAATGATTGACGATCTGAATAAGTCTTTATTAGATTGGCTCCAAGATGTTTAGGCTATGATGTACCATTTAGATCACTAGTTAATTAAGGTTAATTAATCGCATCGTAGTATAGTATCGCAATCCATACAGATTCCATTTATAAGCAATTTTTACTGGTTTTATTCCAGGTCATTCACTGGGAGGTAGTTTTTGATATACATCACTCTCTATCATCCAAAAATCATCATTTATTTCAAAAATATGAAGTTTATTTACAACAGAATGAATTATGAATGAAATAATTAAGTAATGAACTAATCTAAGTAAATTATGTATAAGAATGAATGAATTAGTGTTAATGACAATGCCTCAAGAATATATACAAGTCTAAAGGCATAAAAAACTACTCTAAACTAATCTAGGTTAATTACTAACACAATATCAAATTATGCCTTAAAAACATTTACAAATCAAGACACAGAAAGAAGCTATCTAAAACATTTATATACATCTAACTTACATATGTACAAACTAATACTAAGGTAAAAAACTAATTATACTATTTATACATAATATACAACATATATACACTATATGAACTAACTAATACATATATAGCACTACTTATATATGTATATAAAAGCCTTAAAAATATTTATATACAAAATAAGGCCAAAAATAATAATATATATGAAACCTATGTATTTGCAATCTATGTATATAGTACATAATATATATATATATATACATACATACATATATATACACTACAACAGTTTCCACTTTTGCCATCGGTTGAAAATCGACGGCAAAGACCTTTTAACCGACACCAAAAATCGATGGTGTAAGTACCGTTGCTGTTTCTTTTTGCTATCAGTTATAAGGAACATTCAACATCAAAATATCGTTTGCTCAGTGGACGGATTAGATCTTTTGCTGTCGGTTTATAACCGATAGCAATTGTATTTTCTGTCATTTATAAATTAAGCGATGGGGTTTGTATGTCGCTTTTTCCCATGTTAATGCACCGTCTTTTGAGTTTTGTCATTTAAATGACAACGCCATCTCTTTGATAAGCGACGGTAAAAGGATTTTTGCCGTCACTTTATGAAATAAGCAACGGTAAATAACAATTTCTTAAATAATAAAAACTTAAATGCCATTGTTTATTATTATTTGTTGTCGCTTTATAAGCAACGAAGTTAATATTTTTGCCATCACTTCTGTAATAAGCGATGGCAAGTAGTCACCCTTGTTAAAAAATTTCCTTTTAATGCCGTCGCTTATTTCAAAAATTGATGGCAAAAGGGGGGTATTTTTTTTAAAAAAGCTAATCTGATGCAAGATCCTTTGCACATATCCCAATTATTTAAACTAGACAATGAAAACATTACAAGGTGGCCATCCACAACTAGCAGAAGAATGATCTCTACATAACAATTTCTCCCTTGGGTTGAACATCCAGAGAGAGATATTACTTCTTTCAAGCTAGACATCCCAAGGTTCAAAAGATGCAACCTCTCAAACCCCCTTTTTTTTGAAAAGTCAAACCCTAATAGGTGGGCAGGTTGTATGGCAATTTTCACAAAAAGAGGAGACAATTAGAACATTGGAAATGAAATAAACTTGGATGACTCTGCTATATTTAACTTTCAGAACAATGTTACACATCTCAGCTCCTATGTACATGTATTATGAGAATATAAATAGATATGTAGAAGCTCATAAGAAGAAGATTTTCTTTATTAAAAAGATAAGAAATGACAAGAAACAAAAAACAAAGAAGAAGAAGAAGAAGAAACAATATTGCTACTTGCCTACCACGAAGCTTGAAAAGAAAAAGTTTACCTAAGCAAAAGTATGTGTCTGGGGGAAAAATAAATATGATGAGTAATCACATTTAGAAAAAGATAAAAATTGACTTAGTAAAGCAATTTACTAGCTTGTGGTATGACCATTGATAGATTATTTTTCGTCATATCCATAGCCATGTTTGGATCAGAAAACATTTATGCCTGGGGATTTTGGCCCTACCCATTGGGGACATGAAGGTGACCGTTTTCCTGCCAAAAGCAATCAACATGGATTTATCAATGTTACATAAAAAAATAACAAGGTGTAAATTACAAGCTGACATTCACGTGAATCAAATGTAGCACATTTTATAGAAAGCAAAAGTGATAACTAGTTGCCACCAAGGGATGGCTCAGTGGTAGAGCCTTTCATTGATATCTAAGAAGTCATGGGATCAAATCTCATATCCACCATATTTACCTTCTCAAAAACAAAAAAAGAAAGGTGATTAGTCGAAAGTAACCATTTAAACCTTTATTGCAAGGTGACACGGCGTGGAAATCACAAGTTTAAGGAAAATGTCATAGTATAGTTGCAAAATAACTCATAAAAAAAAATTTATAATAATGAGACTTGGAGTCTCAGTCGTTCGTCTCTAGGAGGCATTTTGGAAATGCAAATTCAAATTCAATCTTGCTTGCTCTACTCATTCAAAATCGCATGTCGATTTATACTAAATACGTATTGATATACGACATGCTGTTTCCAGAATATCAAAAATTGAAAGCATGCAATTTTAATCACACCAAAAGATGATAATCAGGCACATGGTGATTTTCAACATATATATATTTTCATTGAGGCATGATGGTGATTACAGCACAGGTAGCGGAATGCTTGTACAAGGAAATTTAAATCTAGCTAACAGAGAATGTGTGCATGTGCAGATCTGCAAGAGATTACTCATGCACCATGCAGGAGGGAGAGATAGCTACACTACTAAGCAGTAAATAAAGCAATAAATCTATGAAGAACTATGCTACTTATCTAGCTAACAGAACGAAGGGCATTCGGAGGTGGGCTTCGATGGCCTCTGAGTGGGTGAGAGAGAGAGGGGCAGCCAATGGTGCTTAGGCTGGCCCTTGGAGAGAGGTTGGAGAAGGTGATATAGGCTCTTGGCATGGAGGTGGTGATGGCCATGGTGTACTTGTGGAGATGGAGGTGTAGGTGTAGGTGGAATGAGTAGAATGGAGCCAAAGAGCAAAGATTGACCAAATGGCCACCCCTTAGGTCTTTTTATAGGCCTAAGGGATGCTCTCTAGAGAATTATGGAATTCTATAGAGAGGCCTATGGTGGGAGCTTGTGGGAGAGGGATAGAGAGGGTGGATGGGTGGTTTTTAGATCCACATTTGGTGGATCTAAAAATTGCATGCATCTTGGTTGCTATTTTTAGCAACCAAGGCAACAACACATGGTAGAGAGTTCTAGAGAACTCTAGCTAGGCTAATTTCATGTAGGTGGTGTGTGTGGGTCAGAACCTAGGTGGCTAGGTTGATTAGGTTAGGTTCTAGTGGGTTTAGGTGAATGTAGGTCTCAAATTAGGGTTGCAAAGCCTAATCACTAAGGTAAAATGCAATTAAACTTTATACAAGTTTAATTGGGTGTGTGAAAACCTAATTGAGAGTAAAACAACTCAATTAAGTTAGGTTTAGGTCAATTGGACTCTCACTGAGTCCAATTGGGCTGTGTGTGCTAAGATCAGGGCTCAATTGGACTCATTGAGTCCAATTGAGTAGGTTGATGAAATTGACTATGATCTAAGTCAATTAGGTTTAGTGAGGACCTAATTAGGTCCTTAGAAAGGTCTAGAGGTGATGCACTAGGGTTAGGGCACCTTAATTTAGGTTCCTAGGGGTGTTAGAACTGGGTTTAGGGATTTAAGAACTCAAGATCAAGGCTTGAATTCCAAAACAGGAATTGGAGAACAGTTTTGGACGTCCAATAAAGTTATTAGATGTCTTATAATGAAAAGTCAGAGGTCCAGACTTATTGTCTGGATGTCCAATCAGAGTCAGGAGGGATTTTGGGTTCTTTCTTGGGTATTCTGCAGAAAAAGGATGTCTGACCAAGTGTCTGGATGTCCAATAATGCTGCAGATGTGGGTTTGAGGTGTGAGAGTTGTGGTTAAGGGTTCTGGACGTCCCATAACTCATATGGACATCCAGGAATAGGCTGGAATTAGGGTTTTAGGGCTTCCTAGGTTGCAATGACCTAATCTAAGGGTGGCTAAGGCTTGGGGAAGCTTCTAAGCTATCTTAGGGCTAGGGTGGATCTAAGTTCTACACAATTTACTGCTTTATTTATACTTAATAGAATAGCATACCTTAACTCCCTTACATTATTGTCTACTACATCTATTCTAGGTCTTCTGCTCCAGCTCTGTTGCAACTCTAGCTTCAGGTCCAGCTTCAAATCCAGTCTCAGATCCAGCTCTTGAGCTTCTTATTAGCTGCAAATTATATAATGCATTTAATCAGTACATTATAGCATTATTTTATGCATAGCTACAGAAAAAGAGTAAAGATGCAAATAATGCTTATGCATGCATGAACTACCCTAACTTTTGCTAAGTCCTAGCCTAATTTAGGTCAATTTAGCGCAATCAGGAGGCAATGCCTCCTTTTTATAAATTTAACATATTGAAGATGCCACTTTGAAACAATGTAAATGACCGTCAACAACAAATGATGGTTTCATTCTCTAGGGTTGGTTCCAACATCAATTTTCTCAACAAATCATTATATTCAGGGCATACCTCCTTTACCAAAGTAAGATCCACATTGTCCTTTCACATGAAAGTAATAAGGACTACATAATAAATTATTTTATTCAATTTTTAATTATTTGGCCCTCTGGGCATTTTGAGCTAGTCCAACTATGACCCCCCAATAGATATAAGATGAAGGAAAAAGAGTGCATGCACCCTACTCTACTTAATATGGAAGAAAGATTGGTTTTACTTATAGGCTAGCTAGTTAGTTCCTCTTCACATTCCAAGGGGTGGTGAATAACTTAACACTAAGAAAGGTTGCATTCAAAAACAAGAATGAACAATCTATAACTAATCAGTTTGTTAGCCCATCAAAATGTCATTTCCATTCTTAACAAACACCATGCTCTCCAAACCAACTAGAACGAATCATTTTATAGTCATAGTAAGCTTTCAGCATTCCTCGTGGGACCCTGAAAAACACAAGCCACTCTAAGGCTTTCAACTTTCCGAGGCTCAGTACCACTCTACCTACCATTGCAAATAAGATTGATGACTAGTTATCCTGCATCAAAGAAATTAAGGGTACAAGAGGGAAAATGCATAAAACTAAGGGACCGAAACCTGTCAAAAATCCAATAGAGTTTCCATTGTTTTCTCAATATTTTCCAAAATCCTGTACCTGAAATGAAGACCTGTGCATTCATACCACAACAATTAGTGGGTACACCCCACATTCCAAACACACGAAACAAAAAAATCGATGCTCTTAACTCACCCTAACACATGCATTTGGGTCTCGTACCCACCATCTCCAAGGCCTATGATAATTACAGGAATATTCCATATCAATAAGTGGAAATAAACACTTAAGAAAAGAAATCAACTCAGACATTTAATATTCTTGATAAAGATTCATTTAATTCAACACATTCCATGTTTGTGAAGAAACATTACCAAAAAGATGCAATAGAGATTTATCTACAAGAACAACTTTAGAGGCCTTAGTTTCCATTAAAAAAGCATGTACCTCAAAGAAAAACCTTTTGAAGTAGGACCTTTCAATGTTGCTAGATACTCTTGCATTGAACCTTCTGCATGATTGGCATACAAGAAGCTCCCATTACATATGTACAGTTCATACAAAGAATCATCTATGTAAAAGATTTTGTAGGTTTTCACAAGGGTTAATTAATTTCAGCTATTTGTGTTTGTGATTCTGTAAAGGTACTCTGATGCAATACGTGAATTCAATAAGATCCTTATTTATATTCTGAAGGTGAAACAATATCACCGAAACAGTCCACAGTATGATCAGATTCTCAATAAAAATCAGCAGATGCATGCCTTGTTGGCTATTTGTTTGTCATGCACTGTGCCCTCATTCTAAACTGGTAGATGAGAATGTAAATAATCAGCTAAGAGAGAAGTATAATGGCAAGATGATAAGAATGCATAAGTATGACGAAGAATAACTAAAAAAGTCTGAATTTGGGTTAATACCAACTTCAAAATGAGTTATGCTATCTAGACCAACTTCAAATGTTACTATTATAACATTGAAGGGACGACCTTGATAGAATTAGAGAGATTAGAGACAATGTTGAGACATCCTACAGTTTCGGGATCATATTGAGATATAAGCATATGCTTAGGGACTTTTATGTAAATAGATTTCAATGGTTGAAATGACCCATTACAAGGGTCAATTAGGCTTTTCTGAAAATTTAGGGGCCTTATTGCAAATTCTACGCACCAAAAAGACCTCGTGTGGAGTTTTTGGCTTTTGGGAGGGGTCTTGTGCAGTTTCTAGACCCTCGAAAATTATTCTGTGGGGTTGGGTGCAATTTTCCCAACCCCACCATATTCCATGCCACCCCAGACCCTACCCCTTCTGTTGGATTGGAAAGTCGTTGCAAACGGAAGTTGGGTTTTGAAAACCCGTCGTTGTAGTATGATTTACGAAGAAAATCGTCAACAGATAAATTTACCGAAGCATGAAAAGAATTCTAGGTCGAACGCAGGGAGGCAGACGTTTGATTAAAAATTGCATTTATTTTTGTCACGAAGCAGATTAGCTGGTCGAATTGAATCTAAACTCGCTATCTACTTAAATAATAATGAATAGAAGAGAGAGAGAATATTACAAATAAAGACAAAATTGAGATAGAATAAACATAGATTTCACAATCATTAAGTGATGTTCATTACAACTAATCATTACACTAGAAAGCTAGAAAGATTACAACTAGGAGCGGTAAATCTACTCTAGAAAGTAGTAAAAAGAAGGTGGAGAGAAGTTATCCTCCTTGACGGCTGCTTGGAGGATGAGCCGCATTGACGGAGGGCCCGGACGAAGGTGGTGAGATGTGGGACGAAAGAGAATGACAACAGACGATGGAGGACAGGGCAGGGTGACGTTGTAGTGGGATCTGCTTCCCGAACGGCGGTGAGAGGACAACCGTGGGATGCTCCACAAAGGAGGTGAGAAGGTGGAAAAATTGTATTTTTAACTCTAATGGAGCATCCCAGATTTGGGACAAGATCTTAGAGCTTTGGAGGGGGTGAGAGAAGAGAGGAAGGGATGAGAAATTCGAGTGGTAGGAGTCTCCTTTTATAGTTGTAGGGATTGAGGGAAATGTGGATATTTTACATTTGAAAACATTAATTCAGGGTAATTAGTGATAGATTTAAGCATCACTAATGACCCCAAACGTGGGCTTAGTGCACGCGCCTGCCACGCCTGTTCCTCTCTTGCGTGCTGAATGCTTCACTAACATTAGTGCAATATCAGCGATCGGACGGCTTAGAAGCCATCAAACCTCGTCGCTCACCCACGTCAGATTAGGCATTCAAAAGACCGTCAGATTAATCTAATGTGCACCTAAGCGGCGCGATCTCCGCACAATCAGGACCGTCCATCTCCAATCGAACGGTCCTTCGACAAAGCGAGCACAGTAGCAAGTGAGCGTGAGTTGGAGGCTGTAGCGACAATTGCGTGGGCCTTTTGTGATGCTTGCAGTTGTCACTAATGGCCTGTGCTATGCACGCGCCAGCAAAGGAATTGAAGGGTGTGGATCTGCAGCGACAGTTAGGCAGATCTTTAGCGACGATTACAACTGTCACTAATTGCCCATGGACGATTTTTGTCTCTCCACTATAAAAGGAACTATCCCCCTCCATTCCAGACCATCTCTTCCTTTCTTCCTCTCACCACCACCAAGGCTGTAGAGAGAGCTTGTCCCAAGCCTGGGATGCTCCTCTAGAGCAGAAAAGAAAATAGCTTTCCCACCTCTCATCCCCATTCGTGGAGCATCCCATGGCCATCCTCTCACCACCCTTCAGGAAGAAGATCCTCGCCGCAATGCCATCTTGCCCTTCCCTTCGTCCTCCAGCTCCATCCTCCTTTGTCTCGCTCCTCACCACCTTCCTTTAGGCGATGTCAGAGCAGGTCGTCCTCCGAGCAATCGTTGAGGGGGATTCTCTCACCTCTTTCTATCTTTTTCGCTTTCATAGTGTAATCTTTCCTGCTTGCGTAGTTGTGAAAAAACATTTGATTAGAAATCCATGATTGTTTCTCTCTCTTATATTTTTGCAAGTAGATTAGCTAGATAAGCAATTGTCGATCTGATTTCTTACTTTTTAAAAAATTTCAAAAAAATTATAAAAGAAAAAAATGACAAAAAAAAATGAAGTACGATTTTCAAAACCAAACGTTCGCCTCCCCGTGTTCGACCTGGGACTCACTTTTCGAGTGTTGGTTATAAATTTTATCTGATCGATGGATTTTCTCGCGGATCGAACTACGACGATGGATTTTCCAAAATTGAACCTTTCTGCATACGAATTTGACGCAATCATTTTGGCGCCATTGTTAGGAAGGCAATGCTCTTCGATTCTTTTTCGTGTTTTCCCGCATACTTACATATTTTTCTAACCTATTTTTCTTCTTCGATTTATTGCCTTGCAGTATCCCGGTCGAGGAGCCGAAGGTGGTAGATTGGAGTAAAGTGCGGGTAGAGACATTTATAAGTTTTCCCTCACCAGCCCCACACTAGATTTCATTTCACCACACTAATAACACAAACCCAAATCAACTTAAGTGTTTTTTTATAAACCCTAAGAAAGATCTAGTTGTTTGTTTGCCACCTCCACCCATCTTATCCCCGTATATAAAAAATAAAAAAATACTCTTCTATTGTGGGATTTTCAGAAAGAGACACACATTAACACCCACAACTCTTGACTTAAGACGCACCACTTCACATCGATTCTACCACTTAAACTGGAATCTGACTTGTGGATCCGGTACACCCTAACTCAACACACCAATAAGTGAGTAGAAATCTGAATAGGTCAAACATTTTTGTGTGCCTTAACTAGGTGGTGCAATAGGCTAATTGATTGAACTATTTAGGCCGCACTACTCAAATTAAAAGCGATTCATCAATAGCTTGCCCCTTAGGGTTGTTTTCTAGGGCTGAACTAGGCACTTCACATTTTTTTCTCTGATTTCAAAAGGAATACATCATCACCAGTGCTTGTAAAACCTGGAGTGTTCTACTGAACCTTCATTGAACCAACCTAAGGATCAAACCCTAAAAGCTATTAAACAAGGTTAAACCCTAAAAGACACATCATCAAATAGCCTTGCTTGCAAAACCTTGGTTGTGCACACACACACATTTCAATTGATCATTAAGGGCACAGCCCATCTAAAGTGCCCATCACATTCCAAGAGCACAATCATCCCAAGCCTAATTAAAACTGAGTACACGTTGGCCTTAAGAATTGTTTCTCTCTTCGAGGCTCAGACTGAGATTTTTTTCGATTAATCTGCTTCTACTGGTCCATCTGATGTCTAGCTAGGGGAATATAATCAAACAACCGTGGCTGGGGTGTGCACTAGAAACCGGAGGTGCAAGCCAAAGGAAGAACCTTCTCCCCAGCCCCTCGCTCTAACTGGTTGGATTGATTGGATAGAAGTAGACCAAATCGTTTATAATCTCAAGATGGGTCCTGGGAGTCTGTAGGTCTTTAGGTTAACCCACCTAAGGACAGGGTTAATTGCTTGTATTGTAGGGCTCCTTTCTCTCTTTTGATTTCCCTCCTATTCTACCTTGTATCCTTCCACATCTTACACGCATTTCCCATCCTACCCTCCTACTAACACTTATCCCCAAGATGATTACTATCCCGACTTGAATTATGACTACCCATCCACTAGCTGAGATAACTTTGATTGGGGATATGATACCGGACCTCAGTGTCCAGGGCCTAACCCTGGACAACAAAACTATGACTATTATCCTTCCCACACCTACAATGACTATAGATCTGCATCCTTTGATGACCAAACCAACCTGATCTACAATCAGGAAGGATATGATGATTATAACACCTACCCTCCCCAGTATTCCACCGAATATAGGTCACCACCATTCTTTGAACAACCTAGAATGACCTACTATCAAGGACGGACCCGAGAACCTTGATATCTTGATTCCTCTAGATTTAACCCAAACCCATCCAAACTTAAATCGAACCATTCGATTCAGGTGAACCAGGTCCAAGACAAGGTGTTGGGTAACTTGAGAACACCATCCAATCTTTAGAAGCTTAGACAATACCATGCACTGAAGCATTGGAGCCTATGATCAAAATGATTGATGAACTTGATAGTTCTCTATTGGATTTGCTTGAAAATGTTAGGGATAGGGTCCTGGGTGAGTTTCTACTTGGGAAATTATTGAGGTTGAGGATGAAATTTGTGGTTGCCCTAGTCCAATGTTGGGATGATTCTCAAGATGAACCTCCTTCAGGAGAGCCAATGTCTGAATCTGCTCAGGCGCCTGTTGAGGGGGTTACATTTTCTGAGACTGGAGATGACCAAGTTGGTTTAGAGCAACCGATTGAGGATGAACCAATTGCTTCACCCGAGATCCCCGAGCTAGGGAACATCGAAAAATATGTTTCCGAGGACCATGAAATGACATATGATTTTGAGACATATAAATGAGGATCAAGAATTCTTTAATTCCGAGGGTGAGGAATCTCTGAGTGACGTCTCACTTGAAGTTAAGGAAAATGATTTTAGTAAGGCAAACGGGCTCGAGGAGTATGATGAACCATTTGATAGCCCAATTATTGAAGATTTGGATTCGGTTGGGGATAACTTGGAGGATTCGAATCCTCATTTACTAGAAGATTCAATCAGTAGCCCCATTCCTCAACTAGACCCCAAAGGGATTGATTTTGATTTGGAAATCATTGTACCCAAGTCAATTCTGAGTCAGCCATGATTTCTGGACTTAGGTAAATCATATGGGGTGAATGATATGCTAGAGGTCCCAGAGCCCAAACACTTGATGTTGGAGGATAGGAAGTGGGAAATAAAAACCTGGGAAACTACTTCTGAGGGAACTATGAGTTTGGATTTAAGGGTTCTTGTTGACCTGAAATCACCTACTTTCTACCAGGACCCTTATAATATCTTTCACGTGCAACCCAAGCTCTAAATAACTGATTATCTTTCTGAGCTGAAGTTTAAGAGGACATCCGAACTATTGAACCATCTTTACCCATTGTCCGACACTTTGGTCTTGGGTTGCACACCACCAAATTGTAGGCCTGGCCTCATAAATACAACAATCTTCAGTTCTGGGTGATTTTCATCTAGAACCTTAGAACCACTTGACCCTAGGGCATGGGTCTACACCATAATCTGGTCCACATTTATGGACACCTACTGGCAGGTCCTGTGATCAATATTTTTGTTTTGATTCTGACTTGCAGTTGTGAATTCTCAATTTCTTCCTTGTATGTATGTTATGCCTAGCTAAAGGCATTAAATTTAGCACGTGTTTATATTCCACGTTCTCTGCGGAGCTGACTGGGTTGTCACAAAATTCAGGTGATATTCTGTTTACTCCGCCATTTTCATGTCTTTATTTTTACAATGAGGACATTGCATCATTTAGGCATGCAGGGGTGGACACTTTATCCTGACATCATTTTGTTAACTCCGTAGAATTTCTTTTAGTTTCTTTAAAAAAATGAAAATTCAAAAAGATAAAAAAAAGAGAAGAATTAGAAGAGAAATTAGGCATTTGGAAGTTATTAACTTTAGGAAATGATACGATAGCACCTGAATACTTAGATTCTTCATATTTTCGGGTTTAATTAGCCTGGGTGTCCACTCGAATGTGAACTTAGTCTTGAGTCCTCGCTGATGTGAACACCATCATGAGCTCTAACTAGCTCTTTTTAATCCAATTAAGTCAGTAAATGCTCCTACATAACCAACTGAAGGTCATAATTCATTGCATAACCATTCTGAGAGAAAATAAGAAACTAGGGGTAAAATTGCAATTTTACCAGCTTATCACGAATGCAGTACAACCACGGGTTTTCTTAAGGGCTAAATAAAGGTCAAATGGTCTTAATAAGATAACAAGTTGGTTGGATTAAACAGAAAAGGGTTTATGCATGTTTTGAGAATTAAATGACTTTTAAAATCTTAAAAACAGACCCACTTAATTAACCAAGGTTTTGTCATGATAAAATTCACCTAAATCCTCTAAAAATCATATAAAAATATTCTTTAAGGTTTAGTACTTTCAATTTGGCCATCAGAACACATCTTGACCTAAAATGGAGTCTTAGATAGATATTTACCCTAATTTGGGTTTTTGCATAAATTACCCAGCCAGCATGGTCAAAACCAAAATCCAACTTCACCATTGGATTCCTTAGGTTTAAATTAGGTTTGTACCAAAATTTGGACCCAAGGAGAACTTGTCTTGACCTAGTTTGCAAAAAGATCTTATCTGATTACATTTATACCCCCAACTTTCAAAAATCCTGCATACACCCCCTAACATCTTCGTCGTCTTCAAAATTTTGTCCCTCCATCATTATCGCGGAGGAAACCTACTCCGGCAACCTTTGACAGGAGATTTCTCCTTGATTGCTTGGACAATCTCTTCCAAAATTGGAAGGAAGATTCTCTGAGAAATCATCTCCAGTTTGAACCCGTCCAGATGCTCTGATTCTTTCCCAATCTCTCATGTGAACACATGAGAGATTTGGGTCTCTTGAAACTCCCAAATCCGACGAAGGATTCTAGCTTGGAAAGTTTTTTTCCAAGCCTGCCTTGCCTCTAGATCCTCATTTAAGGGAGCCCAGATCCTCCCGAATTCTCCACACTCGAAATAAGTCGTGAATTCTCTCAAATTCCTCTCTCTCTCTCACGGACGAAGGCTCCTCGACGCCTGACGATCCCCTCTACCCTTTCTCATTGTCCGACCACAATACCAGTGGTGGATTCCTCTTCCTCACCTCCATTCAAGTCTCGCCATACCAGCAGATGCCCCTTCCTCCTTCGTCCTCGCCGTCTCTACCTCACCGGAGCCGCCTTCGTCTCCGACGTCGGCCACACCACATCCGACGCCAACCCTGCCCCACGTCGTCCATCAACCTCCTAGCTAAGTCTCTTATCCCCTCTACTTTATTTCCACACTTACCCCACTTCAAATCGACCACCGACAACCCTTCGCAACTCCATCTCCTCCATCTCCGGCCACCCCCTCCAGTGAGCCCATCCCACCTCCACTGACCACCAAAACCCTTGTCGACCATCGCAAACCTTTGCCACACCTTACTGGTCATTTCCTCTGTCTTCATTCACCTATCCATCCACTCACACGCACCCCCCCCCGAACACACCCACTCACACGCACACAGTTTGACCTAGCCATGCACTCAGCCACTGTCGCTCCACCCCACCACCTCCATCACGTTTGCCGTGCTCCAGCAATACTCCCTGAATGTTCTGTCGTGGCTGAGAGGACGTTCCACTATTTTCAGGTACACACCCTGTCCACCATTGATGAGCAAGCTTCAAGCTTGCTTGAAGGTTGCTCCAGGTCTAGCTACACCCAGGTTGAAGTCCCAGGTTGTGCAGAAGAGCCTCGCGCACAAGCCCAGGTCCTCAATTGAAGACGTGAGCCTTAGTAGCTGCTGCAATTGGAAGGGAATCCCCTGCTGCAGACGTGCGAAGGAGGGGGCGAGGATAGTCCCACATCGAGAAGTTCTGAAGCTGCACACCCAAATAAATTGAATTTGTGAAAGAGGTTGTTCGCCTTAGTTCACGGGGTGAGGTCCCTCTCACTCGTTCACCCGACCTCGTCTGCGACACCTACCCGCGAACCTAGTTGACTCGATTACCTGCCTGACCTACACTCCTCGCTCACCCCACACACCGGTGAGCCTAGACTCAGGTACGTGCCTGACCTGATAACCCGGATACCCTGTAGCTCTGGGAGAGCAGATCCTAAGAGAGAAAAAGAGAAGAGAGTCATGAGAGTAGGGGGAGGGTTTTGCTGTAGGGTCCTTCGGCTAACACTTAGCTGGATTCTAAAGAGGAAAATCAGAGAAGCAAAGAAGAAGAAGAATAAGAAGAAGAGGCCTGAGCAGAAGCTGAAGAAGAAAAGGAGGATTGATTGCACAGCAAAAATACACCAACAATTGTGCCATCTTGTGTTATTTCCTAGCATTTCCAATGCATATTAGGTAGCCATAGTCGCATTTGTAAAAATACACGCATGCATGCATTTATTTGAGAGGGGAGGAGAGTGAAATAAATTACCTTGAAATTTACGTTTCCCTCAAGTGCTGCCTCGTAAAATCTCCATCTTTATTTTTTATTTCTATTTGGCTTTGAATTTCTCCGTGCGGCTGCAAGGCATGGCCTCTTCTTCCTCATGCCATTCTCTGCAGCATGCTTGCCCTGCCAGTCGCATGCACAGCCATGCATAGCCAAGGCATGACTGTGCATGCCTTTTTCCTCTTTAAAAAGAGCTCAGCCTTCTTCCTTGCGGTAGAGCCTGGTCCAGCACACAGCAGCTTTCCTCTCCAGGCCGTCTCCTCCCCTCTCCCCTCCATACGCAGCCTCTCTTCTTCTTGAAGAGCTACGCTGCGGGCAGGAGCACCTCACAGTGGTACACAACCACCACTGTGAGTCCCACCACCGCCCAGCTCATCAAAGAGCCGGTGGGTGTGGTGGTTCACCGCTCTGATTTTGTTGTTCCAAGCATCTTCGCCATTGCCGCAGAGTCAAGCTCTGAAGATCCGTAGCAGAGTAGCAAGGCGGCAGCAGTAGCGCAGGCCACCACGCGCCTCAGGTGCCTGTTTTGCGGGCTTTGCGCGCGCCAGCAGGTCGCCATCGCCCCACTCCGCGTGCCCTGTTGCGAAATTCAGCTCGTAGCCCAGCCGATTTCGCGGGCGGCAGTTGGTCAACTTTTTGCCCCTGCACTGTAGCCGCGATCTCACGCTGCTACAGTGTGGTGACTTGAAAGTTTCTCACTTTTCCGATCTCCAGGCACTCTCTCTCCTCTCTGCAACCGTCACCAGCCTGCGCCCGCGTCTCTCACTGTGTCCGCTCGCGCTAGCACCTTCGCTCGCACCCGCCAGCTTCAGCGCCCGCTTCCTTGCCCACACCCGCCTCACCGCGCAGCGCGATGCGCTGCGGTTTCTCCCTCGCGCTCACTCCCTCCTGCGTGCGCGCGCCTATGCGCCTGCGCCTGCATGCGCCATCAGACGTTGGCCACTGGATCCGGATGACTTAACTCGCCGCTTCTTCTCACCAGCAGACGCTCTCTCTTTCTCTCTCTCACTCTCTCTCTCATAGCACTCTCTCACTCCCTCCTGCAAACACATACACACACACACACTCTCGTACACACACCAACTCACTTATACACTATTATATACTTACATATATATATACATACATATATATATTTATATATATATTTATATACATATATATATATACATATATCTATACATATATTAGTGCCTATATAACTAAGTATAAATATATATACATATATATACACATATATTTATACATATATATATATATATACAAATATACAAACGCATATACATACGTATATCTATAACTATAAATACATATATATATATATCTAGATACTTATACTAATATATCTATATACATATATACGTATCTATAACTATATACATATATTACTATATATATATCTATACCTATATATAGTAGTTATATATACATACATATATATCTAATTATAAATATATATATATATATACATACATACATCTATCGATACATATATTTACATATCTATATATACATACATACATATATATACATATATAACTACATTTACACCTATATAATTATAACCATATCTATATATATACATACAGATATATATTTACATATATACATATATATTTTTTCATATCACTTACCACACGTTGTATCGCGGGAATATCTGTACCAGTTGCTAACATTCCTTGATACACGCGTATAGAAAGCGTTTTCACACACATCTTCCACCCATCCATCCTATACTCCACACGGCACTTTGTCCTGTTGGTTGCATCTTCCTAGACGACGATCAACTCGACACCGTGCTACACGCCATCTCCATCTCCACCCCCACCCCTATATATATATATATATAATATATACATATATATATACTATATTTATCTTATTTCTATTTCTCTTTTCTACAATTAAGATGATAAAAAGATATATAAAAGAGAAAAGATAATCCTTGACTTGCAGGTACTTAGTCTTGTGAATAGCAATACCAGTTTTGGAACCCTAATTTGGCTCAAAGCTAAGAACTTGATTTTGAGGGTGTATCTCAAGGACAAAAATTATTAGAAAAAAAATGTTAAATAGAAAAACACCAAAAACATAATAAACGAACGGAAAAGATTCGTTGTAGGAAAGGCGTAGAAACTTATTCACCTCTAATCCCACTTCCCTAAGTTTGACCCTGGGCCTAAAAGTGACCAAGATAAAATCAAGTAGGCCAGGTAAAAAAAAGAATTTTTGTAAAAAGATGGTTAGGCTCGATTTAGGTTAACCACTATGCTCATTTCAACGATAAAATCACCATATTAACACAACCTATCCAGGCCCGACCATAGCTCTTTTCTGGCACCGTTGCCAGGGAAGTGCACATTCAAGTAAGTTTCTACTCCATTCCTTTAATTTTTCTCTTCTCACACCCTTCTCTTCATGGGTGTCTCTATTTTTTTGGTGTGCAGGTGAACCAGTTGCAAGGAGAAGGCAGGCAGACGAAGTCGGAGACGTGGGCAGATCCAAGGCGGGAACGAGAGCGTGAAGTCACCGACACCGCACTGGAGCTTTGCACAAGTTGCTGAACAAGTAGGTCTTTCTTTCTTAGCAACTTAGGTTAACTTGTCACCTTAATAATAATAAAAAAAAAACTTCTTGGGATCTCTTGGGGCAAGTGGACTAAAAATAACTTGTTTGCCATCACTCCCACCGCCTCGGGATTTCCCGCCAAACTTCGCATAGTGAAAATCCAAGAATCTTGATTCTTGAATCTTTCGCCGTGTGAAGTAGTCTTTGAGGAAAAAATAAAAAAGATTGATTTCCATCCCTCTTTGCCTCATTTATTTGCAATTCGGGATCACCTTTTTGGTGGGGAGACTTGGAATTGAGTTGATTCCAACCCCACCACGACCTTTCACGTGCCTAAGATTCGATCTCGAATACTTCAACTCCAACAATTTGATTCTCTTTATCTTATGGTTGAGCCTTGTGTGTGGAAATCATTTTGGTGATTGGGAGCACTTGAATTGAAGTGCTTTGGCTCCCTTTCACACTAATCTAAAAATTGACTCGTGCATCCACACATAGAAATCTCCATCTAGGGAAGCCCATTGCATTTTAGCATACATTAACCAACTGACATTGAAGAAGGGTTTGTTGGGCTTAGAAGAAAACTTGTGTTCTCTCAAAACCGAGAGATTTGTTGAATTGGTAATTCAGAGAAATCCTAAAATCCATACTACTTAAGGCTGAATTCTAAAAATCATTCACCAATTAAAACTTCAATTCTAGGAGATTTCCTCGTTGCATGCTTGGTTTACACACTCTACAAAATCAATCACTTGGGCATTACCCATAAATAAAGCCCTTCACATTCCAGAAGCACTTGATCCTAAGCCTCTAACTAAAACTGGTAGCAACTTGACCCTTATTAAGGATTGGAGGTCTAACTACCTACGTGTAGCACCTACGTGCTGGTGAGGGTTCTCGCGTGCTATCGGGTGTCTAAGGCTGGGGCAAACGGCCTTTCAATCTGGCCTGGTGGTTCCGCGGTGCTCGCATTCGGTTCCGTAGGTTGTGATAGTAGGTAACTTAGATCTTAAGGTTTAAGGGCACACTGTAGAGGTTAGGAATTTGATTGTATTGATTTGTCATCAAGTGTACCTTTGCAGCATCATTTCTCTCATCTCCCTTTCCCTTCGTATCCCCCCAATTCTTCCTGCGGTAGTGCATGTTTGGGAGGAGGTCATAGAATCCTGAACTGTGTGAATTGCCTGATAATTTTAGAAAAGAAGCCGCATCGTCCTCCTCCTCCACAAACATGGCTGCACGCCCACCCCCAAATCCCGAGGGAGGAAACTGCCCTCAAAACCCACCAGGTGGTGGAGCCTTGGATCCCATAACCTGCCTCCAAGCCCAAATGGAAATGTATGATGAACGAATTGAAGCCATAAGGGAAACATTGGAGGAAATGCAGAACCCTCCCGAATGGCAAGAGCCTAGGTCTCTTAGCTCCTATCAGAATCCCGCTGCTACAGAGACCATAGGACAAATTCGGGTCCCCATGGGCGGGGATGACTTTGAACAAAAACCTAACATAATTGGCCTGATAAATTTTCACTTCCATGGTCTTGCAAGTGAAGATCCTTTTCTTCACTTGGAAGACCTAACCCGATTGGCTGAAACAGTTAAACCAAGAAATATCGGGTTACCTATAGTCGTCATGAAAATGTTCCCGTTTTCATTGCGGGATAAAGAGTCACAGTGGTTACGTACCCTTGGGAGAACCATCCACTCTTGGGAAGAGATGCAAACAGCATTTCTCAAGAAGTTCTTCCCAATCGGGCGAACCAATGCGCTTCACCGTGCTATCACTTCATTTACACAAAAAAATGGTGAACAGTTTCATGAGGCACGGGCGTCCAATCGTGCGTCGACGCTATTGGGTGCGCGCAGCCATTGGATCTCCATCTGATGCTCGTCCACGCCCGCTCGCTCGTGCCTTCCAGCCCCTCGCCGCGGCTCGAACCCGCGACCTCTGCTTCACCCGCGGCTGCATCACCGCTGCACTATGCGGACGAAATGGTCGCGCAGACGCTTTTAAGCGCGAGCGACCACAGCCGTTGGATCTCCATCTGACGGCGGAGAGCGATCGGGCGGGGGCCTTCACAAAATGCAAGAGGCCGTTTAGGCGGCTGAGATGGTGCCACGTGGAGCCATCTTGGCCGTCCATCTTCTGGAAGTTGTAGATGGTACCACGGATGTCGAATTGACTCGATTTTTGTGTCGTTGGGCTGCGATCGTCAATCCGAATTCATCCATGCGGTCGGATTTGTCATTTGAAGTGAGGATTTTCACCACCCGATCTCTATCTGATGCTACGGATGCCTGATTAGGGCGATCTTGGAGTCGTTGAACTCCAATCGTCGCCATGATCACATCCATACGGTTGGATCTTTGATCCGAGGCCCTGATAAAATATTTGCCCTGTCCAAGCACATAAAAGGAGACAATTAACCTCCATTTTATTCAAAGTATTCTAAATGCAAGATGATGCATGTAATGCAATATTTATATCATGAAATGCAATCCTATGCTTAAGAACATGCATAAATAGACATCTTAAGTAGTGTAAATGTGTTTACTTCAAACCTAGACTTAATCAAATCTAGTACTTAGCCGGTGAGCTTGGTCACCTTGTGAACCACTCACCGAAAGAAAACCCCAACTGAAGAAAATGGGCTAAAATCATTTTTAAAACACGAATTAAACCTGAATTCGTTGTCGTACTACTGGGTGCTTTCAACCTCTTGGCTGGGTTAGCCGAGAGGCGGGAATCACTTTCAGTCAGTTGTACGACGAATTTTCTTCAGGAATTAGAACGTAAAACGAAAAATCTGGTCAGTTGATTCATAAGGACCATCTGATTGACAGGGCCTTAGCCTTGTCTGGCTTGGCTACACCAACCTAGGGGTTGGGTGGTGTATGCAAGGAAGGAGGTCACTTAGACTTCAATTGGTTGGACCTTGGGAGCCACTCCCAAGGAGGTGAGTCACCTCGCCAGGACCATCTTCTTCCCCCACTTCTTCTATCTCCCATAGCCACAATGGCTAACCCTGGATCTGGACCTAATCAGGATCCAGAAGAGCTGGACCCATGAGCTTATATGAGAGCCCGAGTCACTGAATCAGCTCAACCTTGGGATCAGAACCCAAGGTGGCGAAGATGACTTTTCGATTCGCCTGATCCTTCTCCTCGGGTTACCGAAATGGTTAACCCATATCCTAACCCTGGATATTATGACCCATACCAGTCGGTCCCACAAAGGACTGCATCTTATAACCTAGGATATGGATTTCATACTCCTGCTTCTCACCCATGGAATATGGGTAGACCTGATTCACCCCTTGGAACCCCTAAAGAGCTACTGGTGCATATGCGACCGCATTATAGAATACAGAGAACTATAGCTAGCGCTAAGGAAAAGGCTGCATCTTATCTACACGAAATCCAAGCTATCACTGAGCTGAACCAAAGACAAAGTTGGATTCCGCATCAACAAGCTGTGATGGAGCTCCTTCGGGAAACAACATAGATAACAAGGCTAATTGGACAAAATCAGGAAACTCAAGAACTACTAATTTTGAGATATCAAGTGGAAAATAGCCTTGAAGACCTCTAAGAATCTGAAACGACTATGCCAGAAGAACACACAGAAGATTCTTGGGAGCAGATGCTGGAAGATCACTCAGGGGAAGAAGAATCTAGCTTGGATATGAGACAGGAGTAGGAAGCATGTCGAATGGGTTCGTCTAAGAACTCCATTTAGGAAATTGAGGAAGAAAACAATCAGATTATCCTAAATCCTGGGAGATACCTCATGGGTTAGAAAGCCCAACTCAGATAAGGGAAGTAGGTCCATTTGAGGATATGGTTCTTGAGGCAAACATTACATGCAGCACTACTAATCAGCCTAAGCTACTTCCCATTGTAGGTGAACCTGTGCTAGAGCCAACATCTTCTGATCTACACTCTTCTTTCACCTACATACCTAATTCGGATGTTAGAGATTCTGAGATGACACTTTCTATCCCTGATGCTGA
This sequence comes from Thalassia testudinum, assembly GCA_037157565.1. Classification (NCBI taxonomy): domain Eukaryota; kingdom Viridiplantae; phylum Streptophyta; class Magnoliopsida; order Alismatales; family Hydrocharitaceae; genus Thalassia; species Thalassia testudinum. The sequence goes on along the minus strand of JAZHRO010000035.1, from coordinate 54,591,371 downwards.
CATCAAAAGACCAGAAGTAGCTATGGATGTCTTGATCGAAGAAATAAATATGCTACCTGAGGCAGGAATTACTGAGGAACCCAATGCATATGAGGGTGAAGCATTAAGCAGAATGAGCTGGGGATGCACCTATCACCCAAGCCAATGGCTCGACCCCAAGCCTGAAGAATCAGCCTTCGATGAATCAGGGATGAGTATTGATGAGGATGAAGTAATTTCTGATGAGGATTTCAGTGACCTCCCCATAGATCTTCTATTTTCACGAATACCTGTTGGTGCTAGAGCACCACGATCGTTTATTTTGATGATAACAAAACACGTCTTTTAACATTTGCATTTGAGTTCTAGTTTTCAAGTCAAATCGCAAATAGAGACAAGTGTTTAGACGGAGTTCTAGTTCGCATCCATGGCAGATTGGAGGAGCTAGATAGAGGCGGAGGTACTTCGTGGGGAGCGAAAGCTTGAAGATGGAAGGACAAGAAAAATAGGATAGATTTCTGTTTATCTTTTTCTATGTACTTTTGTCTTTATATCCTTGCTCTTTTTGTTTCCTAGAATATCTATTAAAGAGCCTCAAAGGGTCCTTAAAGTAGTTCTAGGAACACCTGCACTACCCTATGATACTTAGGTTTTCTATAGAGAACTTAGAAAACTAAAGTAGGGATCAGACACCTTTTCAGACGTCTAATCTGAATTTCAAATGTCTTATAAAAACTTTTAAGACGTCTGACTGTTGACTCAGACGTCCGATTATTTAGGCTAGACTTAGTTAGTTCTGTCTGATGAAATTAGACATCCAGACCTTAGCCCAGACGTCTTAGGAGACATCTGATGCTTTTGCCAGACATCTAATTAGTGGACCATTGGCTTCCTTAGCAAACATTGAGGAAATGACCGTTAGCCTCGCATCAGACATCCGTAGAGGACCCCAGACGTTTGATACATGACCATTTTGCCTTGACTGACCCAAAATCTTCCTTCAGAGATTTTATAGCCGTTAGACTCGTTGGGAATCCATTTCCAGAGAACAAAAAGGTTTCCGGACGTCCAGACCTTATGCCAGACGTCCTGTGTGTCGTCTGATGGACTTTCACTAGAACATTGTTTAGGTCTGATTCAAGTTAGGAAGGAAATTCGCCTAAAATTAGACGTTTGACTTAGTTCCCAGATGTCTTAAACGGGTTTTCCAAACATCTGATGCTAGGACCAGACGTCTGATGACTCTGTCAGAATCATGATTAATTCTGACTACTGCCTGATTCTCTTTGGCTTTGCACCCAACGGCTATGGAAGCCTTCCAAGGCCTTCCAAAGCCTTCTTAGGGCCTCTATAAATAGAGGAGGACCCCTTGGCTTGTAAGAGGCACCAAGACACAAAAAGCAAACCACTTTCCACATCTTTTGTGTCTAAGAGAAGTAGTTGAAGCTCTAGCTCTCCAAGCATATGTTTCATATCTAGAGAGCTTCATCCCTTTGCGCACCTGCTCTCGCTTTGCGATTACGAGAGCGACAAAGCACTGCCACGTGGTTCACGCACTTGCATCATCACTTCGACGCACTTCCACCAAAGGGAAGTTTCCTGACTCCTATAGAAGCTAGGATTAAATATTTGAGGCTCTATAAAATTGTTGTACTTTACATTATCTTTGGTTGGGTATTCACTTTGTGAATTCCCGTCTCCTTTGCAAGACAAATTCTTTCTTATGAAGAGAAGGGGTGTTGAGGTACACTACCCTCGGTCTAAGTAGTGTGGTTGTAATTGAAGTTTAGTCACCGTCGTTTAAGTGACTCGGTTTAGTGGATTTGATCGACTAGGTCGATCGGGAAATCCTAACTCGAGAGGGTTAGGTGGCGGTTTTCACCCGGTTTGGGTTTCCACCTAGAAATATTTGTGCTTATTATGTGATTGCTTAATTTTGTGAGATTGTCTATTTTTATTCTGCACTTTATATTACACCACGCATATCTCACCCCCTCAAAGCAGAAATTACAATTGGTATTAGAGTAGGTTCTAGCTGTTTTGGCATAACAACCAAGGAAGAAGATCATGGAGGGAAGCTGTTTTGCAAGCAGGATTTCTGAGGGGCAATCTACGACTTGACTGTCGTTCTTTGACAGGAGCAGTTACCCGTACTGGAAGCTACAGATGAAGACATGGCTTCAAGCCAATGACTTCATAATATGGGACCGTTGCGAGACTCCCTTCGACATCCCAGAAAGACCTGCCGCAGGATACTCGCAGCAGCAGATCTAGGAACTCTCACTCAATGCAAAAATGATGAATGCGTTATACTGCGCGCTCAGCCTGGAGGAGTTCAACAGAATATCATAATGCGTGATGAGAACCTCATCATGAACCCTAAACTAGCACAATTCAATCCAAATAAGTGTAAAAAAGCTCCTACAAAACCCAAAGAGAGGCTTAACTTAGAGAATTCTGAGTTAAAGAATAAAACAAATCATAAGGGTTAAAACTGCAATTTTACCATTGCAGTATGCAAACAGGGTAATTAAGGGTCCAAACACAGGTCAAACGAGCTTAATAAGGAGAGAAGTGGGATGATCTGATCTGAAAAGGGTTATAGCAACTTCTAAGAAATTAAATGACATTCTGTAACCCTAAAACAAACCCACTTCAATTCAGGAGGTTCGAGGTAGGGTAAAAATCAACTAAACCCTCTAAAATTCATATAAAAATAATCTATAGGGTTTAGAACCTTCAATTTGGCCTTAGAAACCCATTTTGACCTACATTGAGAACCATGCCCAATTAATGATTTAATTTAGGTTTTTACGTAAATTGGCCAGTCAAACATGGTCTAACCTAGAAACAAAATTCACCATTAAAATCCTTACGTTCAAAATAGTCATGCATAAAAACTTGAGCCTAAGAAGAGACCTCCTTGACCAACTTTGCAATTTGGTCCTCTTCATTTACTTTTTCACCCTTATCTTTCGAAACCCCCGCATTTTGGCCCCAACTTTCTCATCGTTCTTTGCAGAATGGTCCCTCCTGCAAAACTCTGTGCAGCATCATGCTTCGGAGACTTTGCGCGGAGCATAGCGCCGCGTAGGGAGAGGGGATCGTCCTGCAAAACGTACGTGCGGTTCCCTGCGACGTCCTCTGTCGCAGGGACCCGGCCATGCTGCCTGCCGGCCACCATACCTTCCATGCAAACGCACGGAAGGTATGGGTCTCATCTCCGAGCACTCTCCAGCGAGACTGGCACATCGCCAGCCTGCGCCTCCCTCTCCGCCACACCCTTTATAAGAACCAGCACCCCCTGCCGGTTCTTGTAAGCTATCTCTGACGGAGAATAACCCCCACTTCATCCTCTCCTCCTCCGACAGACAGCCTGCAGCTTCCGGCGACTAACTCCTCTTCGTCGCTCTGCTGCCTTACCTGTAGCAGGGTTCTCCTAACCCTCTCGTCTGTGTCGTGCTGCACCTGCCGACACCCTCCGCCTGCCTCCTCGTCGCCGATCTCCCCCTCCAGGGCCTCTTCTTCCCCAGCTCCGGCAGATACGAACCAACGGCTCCGCCCTCCCCCCTTCGTCCCTGCAAGTAGGTTATAATTACTCCCCATCTTCCCCTCTTTCTTTTCCCCACATTATTTCATTCAAACCGACCCTCGATTGTCCCTGACCACCATCACCTTCCCCGTCTTCGGCCACCCTCCAATGAGTTGCCCCCGTCGATCCGCAGCTCCACACAACTCGCCGACCGTCCTAGAAGCTCCACCTCATCACACTGAACGCCCTCCGCCCCTCCACAGTCCCTCCACACTCACTCAACACACCAACAAACACACCCATCTTTCCGGCCACAGGACGACCTAGGCACGCATGCCTAGGCCGCCCTGCAGCCTGCCGCACAGCTCAACACCTTCGCCGTGCCACGGCGAAGGTTTCCTGGTGGTTTAATTAGGCCATGAGGCCGTATTCGTGTTTGACAGATTCTACTACCCGACCGCCATTGACGCCACATTGAAGCAGCTTCTTCCGCGCTCTAGGCTTCAGGACTCTAGGTCTTCAGCTGCTGCAAAGACAAGAGAGTGGTGCGAAGGCAGCTAACTAGCAAACGAAGAGAATCGAAGCTGCAGCTGCGGAAGCAAGGCCACGGTCTGCTGTGGGCACGAGCGAGGAGAGGCGCCAGTTTAGTCCCACATCGGTAAGACTCGCAGCGCCTTCACTGTTTAAATTGATTCTGTGATACGGGCTTACCGCCTCCGACCACACCTAGGGTGAGGTCCCTCGCCCATCACACCCTCCTCGTCCGCGGATTCACCTCGCGGACCTGGCAGGATCCGACCCGACACTACCGAGCACACCTCGCGCACTATATACACACCGGTGCGCCTGGTCACGTGTACGCTATCCGACCCGTTAACCCATCTCTAGGAGAGCATCTTGTGTGAGCAGTTTGGAGAGAGAGACAGATGCGCGGGTAGAGAAAGGGTTAGGTTTTGTTGTGCCTTGTGTGTAGGAACAGAGCGCCGAAGGAGAAAGGCTAAGTACTTAGCCGCAGGAAGGAGAAGGAAGAAGCTCTGAAGAGAGGTTGAGCAGAGGAAAAGGCAAGGCAGAGAAGAAGCAGAATAAGAGAGGCCGTGTAGAAGAAAAGAGAAAAGAGAACTCAGAAGAAGAAGGCTCGCCAAGGAAGAAGAAGAAGATACTGCAGAGGAAATAGAAAGAGGCAAGGCAGAAGAAGAACAGTTAGGAAGAAGAAGATCAGGGGCACGCAACAGCAAAAGAAGAAGAAGACTTTCATTTTAAGACGTCTGATACAGAAATTAGACGTCCAATTCTGTTCCTTTTAGCAATTCATTTTTATAATTCTCTCATTGAACCAATTATTTTCTCAAGTTTTTAAAAGTACTTAGATTGCTCCCTGTGTTCGACCTCGGATACTCCGGTTTTTGAGTAATAAAATCTTTATTTGTTTTGAACGTTTTGTCGGCTATACTACAATGTGACATCCTTTAAAAACCCGATAAAACGTCTCCGAAACATTTTTGGCGCCGTTGCCGGGGAGCAACGGGCACTTTTAAAGCTTTTGATCGTAACTTTTGATCCAATATTTGATCTAATTCATCTCTTTTATTGTGCTTATCTCAGGGAAAGCAGAGAAAAGAAGAGCAGCTGCACAACAGACACTCCAAGGAACAGGTAATCTTCATCAGCCTTCTCTTAACTCCCTCAAAGTCTGAAAAGGAACAAAAGAAGAATCAACTTAGGGCTACCTGTTTCATACTTAGTAATTCATCAAAGTTGCCTAATTTTTCATTTCAACACATTTTTTACTGCTCATCCAACTAAGGTAACTAGGGCTAAAACTTTCTTGATTGAGCCCTAGATACTAAATTTTGAGGCAACTAAATTGGGCCAACTAGAGCCAACTCAAGGATTGAAAAGCTAGGGTTTTTAGAGACACACCTTCTCTTAAAAAAGAAAAAAGTTTTTTCAAAAAGAGGTGTGCCTAAACCTTGTTTGGAAAGATCTATACAAGAGGAACCCTAAGCAAATCAGTCTTTTAAAATCCATTTGAACCCTAAAAGACAAGACCTAATAAGTTCTCAAAGGAATCAAGAGGTGAAGTTGATCCCTTGGGTCAACCAACCTTAAAATTAGGTCACTTTTCCACTCAAAAAGCTAAAAGTTCAAGTGAAAACTTAAGCACCCTGGTCTTAACCTAAAATTGGTAGACTTAAGAGGTCAAGATCCCCATTCTGGTCTACTTGGATTCTCAGTGACAAGAGAGGTCGGGTGGGGGAAACCCTGTAACCCGTGGGGACGCTCTATCGTGTAGGGGTCTTCGCGGGACTCACCCTCTCTGGCTGCCTAGGTAATTCTCAGGTGGCCGATCTTTTGATCAAGGGGTCCATCTGCCCCGCACCTCTATAGTCACCCAACATTTTGGGTGCCTCGATTGGGTCCAGCACCTTCTAATCTCATCACATCCTTCGGTGCATGTTCGGTAGGAGGTTCTTAAGACCACCCTTAAGACCTCCTTTAGAAATTCACTCTCGTCGAGGCCAGGCCTCGGTTCCCTTATTTATGCAACCCCACCACATTAGTCATTTCCTCTGATACTGAACCAAGTCTCCCTTCTTCCATCTTGGCACAACATGAGTCTACATCAAAGTTTTTGATTCAAATTTCGATTCTATATCTTGATTCCACCACCTGATTCAAAGATGCAGCCACACCATTTAAGACTACCATTCAAGAAACCTGAATATCAGAGAACCATGAAAGATAAAATGATTGAGGATGCCCTTGAATTTTATGAAATCAAATGTAAACCCTCAACATCAGTAGAAAACATTCAGGTTGATGTCCCAACAACCACAGCTTTCATCATAAACTGTGCCCAAATTCTGCTGACAGAAATTTCAAAAGGATCAACCCGAGATATGCTCATGACAGGATACATTGAGATAGAAAAATTACACCAATCTGAATACCTTCAATGCTTGACAAATCATGTACTTTGGGAACAACACCAAGATGCCCTTGTAAAACGGGTAGAAATGATGAGATCACTAGAACAAATTATCAACCAGAAATACCCGTATATACCAGAAACAGAGGATGAACCATCTTGGAACAGCATTAAGGATCAATCCAGTTTCCCAGATCTCGGGACTGAGGCACAAAGTGGTTGTGGATCCCCAACCCAGATAGAAGACAACATTGAGTTAGGTTGGGAAGTTGCAGGAAAACACAATGATGAGCTGAACTTAGACCATGAATTGCCAAGCTTAGAGTTCCAAAACTCCTGCAATAATGAGATCATAATTGAACCTTTTGAGGGTATAAATTCCGCCCCTTATTTTGATAAGGTGGCCCTCGAAGGTTATTCGGACTTAGGTTCTAGTAATTCTACCCACATCCTAAACCTAGAACCTAGATCTGCAACTTATTGGGAAGATTATGAGGCCCCATATGATAAAGATCAAATTTTTACAGAATATGATTCCTCTCCAACATCCTCAGGAAATTTGATCGATTTTTTTAGAAAACATGTCAATCTATGATACAGAAACTGAGGAGTTGGATGAATGGGGTTTCAATTGGGTCTATCCTACCAGCTTGAAGCTCGAGCCTAGATAGAATACCTTTTTAAGCCCAGAATTGACATATAGGCTAGACCCCAGTCAGGCTGCTGATTCCACATCTGATGATTTATGCTGCAGTGGAATTCATGATCATGAATCTCATTTTCGCAAACTCTCCGACAACTTCGGATCTGACTATAATTGCAGAGAGACTCTCCTTCCTGAACACACCAAGCGCATCTACGACCTCAGTTCACATGACCCATTCTCTGACTCCGACTCTGAGGTCATGGTTCCCGAGATCACTGATAACAAGAATCATTCCTTTTCGAACCTCAGGAACAAAAAAGAGAATATGCCAAGAGTGATTACAACCCAGAATTCAAATTTTTTCTCGAATCAGATTTCCTTCATCCTACAGACACTCTTCAGGCATTTGATAGTTACCTAGAGGACTCTCTACAGAAAACCACCTGTCATTCATTTCTAGAAGAGCCCTCATACACAGTTGCCACCTCGTCCGCACACACAGAACTGATCAAAACCTCTTCCCAACCCCGACCCACAATCGGACTCAATTTCTATTCAGACTCACCTCTCACAGAGCCAGTTGCAGTTCCACATCAACATCGGGTCTCGAACACTGATCAGACTACAGACCATGCTCCATCATTCTCTGATCACCCCTATAGGGTTTCCGCATCATTCATTGATTATTCTACGGGTCCCTACTCTGACCAGGCCACACCTTTTGATCTACATCTATCAACCCACCAGATTGATTGGGTTTGGGCTGCATCATCAGCCTGTTGATCTGAACAAGCACCTGTTTGGACCAACCAGGCTCTTAATCAAGGTGCTTGTTATATTAAACTCTGCTAATTTGACCATCCCCTCTCCATTCCATTTTCATGCTTGGTTGAAGGCATCAAATTTAGCGCTCAACGGGAGGCAGCCCGTCATTCTCTTCGAAAACCTGAAACCTTTTCTGACACCTTTGTGCAGTTAAGGTTCACCTTTTAGGACAACCGACTTCACCTCAGGTGCTTGCATCTGAGATTAGAAATCGTCCGCAACAGTCACCCCGACCCATTCACTCATCAAGACATCTGTCCTAATGTATGAACTAAGTTGAATAAAAACCCCCTAAGTTACAATGAGGATATTGCAAATCTTAGGCATGAGGGGATATGAAAGTGCAAAACTTGTAAGAAAAGGTTTTAAACAAAAAAATTCACATATGCCAAAAACACCATAAAAATGAAAAAAAAAATTTGAAAAAAAAATAAAATAAATAGAAGAGGAGGAAAGAAATTTTGTGGAGGAGAAAAAGGAACAAAAGGATAAAAAGGAGCACAAAAATGAGAGAAAAGTGATAGTCATCAGTAAGAAACTAAGGAATTAACCTAAGTTCTAGACCTCATTCAAGAAAAGAAATGAAAAGTGCATAGTGAAATTAGTAAGAACGCGAACCTTAGGCACTCTTGGATAAACTCTTAGTACCCATTATGATCTAGACATTCCTCAAGAGGTTGAGGAAAAATGAAAAGCTTAAGTATTAGGTCCAAGGCTTAAGGAGTATTTGGCCTCGTTAACTAACTTCTGGTTTATGGGACTCAGTAACCTAAGCACCCTAACCCCACACACAGCCTGGTTCAGTAAGCGTAAAAATCAAAATCACGCAGAAGCGTCGCAAAATTATGAAAATCACACCTAGAGTAGGAGCGGCCGATCAACACAAGTTGATTTGGACGAGTTCCCAGTGCGGAGAGGTGGGAAATTTCCCTCGAAGATGCATAACAAAATATCATCTCCTCGGTGCTTGTCTCTTAGGATATTTACATATCCTACTGGGGGCATGTAAGCACTCTGCTGGTTCAAATTCCATGGATGGCATTATCACGAAGTGTCAGTTGCCAGGGTCTGGATTCGGTCACGGAACACCATGGATGGGATTATCTCGAAATCTCAATAGCTAGGGTTCTGGGGTTACCATGGGCGGTGCTATCTCGAAGCATCGACTGCCAGGAACCCTTGAGGATTGATGATGGGGACAAGGAATCTGATACAGACCATGTTGAAAAGCCAATCCTAAGCTAGAAGTAAAAGAAAAGAGAGAAAAACTCTCCAAACATATAAATCTTCTATCTCTCTTTCTCACAAAACGCACTGCGAACTGAGCCAGGGCTAAAATCATTTCAAGCACGAGTGCTTTAACCACAAAGTCCAATAAACCTTAGGTTAGTTCTTGTAGGCCTTAAAAACCTTTGCTAAGGGTTGAAGCTGAAGCTGGATAGATCTGGATCTTAGTTGGTACTAGAGTACCTTTTAGGCATATGGTTAGCATTCTGTCCTAATCTAGTTTGTAAAAGAAAAAAAGCACTTATCTAAAATCATTAAGAACTTCATGGTCTAGAACAAGGGTTGAAACCTTAAGTTTTTGCTAAGGGACTAACAAAAGCTAGGCATGGGGGTATGATAAGAACCTCATCATGAACTCTAAACTAGCACAATTCAATCCAAATAAGTGTGAAAAAGCTCATACAAAACCCAAAGAGAGGCTTAACTCAGAGAATTCTGAGTTAAAGAATAAAACAAATCATAAGGGTTAAAACTGTAATTTTTCCATTGCAGTATGCAAACAGGGTAATTAAGGGTCCAAACATAGGTCAAACGAGCTTAATAAGGAGGGAAGTGGGATGATTTGATCTGAAAAGGGATATAGCAACTTCTAAGAAATTAAATGACATTCTATAATCCTAAAAAAAATCCACTTCAATTCACGAGGTTTTAGGTAGGGTAAAAATCAACTAAACCTTCTAAAATTCATAGAAAAATAATCTCTAGGGTTTAGAACCTTCAATTTGACCTTAGAAACCCATTTTGACTTACATTGAGAACCATGCCCAATTAATGATTTAATTTGGATTTTTACGTAAATTGGCCGGTCAAACATGGTCTAACCTAGAAACAAAATTCACCATTAAGATCCTTAGGTTAAAAATAGTCATGCATAAAAACTTGAGCCTAGGAAGAGACCTCATTGACAGACTTTGCAATTTGGTCCTCTTCATTTACTTTTTGACCCTTATCTTTCGAAACCCTTGCATTTTGGCCCCCAACTTTCTCGTCATTCTTTGCAGAGCGGTCCCTCCTGCAAAACTCTATGCAGCACCATGCTCCGGCGACTTTGCGCGGAGCATGGCGCCGCGCAGGGAGAGGGGATTGTCCTGCAAAACGTACGCGGGGTTCCCTGTGACGTCATCTGTTGCAGGGACCCGGCCATGTTGCCTGCCGGCCACCATACCTTCCGTGCAAACGCACGGAAGGTATGGGTCTCATCTCCGACCACTCTCCGGCGAGGCTGGCACGTTGCCAACCTGCGCCTCCCTCTCCGCCACCCCTTTATAAGAACCAGCACCCCCTACTGGTTCTTGTAAGCTACCTCTGACGGAGAATAACCCCCCACTTCATCCTCTCCTCCTCCGACAGACGGCCTGCAGCTTCCTGCGACTAACTCCTCCTCCTCGTCACTCTGTTGCCTTACCTGCAGTAGGGTTCTCCTAACCCTCTCATCTGTGTCGTGCTCCACCCGCCGACACCCTCCGCCTGCCTCCTCGTCGCCGATCTCCCCCTCCAGGGCCTCTTCTTCCCCAGCTCCGGTAGGTACGAGTTGGCGGCTCCGCCCTCCCCCCTTCGTCCCTGCAAGTAGGTTATAATTACTCCCCATCTTCCCCTCTTTCTTTTCCCCACATTATTTCATTCAAACCGACCCTCGGCTGTTCCTGACCACCATCACCTTGCCCATCTCCGGCCACCCTTCGACGAGTTGCCCCCGTCGATCCGCAGCTCCACACAACTCGCCGACCGTCCCAGAAGCTCCACCTCATCACACTGAACGCCCTCCACCCCTCCACAGTCCCTCCACACTCACTCAACACGCCACCGAACACACCCATCCTTCCAGCCACAGGATGACCTAGGCACGCACGCCTAGGCCGCCCCGCGGCCTGCTGCACAGCTCAACACCTTCGTTGTGCCACCGCAAAGGTTTCCCGGTGGTTTAATTAGGCCATGAGGCCGTATTCATGTTTGACAGATTCTGCTACCCGACCGCCATTGACGCCACATTGAAGCAGCTTCTTCCGTGCTCCAGGCTTTAGGACTCCAGGTCTTCAGCTGCTGCAAAGACAAGAGAGTGGTGCGAAGGCAGCTAACCAGCAAACGAAGAGAATCGAAGCTACATCTACGGAAGCAAGGCCGCGGTCTGCTGCGGGCACACGCGAGGAGAGGCACCAGTTTAGTCCCACATCAGTAAGCCTCGCAGTGCCTTCACTGTTTAAATTGATTTTCTGATATGGGCTTATCGCCTCCAACCACACCTGGGGTGAGGTCCCTCGCCCATCACACCCGCCTCGTCCGCGGATTCACCTCGCGAACCTGGCGGGATCCGACCCGACACTACCGACCACACCTCGCGCACTATATACACGTCGGTGCGCCTGGTCACGTGTACGCTATCCAACCCGTTAAGCCGTCTCTAGGAGAGCGTCTTGTGTGAGCGATTTGCAGAGAGAGAGATGCGCGGGTAGAGAAAGGGTTTGGTTTTGCTGTGCCTTGTGTGCAGGAATAGAGCGCCGAAGGAGAAAGGCTAAGTACTTAGCCGCAGGAAGGAGAAGGAAGAAGCTCTGAAGAGAGGCTGAGCAGAGGAAAAGGCAAGGCAGAGAAGAAGTAGAAGAAGAGTCCTTTGTTTGGCCTTAAAGATGTCAATCTTTAATGTCTGGTTCCCAAATTCAGTTCAATTTGGCCCTCCTCACAATTAATGTTGGCCCTAGCAGTGGCCAGAAAGGGTCTCCCTAGTATGATTGGTGTGTTTTTTCGATTTTCTGAGGCATCCATATCCAAGACTACGAAGTCCACCGGGAAATAGAAATCTCGAACCCTAACAATGACATCCTCACGAACTCCTTTAGGTGACTTAATAGATCGATCTGCCAACTGTAATGTCACCTCTGTCGGTTTGAGCTCAAATTCCTCAAGATGGTCAAGTAGGGATGTAGGTATTAGGTTTATGGAGGCTCCTAGATCTAATAGATCTCTATCAAATTGAATATCACCAATTGTACAGGAAATCAGGGGAGTACCTAGGTCTTTTGCCTTAGGTGGGAGTTTGCTTAGAATGGTAGAGTTGGCTTGCTCTGACAATACAATTGGGCTCCCACTTTTGGTTTGCGGCATACGCTTAGGTGTACACACGTCTTTCAGAAATCGTGCGTATGCGGGTACGTGGCGAATTGCATCCATCAAGGGGATGTTTATATGGATCTGCTCAAAGAGCTTGACCAGGTCCTCCTCAGGTGCCACGGGTTTGGTTGTCCTCTTTCCCTTGGTCAAGGCCTCGAGAAATGGAACCTTAGATGGTTCCTCTAGAATAGGTCCAGGTTCTTGATTTGGGACAGGGGTATCCTGGATGATTATCCTAGGGTTTGGGTTACTACCAGGCTGAAAGTGGCTTGGGTAAGGTAGGTCTCGTGTTGCTTTGCCACTATGGGTTGTTACTAAATTCAGTCCTGCCTGGTTCTGGTTTGGTGTTGGTAAAATAGGTGGCTGCTGTTGAAATCCCGAGTATGATGTCGAAGCTTTCGTCTTGTCAGGTGATGGAGTAGAAGGGGTCTGGTAAATCATGTGTGCTTGGCCTAGATTTGGGTTCATAATGCACCTCTGGTTCGACACATTATTTGGATTCAACAAAGGTTGCGAAGGGAGTGTGCCAAGTTGGTGAGAATTCGTCATCTGGGAGAGTTGATTGTGAACCTCTGTGATCCCATCTTTGTGCTATTTTTGCATAGCAGCATTCGTCTTTTTAATGTCAACCAGAGTTTGAAGGATAAGAGTTATTTGATCTGTCTGAGTTGGCCTAGATTGATAGATGGGGTTGGGCTGAGACTGAGGCGGCTGATATGGACAAGGAGCTTGTGGATGGGGTTGATATGGCGGTCTCTGATTCTGATTATTTCCCACCCATAGGAAATTGGGATGATTCCGCCATCCAGGATTATAGGTATTAGAGAATGGGTCATTCTGGATGGCGTTGAGGTCCTCACAGGTCTGAGGAAACTCAGAAAATCAGAGTATGAGGGTTTAGAGTTCCCCCAACTAAAGTAGGTAGGGTCGGAGTTTCCTCCGGCCCTAGAGTCAGATGGGGGTGGATAGGGTCCATCCCTTGAGAAGATTGGTGATAGATGTTATGCACAGCTTCCCTCCTAGAGGGCAGCTGTGCGAATGGGTTTTGCACAGAGGTGTCTCACTGCAGATGTCTAATTAGCTCATCCACCTTCTTCTCAATGATAGAGACCTTATCCAAACGACTGGCCATCAATGCCAAATTGACAAATGAGGATAGGCCCTGCATCACATGTGCTACCCTTGGATTCGTCAATGCACGGGCATTCATAAGGTCGAATAAGCCCATGGAGTCATTATTGATGGAGTTCTCGCACATATTCTCGAGAATCTCCCACACAGTGTCTTCATGTTGACCCATGATATTTCCTCCGTAAGTTGCATTGACGAATAAACGGATATCTTCATGGAGTCCCTGGTAAAAAGACTAGACTTGTTCCAATTTAGGAACTCTGTGATGGCGCCACTTTCGCATGAGGTCTAGGAAACGATCCCATGCTTCATGAAGTGGTTCTCCAGGCTACTGTGTGAAGTGCATGATCTGGTGTCGTAAAGCATTCGTTCGACCGACTGGGAAGAACTTTTTAAGAAACTAGGATTGTAGTTCAACCCATGTGTTGGTTGGACGCGTTTGAGTCTGATACCAGTGAGCTACTTTGTCCATGAGAGAGAAGGAGAACATCTTCATGAGAAGAATGCCCCGATTTTGAACATCTCACCCAAAGGTTTGGGACAGATGCTTGAGCTGCTTGATGTGCTGAAAAGGATCCTTGGAATTGAGCCCATGAAATTTTGGAATAGCATGAATCATGTTGGGCTTGAGTTCAAAATCAGGACCTCCAACCGGGATTTGGACTCGAGGTTTGATCGCCACCGCAGTGGGATTGTAATGATCTCGCATCATAGGACTCTACGGTGGGTTCACAATGGCATGGAATAAATCATTAAGGCACTGAAGTTGGTTCTCAAGGTTATTCGCTTCTTCTGCGGATTGTGTCATGATGATGGATGAAGGAGAATTAGGTTCAGACGAATCAGAAGAGATGTCTATGTGATGGGGTTGCTGCACAAACATGGAAGTCGAGGCCTAACCTCGGCAGGAGTGAGTGACTAAAGGAGGCCTCAAGGATGGTCATAAGGACCTCCTACCAAACATGCACCGATGGTCTGGATGAGAGTAGAATGTGATTGACCCAATCAAGACACCCAAAAATTTTGGATGACTATAGAGGTTCAGGGTGAATGATACCCCTTAGTCAGAAAGTCGTCCACCTGAAAAATACCTGGGCAGTCAGAGAGGGAGAGTTCCGCAAAGACCCTTACATGGTAGAGCGCCCCCACAGGTTACAGGGTTTCCCCCACCTGACCTCTCTTGTCACTGATGTTCTAGGTAGACCAGAATGGAGACTTGATCTCCTAAGTCTACCAATTTTATTTAAGAGCAAGGGTGCTTAGGATTTCACTTGAACTTTAGATGTATTGAGTGCAAAAGATTGGTTGACCCAACAAGGTGGGTCAACTTCACCTATTTGTCCTTTGAGAAGTTCTAGGTCCCTCTTTTAGGATTCAAGTGAGATTAAGAGCCTGATTTTTAGGGTTTACTTGAATAGATCAATTCAACCAAGGCTTAGGCACACATCATTTTGGAAGTTTATTCTTGCTTATGAAAGTATGTCTCTAAAAACCCTAACTTGGAATCCTTAATTGGCTCTAATTTTGGTCCAATTTAGTTTTCCAAATGTGGTATCTAGGGCTCAAGCAATAATGTGGTAGCCCTAGTTACCTTAAGTGGGTGCACAAATCAGGTATTTGTTGTTGAAATCAAATCAGGCAACTTGATGAATTATCTAAGAGTGGAAAGCAAGTAACCCTAATTGATTTTATCCTTTTTTTCCTTTTCAGAATGAGGGGCTTAAGAGAGAGAGTAATCAGATTTTACTTGCCTCTAGTGTGTTTGTTGTGCGGTTGACTTTCTTCATGTACCTTCTCCATGAAACAACCACAACAAAAGAGATATGGCAAGTTAGTACCAAATCAGGAATTGTAATCAAGAATTCTAAATTGCCTATTGCTCCCCGGCAATGGCGCCAAAATGTTTGTCGAAAAGCAAGATCGATCTTTTAAAATAATCGCGTTGCAGTATAGTTGAAATCGCTTTGAAAATAGATACAATTTTATTACTCGAAAAGATTTCCAAGGTCGAACATAGAGAGCAAATTGGTATTTAGAAATCAAGATCATAAATCAGAATTAAAAGAGTATGCAATAATATCAATATCAAAGTGCAAAAATATGGGAGTAAAATGGTGATTTAGATCCCCAAATACTCCTACAATATCACCAAGGAACTCAATGTATGAATGTGCATTGAGAACTAGAATATGTCATCTGAAGAAGAAATCAGACGACTTAAAGTGTCTGGTCCTTCTTATTTTGCTTTGCCCTTTGCTTCTTCTTCTTCCTTCTGCTCTGGCCTTAGCCTTTCGTCCTCTTCCTTTCTTCTTCTTCTGGCCTCCTCTTCTTCAGCTTCTGCCTTGGCCTTTTCCTTCTCTGAGGTCCTTCTCTTTCTCTTCTTCTCCTCTTCTCCCTAACCTCCTCTTCTTCCTCTGAATTGCCTAAGTGTTGGAGCCAATCCTCTCAGAGCAAAAGCCCCCCTAACCCCACGCAGGTCTCCTCTCTCCTTCTCTCTTTCTATTTCAGTCTCGCTCTCCCAATGCCTCAACCGGTCGGGTAACTAGACCTATCGCATACTCGGGTCCAGGCTCACCGGTGTGTGTGGTGAGCAGGGAGTGAAGTCAGGCGAATAGCCAAGTCAGCCAGGTTCGCGTGGGCAGTGCTGCAGATGAGTTTGATGAAGGGGGGAGGAGGACCTCACCCTCAGTGTTGGAGGCGAACAGCCTTCTGCACTTTTTCACTTTATGTAGATGCGAGTGCCTTTTCAATTCTGAGGTGGGACTAAATGTCCCACTTGTCTTCCATGGACCTGCAACAGGGAGTGGCCCTCTCAATTGCCTCAACTGTTGAGGCTCTTGACTGCAATTGAGGGCCTGGAACCATGCACAAGCAACTTCCGCGTGTCCTGGGATAGAAGCCTGGGTGTAGATTCAAGCTTTCTTCAAGCTCGGCAGTAATGGCGGACAAGGCTCGATACCTGAAATCAAGAGAGCGACCTTTCATCCACATCAAATCACTCAAGGAGCATTGCCGGAGCAAGGGGGATATGCTGGGGGTGTTGGTGTGGCTCGTAGGTGGTTGTCAGTGCGTGCCTAGGGCACACTGTGTGCGACTGAGTGGGTGTGTTCGGGGAGTGATTTGGGTGGGTGGTGCGGTGAGTGGAGTGAGGGAAAGCAATCAGTGAAGTGAGATGGGGGTTGTGGGCTTGTCGGCGAGGGTTTTGGTGGCTAGTGGAGGTGGGATGTCCTCGCCAAAGTTGATGGTCGGAGATGGAAGGGATGGAGGTGCGACGGGCATCAGTGGAAGATTTTGGGAAACAAAGAGAGGGGAAGTAAATAGAGGAGATAAAGAACTTAGCTAGGGCGCTAAGGGATGAAGTGGGTGAGCGAAGGTGTCGGGTTTGGTGTGGCCATCGCTGGAGACGAAGGTGGCTCTGGTGAGGTGGGATCAGCGAGGATGAAGAGAGAGTAGCGCCTGCTGGTACGGCGAGACGTGGACGAAGTCAGGGGGGATGGATCCGCCGCAGGCATGGCGGTCGGATGACGAGGAGTAGGAAAGGTCGCTGGACATTGAGGAGCCTACGACCGTGAGGGAAGAGAGGAATTAGGGGTATTCACGGATGAAATCGAGCATGCAGGAGTCGAGGCAATCTGGGCTTCTTTAGATAGGGCTCTGAAGGTTGATTAGGGCTTCAAATCTACATCGCTCATGCGTTCACATGAGAGATTGGGAGGGAATCAAATCTCCAGGATGGGTTCATACTGATGAGGATTTCTCAAAGGATCTTCCTTCCAATTTTGGAAGAGATCCTCCATGCAATCAAGGAGATCTCCTCTGTCAAAGGTCGCCGGAGTAGGTTTCCTCCACGATAATGGTGGAGGGACCTACTTGTGAAGACAACGAGAATGCTATTGGGCGGTTAGCAAGGGTTTTCGAAAGTTAGGGGTAGAAATATAATCAGACTGGACCTTTTTGCAAACTAGGTCAAGGAAAACTCATCTTGGGTCCAAATTTTGATATAAACCTAATTTGGACCTAAGGAAAAATCATCTAATGGTGAAGTTGGATTTTGGGTTTGACCATGTTTGACTGGAAAATTTATGCAAAAACCTAAATTTGGGCAAATATCTATCTGAGACCCCATTCTAGGTCAAGATGGGTTCTAATGGCCAAATTGAAGGTACAAAACCCTAGAGAATATTTTTCTACGATTTTTAGAGGATTTAAGTGAATTTTATCCTAACCAGAACCTTGGTTAATCAAGTGGGTCTATTTTTAGGATTTCAAGAATTCATTTAATTCACAAAATACACACAAACCCTTTTTTTGTCAAATCGAACCCAATTGTTATCTTATTAAGGCCATTTGACCTTTGTTTAGCCCTTGAGAAAATCCATGGTTGTACTGCATTGGTAAAATTATAGTTTTACCCTTTATTTCTTATGTTTCTCTTAGAAAGGTTATGTAGTGAATTATGATCTTCAATTGGTTATGTAGGAGCATTTATTCTCTTTATTGGGTCAAAATGAGCTAGTTAGGGCTCATGATGGTGTTCCCATCACACATGTTCTCAAAGGGTTGAGACCAATCAGTGGACTACAGGATAGGTGCTTGGGTCACTCGATTAGGCAGGATTTAAAATGCTTGAGTGCATTCCTTGGAGATTTCAAAAGGGACATTCTTAGATAGAAGATTGGTGAGGGGGCACACAATTTTCAAAAAATCGGGAATGAATCATCGGTGAAAATTGACATGCCCCAGGAAGGATCGGATGTCTTTGACCAAGCTAGGCATAGGGAGTTTGGAAATCATATTCACCTTGGCTCGATCAACCTGGATGCCTTTTTCTAAAATGAGGTGTCCAAGGATAATTCCCTCAGGTACAATGAAGTGGCTCTTTTCCAAGGAAAGAACCAAGTTCACGTCGATGCACCGCCTAAGGATTTAGACCAAGTGTAGGAGGCAATCATCAAATGATTCACTAAATACCGAGAAGTCATCCATGAAGACTTCAAGGTATTCACCTACCATATCTAAGAATATGGCAAGCATGCACCGCTGAAAAGTAGCGGGTGCATTGCAGAGACCGAAATGCATCCTTCGGAATGCATATGTTCTGAAGGGGTAGGTGAAGGTGGTCTTCTCTTAGTCCTCAGGATGGATTGTGACCTAATTGTAATTGGAGTACCCATCCAAAAAGTAGAAGAATCGATTTCCTACTAGTTTTTCGAGAATCTGATCAATGAACAGTAGTGGGAAATGATCCTTCTTCGTGGAGGAATTGAGTCTTCTGTAATCAACACAGACTCTCCATGAGTTTGCTATATGGGTCAGTATGGTTTCTTTGGTTTCAGTCATGATGATGATGAGCCCTACCTTCCTAGGCACAACTTGGATTGGGCTCACCCACTGACTATCGAAGATCGGGTAGATGATCCTTACATCTAACCACTTGATGATCTCCTTTCTCACGACATCCTGCTAATTTGGATTTAGGCGTCTCTGTAGGTTTCCGGTTTCGGCCCTACCAGGAGGGGTGACGTAATAAAATGCGAAAATAAAATTTAAAGCAATCTCACAAAAAATCAATCGCACAAGTACACAAAGAATTTTAGGTGGAAACCCAAACCGGGTGAAAACCACCACCTAACCCTCTCGAGTTAGGATTTTCCGATCAACCTAGTTGATCAAATCCACTAAACGAATCACTTTAAAACGAGGGTGATTCAACCTCAGTACAACCACGCTACAAGTACGAGGGTAGCGTTCCTCAACCCCTTCTCTTCACGAGAAGGATTTTGTCCCACGAAGGAGACGGGAATTCGCAAAGCGAATACCCAACCAAAAGACAAAGATAAAATAAAACAACAGGTCCTATAGAGCCAACAAAGTAATTATAAACCTAGCTTCTATAGGAAATAGGATGCTTCCCTTTGAAAGGAGTGCGTCGACGACGCGGATGCGTGTACCACGCGACGGCGCAACGTCGCTCTCGTAAACAACGGCGGGAGAGCGGGTGCACGAAGCTTGATGCTCTCTAGAGAATGGAACTAGAGCTTGAAGAGCAAGGGCTTCTCTTGGACACAAAAGAGTGGAACTAAGTTGCTTAGGTGTGTCTCTTGTTTCTCTTGGTGTGTATCTTGTGTCTCTAAGTGTATCCAAGTGTGTAAAGGCTCCCCTCTATTTATAGAGGCCTTAGGAAGGCTTTGGAAGGCTTGGAAATGCTTCCATAGCCGTTGGGTGCAAAGCCCAAGAGAATTAGGCCAAAATCAGGACAATGATTACATTTGACAGGGTAATCAGACGTCTAACTCTTGCATCAGACGTCTGGAAGGCCACTTTAAGACGTCTGATTTCAAGGTCAGACGTCTGATTCTATGCGGGTTTCTCCTGACTTGAATCAGATCTAAACAGGGCTTTTGTGCAAGTCCATCATATGACATACAGGACGTCTGGCACTATGTATGGACGTCTGGAAACCAACTTTTATCGTGGGAATTGATTTCCAAACGTTGCAACGGCTAGAAAATCTCTGAGAAGAGATTTTGGGTCAGCCGAGGCAAAACGGCCATTTATCAGACGTCTGGTAAGTCCTGTGGACGTCTGATAAGGCTCTAACGGTCATAATCTTGAGTGTTTGCTAAGCCAGCCAACGGTCCACTAATTGGACGTCTGGCAAATCCATCAGACGTCTCCTAAGACGTCTGGACTAAGCTATGGACGTCTGATTTCATCAGACAGAATACTAACTCCATCCTAATAGTTATCAGATGTCTGAAACAACAGTCAGACGTCTTAAAATACTTTATCAGACATCTGATTTGGGAATTAGACGTCTGGAAGTGCTGTTTGAACCCTATATTGGTTTTCTAAGTGTTCTACAGAAAACCTAAGTATCCTAGGGTTGTGCTGGTGTTCCTAGGACTACTGTTAGGGTACTTTGAGGCTCTTTAACAATATTCTAAGGAAAATAAAAAGAGCAAGAAAATAAAGACAAGAGATACAAGAAAAGATTAAAAAGAATCTATCCTATTCTTCTTGTCTTCTATCTTCAATTTGTCGCTCCACGTGAACCTCCTCTGTTTTCCGTCAAGCTCCTCCAATCCGTCCTGGATGCGAGCTCGAACTCCGTCTAAACACGTCTACATTTGCAATTGACCTGAAATCTAGGACTCAAATTGCAAATGTTAAATAACACGTGTTTTGTTATCATCAAAACAAATGATCGTGGTGCTCTAGCACCAACAATCTCCCCCTTTTTGATGATGACAAAACCATAAATAATAATGCAGAAAATCCTCCCCCTTTTTGACATTATCAAAAAGGTTTGATTGGTTTTAAAATTCCTATAACTTCACCTTAAGACATGCTCTTCTATGAATTTATTTTAGCAAAGGTGATATCCTCCCCCTTTTTTGTAACAACAAGATAGCTATTATTTTTCTCCCCCTTACTAAAGGAAATTTAGCTACCTTATATCTCCCCCTTAAAAATTGACAATTAGCTCATCATTTTTTTTAACTCCCCCTATCTAAATGCTTATGATAATAAGATAGGGTTAAGAATTTTTACCTCACCTACCATGGCCAATAAAATGGCCCGAATGGTGGTGGTGGATGCCACATCGGATGGGGCTCCCATTCGTAGCTTGGAGGCCCGGGCATCGGCGCCGGTCTCTAGTCTGGCGGTCGACGTGCGGCGGGTCCGTCGTTTGTTCGTCGTCTCGTCGGTCTTCTTGTTCTCCTCCTTGGTCTACTCCTTGGTTCTCCCAACTCGAGTTGACCAGACTTGAGCTTGTAGGTCCAGTCCTTTGTGTTGTAATTATCCCTGAACCCTACAAAACAAGATTCTAATTCTTTTTTCGGTATCCAAGTGGGCTTGGATCCGGATCTGTTAGCGGGTCTCCTTGATGGAGATCCTTTCTCAATCTTAGGGCTATAAAAATTATCTACTTTATTGATTAATTTGTTAGAGTTTTCCCTAAGACATGCAATTTCTTTTTCTATAATACTCATCTTAGTCTTTAAATTAGAGATTTCTAACTTTAGACTATCATTTTCCTCAATCAATTTATTATTTTCATTGATGAGGTCTTGATTTTCTAATAATAGGTTATCAATCCTAGGATTAGCTTCTATGTCCTTAAGTTGTTTTTCTAACCTATCATTTTCATTTTTAAGAAAACTAAGGTTCTTTTTAATACTTTTGTTTTCTATTTTAAGTGATTTACTAATCTCAAATAGTTCATTAAAAGCTTCTTGTAAATCAAAATTTACCTCGTTGTCGCTGTCGTCGCTTCCGCTTTCGCTGTCGCTGTTGCTTCCTCTGGCCATGAAACCAAAGCAAGCGGTTTCTTCCTTTTCTGCTTCTTCTTCCTCCGAGCTGGAATCGTCCCAAGTGGCTTGGAACGCCTTCTTCTTAGAATTCTTTTCCTTTTCCTTTTTCTTCTCCTTTTTGAGAAGAGGGCATTCTGGTCGTAGGTGCCCTTTCTCGTTGCAATGGTAGCAACGTCTCGGGCTTTCCTTCTTCTCCTTTTTCTGTTTCTTTAATTCCCTACAAAACTTGGAAAAATTTTTAAGTAAAATTCTAAAGTCTTCGTCGTCGGAACTTACCTCGCTATCCGACGCGGCTCTGAAGGCAAGAGTCTTCTTCAATTTGGGCTCCGGTGTATCCTTCTTCTTCTGCTTCAACTTTGTCTCGTAGGCCATTAGATTGCCTAGGAGATCTTCCATGTTGAGCTCCTCTACTTCGTTCGCCTCCTCGA
Organism: Thalassia testudinum; assembly: GCA_037157565.1. Classification (NCBI taxonomy): domain Eukaryota; kingdom Viridiplantae; phylum Streptophyta; class Magnoliopsida; order Alismatales; family Hydrocharitaceae; genus Thalassia; species Thalassia testudinum. The sequence continues at coordinate 54,569,194 of JAZHRO010000035.1, read as the reverse complement.
TGGCGGTGACTTTCTGTTCCCACTCCGGTCCAAGGGAACGAAGAAGCTTCCCTTGAAGCTCCCCCTTCATGAAGGTCTTCCCTAATGCTTTCAAATTATTTACAATGAGAGTGAACCTAGTGTTCATCTCACTTAAAGACTCGTTAGGTTTCATAGAAAAAGATTCAAATTCTTGAGAAAGTAAATTAATTTTAGAAGTTTTTACCTTAGAGGTACCTTCGTGATTTACCTCAAGTGTGTGCCAAATCTCGTATGCAGTGGCGCATTGCGAGATTCTGTTGAATTCCTCCGGGCTGAGCGTGCAATACAACGCGTTCATTGTTTTTGCGTTGAAAGAGAGCTCCCGGATCTGCTGCTGCGAGTATCCTCCGGTGGGTTTCTCTGGGATGTCGAAGGGGGTCTCGCACCTGGCCCAGACTGTGAAATCGGTGGCTTGAAGCCACGTCTTCATCCGCAACTTCCAGTAGGGGTAGTTGCTCCCGTCAAAGAACGGCGGACGGGTTGTGGACTGCCCCTCGGAAATCCTACTTGTGGAACAGCTTCCCTCCATGATCTTCTTGCCTGGTTGTTACGCCGAAACAGCAAGACCTGCTCTGATACCAATTGTAGGTTTCCGGTTTCGGCCCTACTAGGAGGGGTGACGTAATAAAATGCGGAAATAAAATTTAAAGCAATCTCACAAAAAATCAATCACACAAGTACACAAAGAATTTTAGGTGGAAACCCAAACCGGGTGAAAACCACCACCTAACCCTCTCGAGTTAGGATTTTCCGATCAACCTAGTTGATCAAATCCACTAAACGAATCACTTTAAAACGAGGGTGATTCAACCTCAGTACAACCACGCTACAAGTACGACGGTAGCGTTCCTCAACCCCTTCTCTTCACGAGAAGGATTTTGTCCCACGAAGGAGACGGGAATTCGCAAAGCGAATACCCAACCAAAAGACAAAGATAAAATAAAACAACAGGTCCTATAGAGCCAACAAAGTAATTATAAACCTAGCTTCTATAGGAAATAGGATGCTTCCCTTTGAAAGGAGTGCGTCGACGATGCGGATGCGTGTACCACGCGACGGCGCAACGTCGCTCTCGTAAACAACGGCGGGAGAGCGGGTGCGCGAAGCTTGATGCTCTCTAGAGAATGGAACTAGAGCTTGAAGAGCAAGGGCTTCTCTTGGACACAAAAGAGTGGAACTAAGTTGCTTAGGTGTGTCTCTTGTTTCTCTTGGTGTGTATCTTGTGTCTCTAAGTGTATCCAAGTGTGTAAAGGCTCCCCTCTATTTATAAAGGTCTTAGGAAGGCTTTGGAAGGCTTGGAAATGCTTCCATAGCTGTTGGGTGCAAAGCCCAAGAGAATCAGGCCAAAATCAGGACAATGATTACATTTGACAGGGTAATCAGACGTCTAACTCTTGCATCAGACGTCTGGAAGGCCACTTTAAGACGTCTGATTTCAAGGTCAGACGTCTGATTCTATGCGGGTTTCTCCTGACTTGAATCAGATCTAAACAGGGTTTTTGTGCAAGTCCATCAGACGACATACAGGACGTCTGGCACTATGTATGGACGTCTGGAAACCAACTTTTACCGTGGGAATTGATTTCCAAACGTTGCAACGGCTAGAAAATCTCTGAGAAGAGATTTTGGGTCAGCCGAGGCAAAACGGCCATTTATCAGACGTCTGGTAAGTCCTGTGGACGTCTGATAAGGCTCTAACGGTCATAATCTTGAGTGTTTGCTAAGCCAGCCAACGGTCCACTAATTGGACGTCTGGCAAATCCATCAGACGTCTCCTAAGACGTCTGGACTAAGGTATGGACGTCTGATTTCATCAGACAGAATACTAACTCCAGCCTAATAGTTATCAGACGTCTGAAACAACAGTCAGACGTCTTAAAATACTTTATCAGACGTCTGATTTGGGAATTAGACGTCTGGAAGTGCTGTTTGAACCCTATATTGGTTTTCTAAATGTTCTACAGAAAACCTAAGTATCCTAGGGTTGTGCTGGTGTTCCTAGGACTACTGTTAGGGTACTTTGAGGCTCTTTAACAATATTCTAAGGAAAATAAAAAGAGCAAGAAAATAAAGACAAGAGATACAAGAAAGGATTAAAAAGAATCTATCATATTCTTCTTGTCTTCTATCTTCAATCTGTCGCTCCACGCGAACCTCTGTTTTCTGTCAAGCTCCTCCAATCCGTCCTGGATGCGAGCTCGAACTCCGTCTAAACACGTCTACATTTGCAATTGACCTGAAATCTAGGACTCAAATTGCAAATGTTAAATAACACGTGTTTTGTTATCATCAAAACAAATGATCATGGTGCTCTAGCACCAACAGTCTCTGCATTTCACGAGTTGGTCGTGAGTCCTCTTCACTGTAGATGTGATGTGTGCAATATGAAGGGCTGATATTAGTCAGATCATCGAGAGTCCATCTAATGGCTCTTCAATGCTGCTAGAGAATAGAAATCGGGTGTGTTTCCTGATCAGGTGTGAGTTGGGAATTGATAATCATAGGAAACGTCTGATTGGAACCCAAAAAGATGTACATAAGATGATCAGGAAGAGGCTTTAATTCGAAATCGGGTAGTCAGCAGCTACAGGTGGTTCAGGGTGGGTGTCAGGAGCAAAGGAAGGAGCTATGGGTATGTCTAGGTTGAGTTCGAGCTCCTTTAATTGCGGGTTTTGATCCTCTTGTGGTTGATCAGAAATAGTTGGTTTTTCCTTCATAAAGTCATCAACCACAACTTCGATATCGCAAATCTGTTCTATGACTTTGCAATTAATTCCTAGTCGGGCCTTAAAGATGTCAATCTTTAGTGTCTTACTCCCAAATTTTTATTCAATTTGGCCATCCTCACAATTGATATTGGCTCTGGTAGTTGCCAGAAAGGGTCTCCCTAGTATGATCGGTGTATTCTTCACATTCTCAGGAGCATCCATGTCTAAGACAATAAAATTCACTGGAAAATAGAAATCATGTGCCCTAACTATGATATCCTCGAGAATTCCTTTTGGTGACTTAATTGATCGGTCGGCTAGTTGTAAAGTCATTTCAGTCGGTTTAAGCTCAGATTCCTCAAAGTAGTCTAGTAGGGATGTAGGTATCAAATTATGGAGGCTCCTAAGTCTAATAAAGCTTGGTCAAATCGTATATCACCGATTTCATAGGAGATCAGAGGGGTGCCTGGGTCTTTTACCTTAGGCGGGAGTTTGCTCAAAATGACAGAGCTGGCTTGTTCTGACAGTACGATTGAATTCCCGTCTTTGGTTCACGGCTTACGCTTAGGTGTACACGTCTTTAATAAATCGTGTGTAAGTCGGTACGTGGAGTATTGCAACCATCAAGGGGATGTTTATATGAACCTGCTCAAAGAGCTTAACTAGGTCCTCCTCAGGTGCCATGGTTTTGGTTATCCTTTTTCCCTTGGTCAAGGCCTCGAGAAATGGAACCTTAGATGGTTCTTCTAGAATGGGTCCAGGTTCTTGATCTGGGATAGGGGTGTCCTAGATGACTATCCTAGGGTTAGGGTGTGTATTACCAGGCTGGGAGTGGCTTGGATAAGCTAGGTCCTATGTTGTTTTGCCAGTATGAGTAGTAATAGAATTTAATCTTGCCTGGTTCTGGTTTGGTGTGGGGAGAATAGTGTTTGCTGCTGAAATCCTAAGTATGAAGTTGAAGCATCCATCCCATCAAGTGATGGGGCAGAAGGGGACTGATAAGCAAAGTAAGCTTGGCCCTGATTTGGGTTCATAGCATGCCTTTGGTTTGGCACATTATTTTGATTAGGCAGAGGTTGTGAAGGAAGTGCACCAGGTTGGCGAGGATTTGCCATCTAGGCAAGTTGATTGCAAACCTCTATGATCTCTTCTTTGTGCTATTTTTGCATAGCCACATTCGTCTTCTAAATGTCAGCCAAAGTCTGAAGGATAAGAGTCATTTGATCTGTATGAGTCGGCCCAGATTGATAAGTTGGGTTAGGTCGAGGCTGAGGTGGTTGATAAGGATGAGGAGCTTGTGGTCAGGGCTGATATTGAGGTCTCTAATTTTGATTATTGCCTCACCATGTGAAATTGGGATGATTACACCATCCAGGGTTGTAAGTGTCGGAGAATGGATCATTTTGAATGGTATTGAGGTCCTCACAGGTTTGAGGAACCTCAAAAAAATTGGAATACGAGGTTTCAGAGTTCCCCCAACTAGAGTAGGTGGGTCCAGAGTTTCCTTCGAAACCAGAATTGGATGGGGGTGGATATGGGTCCATCCCTTGAGAAGGTCGATGATAGATGTTGTGCACAGCCTCCCTACCATAAGGTGATTGCGTGAACGGGTTTTGAGCAGAGGTGGCTCATTGCAAGTGTCAAGTTAGCTCATCCACCTTCTTCTCAATAATAGCGACCTTGTGTAGATGACTGGCCATCAGTTCCAAGTCTACGAAAGAGGATAGGCCCTGCGTCACATGTGCTCCCTTTGGATTCGTCAATGCACGAGCATTCGTCTGGTCAAACATGCCCATGGATTCATTATTGATGGAGTTCTCACACATATTCTCGAGAATCTCCCACACGGAGTCTTCGTGTTAACCCATGATGTTTCCTCCGCAAGTCGCATTGATGAATAATCGAATATCTTCATGGAGTCCCTGGTAAAAAGACTGGACTTATTCTCATTTAGGAACTCCGTGGTGGGGGCACTTTCACATGAGATCTAGAAAATGATCCCATGCCTCGTGAAGTGGTTCTCCTGCTTGTTGTGTGAAATGTGTGATCTGGTGCCGTAAAGCATTTGTCTGACCAATAGGGAAGAACTTTCTCAAAAACTCGAATTGAAGTTCTGCCTAGGTGTTGCTTGGACGCATTTGGGTTTGGTACCAGTGACCAACTTTATCCATGAGAGAGGAGAACATTTTCATGAGTAGAACATCCCGATTTTGAGCTTCTGACCCGAAGGTCTGGGCTAAATGCTCGAGTTGCTTGATATGCTGGAAAGGATCTTTAGAATTACGCCCATGGAATTTGGGAATGGCATGAATCCTGTTGGGCTTGAGTTCAGTGTTAGGTCCTCCAGTGGGGATTTGTACTCGAGGTTCGATTGCCACCACAGTGGGATTGTAGTGATCTCGCATCATTAGACTCTGCAGTGGGTTTACAAAGGCTTGGAATAAATCATTGAGGTGCTAAAGCTGATTTTCAAATTATTTTATTTTGTTGGTTGTGCCATGGATGAAGGAGAATCAGGTTCAGATGAATCAGAAGAGATATCGATTGGATTGGGTTGTTACACAAACAAGGAGGTCGAGGCTTGGCCTCGACGTGAATGAGTAGCTAAAGGAGGCCTCAAGGATGGTCTTAGAGACCTCCTCCCGAGCATGCACCGATGGAGTAGATGAGAGGTAGAATGTGATTGACCCAATCAAGACACCCAAAAATTTTGGATGACTATAAATGTTTGGGGAGGATGATACCCCTTAGCTAGAAAGCCGTCCACTTGAGAATTACCTGGGTAGCTAGAGTGGGAGAGTCCTGCAATGACCCCTACACGGTAGAGCACCCCCACGGGTTATAGGGTTTCCTCCACCCGATCTCTCTTGTCACTAATGTTCCAGGTAAACCAGAATGGGGACTTGACCTCTTAAGTCTAGCAATTTTAATTAAGAGCAAGGGTGCTTAGGATTTCACTTGAACTTTTAAGATGTTTTTGTGAAAGAGTGACCTAATTTGAAGATTGGTTAACCCAACAAGGTGGGTTAGATTCACTTGTATTGTCCCCTTGAGAAATTTAGGTCCTTTTAGTGTTCAAATGAATTTAAGAGCCTGATTTTTAGGGTTTTGCTTGAATAGATCAGTTCAATCAAGGTCTAGGCATACATTGTTTTGGAGAGATAAATTGTTGATTGAGCAAGTGTGTCTCTAAAACCCTAAATTGGAATCCTTAATTGACTCTAATTTGGTCCAATTTAGTTTGTCAAAATGTGGTACCTAAGGCTCAAACAAGAATCTGATAGCCATAGATAACTTAGCTTCAAATGGGTGCACAGATCAGGCTTTGAATGTTTGTCTAAATAGAATGTATCAAATTAGGCAACTTGATGATTAATCTAAGAATATAATGCAAGTGGCCCTAATTGATTTCTTCCATTTTTAGCTTTTTCAGATTCAGGGGTTTGGAAGAAGGTAGATGGAGTTTACCTGCCCCTGGAGTGGTTGATGCATGGCTGATCTTCCTCAATGGATCCCCTGAAATAGATCAAAGTCAAAAGAGATAGAGCAAGTAAGTTAGTATTGACTCGGATATTGCAACCAAGAGATTTGAATTGCGCATTGCTCCCCGACAACGGCGCCAAAATATTTATGAGGCGAAATCGAGGTTTTAAAAATTGCGTTATATTATAGTCGAAATCACTTTGAAAATAAATATATTTATTACTCGAATTTTAAGTCCGAGGTTGAACACAAGAAGTAGTATGGAATTCAAAACTCAAGATAGCAATTCGAATCAGAAAATATAAGAGAACGTAACAAGAATAATTTTTGATATCAATGTGCAAAAAGAATGGGGTGAAATGGTGATTTAAATCACCAATTACTCCTCACAAATAACAATTAAATCAAAGCCTCAAAAAGATGTGATCAAATATATCAGACAGCTTAAATAGCTTGTGCTACAATGCTATTTAGAGACTCAAGGGTCTCTCTTTTTTTCTTCTTTCTTTCTCTATTCTTCTCCTCTTCTTCTTCTCTTTCTCTTCCTGTGCGGCTTCCTTCTCCTTTTCTTCTTCTGGCTCTGGTCTTCTTTTCTTCTTCTTCTGCTCAGTTCTCCTTCACGCAGAGGGGGAAGATTCCTCAAATGGCTAAGTGTCAGCCGTTTCTCCCTGTAGCAAAACCCCCCTACCCCCATGTGCTATCTCTCTTTCTCCATCTGGGTCATGCTCTCCCAAGGCCTTCCACAGTACTGGGTAATCAAGATTCGGACCTAGAGCACACCCAGGTCCAAGGCTACGGGCGTGATCGCAGCCGAGGAGTGGAACGGGTTCGGCGAGTCGGGTTTGCGCCAGGCCCGTGGGGGACGAGGTCACAGGCAAGGCATAGGTGAGCGGGTGAACGGAGACCTCACCCCTAGTGTCTGAGGCAAATAGCCTTAGACACAAATTCCATTTATGCGTGGTCGGCCGCTTGTGAGTTTTCGATGTGGGACTATCTATGTCCCTCTTCTTCGTGCATCTACAGCAGCACATCTCTCTTCAATTGCCTTAGCTAGTGAGGTCAGTGTGTCCAATTGACCACCTGGGCGTGTGCATGAGATGTTTTTGCATGACCTGGGGCTTCCACCTGAGACTGTTAAGGTTGGAGCAAGCATCAAGTAAGCTCGAAGGTCGGCTGTGGTGGTGGTGATGGCTGGAACCTGAAATCCATGAATATGGGCGCTAAACCCAATTAAAATATTCTAGAGGGTCCTTGGTGAATGAGGAGCATGGTGGTGGTGGTGGTGGTTTTGTAGCGTGGGAGTAGGTGTAGTGGCTAGACGAGGTTGGGGACGACGATGGAAAGGTGGGTTGTTCGAGGGCACTGAGGAGAGGCCAATGGCCTCAATTACCAGAGGGATTTTACTCTCTGGGACACATCGGAGATGTAGGGATGAACGGTGGCCAAGTTGGTGGAGTGTAGTGGTCGTGTGAACTTACCGAAGGTACACCGGTGAGGTGGAAGACGGAGGGCATTAGGGCGAGTCGATGGTTGAAATGGAGTTACGAATGTTCAGGAATGATAAGTGGAAGATGAGGCGTCGATAGGGTTAGCTAAAAAAAGAAGTAGGGTAGAGGTGGCACTGGTTATGGTGTGGTCGGTGCCGGGGACGAAGGTGCTCCAATGAGGGAAGGTCGACGATGATGGAGATAGAAGTGCCCGCTGGTATGGCGTGACGCGGAAGAAGGCGAGGAAGGAGGATCTTCCACTAGTATTGCGGTCAGACGACAAGGAAAGGCAAGGGGGGTCGCCAGAGCTCAAGGAGCCTTTCGGCCAGGTTAGGAGAGAAGAATTTAGGGGAGATCCTTGTCGAAATTGAGCTTAGGGAGTTTAGCCTGATCTGGGCTTGCTTTTATAGGGCTCAAGAGGGGATCCTAAGCTTGGAAGCTAAGCTTCCAAGCTAGGAATTGTCATCGGAGTAGGAAACCCAAATCTCTCATGCATTCGCATGAGAGATTGGGAAGGTTATGGGGCATAGGATTTGGCTCAAAAGGAATGGAATTCCTTGACGAACTTCATGTCAAATTTGAAAGGGATTCATCAAGGAATCAAGGAGTTCTTGCCATGTCAAGCTTGCTGGTGCTTGTAGGAATAGGATTAATGGTGCTAGGGACCTATTTGTGAATACAATGACAAAGTTAGTGGTCTATTTGTAAGATTCTGAAAGTTAAGGACATAAATGTAATCAGACAAGACCAATTTGCAAACTAGGTCAAGACAATTTCAGCTTGGGTCCAAATTTTGGTACAAACCTAATTTAGACCTAAGGAATCCAATGGAGAAGTTGAATTTTAGTTTTGACAATGTTGACTAGGTAATTTACGTAAAAACCAAAATTAGGGTAAATGTCTGTCTGAGACTCTATTTTGGGCCAAAACGGGTTCTGATGGTCAAATTAAAGGTTCCAAACCCTAGAGAATAATTTTTTATGAATTTTAGAGGGTTTAGGTGAATTTTATCTTAAGCATAACCTCAGTTAATTAAGCAGGTCTATTTTTAAGGTTTCAAAAGTCATTTAATTCTCAAAACACGTGCAAACCTTTTTCTGTCTATTTTCACCCACTTGTTATCATTTTAAGATCATTTGACCCTCAATTAACCCTTGAGAAAACCTGTGATTGTATTGTATTCAAGTTATGATGGTAAAATTACAGTTCAACCCTGGTTTCTTATCTTTCCCTCAGAATGGTTATGCAGTGACATATGGCTCTCTAACAGTTATGTAGGAGCATTTACTAACTTAATTAGATCAAAATGAGCTAGTTATTGCTCATGATGGTGTTCCTTTCAGGGGGCCAACTCATTGGCCTCTAAAAGCAAGAGAAAAGCTAAGAGCCTACCCAAACGATCTGATTCAAGCTCAACCAAAAATCATAAGACTAAACCCACATCTAGCTCTGACTCAGACTCTAGGGACAAAAAGAAGAAAAAGGCTTCTAAAGTTGATTTGACCTATTTACCCTTTCTTGAGGCCTTAAAGAAAGAGTCACAAAATAAGATAAAGATTTGCACACCTAAAGAGGTGGTTTTATCAGTTAACATAAGTGCATTTGTTTCTGGCATTCTACCACCTAAAAAGATCGACCCTGGAAAATCATTCATATCCTGTGCCATCAAGGGATTCACCTTTAATAAAGCTCTTGTAGATCTAGGGTCTTCCATTAGCTTGATTCCTACCACCCTTTTTAACTGCACCAAACTTGGAGATCTGCACCACACACCTGTCGCCATTAGAATGGCAGATGGCTCCATCAAAACACCAAAGGGGGTAGTTCATGATGTGATCATCAAAGTGCAAGGTCTTAGTTTTATAGTTGATTTTATTATTTTGGACATGGATATACTAGAAAAGCTAAGTAATTCACCCATCATTTTAGGTTTCCCTTTCTTGGCTACGGCCAATGCACGGATTAACTGTTACTCAGGATGTATGGAGATGAGTAGCGGCAATGACAAGATTCACTTTGATATTTATGCAACTGCTAGGAAAACAAAGTCAGGGTATTTCTGGATGACATGGAAAGTGATTCGGAGGGTAATTCGGAAGAAACTATAACAATTGACACTTGGGTAGAAGCAAATGACCCGAATCAACAATCCACCAGATCACATAAGTCACCCTCAATACCAGATCAAATAATTGATAGTATGGTTGACTATCTTGATTGACCTAGCCCAATTCAAACCCCTGCCCCTTGTAATGAATCCCAGATTACTCAATTGATCAAAATGATTCATGAAATAAAAAAAGCTAGTGCAAGAGAATATGATGATATAAGAAAAGAGCTTCATAGAATCTGGGACGAGCAAAAAAATCAGAAATGTTTGAATTTGGGTCAGGTGTGTCACAACCGATTTGTGATTCAATGGTGGTCATGCAGGATTCTATTGATCAATCACCCGAGGTGGATGATATTGAAGTTCCTAGTGAAGTAGAGGTAGGAGATTCATTTGAGGATCTCGATCTTGATTTAGGGCTTGGATACTAATCATTCATTTTCAACAACCAAGCATTAAGAGACCTGAATATGATTTTGTTGTATTTGAGAATACCCATGGAGATATTGATGAATTAATTCAAATGATCACATGCAAAAAGCAACAAAATCAAAAAGACCTTAATGACTCCACAATCAATGATTTAGCCCATTCCACTTTCACAAAGGGACTCACTACCAAGTCTAATGACCAATTTCATCTAAGTGAGAAGGAAATATCCCCTTATGAAATGGATATTCAAGAGATTGAAAGGTTATTGAGGATTTCATATGATGAGTTATCGGAGGAAGCTAAAAATTTTGCGGAATCATGTGATAATTGGGAATTGGCATTGAAAAATTTGGAAGAGTTGAAAAAAGAAGATGGTACCCAAACATTTTGGTAGAGACAGAGACTGATTACTAGACCTTGATTTCTAGATCTAACCACATCACTTGGGTCATGCCTTCCATTCATCACCATTATTAGGACCCATATGATTTCACCCACACGACTCCACCCATAACCTACCACCCACATTCTCCATCACCTCTTTGGGATGCCTTCATATTCATTTCTTCCAGGCACCCGTAATTATCTGTCTTTCTTCTGTACCATCTGGCTGCAGATAATCCCAAGCCCCATCTACATATTTTTCCGATTATTTGGGCTTGGAATTCATGGACAGCTAGTCCGCATTTGTGGCCTACTATTGGCGAATGAGATTAAAGTTCTTATCATTTTACTCGTCATTCTTAATACTATATTGATATATCCTTTTTGAGCGTATGCCCAGTTGGAGACGTTAATCTCAGCACTTATATATAACATATTTTATTTGTCATATTTTCCCTACATATTCAGTTTTAGGTGTTCGAATAAGTGGAACGTCAAAATTTAGGAACTATTCTAGGTGATTTCTAACCATTTACCCTTGTCTTAAGTAATTTTTCAGTATATTCATGCATGAGGACATGCAAGAAAGTAGGCATGGGGGGTTAGAATTGTAAACTGAAATTTTTTTCTACCAACACCTAGGAAAAACCTTTCGTACATAATGTTAATTGCACTTTAGGGTCCTTAAATTAGGAACAACTGACTCCACCTCCAATGTTTGCATTAGAGCTAAAAATCATTCGCAACAGCCACTTTCGACTCATCCATTCACCTTTTTGTTCTAAATTTAGGGTAAAGTTGTATATAACCCGAATTAGGGAACTTTTCAAAGTGCAACTTTAAAAGGTTACAAATAGCATTTATAAATATTGCATTCATGAATAAGATTTTTATCAAAAGAATGTATTAGGGATTTTATCCTCCAGTTGATTCCTGTAATCTGGAATCCAGTACAATTTTCACTCACATGTAGATTTTGCAATGGATTCATGATGAAGACTGATGAATGTCTTCAGTTTGTTGACAAGATGCAGTGCTTCTTTTCTTGAACCCCTGGATAGTGTTTTGGGAGCTAGGTAGATTTTCTTCCAAAAATCCACCAAATAGTGTGAGATGAGAGTAGTGTATTGGTGCTCTAAGATTAGTGCAAGGAATCTGGAATCCTAGATAATTAGGTAATGATACTCAGAGATTAGGCATAGTTTTCGCTCTCGGATCCTGCGCATGCATTTTTGCACGAAATTTTGAGAGCCACCAAATAAGGCAAATACACAGAAAGCAAGTTTTCATAAAACTAGGGCTAAGGTGAATGGTTACGACCATTCTTTATGGAATCCTCAGCTAAAGGAGGGTGTTGCTGTCAAGCTCAGAAATACACCATCCTATCGTATCTCCTGGTGCCGTGACTAGGTACTTCCACCAAATAATCCACCCAATGTCTCTTGAGTACCACCAATCCCCAATAATGCCTCCTCAATAAAGTTCATGAATGTATGCTAGCTTGTGTTGTGTTGAAAAAAGAAAAAATTATACCTAGAAAAAAAGGGAGAAAAGAAAAGAAAAGAAAAGAAAAATTGATAAAGAAAAAATTAGAAAAAGAAGAAAAAGCAAAGAAAAAGGGTGTGTGAATATTTAGTGTTTATTTTAGTTGCATTGAGGCAATACCACCAAATAAATTTGAGATCCACTAAATAAGACCTTAACCTACTTTCAACTTAGTGTTAAGGTTATGGAACTCAATTAAAGTGTAAATGCCAAGTGAGACCACCAAATACAAGTCATATGTGTGAATCTAGTGAGATTGTGAGCTCTAAGAAAAAGAAAGAAAATAAAAGAAAAAGAAAAAAAGGAAAAAAGAGAATGAATACAAAGGAACCAAAAGAGAGGATAGTTTTTCTCGTCTTTCTCTGAGTTAGTTAATAATTTGGGAACCTAGATTCCATAGTACTAAATTCTATGTAGCACCAAGTGAGAGTGAGCCACCAAATAAACACATCCATTTGACTCTGACCTTCTCTACCTGAGCTTAAAGCTAGGGTGGAACTCAAAAAAATATCTTGGATACCCTGAGGGAAGAAGTCCGCCTATCCCTCTAGAATTTTACTAGGGATCAAGTATAGACTTTAGAGGTGAATCAGGCATTTCACTCGAATCCGTTGCGAAAGCTACATAACTACACTTTCACGTATCTGGATTTCTAGATTTCTGGATGAAACAAAAGGAGAAAAATCTTAATCAAACTCTTTGATAAAAAGAATAAGCAGTCCTTTAGGAATCGAATTTCATAAATTAGTCTTGCATTTGCTAGGTACTAGCAAAGTTTAGGCATAGGGGTATGATTGCACAGCAATCATGGGTCCTAATCAACCTAAATAATGTCTTAACCTAGCTTAATTTGTGGATATTGCACTCATATCTTACATATCATGCATTACATTAGTTTATTTAGAATAAGATGAGATATCCTGGTTTTTAATGATTTTTATTACTACTTGCAGGTAATAAAGTGATCCTGGATGAAGGAGATCGTGGAATAAAGCAATAAAGGAAGAAGAAGACTGATCCAGATAAGAGTGAGGAGGATAGCCTTATCCTTACCCTTAGAATCCCTAGGATAGCCTTCCCAAATCCAAAACGACCTCCATTAGGACACCTTAGCCTCAAAACCCAAACATGGATAGCACTATTCATGTTCTTATCCACCCTATCCCTCTCCCAAACACTTACGAACTAAAACCCACCTTAGAAAACCTAAAACCCACTCTCCTGCTCCTTTTAAGACGTCCAAACATCATGCTGGACGTCTGATTTATGCATAATAAACAATCTAGGAAGGCAGAACTCATACTGACACAGAATTGAACGTCTAATTTAATGTCCATATGTCCAATTTTTTAATATAAGATGTCTGGCCACTATTCTGGATGTTTGATACTGCCCTTTGGTTTCTGATTTTGGTGTTGCAAGCCCTAGCTTCCCTATTTTGACCTAGGAACCCCACCAGACACCCTAGGAAACATAATTAGAAACCTCCTAAGCCTAGTCCACTATCCATAGCCCTACTTATCCTATCCCTAACCCAATTGAACCATCCCATACCTAATTTGGTGCATCTATACTTGATTCAGTGCACCTGAGCCCAACAAGATCCACCCAGGATCCAACTGACTCATACCTATTAGGGTTACCCTAGCCTAATCACATGCACACATCCAATTAGACTTGACCTAGACCTAACTAGGATCACTCCTTTAGACTTTCCTAAGCCTAATTAGGTCCACACCCACATAATCTCTAGATTGATCCAACCTATTTAGCACCTAATTCTACCAAAACCAAAAACCTAGCCCTATAAAAAGCACACACCCACACACACACACACCTTCCTATTTTATCCCTACCAAACCTGCGCACACTCTTTTGGAAACCCTAAAACTTGTGTCAAACCTAGATGCTAAAAATGTGGCATTAGCTATTTTTGGAGCCACCAAAAGTGGCCTTCCCATAAGGACAAAAGGTGGAGCCACGAAATTAATCATCCTCTACCTCTCACTTACGACCACACCTCTCCTCCTTTCCTCTCAAGGTTGTCCTCCTCTAAATCTCCTCCATGGGTGGGAAGCAAGTGACGGAGAGAGTTTCAGTTATTTATAATAGCAAAAGAAGGATATGTCGTTGTAGTTAATGTGGTGGAAATCTCTCAATCAAAGATTAACATAGATATGAATTTTAAACCACGAAAAGGATGTCGTATCCATAGGGAGGAATGGATTAATAAGTTCACAAAATATTTTTTTCCTTTGTACTTATTCAATCACATGCGCAATCCGTGTTCAAATCTGATGTGAAATAAGGCGAAAAGAAGGAACATGTAATTATTTAGAAATGCAGGGATATGGATGTAATTTTCCTTTCATGAAATAACTTGTAATGGCATGTAACGTAGTTGTATTTCAAAACATGGGGCTTTCTCTTTTAGGTCATGTGAGTGTATGGATGAGATCTTATGCATTTATCACATCACCATTTAAAAGTTAAGTGCATGAAAGAAATACTATAACATGTAAGGGCATGCATGCAATTTCACTTAAATATAATAATAAACTAAATATTTCAATAGGGTGTTTGGGAATGGCACAAATGGTAATTTTTAATATCACCAAAAATAGAGGAAATTTCCTCCCTCCTCTTTGCACGCGTGGAAGCTTGGTGGCCGGTCGTCCAAGGCCCGCCAGCAGTGCGTGGGAGAGAGGTGATCGTGACGGCAGGGGAAGCACGACCGGAGGTGGCGTGTGGCAGTCAGTCGGAGAGCTTGACGTCGGCTGAGCTTACTCTAGGGGGCAGTCGCCGCTGCTGCTGACGTGCGCGCGCGCAAGGGTGCTGGAGGGGGCGTGTAAGGGTGCTGGTGAGGGCACGCTAGAGCGTTGTGGATTCTACGGTCACCTGCGAGTGGCTGCGGTGCGGCGCCTGCAGGCGCGAGCGTCTGCTGCTTGCGGTGTAGTGCCTGCGGGCGAGGCTTGTAGGGTGCGGTGGAAGGTGAAGCAGCACTGGAGGGCACGCAAGGGCGCGGATGAGGGTGCGCGAGGCGCTGGAGGGAGCGCAGCGCCTGCAGGCAGCTACTAGCTTGGGCGCCTGCGTGGAGGCAGCACCTGCGGGCACGCGAGGGTGCTGGATGCAGGGCAGTCTGAGCACTGGAAGGGCTGGTGTGGGTGCTGGTGCTGTTGAAGGCTGGGTATGCACTTGCAGGGTGCAGTGCAGGGTGGATGAGGGTGATGGCGTCGCTTGCTGCTGCCTGCTGTGCAGCACTTGCCGGCGCTGATTGGTGTTGTGAGCGCCTACGGGCGTGTGGTTGTAGGGTGCGGTGGACGGTGCTTGGTGCAGGTGCGTGATGGTGGTGGAAGGTGACGTGCAAGGGCACTGGAGGGGACGCGGTGAGGTGTGCACAGTGACCGCTGGTTGCACGATTTTTGGGTCCTCCCAATCCCCTCCGCCTCTCCTTTATATCTCCTCTCTCCGCCTCCCAAGGGATTTTCAAAATCCTTTTCTAAATATGGCCAGCACCATTTTCATTTTTTGAGGGAGGTGTTGAGGCTGACCGAAAGATGAGGGTGGTGTTGAGGTGTTGGTTTGTTGGGGGAAATTTATCCCCCTCCTCCTTGTTCTTTTCCACCATCATTCCTGCAACCACAAAACATAAAATAATTACATACTAAGTTATAAAATGCGATAAAATAGATAAAAACTCAAGTAATGATGCATGCACTTATTTAGTACCTAATGTGATTATTAATAAACATACTATGTTAGAATTAAAGTACTTAGGCGTAACAATAGTCCACTAAAATGGACTCATCAGCAAGAAGCTCCTCTAAGTTGCAAGGTTGGCTACTAGAAGAGAAGAAGGGTCCACGCCACCCTCTCTTCTTCTTCTCTCTTGGGCATGCTATCTCCTCCTCCTAGAGAGGACGCCCCTGATATAAACACATTTATATCACAAAAAGTGTCTATTTACACGTGTTCTTAGGCATAGAATTGCATCACATATTATAAATATTGCATAACATGCATCATCTTGCATTTATGGTAGTCTGTATAAAATTTTGGTTAATTATCTCCTTTTATGACTAGGGATAGAACAACTTGTTAATCGGGGCCTCGGATCGAAGTTCCAACTGTACGGATATGATCAGGGCGATGATTGGAGTTCAACGACTCCAAGATCGCCCTGATCGGACATCCGTAGAATCAGATATAGATCGAGGAAGCCTAAAGATCAAGGGCCAAGATGGTGTCATACCATACTTCAAACGACAAATCCAACCACATGGATGGGTTCGAATAGAGGATCGCAGCCTAACGACGCAAAAATCAGTCCAATCCGACACCCATGGCACTGTCTACAACACACAGAAGATGGACGTCCAAGATGGCACCACGTGGCACCATCACAGCTGCCCGACCGGCCCCAAGGACCCGCCTTTGCTTTTCTTCTTCACTTGCTCAATGAATCTCTACCGTTGGATTCCCATCAACAGCCATGAGCACACGCCGCTTAAAACCCCCATGCGACACAAATGAAGGTGCAGAGTAGTGGTCACAAGGCGTTGTGTGATTACAGGGTGCGGGTTCAACACACGATCCGCTGCATGTGTGCGTTAAATTCGAACCATGTGATCGGCTGCAGACAGTCCAGATCGCCCAATCGAGCATATGCGGGATCAGACGCTCCGCCTCACGCTCGATCTGATACGCGATCAAGCGGCGCGAGCGAGGATGACTTTAAGCTGTATGATCTTGAGATTGCATGGCTGATATCGTCTAAACGTGCATGGGTGTTTACAGCTCGGAAGAGGAGCGGGCGCGCAGCACGTGCACACGTCGTTCACGACCGACCTTTAGCAATGACATTTAAGTCCGTCGTTGAAGGTCCCCTCTTTATTATTTTTGAAGTTAAAATGTCCAAAATGCCCCCACTCCTTGCAACTATAAAAGGAGACCCCTATCCTACTAATTTTGCATCACTTCTCTTCTCTCACCCCATTCAAAGAGCTTGTCCCAAACCTGGGATGCTCCTTTAGAGTAGAAATTATAATTTTTCCACCTACGTCCCCCTTCATGGAGCATCCCGCGGTTGTCCTCTCTCTTCATTCGGGAAGCGGATCTCGCGACGACAACATGCTGCTTCATTCCCGTTCCTCCCACTTCGTCCTCCTTCTTCCCACTCTATTCCCTGTCTTCCAGGCGTCGTCCCGTTCGGCTCATCCTTTAAGCAATCGTTGAGGAGGATATTTCTCTCTCCTTTCTCTTTACTGCTTTTTAGAGTAGATTTATTGCTTTCTAGTATAGATTTCTCACTTTCTAGTTGTAATGAGTAGTGTAATGAACAACTTGTGAATATGAAATCCTTGTTTATTCTACCTCTCTTTTGGTTTTATTTGTAATATTCTCTCTCTCTCGCTTCTATGTATTTTTTGTTAAATAGATAGCTAGTTTTCAACCAGCTAATCTGTTTCGTGACAAACAAACAAAACGTGTATTTTTAATCAAACGTCTGCCTCCCTATGTTCAACTCAAAACTTTTTCATGGTTTTTCGATATAAATTTTATCTGTTGAACAGATTTCTTCGCGGCTCTAACTACAACGATGGGTTTTCGAATCCAACTGCAAATGCGTAGTTTTCCACTATCAACATTTCGGAACCGTTGCCAGGGAGGTGACGCTCTTTGATTCTTCGCATTTTCTGACTTACGAATCATTTACCTCACTTCTCTCCTTTCTTATTGTGATTGTAGGTACTCTTTTGAGACAAGTAATAGCGATAGATTGGAGCAAGTGCTGTTGAAGGTTCTGTAAGTTTACCCCCACCTCCCACCCATCAATTTTCATTCCACCATGTAATAACACAAACATAAATTAACCTAGGTGTTCTTATAAACCCTAAGGTTAGTATTGATTATTTGTTTCACACCTACACCAGCCTTACCTTGCGCATTTAAAAAGAAAAATTAAAAAAATCTCACAGAGGTACACAACCTCATCTGATTTTCAAACTCAACCAGTAAACCAATCTTTGGAACTGGTACACGCACCCAAACACATAATCGAGAACAAATTAGATTAGGTAATCACTTGTGTGCCTAATTAAGTGGTGCAACAGCCCGATTGTATGAGTTGATTGTGCCGCATCACTTTAACTAAAATCAACTCATTAAGTAGCTGCCACATGGGTTCAACTCTTAGGGATTTACCAGGCACTCCACATTCTTTTAAGCTTCAAAGGAAAACATCTTCACATGTGCTTTTAAAACCTAGTGTGCCAACAAAACTTTATTGAAAATACCTAAAGTTGATTCCTAAAATCTACTAAGCAAGATTTGAACCCTAAAATTCACTGCATAAAAAATAATCTTACTTGAAAATCACTGGTTGTGCATGCACACACACATCAATCAATCATTAAGGGGACAACCCAGATAAAGGGCCCATCACATTCTAAACCACATTCAAACCTAACCCTAATGAAAATAGAGTAAACGTTGGCCTTAAGGATTCGACTCGCTCTTCGGGGCCCAGAATGAGATTATTTTTTATTAGTCTGTTTCTACCGTTCAATCTGATGTCTAGCTTAGGGAGCAGAATCAAATGATCGCAGCTGAGGGGTACACTAGGAACCGGAGGCGCAAGCCGAAGGAAGAAACTTCTCCCCAGTCCCTCGATCTAACTGGTTGGATTGAACGGAAAGAAGTAGATCAAATCATTTCTTTATCTCAAGACGGGTTCTGGGAGTCTATAGGTCTTTAGGCTAGCCCAATTAAGGATAGGTTTGATTGTTTGTATTGTAGGGTGCCTTTCCTCCTCCCATCTATCATGAATCCTTCCACATTTTATATGCATTCTCGCTCTTTCCCTCCTGTTATGACTTATCCTCAACATGATGATTATCCTAACTCATACTATAATCAACCATCTGTTAGTTGCGATAACTTCGATTGGGGATATAGTTTCGGACTTCCGTGTTCAGGATCTGACCCTGGACACCATCATAAAGATTTTTATCCTTGTCAGAAACACATCGATTATAGATCGTCATCCCTTCATGGACAATCTAATAAGATCTACAATCAAGGAGGATACACTAATCCTTACCCATACCCAGAATACACAGCCTTTATAGGTCATCACCACTTCATGAACAACCTGAAATGACCTATTATTAGGGAGGGTATCACGAATCTCAATTCGTTAACTCCTCTGCACTGATCCTAAACCCGCCCAACCTGAACCAAACCATTTGGTTCAGGTTAACCAGGTCCAAGAAAAGGTTTTGGCTAACTTGAGGAATACTATATAATCTTTAAAAGCTCAGCCAATACCTTACACTAAAGAATTGGAGCCCCTGATTGAAATGATTGATGATCTGAACAATTATTTGTTGGATTGGCTTTAAGATGTTAAAGATAAGGACCCAGGTGAGCTTTTACTTAGGAAGTTATCGAAACTGAGAATGAGATTTGTGGTTGCTTTAGTTCAATCTTGGGATGATTCCAAGGATGAACCCCTTTCAGGATAGCTAATGTCAGAACCCACACAGGCTCCTATTTGCGGGGACATGTGTTACGAGGCTGACCAAATTGATCTAGAGCAACCAATTAAGGATGATCTGATTTCTTCACCTGAAATCCTTGAGCTGGGGTACGAGGAGACATATGTTTCTATGGATTGGAAAGTAATTGATGATTTTGAGACACACATTAATATGGATTTAGATTTCTTTGATTCTGAAGGTGAAGAATCAACTTGTGAAGTCTCATGCGGGTTTACAGAACATGATTTCTGTGAGACAATTGGGCCTGAGGAATACAATAGATCATATGGCAGCCCAATAACTGAGGAAACTGATCTTATTAGGGCTTCTATGGCATATTCAAATCCCTGTATTAAGGATTCAATTCAACGCCCTGATTCTCAGTTTCACCCCATTGAGCTTACTGACAATTTTGTTTTTGAGATAACTAGACCCAAGTCAATTCTGATTCAGTCACATCTTTTTGACTTGGAAATTTCAGTTGGGGTGATTAATATGCAGGAGGTCCCGGAATTTGACATTTTGAATGAGGATAGGAGCTGGGAAATTTTGATTTGGGAAGCAAACTCCGGAGGAAGTAGAAGACCAAGTCTAAGGGTTCCAATTAATCTGAAACCATCAAACCAGGACCCTTACAACATTTGTTCTGAGGATGTCCAACCCAAGCACACATTCATTGATTATCCTTTTGATCTTGATTTCTCTATAACCCGACATTTTGGTCTTGGGTTGCATCCTCATAAATCGCAGGCCCAACCCTACTTGCATACTGATTTAAGGTTCTGGGTAATTTTTATCCAGAACCTTAGAACTCGACCATGGGGTTTGGGTCTACATCACAATCTAGTCCACATCTATGGACATCTACTGGCAAGTCCTAAGGTGAATCTTTTTATTCTGATTCTGACCTACACCTGTGAATTCGCTATTTCTTCTTCTTTGTATAGTGTGCCTAACTGAAGGTACTAAATTCAGCACGTATACAGTTTTTGTTTATCTCAGAGCGGACCCGTTATTCACGTAATTTAGGTGCTTTCTACTCTACTCCACTCTATTTCATGTCATTTTAATACAATGACATTGCCATAGATAGGCATGGGGAGGTGGATATTCATCTCTGAATTATTTCGTCAACTCCGTAGACTCATTTTGTTTTCTTTCTATTTATATAAAAAAAATATGGAATTAGGAAAGAAAACTTGGGCTTTAGAAAATTTTTAATTTTAGGAAATAAAACTGTATGATCTGAACACTGAGACCCTTCAGGTCATTGGGCTTAATCAGCCCGGGTATCCACTAATATGTGGATTTGTGTATCGAGTCCTTGCCATCCTGAATGTTATTTGAATTTTCTTAAATAAGTTTGGGTGATAAGTATAAGACTTATCAGCCAACCCTCTGATTTGAGGGAACTTTAAGTCTAAGCATCTACACACAATTCGTCACTAACTCATTGTTCGATGGTTTTAACGGAAATTGGGTAGCTAATGAACCTTCTAGGGTGGTATGGCTAGCAAGTTATAGTGGGTAACAACCCATAGGAAGGTTGTCCAAAGCCCAGCCATTGGACCATTCTTTTCCTACTGCCTTTAGGTAAATCTTGGACCAGGGAAGCCACCTACTTAAAAAGAGAACGAAAGTTCAAAAAGAAAAGAAAATGAAAATGAAAGAAAAAGAAACAAAAAGAAATAAGACACACTTCGCCGCATGGGCATGGCTGGCAAGTTGTCGGTGTTAACAACTTATCGACCAGTTATCCAGAACCCAGCTCAAGAAATGCACTAAAAATTCCAAAACACTTAGGAAGAAGCGGAGAAGTAGAATAAGTCGGGGAGATATACACTGGATTCACCCTTGTGTTGACCCCATAAAAATAAAAGTAGGGAGAAAGCTACCGGTCGTATAGATACACCTTCAGGTAGATTTCTTTCTGAGGTCACCTAGGGGCGTAGAAATCCAAAGTCCGTTTTGATTGTCAATTAATGAGTCCATCACATTCACAAAAAGATGCTTAGAACTTAGGGTTCTTATCGAGTCTTGAGCAGGTTGAGTGGCCGTAGAAAGCAGCTCTGTAACCCTGAACTCAAAAATCCAAAAAAAGAAAAAATTAGAAAAGAAGAAAAAGAGAAAAAGAGATCCCTCTTTGAATAAGGCGAGAACTTGAGGCGGTCTGCATTTTGGCTGATACCCGGGCACTGTTGTGTCACTGTAGTTCAAATCCTAGTTGAAATCCTTAAGTATTGAATATAACTATTGCCTAAGAAATCTGACTTAATTCTTTTATAAATAGCATATAGTTTTGCTAGGGACTAGAAAAAGATAGGCATGGGAGTGTGATCTAAACACGTTTATATCACATAAACTGTTTATTTACGCGTGTTCATAGGTATAGAATTGCATCACATATTATAAATATTGCATAACATGCATCATCTTGCATTTAGGGTAGTCTGCATAAAATTTAGGTTAATTGTTTCCATTTATGGCCAGGGACTGGGCAACTTGTTAATCAGGGCCTCAGATCGAAGATCCAACTGTACGGATCTGATCAGGGTGACGATTGAAGTTCAACGACTCTAAGATCACCCTGATCGGACATCCGTAGCATCAGATATAGACCAAGGACCAAGATGTTGTCAAATCATACTTCAAACGACAGATCCGACCACACAGATGGGTTCAGATCGAGGATCGCAGCCTAACGATGTGAAAATCGATCCAATCCGACACTCGTGGCACCGTCTACAACACACAGAAGATGGATGGCCAAGATGGCACCACGTGGCACCATCTTAGCTACCCGACTGACCCCAAGGACCCGCCCTTGCTTTTCATCTTCACCCACTCGATGAATCTCCACTGTTGGATGCCCATCCAATGGCCGTGAGTGCACACCGCTTAAAACCTCCGCGCGACACAAATGAGGGCATAGCACAGTGGTCGAGAGGCATTGCGTAGGCGCGGGGTGCAGGTTCAATTTACAATCTGCTACGCTCGCGCATTAAATCTGAACTGCGCGATCTATTGCAGATGGTCTAGATCACCCAATCGGGCGTACGCGGGATCAGATGCTTCGCCTCACGCCTGATCTAACGCATGATCAAGCGACACGGGCGAGGATGACTTTAAGCAATCCGATCTTGGGATCGGCTGACTAATATCGTGTGAACATGCGTAGGCATTTAGGGCGCGGAAGAGGAGCGGGCTCGCGCAGCATGTGCACATGTCGTCCATGACTGACCTTTAGCGATGTTTAAGTCTGCTGCTGAAGGTCCCCTCTTTATTATTTTTGAAGTTAAAATGTCCAAAATGCCCCTACTCCTTGCAACTATAAAAGGAGAGCCCTACCCTACGAATTTTTCATCCCTTCTTCTCTTCTCTCACCCCTTCCAAAGCTCTAAAAGTTTGTCCCAAACCTGGGACACTTCTTTAGAGTAGAAATTATAATTTTTCCACCTTCGACCCCTTCATGGAGCATCCCGTGGTTGTCCTCTCTCTGCATTTGGGAAGCGGATCCCACGATGACAATGACGTGCTGCTTTGTTCCCATTCCTCCCGCTTTGTCCTCCTTCTTTCCACTCCATTCCCCGTCTTCCAGGCGTCGTCCCGTCTAACTCGTCCTCTAAGCAATCGTCGAGGGGGATATTTCTCTCTCCACTCTCTTTACTGCTTTCTAGAGTAGATTTACTACTTTCTAGTGTAGATTTCCTACATTCTAGTCGTAATGAGTAGTGTAATGAACAACTTGTGATAATGAAATCCATGTTTATTCTACCTCTCTTTTGGTTTTATTTGCAATATTCTCTCTCTCTCTTCTATTTATTATTTGTTAAATGGATAGCTAGTTTTCAACCAGCTAATCTATTTCGTGACAAACAAATAAAATGCATATTTTTAATCAAACATCCACTTTCCTGTGTTCAACCTGGAACTTCTTTATGGATTTTCGATATAAATTTTATCTGTTGAATGGATTTCTTCGCAACTCGAACAACGACGACGGTTTTTCAAATCCAACTGCGAACGCATAGTTTTCCATTGTCAACAGCCCCCCCATCTTCTTCTCTCCTTGAACGACCATGAAGGCTCACCAATTTCCTCTTGTGGTTGGTCATCACTTTTGGTAGGTGTGTAGATGGGTTTGTATACCCAAGGTCTAGCCTACACCCTCACACAAGGCTGATGGCCCTAGTGGCACCTTTTCAACGTAAGGGATTTCTTCTATTTAAATGCTTTCTAGTATAGATGTGTTGACATTTTTATGCATTAATAACATTGTGAAATTCTCCTTTATGTGGTGGGTTGTCTCCATGTTACTTAGGTTCGTTCACACCATGCACGACCACCATGGCCCCAGTTAGATGCACGTAGTCAATTAGGTTTTAGCTAGCACGTCTATATTGAGGTTTCGTTTTGTGTCTCAAAATAAAAATCAAAAAACATAAAAAAGATAAAAATATTAGGTTAGGTTAGATTTAGGTTAGAAAAGTGGATCCAAATCTCAATTCATTTTCATGCCTCCCAAAGATGAATGACCGGGACTCAAGTTCTAAAAAGAATAAAATCTACGCGAGTTTCAAAAAAAATTAAATATTTTGATTAAGGGTTTAGCGCGAGTATACTATGATTTTCGACAATTTCAAAATGCACGAAAATGGACTCGTTAGTCATCAAATAAAGCAATAGTGTTCCACAATGGCATATTTGGTAAATTTAAATTGAACCCAAAATAGGGGATTACTTCCCCTTGTGCTCGCACGAAGAGATGGCGATGGCAAGCCACAGGAAGCTCGGAGGTTGTTCGTAACGAGGGCATTCCAATGGCGGTGGTGGAACAACGAATGGTGGCCAAAGTTGGTGTCGGCAACGAGGAAGACCGATAGCGGTGGTGGCGGCTCGCCAGCGCATGCGAGCTGCTGTCATCCTTCAGAGGGTGTGGTTGCCCTCGTGGGGTCGATGTGAGGTCGTTGGTGTCGATGGAGCGAAGATTCGATGCCGGACGTGGCGGCTACATGGAGAGTGGTTTGGGTTCTTTTAGTCAGCAGAGAAGAAGAAGAAGAAGAGCCGGCTGTGGTGCGTGGGCGTGCACGCGGGTGAAGGAGTGCACGCAAGGGCTATGCACACGCTAGAAGAAGCTGCAGCCACACGGAAGGGTGGATACGCGCTTGCTAGTTGTGTTGCTACGTGCGAGAGCACTGTGGCTAGTGGTGCTGCACCTACTGGCGCAAGTGATGTCGTCCACCTTTTTCTCGATAATGAAGACCTTGTCCAAATGGATGTGGAAAGGCCTTGGGATTCGTTTACCCTTGATTATTTGTCAATGCACGGGTGGACGTCCGGTCGTATGCACCCAATGACCCATTGTTCAGGGAGTTCTTGCACATGTTTTCTAGAATTTCCCAGATCGTGTCCTCATGTTGACCCATGTTGCTACCACCAAAGGTTGCATTGACAAAGAGCTTGATATCCTTACGAAATCTGTGGTAAAAGGATTGGACTTGTTCCCACTTTGGAACTCCGTGATGGGGGCACTTACTCATGAGATCCAGAAAGCGATCCCATGCTTCGTGTAGAGATTCTCCCATTCCTTGGGAGAAGTGCAGTATTTAGTGCCGCATCATGTTGGTACGATCAATGGGGTAGAATTTTTGCAGGAAGGTAGTTTGATGTTCTCCCCATGTGTTGATCGTGTGTGGTTGAGTCTGAAACCAGTGAGTGGCTTTGTCAGCCAGGGAGAATGAGAAGATCTTTAAGAGTAATCCATCTCGATTCTGTACATCTACCTGAAAGGTGTGGGCCAAATGTTTTAGGTTTTTGATGTGCTGGAAAGGATCCTTAGAGTTCAAGCCATGAAATTTTGGGGTCATATGAAGCATGCTAGGCTTGAGATCTACCTCGGTTTCTCCCACGGGAATGTTGATCTGGGGTTCGATCTCCACTGCTGCAGGATTATAGTGATCTTGCATTTGAGGACACAGCGGTGGGTTGATGATGGCATTGATTCGATTTTGGAAATCATGGAATTGTTGCTCAAGATTAGGTTGATCTTCTTGGTGATCCATAGCTGATGAAGGGGTAGTAGGTTCTGAATTAGAGGATATGCCAATGTGATTAGGTTGTTGCACAAACATGGAAGTCATCGACCTCGATGAGAGTGAATATCTAATGGAGGCCTCAAGGATGGTCTTAAGGACCTCCTCCCAAACATGCACCAATGCATTAGATGGGAGATAGAATGTGATGGACCCAATCAACACACCCAAAAATTTTGGATGACTATAGAGGTTCGGGGCGGATGATACAACTTAGTCAGAAAGCCGTCCACTTGAGAATTATTTGGGCAGCCAGAGAGGGAGAGTCCCGCGAAGTCCCCTACATGGTAGAGTGTCCCCACAAGTTACAAGGTTTCCCCCACCCAACCTCTATTGTCATTGAGGATCTAGGTAGACCAGAATGGGGACTTGACCTCTTAAGTATACCAGTATTACATTAAGAGCAAGGTGCTTATGATTTCCCTTGAACTTTTAAAATGTTTTTGTGTAAAGTGACTTAATTTGAAGGTTGGTTAATGATAACACTGCATTTGGGGGTGATAATTCTGTTAAATAGGGCCCATCTTAAGAATAAAAGGCACAACATAAATAGAATGGGAGCATTGCATGCATCATATGCCGAGATTGGTTATAAAATAGTATTAATGGCCATTTGTATAAGCACTTGTCAAAGCAGGCCTCAGATGAGACATCGGACTGCATGGATGGATTCAGAACGGCGAACGGAGTCCAACGGACTCAAAATCAGCCAAATCTGACATCCGGAGCACCCACAATGGGCACAAGAAGTTTTGATCGTTGATTTGATGATCAACGTCCCTCGATTCGCCACGTGGTGCCCGCTCACCGCACGCCGCTTCCACCTTCAGCGAGAGATCAAATCTCAGCCGTCGATCTTTGATCGGACAGCCGAGAACTGTGTGCACGCCCGCAGTCGCCGCGATAAAGCAGTGGGCATAGCACAGCGGTTAACGTGCACGCTCGCGCCCACCCGACGCGGGTTCGAGCCATGCAGTGCGGAAATCAGAAGAAGACGTCACGGTCGGGCAAAATTGGGCCGCCCGATCAGCAGGCAATCAAGATAGCGCCACGCGACGCGCCCTCAGGTAGCGATCGGCCACATGCGCGCGCACGCTGGACGACGACGCCCGTGCACACACGCGCTCAAGGCGTGATCCAAGCGTGCCCGGGCGAAGATCTCAGATCGGACGGCTCTCATGCCACGTCCACGGATTGAGCGTGAGGAAGAACGGCGTGGGCGAGCGACTGGCGGGTTGGTGGCATCACCAACATTTTTGGAAAGGTTTTAGCGACGTCCCGGAAGTCGCTAAAACCTCTTCTTCATTTGGAAAGCCCTTCTCCCTATTTAAACCCCTTCCAATCACCCATTCAAGGCATTCACTTCCCTTGCAACTACTCTACCCCTCTGTTAGCTAGCTTTAGGCCCTCTTGTAACTGCTGGAGATGACGAGCTGCCGACGGAGCCTTCTCCACCACCGTGGCTGCCTCGCCGCCCTTCCTCTCTCTCTGTTTCTTCCTCTCTTTTAAGATTTACTTTACTTATGTTTAAACATGTATCTAATGTTGTAATTTATGAACTAAAGCTGCATGATTAATGAAGTTATTTTCCAGTCAGTTGTCTGCTTTATTTCATACCCAAGTTGCATGTTAAAGAAAGAAACAACTCTAACCCTAATCTCTCTCTATCTCTCTCTCTCTCTCTCTCTCTCGCTTTTCACCCGTACCTTTTCACAAGCAAAACTCCACGATTTTCGTGACAATAAGTGACAAGAAAAATCTAATTTTCACGCCTCACTGAGATCGACACTCGGACTCACATCCGTTTCTTTACTTTAAAACCGACGTTGCAAGTGCGAACTATAGCGACACTTCGTAACACACACGCACGAAAGCACGCCAGTTTTTGGCACCGTTGCCGGGGATTTGTTTTATCACTTCCATTCCACATCCATTCTCATATCGCCTAACGCCTTGTCGCCTTTTTACTTGATTGTTGCAGGAATTCGGTGCTTGGACGACGAAGCGACGCATCCCATGACGGTAACAAGGGAGTAGGTGCAACAAGGACCGGTATTGAGTAATTCTTCACTCATGACTGTTTGCTTGTGTGAAAAAACTAAAAAATTGTAAAAATTGAAAAAAATTGGCATGGTATATGATTACTTGACCCGCATCCTTAACACATCACCCAACAAAATAATGTACACTCTAACATTCTAAATAAATTCTTGTTCTTTTCTCTTTTTGAGTGGTGTTTGTGAAGCCACCATGGATTGACTTGGGCCGCAGCACTCAACCCTAAAAATGACTCATCTAATAGAAGTTGCATGATCATTAGGATGAGTACATTAGGGTTTTAGAGCCTCTACAGAATAAAAGGAAATCTACTTTCACCGAATTGTGTGCAAAACTTAACGTGCCCACTGAAACTTGTCTGAAAATATTAAGACACGTCAACCCTAAAAGACACTAAAGTAAGGATGAAATACTAAAAGACACCACATCTTAAAAATCCTTGCTTGAAAACCATGTTTCGGTAGAAGCACATACAATGAAAGTGGAAAATTAAGAGGCACCACCCCAATCAATGCCTCATCACATAACCCTAGCACAAGCACTATCCTAGCCCTGTTAAAACTGAGTAGACATGCCCTAGGCAGGAGTGAGTTAAGTCTCGAGAGGCAAGGTTTTGTTCGCTGGGCACTTGGCTTTCATTCCCTTGGTAGAATCTGGTGACTAGGCTGCGAGGCAGTGTCAAACGACTGCGGTTGTGGGGTCTATGGAACTGTAAGCGCAAGCCAAAGGAAGAACCTTCCCTGCAATCCCCTCGTAATCAACCTGACCAGATTAGCCTTGGGAAGGGGAGTCCAGTGCTTATGACTTAATCACCCTTTTTGAGATTTCTAGGTCTCCTAAGGAAATACACCATAAGGACTAGGCTTGTTTCCTTGATTGAACACACTTCTCGCATCTGTCACTCTCCGCATCCCCTCCTATTCTTCTCTAGTGTATGCACGGGAGATGCTCACTGCATCCTGAGTTATTTGTTTTGGGACGGGAATCCAGGCGACTTGATTCTGCTAGACACATGGCTGAACCTAGGGTAGATGAGGTTGAAGACCAACCCCCACCAGACACAATTGCCATTATCCAAGTCTAAATTAATGCAAACCACCGGCTTCAGCAACAACACATCCACACCATCGTGCAAGCCATACACCGCTTACAGAACCCACAAGGGCAACAACCACCACCACCTTTCCCGAACCTCATAAGATAATTTTGAAGATAGGGTTTGGGGTAGTTCATTGCTTCAGAGAAAGTAGAGTTTTTAACCTTGTTGCCCACTTGTTGAGTCAGCATCACGAGTACAAATGCTTAGAATTTCACTCTTGTAAACCTTGGGTGGACTTTTCAGCCATAGAAGCTACTCTAAAGGGTGATAAGTGAGGTTTATAAGAAGACGAAAGGATTTAGAAGCTTGTTTTTAAGGCAATAGTGTTGTTGAGTCTTTGTGCATGAATTTTTGTGCATATTCTTAATATATACTTGGTTATGACCATTACCTCCAACTTGCAAAATTGTAACTCAACTCTTATTACATTTGTTTTCCTTGTATGCATTTTGCTAGGGACTAGAACATAGGCATGGGGATGCGATGGGTTCTGAATACTTTATATTTTGTCTATTTTTGCTAGTTTTTAGGATTTGTTTATTTGATTAGAGTAGATATTCATCATATATTTCATATATTGAAGATAATATTATGTTTAATACTAATATCTAGGAATAAGTATCATGGATATGAAGGGAAGATGTTGAGGAAGAGAAGTAGCCATGACGATCATTTATGTAGAATCACAAGGGTTGTTATGCAGAATGGTTGTGGAAAAAATAAAAGAAAATAAATAAAACATTCAAAAATCTAGAAAAGATCTAATTGGGCTATTGTACCTATTTAGGCACTCGGATCAAGAGAAAAGTAAAAAATAGTCCCATCTAAGCTATATGGTGGCATATATAATGGACAAATAGTTGAAAATCATAACTTTTTTGGATGAGTTTTTTTGACCTCCAAAACAACCCTTTATCCCTTGGTAACAAATTTTGAAGATTCTTTACTATTTTTTAAGGGCGAAAATCCTCTATAAATAGGGGTGAAGGCCCCCATTATGGAGGATCTTCTTCTCCCCCATCTCGGCCACTTTCCTACCTTCGGCCATTCGTCCCTCCCCATCCTCCTTTCATCTAAAGAAACAACATCTACGACATTGTTCACACATCATATGTATCATCTTCATCGTTAAAGAAACAAGTTCTCGGTGGTGGTGTGAATGCACATTACAACAGTTCTCCCGGGTGACAGATGGGGACAACATTGACATGGATGGGATTTGGATTGATAGTGGACTTCCTTGCCATTAGGATTTTCTTTCTGATCCCTATTTTAGTTTCATTTAGTTGGTTGTTGCAAGTATTAGATTCTTTACAATACATTTGATTTCAATATCATTGATGCATGTCTTTTTAATTTCATTCATGTTTGTTTTGATTTACAATTCGGTTAGAAATTTATTTCCATATTTTAATCATCAAAAAAATCCAAAATAATTACTCTGCATGTTTTTACTAGTTATTTAGTTGCACCCCAAATTTTTACATATATTATTTTTCTACAAAAATAAAAAATTAAAAAACCATCCTAGCATCAGATTTAGGAATCATGTGTTGAGATTATTTTATCTCCATCTAGGTTGCGCATGTATTTTTGTTAATTTTTATGTAGGTTATGTGTTAGATCATATACATTCCCACTAAATTTCATTTCCAGCTAGGAAAATTCCTAAAATTCATGGAGTACATGAGTGTTGATTATGATTTCTAATTTCAAGCAATGACTTCATAAATTTTCTAAGAACAATGTACTTAGGGTTAGGCCATAATTTTTTGATGGTACTTATTATAAGTTATTACGTGTTGCTTATAGTATTTTGGAATTTTTTTAGTCACGTTAGGTATTTATCATGGATTTTCTTTATCCAGGTATGTAGTTTGGGACTCTAGTTTGTACTAGTTTATAGGTGTCCCACATTAGTTAGGGTTTTACATGTATCGTTAGGTCCAAAATTAGTAGTAATTGATTAGTAATACCCTAGATATCTTATTCAATCCCTTCTCATGGGATCAACTTGTACTTGCCCTTGCTAGAATAGTTAGGTTAGGTTCAAAATTAAATTACGCTTAAGGCGACAAAGTAAGCAGTCAGGGAGTTGCTTTCATACAAGATGAAGGTAGTGACTTCGGTGATGGAGCAGCTTGAGGGTTTCCAAGTGGATGGTGGGGAAAGAAAGGTGTGTAAGCTAAAGGGATTCATTTATGGAGTCAAGTTGGATTCTTGTAGTTAAAACATTCGATTTGATGAGACCATAAAGGGTTATGGATTTCATCAGAATCCAAATGAACCTTGTGTTTACAAGAAGGCAGTGGGAGTGCTATCACCTTTCTAATGCTGTACATGGACATCCTACTCATTGGGAATGATGTAGGGATGTTATCTAGTGTTAAGCTTTGGTTATCCCAGAACTTCGAGATGAAGGATCTCGAAGAAGCTTTTTATATCTTGGGGCTGAAAAAGTGCAGAAATAGAGAGAAGAGGACATTGGGACTATAACAGCAAGGATACATTATATCAAGGTCTTAGAAAGGTTTTGCATGGATAACTCCATGAAGGACTTTCTCCCCATTAGACATGGGATTTCCTTATCAAAGGGAATGTCTCTCCAAAAAGTTGAATAGAAGAAAGCTATTTGTGGATGTCCATATGCTTCTGTAATGGGAAGCCTGATGTATGCCATGTGGTGTACACTGCTAGATATCTGTCATGTTGTAGGAGTGGTAAGCCTACTAATCCAACCCAAGATAGGAGCACTGGACTACTTTCAACAACATTCTCAAATATCTGAGGAGGACAAAAAGCTATTGTCTAGTCTTTGGAGATGGAAAACTCCATATTAGATTTTGCATGCCTTGAGGAGCAATCCAAATAATGTAAAATGATTATATTTACATCTAAATAAAAAAAATTACATTACTTTTTTGTATATGAATTAGGTCCCTTAGTATGAATAAGGTAATGTACTTAGCCAGATCGAATAAACCTCATGTGTGCTAGTTCAGATATCTAAATGGTTCAGATGATCTGATAGTATATCAAGAAACCATCTAATTTAATCAAATTGTTTTCGATTTGAGTTGGGATGGCAACCTTCTCTAAGGTTGTCACTTGATTGATGTTCTTAAATAGAGATTTAGAACTGTCATGCGAGTCAATCAAAGAAGTTAACCTAATTAAATAGGAGTCCTTCTCCATAACATTGGAGAAGGGGCATCCTTTAACCTAAGACAGATATGTATCTTTGTTCATGAACATATGTATTTAGTGGCCAATAGTAGATGCACCTGCTTTTGTGTTGATACTGGAAAGCTAATATATGTGGGAAGGGACATAAGGTGCATGATCTCTCAAAGGCATCACATAAATATGTTGCATAGCTATAATGCCCTGAAATCCGAGCCCGAGTTGTTTCGAAGTGGTTTGGGTTACTTCAAACTTGTAGGTGCGCTTTTGGTTCGACACAAGTACTAATACCTCCTAAAACATGAAGAAATGCGTGTTTTTGGTCAACTCTTAGTAAAACCTCATCAAAATAGTATTGTGTATGGTACTATTGGATTCATCTCATCACAAGCTTTCCAACGATGCTTGTTTCACGTCAATCCAAGTTGTATAGCTCATGTTATGTCCAAACCAAGTCGATAAGGACTTAAATGTAAGGTGAACCAAACCCAAGGATAATTTGGATATTTTATCCACAAATCCTAAACCTAAACTTAGTGTTTAGTCTATAAAAAGGGCCTCTTGGGACTTAGGGTTGTCATTGCTTCTTAAGTCTCTTAGAATTAGAGAGAGAGGAAGGAAAGAAGAAGATTTCGAATAGGAAATTAGCATTTGAAATCCAAAGGAACTATTCTTAATTGCGAGAAACACAGGCTTCCCACTGCAAATTTCACTGAGGTAGCAGCCGCGGTGATCTATTGTCATTTAATTAGGCGATGAGGCATGGATAGGTGACACATGTCGCACCCAGGGGCATCACAGGCATGCTTGCATGAAGAGAGGAGCGAGCGGCACTGTTGATTGTGATGAGAAACTTATCATGGCTTATAATTTATCAAAATTAGTTTATCTAGTTAATTCATTAGGAATAACATTAAAACATGGTTAAATATGTAATATGCCAATAATATATAAGGACCTAAATTATATCATAAAATAGCTTAATTGTTATATTATAAGCATTTATCTATATTTAATTAATAAATAGGACTTAACCTAAGCATTAAGCTATTTACAAATATGGTTATTTAAGCTTATATATATTGTATAACATAAGTTAAGTAATAATATTAACCATTAAATTAAATAATGCTTAAAGGGGTAAAAATGCAATTTCAAGCCATAAATATATTATTTACTATATATATAACTTATAATAAAAGGTTGGAAAAGAAATAATTAATTTACTTATTTAAATTAAATATTTGCATTTTAGTCCCTAGAATAACTTGCAAATAAGTCCCTTTAAAGTCCTTCGTATTTGCAATTTGGTCCTCCAAGCACCTTCTTCCTTTCTTCATTATCTACGTTCAGCGATGATTGGTGGTTTCCTTCTCTGTTGACCAGAGATCCTACAGTGGAACAACTTTTCCATGGACGTCAAGCCATATCACAAAGATCTTGTTAAAAGCTACCATTCACATCTCTTTTTAACTAACTTTTCTAACGTGTACCACTCTGCCATCATCGGAGATGTTATAGGTTAGTTCTGATGAACCTACCCATCTTCTTGTCTTGATACTTCCTGCTTCTTCACCTATGGCATCTATAAATAAGTCAGAGCTCCTCCGATTTCCATTGATCACGGCCTATCCCTCTTCCCCAAACTACGTGATCAATAGGCTATTCCTCTGATAACCTCCGACAACCTCTCACATCTCCATCAGAGCATCTCTGACAGAGCTACTCGTCCCTCTCACGTCCTTTTCCTCTCCTCTACCCTACCAACAGTGAAGGCGCACTCGCCTTCTGATCAACATATCTTTTGTGAGTAAAATCAGGATTTTGGAGAACCTATCATCATAGTCACAAAATATCTCTATCAAATAAATTTATAACCGAAAATCAAAGTGAGTCCCGAGTCGAACATAGGGAGGCGAACGTTTGGTTTTGAAATCAACGTTTTGAATTTTATTTTTTTTATGTTTTGAGATTTTATTGGTATTTTTATAAGATAGAATATCAAGCAAAATGTTATATATTCTAAGTTACTCTAGTAGCAAATAAGAGAGAGAGAGAGATACTTCATAAAATCGGGCCATGTCTATTACAACTAATTGAAATTACACTAAAAGCAATAAAAGATAGAATGGGTTGAGAAGAATCACCTTCGACGATCACTTGGAGGATGACTCACTCTAATGGTGCCTAGATGACGGTGGTGAGGAGTTGGACAAAGAAGAACGATGTCAGAGGAAGGATGGCGGGATAGGATGGCATCGCGGCGAGGATCTTCTTCTGGAAGGTGGTGAGAGCATGGCCACAGGATGCTCCTTGAAGGGGTGTGAGAAGCGGGAAAAAATATTTAATTTCTACTCTAAAGGAGCATCTCAGGCTTGGGACAAGCTCTCTCTAGAGCCATGAAGGTGGTGAGGGAAAGAAAGGAAGAAATGAAGAAGAATGTGAGGGGTAATGGTCATTTTATAGTGGAGGAGAAGAGGCATTTTGCACATGGGGCAATTAGCGACACCCAAAAATGTCGCTAAAGATCCTCCAGAGACATCGCTGTAGACAGCTCACTCGCTCACTGGCACTCGCGTCCACGCTACTACGCTGTTGTGCTATTGGTGTGCGCTTTGCACACCCGTGTTCCGCTCATCTGTACCACTCACTACTACCACTCGCTGTTGCGTGCGCACGCGCTACTCAATTGGAGATTTGGGGTGGGCAGGTTGCGGGTTTCGAACCCGTGACCTTCCCTTTGCGATAAGGCTTGAGACCATTATAGCAAGGCCTTCACTTTATCAAAATGGTGAATTCTTTGCTTCGGCTGGGGATGGTGGCGTGGCCTCTCCATGGTCATTGGATCTTGATCCAATGGCCTGGATCTGATGGGCATGAAAGAGGTGGCAGAGGCCCTTGGGAGGCTTGGATAGCACCACTTAGCACAATCTGGGCCATCTATCTTCTTTCCTTTGTAGGGGTTGCTATAAGTGTTGGATTGAGATGATTTCCACGTATTAGACTATGATTGTCATTCTGGATCCATCCATACGATTAGATTTGTCATTTGAAGTTTCAAATTACGTCGCCTTGCCTCTTGGTTGTTGATCTTCCTCGGATTACATATGGTGATACGGGACTCCGATCAAGGCAATTTCAGAGGCATTAGACTCCAATCATCGTCCTGATCAGATCCGTACAGTTGGATCGTCAATCTGAGGCCCCAGAATAAATCTCCTTCTCTCTTGGCCACCAAAGGATGTGAATTAACCTATCATTTATACAAACTATTCTAAATGCAGAATGATGCATTCTATGCAATATTTATAATATGGAATGCATCTATAAGCTTAGGAACATGCATAAATAGGCATTTTATCCTAAATAGATGTGTCTACATCACCTTCTCTACACTGTGTTCAAATTCTTGCCGGAGCTCTTCCCTCAACACGTGTGATTTTGCTTTTGGCTCTAACATGCCAAAGACGGAGTACTTCCTCACCATTTCGTCTGAGTAAGTAGCTTTAATTCTTAGGCATAGTCTTTAGGTTAATTGTAGGTGAGTAATTAGGTAGTTTGCTGTAGTTTAAAGTTCAAGCTCCTTACCTCCTTCTCTGACTCCAGTGAGGTCAGCAACCTCGTCGGCCTTCGATCCGTCAAATCAACACTTCCTTCACCCTTCTCACCATCTCATGACCATTTTCCACTTCTTTCCTCTTCAGATTAGCTAATAATGATCATAATTCTCCCAAATCATATTAACCTTCAAGTTCCGCTGTCCATGGCAGAGCTCCAAAGGAGCTAATTCATCTAATCGACCATGTAATTACCTTCGCTTCACTCTATATACTGTTTTTCTTCAAGTAATTAGATGCCTTTCTATATCTTGAGTTCTTGTAAACTTAAGATCTAATTCAAATTAGATTGAGCTTGTAGATCTATTTCAAGCATTCTTTCATCGAATTCATGTGTCCCAGAGGTTACTAAAGACCTCAAGAATCTTTTGCATTCAAATTTGTAATGTTTCATGGAGATCTATTCTCTAATGGTCAACATTGTGAGTCACCGAAGCTTCGATGAGCTCTAACGACTTAGATTTTGAGAAGAAGAGTTTGAATTAGTCCTTAAAGATCCAGAATTACTTGAGAATCATCTTATGATCATTTTTATTTGATTCATTCTAAGTTCTGTTGACTTTATCAACCTGTGCACATTAATCTTCATCAATGTCGACAGAGTTGTGTAGCAGCATTATTTCATTCTCTAAGCTCCAGATTACATCTATAAGCATCACTAGGACATCTTGATCTAGAACAACCCTCAGTTAGGTGGTTAGAGCTCTGTGTTGCTCGGTCAACCGAATGCTATTTGCATCTCAGGTGAAGCACCTAAGAATTCTATTCTCATGATCAAATCTTCTGTTTCATGACCTTAATGAGTTCCTTAGACCATGAAGAGTTGATCTAGATTGATAGTTTGATCAGAATCATTTTGGAGCTAAAAGTCAATTCTTCAGTTGATTTAGTCAACCTAGTATTGCAATTGTAGTTCATGGTTCTTGAACTCACTTCTGAGGAGTGTTGATTATTCTAGAGGTTTATAGGAAATTGTTTGATCCAACTTTAGGTTTTTTTTTAATGTTGAATTTGTCTAATATCAATTTCTGAGTATTTTGGGTTCATTTGACCTACAGGTGAAAGTGTTAGTATTCCAGTGGAATTTCTAATTTTTCTGGAGATTGAATGAGTAATTTTTAATCTTTTGAAGGTATTAGAGCAAGTCTAGACACTTTAAATTAACATTTGAGTTGATTTAATCCACTCCTATCATCCTCTGTTGGTCTGGGTCTGGGAAAGTTTTTACAGATGTTTTGCGAAGCTAGAGAAGCTTTTCTCTAAGCTTCCTATGTACTTGAATTGTCGTAGGCACTAAGAATTCAATTAGGACAAAAGAAAGACAGAGATTAGAAGTTAGGTACACAATGCAAGTTGATGGTAACACCAACATTAGTCATAACTAGCTCAAGGAGTTCCACCCCCGTTAGTCCCCTACTTAGGTTCAAACTCCTCTCTCTCCCTAGATTAGGAATTAGCCCTCAACACCTCGATTCAACCACCATTTCATAGCCTTCCCCTTCATCTTCTCCAATGTCGGTCGTGCCTCCGACGAGGCTGTAAGACCTCTTCACACCACCAAACAACAGACCATCGCCACCATAACCTTCCTCACCATCCCCCGAGAAAAAGCCCTTAAGAAATTGAGGGTTTCACTCAACCAAACCATCGATTGAAAAACCCATCCTTCCAGCACTCACCCCTTCATCCTCCGACCACCACACACCATCCTTCACCCAATCAACCCCACTGTCGCACTCCATGCACCACGCCGAAGGTCGTGAGCTATTCTAATTGGGCTGAGAGGCTATACTCTTGTCTTCAGGTATCTCTACTGCCGATCGTCGCCTAAGTCTCCGACCATGCTCTTCCAGCCACCTCCAACCTCAACATCACCTCCAAGAGTTGCAGTATCACATCGCAAAGAGCTTCAGGTCTTCAATAGAGTAGCGAAGCCCCAACAACTGATTCGATTTAGAAGGAGCTCTCATTGGTTGCATGCAAAGGAAATTAAGGAGAAGAGGACACATTTTAGTCCCACATTGTGTGGGAATATGCTGAAAGCAACATATAAGATGGATACGTGCGGCAGCCTTGTTGCCTCTAACGGTGAGGATGAGGTCCCCACCTCATGTGTCGTGCACACCTTGCCTACCATGCACGCCAGTGGGCCTAGTCACTATTCACACCTAATTACCCAACACTGTGCATACCTGTATACCCAGCTTGAAAGAGAAGAGAAAATTCGAGGAGGGTAGGGGTGGTTTTGCACTATTACCTCGAGAAGTGTGCCTCTATACATGCCAAAACTTTGGTGTTCCTGTGGCCTTGTGCTTGGGTTGAGGTGTTGGCTTAGTGCCTATTGAGGCCTTGATACCTAAGGCGTCTGAAGCACCCTTGCGATGTCTGATTGTGGCAGGCATCTGAAGCACCCTTGTGACATCTAATTGTGGCATTCATATGGTACTGTTGAGATATTTGAGCTTGAACCTGACATTTGGCTGACGTGGCTATTTGAGAATTAAGTGGTTGAAGCCACTATTGGAAAATTTGACTATCTGATTATATTTGACATGTGTTTAACTTGAGGGATATCCTTGGTGATCTAAATCACCATTTTTTGGGCTTTTATATTCTTTTTGTCCCAGCAACTTCTGATATATAAATTTGCTTAACATTGAATATATTGTTGAATGAATTATTCATTTCATATCCTTTTGTATACTTAATTATTGTGCTCATTGATTTATATTATGATTAGTGCGTGAATTCCACATTGCTCCATGCGAACGACCTTAGACTCATTCCTTGTTTTCGAGCACTCTACAAATTTTAAATGTTGTAGAGTGTTTTTCGTTGACTATACTATCACACTATATATCCTTAAAAGATGACACTCGTGTGTGCAACACTTTGGTGTAGTTGCTGGGGAGCAATGCGCAATTCACTACTAGTCTTATGTTATTTGATTGATTTGATTACTAACTTGCCTTATCTATTTTGTTGTGATTTTGCGAGGTACATCATGAGAAGATCTTCCACGCAATCAACCACTACAGGGGTAGGTAAAAAACCTTTCTTCTTCCCAATTCATCTCCTAGTCTTGGGAAAGAGAAAAAGGAAACAAATGAATTAGGATTTACTTGCCTTATTTTTATAGTAATCATCATTTAAAGGCAAAGTTTTGTGATTTGCGAAATTGATTTGATATCTGATTGACGTAAGATATTTTGATTAAGGATCTCCATCCTAATTTCCTGCACCTATTAGGGATTTACACTTAAATTCATAACAACTTGGACTACTCACTTTGTTGTTTAAGTCCAAGGTGTTACATTTGAGATCAAATTGGACTTGAGAATAGAGCTAGTTAAGGTTTCTGATCGGTAGGACTTTTGGCTTTTCAAAGATGTTGTTTATCAGAAAAATGCTGCATTGTAGTATATAATGTGGTGGAAAACCTTCGATCAAAGTTACTAAAATACTGAAATAATACCACACTTCAGGTTGTATCACAGGGAGACATAGAACCAATAAGATCACCATTATCATTTCCACATAAAATCATGTTCAAGAAAAATAAATTGTCATTGATATCAACTCATCATGGGAGGAAAGAAAGCAAAATGCATCAACTAGTAAACCAATCCTCCAATATTGTCAAAATAAACCAAGAAGAGAAGGGCCTCCCACAAATTTACCGTAATAGAATAATTAATACCAAAATCCCATTCTTTGACAAGGGCAATCAATGTAAATTTTAATTGAACCTTTACTGTAGAGAAATAGGGGACTTCGTTCCCCTTGTCAACGCATGGTGGAGGAAGCACGGTTGATGGTGCGAAGCTCAGAGGAGGTCGCCATGGCTGAGGGGCACCCGCTGGCGGTGATGGTTCGGTCGACGATGGTCGAAGATGGCTGGTTGGTGGAGAAGAACCCGTCGGCTGTAGTGGCTTCTCATGGCATGCGTGGATTGCAAGAGAGCCGGCTGGCGATGGAAACGAACTCGAGGTGTCGAGGCAAGGTGAACTCCGTCAACAGCATGGTGTCTGGTGGCCAGACGAGGCGGCTACACATCAAGATGAGCAGCCAGCGGTGGGTTCTTCTTGGAGAAGAAGAACAGTGTGCGGAGTGGAGGAGGACAGCCGGCTGTTATGGCTATGGCATACTTTCATGGGTGGCGTGGGCAACGGTCGTTATTGTGTGTAGAGGATGTGCGGGTGCAAGCGAAGGTGCTACAACGCCGGTGGGCATGATGGAGGTGCTGCTGCAATGACAGGACCGAGCGGAAGTGCTGGCCTCACATTGGCGTGTGCGCATGGGATGGTGCTACGTGCGCGAGGGGGGCCGGCTGTGAGGCTGTGGCTGCATGCCGTTGTGGCTGCGCGCAGTGAGGGGCTGCGCGCATGGCTGGCTGCAGTCGGTGAGGGGAATGGACGTGCAGCTTGTAGGCAGCGTGTGTGGAGTGGCGTGGTAGCACAGTGAAGGCAGTGGAGAGCGGCTGTCACCACGCTTGCTGCAGCCTACGAGGATGAAGAGGTGGCTTTAGTGGAAGCTCGTAGTGATTCACAGTGTTCACTTATTGCACGATGTACGCTTGAGCCACGGTGGAGACGATGGAGGAGGTCCCCTCCTGGGGGAGAGGATTTCTTCTTCTAGTGCGTGGGTTTTCTCTCTTTATAAAAATCCCCCCGTCTGTTCCGCCTGCCGCCGGCTTTGACAACCACTTGCGAACATCGCGAGTGGTTGAAACTGATGGATAAGCATTGGCCATTCTATATCAGACATCTGACTTCATCATCAAACGTCTTAAAATATTTAGAAATAGGAACTTGTGATGACAATTTTCCATACGTCCATGTTGATCAATAGACGTCTTATAGATGTAGAATTGCACGTTTGGACTCTTCACCTAGCCTGCATTCATCAGATAAATTATATTATCATATCATATGTTATTAAATGTAAAATTGATGCATAAAACTATATGCAAACTAAGATGAATTGCCATATAATTACTAATTAATTAACAAATAAGAATAACTAATTGAAAGTACTTAGGCCAAATAATGGTCCATGAAAGTGGACTTATCAATTTCCACATTAGGGTTCAGAAGTGTTAGTACCCATTCACTTGCATTAAAGTAAATTAATCCTCCCGCATTTGTGTGCCACCCAAGCCCTTGTTTGAAAAGATCTATTCAAGTAAACCCTAAAATCAAGGCTTTAAATTCATTTGAACTCTCAAATTTCAACCTAATAACTTGAGAGTCAAATCAGGGAGATTTTGGGTCTTGACCCAAATTCCATCCTCAACTTTAGGGCAGGTCAGGTGAAGTTGGTACACTTTGTGGGTCAACCAACATCCAAATTAGGTCACAATTTGAATCAACTCCTAAATAAAGTGAAATTCAAGGCACAAATTAGGACTAAAATTGGTAGACTTAAGGTCTCATTTCATACATTCTGGTCTACTTGGAATGACAGTGACAAGGAAGGTTGGGTGGGGGAAATCTTGTAACCCACGGGGATGCTCTACCATGTAGGGGTTTTTGCGAGGCTCTCCCTTCCAGGCTGCCCAAGTAATTCTCAGGTGTGTAGATATGATTCGCCTCAAAATAACCTTAGTCATCTAAAAATCTTTGAGTGCATTGATTGGATCCAATAAAAATCCAATCCCTCATCTATTCCCTAGTGCACAAACACAAGAAAGGTCCTAGGTTTGACCTAAAGGCCTCCATTAGCGCTGATCTTCTTGAGGAAAATCTGATCTGATCTATTCAATTCAATTGGGACTTGAATTTGATTCTACATCATAATCTACCACCTGATTTGAAAATGCAACCTAACAACATGGGAAAGATTTTCAAGAAACCTAAATCCCAAATGAGCATGAAAGAGAAAATGATCAAGGCTGCCCTTAGACATAGGGAAGAGTTTTACAAAACCTCATATCCTCCATTTAGCAAAGTTCAGGTTAATGTGTTAGAAATAACAAACCTCGTTGTGAATTGTGCCAAAATTATGTCAACACGAATAATACATGGTTCAACCCAGGATGCTCTCTTATCAGAATACATTGAATTGGGAAAATTAAATAGCAATGAGTGTCTACAATGTTTATCAAATCCCTCACGTTGGTAAATACACCAAAATCTCATTGAGAAATGTGAAAATATGCTAAATATATTGCATGAAGCCAACAATCAAAAGTACCCATATATCAACTCAGAAACTGATGATGAATCTTGGAGAATGTTGAAGATCAATATGATTTCCCAGAGCCCAGGTTTGAAAATTGAGGTTGTTGTGGATCCCTAACCCAAATGGAATCCAATACAAACTTTGTGTAGAATGACATACCTGATCTTGATGTTGGTTGGGTGGATCCAGTTGCAAGTGTTCCCAATTATGAACTAGCCTTAGAGAGCCATGAAGTTGGTCCATCATGCCTAGATTTCCCAAACACCTGTGATGATCTTGAGTCAGAACCTCTTGAGGATGTAATTCCCTCACCTTATCCTATTAAGGTAATCCTCGAGAATGATTTTGACATCCCAATAGAACCATGTCCAGATTCTAGTGACCCAATTCCTAACCCTGACCTAGAATCTAGATTTGAGCCTATTTGGGATATCATGAAACCCATTGTGATGAGAACCAAATTTTAAATCTAAATTTTGATTTTGGGTCAGTATTTGATAATTATACCTCTCCAGACTCCTCAGAAGAATGAAATGATTTTTTTGATGTCACACCGATTTACGATGCAAAAACAGAAGAGTTGGAAGAGTTGGAATTTGATTGGATCTACCCTAGGAGCCCAGAACTTGAGCCTATGCCTAATAAGGACACCTCTTTGAGCTTGGAATTTGAGACTAGATTAGAACAAAGTTAGGTTATTGATTCCATGCATCATGATTTGTCCAATGGTGGAAATCCTGATCTGGAATCAAGTTCAGAAGCTGATTTTCATAGATTCTCCAATGATTTCGAATCATACTCTGATTTCGGAGAACATTTGTTTCCAAAAGATTATGAGCCAGTCAACGACCACAGTATCCATGATCCGTTCTTTGATTTTGATTCTGGGGCCGATGATTTGAACCTCAAAGCAGCCACATCTATCATAGAGCCTTTCAAAATCCGATCCCAACCCTGACCCACCACCAAAATCAACTTTTACTTTGAATCACCTCTTTCTGATTTGATTGCATATGATTCACCTCCATCTTTTGATCGAGAATCTGACATTGATCAGACCAACAATCACGTCTTATCCTTCTCAGATCCCACCAGTAGGGTTCCTATATTCTCTATTAATCCTTTGACTTTTGAGGATCCCTACTCTGATAAGGCTAAACCGATTCAACCAAACCCTAGATTCACATTTCCATATCTTTCTGCACCGCAAGGTATCTAGTGGGCTCCACACCTATTGATTCACATCCATCAACCCACAAAAATGATTGGGTTTGGTCTGCATCATCAGCCTGTTGATCTGAGCAAGTACCCGGTTAGACCAACGAGGCTACTCATCAAAGTGCTTGTTCTACAAAATTCCTCTAATTTGATCACTCCTCGTTGATCACCTTCTGCTCAGCTGAAGGCATTGAATTTAGCACAATGGGAGGCAACCCATCATTCGAAAAGCCCGAAACCCTTCGATCATCTCTTTGAGCTACACTCCTACTGCAGTTTAGAGTTCAACTTTAGAATAGCTGACTCCACCTTTGGTACCTGTATCAAAGCTAGAAAACATCCACAATAGTCCTCCCAACCCGTTCACCCACTCTTTGACCCTTTTCTAAAATTTGAATCAAGTTGAATTTGTACCCACCTAGTTTACAATGACATTGCAAAACTTGGGCATGAGGGGTGTGAAAGTGCAAACAAATGGAAATTCAATTCTCTGAGGGGTTCACTCTAATAAAAAAAAAGACAAAAAGAAAGAGAAAGGGGAGGAAAATTTTGAAGAAATGATTGAAAATCTTTCTTGAGGAGAAAAGAGGAAATGCAAAATGTCAAAAAGGAGCAAAATTAAGGAAAAATTGATAGTCATAGCAATTGATTATGGGATCTACTTAAGTTTTAGACCAAATTAAAGCAAAGATTAAGTCTTGAAGTGCTAGAGACAAGGAGATTAGTAACGAGTATTGATCTTAGCCCTCTTGGGCTTGTTTTAGGGTTTAAAGACTCACGTACTCGTTAAGATTTAGATTAGTGCTCAAGAGGTTGAGGAAAGTACGAGGTTGATGTATTAGGTCTAAGGCTTAGAGATTATTTGACCCCGTTGCCTGCCCTTTGGTTTGCGGGACTTAGTAACCTAAGCACCCACAATTCACACACTAATCTTGTTCAGTGCACTCAACAAAGAAATAATGCCAAAAGTGTTCGGTTCTGAAAAGTTGTCTCAAAGATCTAGCTTAGGAGTGGCTGAAAGACACAAATTGATTAGATGAGTTCCCAACGTAGAGAGGTGGAAAATTCCACTCGAAGATGCATATTAGCATATCATCTCGTCGATGCTTGTCTCCTAGGATATCTAATACCCTACCGAGGGCATGTAAGCACCTTATGCTGGTTCAAGTGCCACAAGCGGGATTATCTTGAAATGTCGATTGCCAAGGCTTGAATTTAGCTATAGA
This sequence comes from Thalassia testudinum, assembly GCA_037157565.1. Taxonomy (NCBI): domain Eukaryota; kingdom Viridiplantae; phylum Streptophyta; class Magnoliopsida; order Alismatales; family Hydrocharitaceae; genus Thalassia; species Thalassia testudinum. The sequence continues at coordinate 54,524,807 of JAZHRO010000035.1, read as the reverse complement.
ACGCCATGGGTGGTACTATCTTGAAGTGTCGAAAGCCAGGAGTTCTGGGGGTCACCATGGACGGTGCTATCCCGAAGCATCGAAAGCCAGGACCCTTTGAGGATTGATGATGGGGATAAGGAATCTGATACAGACGTCTTTAGAGCCAATTTGAAACTAGATCTAGGGAAATATAAAGAGAAAAGAGAGGAAACTCTCAAAATGAAAAAAATCCTTTTCTATCTCTCTATTATCAAAAATGCACTGGCAAAATGAACCTAGACTTGATACATTCTACGCACGGGTGCTTTAACCGCTGGGGTCAACGAACCTCTAGGCAGTTTTTGCGGGCCTTAGAAACCTTCGCAGCAGACCTAAGCTGAAGCTAGTCAAGTCTGGATCCTGATTGGCACTTGAGTATCTCTAGGCCTATTATTGGCATTCCAATCTAATTTCTAGAGAGGCACAAATCAGGCATCTGAGCAGAAAGCATAGTCTAAAGATTTAGTTCTTTCCATAGGATTTTGCTAGAAACTAGAAAATGTTAGGCAAGGGGGTATGATGGTAACACCATCATTAGCTATAACTAGCTTAAATTAGTCAAAATCAACAGACAAATGCTCTTGAATAAGCACATGAGGACTGTAATTCCATGTAGATCATTTTTTAGGAGAGAACAACAAATTAGGGTTAATGCTACAGTTTTTACATCACATCATAAATGCAGAGTAACCACGAGGTCACCCAGAGGTTAATATAAGGTCAAATGAGCATTAAATTCTAATAAGTGGGTCAACACAGAAAGAAATGGGGTTTCATGCATTCCAAGAACCAAAATAGCACACCAAAACCCTAATTTCAGACTCACTTAAATTGAAGAGGTTCTGGTCAGGATAAAATTCATCTAAATCTCCTAAAATTTATAGAAAAATATTCTAAGAGGTTTGATTCCCTTGGTTTGACCATCTGAACATATTTTGACCTATAACAAAGTTTCGGATGGGATTCTACTTTAATTTGGGCTTATGTGCAAATTATTTGGTCAAACATGCTCAAAATTGAAATCCAAGTTCACCATCAGATTCCTTGGGTCAAAAATTTGGGCCTAATTAGAGTCCATCTTGACCCAGTTTACAATTTAGTCCCTAAGATGTCTGTTTCTCTCACTTAAACCCCTAACTTTCAATTTTCTTGCAAACAGGGCCCTATCCTTCTCGTCTTCTTCATGTTTTCATCCTTTCCTCCTTTGGTGGGTCAAACCCTAAATAGCTGACTTTGACTTGGTGAAAACAACATCAAACCAATACTAAATCCCACCAAATTTGGTGGGATTGATGTTCACACGGCAGGGAATCACATGAACGTGATTTGGTACCTCGATTTGCTACAACAAGACCAGGAGAAGCTCACAAAATCCATGGGTTTCTTGTTTCCTAATCTCTAACCAATTGTGCTCCATTCCTCAATTAGAGCACAGTTTTGAGCTCTATAAAAGCTCCTGATGGTCCCAATGTCCTCCTTAGTCCAGTTAGGCCACAAAAAGTCTTCTTCCTCCTCTCTTCGGCCGCCTCCATTGCGAATCCGGTGAGCTTCATCAACTCCTTAACCCTGGCCACTTGATGGCCAAATCCAGTGGCCCAATCTCTCCCCTGACTTCCTCCACTTCTCGTCGGTCATAGCAGAAGCCTCCTTGACCCTTCTTCCTCACTACTCTTCTTACTGGAAGTCTTCATCCCTTCTGCATCCGGCCATCACATCAACAAGGAATTCTTCCCCCGTTTGTCCCCTACTTAGGTTCAATCTCCTTCTCTCTCTACCTATATTAGGAATTAGCCCTCAACACCTAGATTTGACCACCATTTCACAACCTTCCCATTCAACTTCTTCAATGCCGGCCATGCCTCCGACAAGGTCGTGCAACCGCTTCACGCCACCAAACACCAGACCGCTACCACCAAAACCTTCCTCACCATCCCCTAAGCAAAAGCCCTCAAGAAATTGAGGGCTTCTCTCAACCAAACCATCGGCTGAAGAACCCATCCTCCCACTTCTCACCCCTTCAACCTCCGGTTACCAGACGCCTTCATTCGCCCAATCAACCTCACCGTCGCATTCTACACACCATGGTGAAGGTCCTGAGTGATTCCAATTGGGCCAAGAGGCCGTATTCTTGTCTTCAGGTATCCTTGCAATCAATCGTCGCCTTAGTCTTCGACCACACTCTTCCAGCCATCTCCGGCCTCAACATCACCTCTAGGAGTTGTGGTATCACCTCGCAAAGAGCTCTAGGTCTTCAATAGAACAACAAAACCCCAACAGTTGCTTCGATTTGGAAGGAGCTCTCATTGGCTACATGCGAAGGAAATGAAGGAGAAGAGGACACATTTTAGTCCCAAATCATGTGGGAATACGCTGAAAGCAGGCTATAAGGTGGATTCTTGTGGTAGCCTCGTTGCCTCTCACAGTAGGGGTGAGGTCCTTGCCTTACGTGCCATGCACACCTTGCCCACCACGAACGGTAGTGGGCCTGGTCACTATTCACACCCAATTACCCGACACTGTGCATACCTGTATATCGGCCTAGAAAGAGAAGAGAAAATCCGAGGAGGGTAGGGGTCGATTTTGCACTATTGCCTCAAGAAGTGTGCCTCTATGCACGCCAACACTTAGGCATTTCTGAGGCCCTATGCTTGGGTTGAGGTGTTGGATCTGTGCCTATTGAAGCCTTGATACTTAAGGCTTCTAAAGCACCCTTGCGACATCTAATTATGGCATTCATCTGGTACTGTTGAGAAATTTGAACTTGAACCTGACATTTGGCTTATGTGTCTATTTGAGAATTAAGTGGTTGAAGCCACTGTTGGAAAATTTGAGTATCCAATTATATTTGACATGTGCTTAACTTGCGGGATATCCTTGGTGATCTAAATCACCATTTTTTGGGCTTTCATATTCTTTTATACCAGCAACTTCTGAGATATAAATTTTCTTAACATTGAATATATTGTTGAATGAATTATTCATTGCATATCCTTCTTTATACTTAATTATTGTGCTCATTGATTTATATTGTGATTAGTGCGTGAATTCCACATTTGCTCCTTGCGAACAACCTTAGACTCATTCCTTGTTTTCTAGCACTCTATAAATTTTAAATGTTGTAAAGTGTTTTTCATCGACTATACTACGATGCTATACATCCTTAAAAGACGACACTCGTACGTGCAACATAGGTGTGTGTTGAAGCTTCCATTGCTTCTAAAAGACAACCTTGGTGATTTGATGAATCAAGCTTATTCATGGAGTTAATTGAGTTATTTCTTATTCAATTTGAAGAATTTGCTAGTGGTAAAAGAAGGGGGGTTGAATTGTGCAATAAAAAATACACAAACAATCTCAATAAAAAAATACAAGTATTTAAAGAGGAAACCCTTGCGGGAAAAATCTCTACCTAGATCTCTCAATCTAGGATTTTGCCCCTATCCAAGTAGGAATTACTAAAAAGAAGTAATCTTGCAATTCTCCACTTCCTGGGCAAGCCTTAAGAAGAGTTTTGCCCCTCTACTAAGAGGAAATGGGAAACCCACAGACCGGGTACCCAAATAAACAATAAAAAAAAAAAAATTCCTATAAGCCTTGAATGAAATATGAAATAAAATGATTATAATACTCCCTTATCAAGCTTATGAGTAGCAGGAAGAAGGTTTGCTATCAATAAGCAATAGCGCAAGTGGAGCACAAAAGAGCACACAAGAGAGCACAAATGAGATCAAGAGCTTTTCAAATGAGTAGAACGTATTTTTCTTGGCTGTGTGCGCTTAAGGCTACCTATGGGGGTACATATAGGTGTATATGGTCTGATTTAGGTCTAGGTAGTTGTTGAAATTTGAATTGAAATGGAATAAATTAAGGTAAAATGGCTACAATGCATTTAATCAAAGTATGACTATATCAGACATCCAAAAAGCCATGGCAGACGTCTGAAAAGACTATTTCAGACATCTGAGAATAAACTAGGACATCTAAAAAAGCTCCAGAGGAAAAGTAGTCATTACTATATTTCACAAGATCAAATACAGGGACATCTAAACCAAAATTAGACATCTGAACAGATAGTTTCAGATGTCTGAAAATAAAATTGGACATATGAAAAAGCATTAGGGTCAAAGTGATCGTTACTGGAATGAGGTTGGATCCAAACAATGATCTAAAGACATATGATCAGACATATTACTGGACATCTGGTCAAAAGTGGAGACGTCTTAAAATCTATGATTAGACATCTAACAAAATATGAAGACATCTAATGGCCGACTAATGACGCAGCAATCATAGGACTTAAATTACCTAAATTAAGTTAGAACTTAGCATATTGTAGTGTAATTCATGCAAAAATAGCATACATTCATGAAATAATGCTATAATGTATTGATTAGTGCATTATTTGGATTTTAGGCAATAAGAAGCTAAAGAGATGGCCTGAAGCTGGATCTGAAGTAGGGAAGAAGCAAGAGTTGAAGCAGAGCTGGAGCAGAAGCCCTAGAATAAAGATGAAGAAATAATGTAGGGATGACGTATACTACCTTACTACTAGAATTTTAATGTAGGAATTAAGTTATGAAGAACATAAGACCTTTCCTAGCCTCAGGATAGTCCTAGACACCTTCTTAAACCCTAGACACCGTTAGATTAGGTCACCTTAGCCTAGGATACCACAAAACCCTTATTCCAGCCCATATCTAGATGTCCAAGTAGGTTGTTGGACATCCAGGACCCTTAGACACCACCTGTAGACCTAGAACCCAATTCTGCTAGATTTGGACATCCAAACAAGGTGTCAGACATTCAATTTCCGTAGAATTCCAAGACAAAACATTGGGCATCTAGACCAAAGAGTTGGACTTCTGATTTTGAAGTATAAGTCGTCTGATTAATGAATCAAACATTTAGAACCCTTCTCCAATCATTGTGTTTTAAATCAAGCCTAGATCTTGATTTCCTAAGGTCCTAAACCCAATTCTACACACTAGGGAACCTAAATTAAGGTGCTCTAAGCCTAGTACACTACCGTAAGACCTTCCTAGGAACCTAATTAGGTTCTCACCAAGCCCAATTGACTTGGATCTAATCCATTCACAATTCACTTATTCAATTGGACTCATAGAGCCTAATTGATCTTATATCTCAACCAATGCAAGTCTAATTGGACTTAGTGAGAGTTCAATTGACTCAAAGCCTGACCTAATTGGGAACTTCCTCTCCCAATTAGACACACATCCATTCAATTAAACTTGTAGTAAGTTTAATTGCACTTATCACTTTAGTATTAGGGTTTACAACCCTATTTCTAGAAACCTACCTAAACCCAATCACCTAGACCTATAGGACTCGACCTAAACCACCTAGCCACACCCACATATTCATGCACACACACCCACACACACGCACCTAACCACCCAATCTAAAGACTTCTAGAGCCTTCGCCAAGTAGCACCACCTACGTTGCCAAAAATAGCAACCAAACTAGTCCATTCTTAATTCCACAATTTGTGGATCTAAGAAGACCCACTCCTATCCATCTTGACGCAACCAAACTATAGAGGACTTAACAATTAACGAATATTCTGTGGGTCACCATCGAAGGGTTGAAATCGTGTGCACTAATACACACACTTTCACATTTATACTATTTTTGACTCATGTGCACATCTTACGTGTTAATAATGCAACTGGCGAATACTATATTTATATTTTAAACATTGGACTGCAATTTTAAGCAAGTAGAGAAATCAAATCAATTTCACTCTTAAACGCCTCCCTGAGATCGACCGAACTCACCGTCTGGTTATATTAATTTTTGTTTGAGTCGTAATTCGCGTTATACTACGATGGTTTTCTCATTAAATTAGCATTTTTCGAACCCAACAAATGGCATCGTTGCTAGGGAGGCAACACAATTTTGATCTTTGATTTTCTATGAGCTTAACACTAACACAATTGTTCTACTTGTTTTTTTTATGTTCAGGAACAGGAAAGTAGATTCTATGCACATATTAGGTGCAGTTGAAGAAATCAAGTGCACATCACAATCTTAGTTTTAGGTTTTCCATTTGAACCCTAGGTAGATCTGATTTATAGGTAGATTTTCTAATTTAAAAAAAGAGAAAAAAAATCTGAATATTTTCATAAATAAAAATAAAATAAAATTAGGACTTAGGTTTCTTTTGAATCTTAGGGTTAGAGTTTTGTTTGAAGAAAAAACGAAGAAAAAAAATGTTGAAAAATTTTCCCTTAACAAAGAAGAATAATTTTTGAAAATGTTTGAAAAAAGAACTAGCAAAAAAAATAAAAAAGTTTTGGTGAAAAAGGCTTAGTTTTTGAATTTCAACCCTTTCAAAAGCCTTTTCATCACTCCTTGAAATTCGGCCAGGTTTTTGTTACGATTTTAAAATTCGATTGCCGAATATATACTAATCTAAAAATTCTAAAATTAAGGAAAAAGCTATAATTTCAAATCAGTCTTCAAACAATACCATTTATTTGAAGAAATTTGAATTGTATAATTTTTGAAAATTCACAAAATACAAGGGAGTCAAATTAACTCCAATCTAAAAAATCTTGAATTTCAAAAAGTGATTTCGAACAGTACACAAATCAAATTTGACCAAAGATAGTGGGGTTTGACAGGTTATTAAACTAACTTTCATTTCCATACTTTTTCCTAAATTTTGGGAATTAATTTAATATTGTTTCAAACTGAAAAATCGATGAGGGGTCAAAATTCCAGATCTGACCTCCTGATAGTTAAAAATTCATATTAATTTGTTTGAAATAGTAAAAATTTCAAAAAAATATTCTCTAGAAAGATAATTGAAAATTTAATTTTCATATCAAATTTCAAATTATTTGGATTCAAATTGTGCCATAGAGAATAGTTTGAATTGAATTGTGGTTTCCTGAGCACTTTGCCATTGCATGAACCCTAGGCTCAATTTTTAAAGTTGAAACTTAGAGACCACACTTGGCTAACCTAGACTTAATCAAGTCTAGTGCCTAGTCGGTGAGCTTGGTAACTTTGTGGGCCACTCACCAAAAACCCCCAATTTGAAGAAAAAGGATGCTAAAAATTTTGTAAAATACACTAATCAACTTACATTTGTTGTCGAACTACTGGGTCATCACAACTGCCTTAGTCAAACCTTAGCCAAATCTGCAGGGCAGTATCACACAATTGCGTCTAAGGGTCACAAAAAACCTGAGGCGAAAGCCAAAGGAAGAACCTTCCCCTTAGTCCCCTCGTACAGATTGGCTGGGTTAGCTTGGGGGGTTAGGATTACTTGCAGTCGATTTTACGACTTTTTCCTCATAAATTAGAATCTTAACGAAAAATTTGGTCACCTGATCATAATGACCACTTGATTAACAAGGCCTTAGCCTTGCTTGGCTTGGCTGCAGCAACCTAGGATGGTTGGTGTATGTAAGGGAGGTCACTTAGACCTCAACTGGTTGGGCCTTGGGAGCCAAGCCAAGGAGGCGAAGGCAATTCGTCGCTTCGCCCAGACCATCTTCTTCTCACCTTTATTCCTCTTCCACTCATTTAGTCGTGATGGATAACCCTGGACCTGGTTAGGATCTAGCGAATCTGGACCTGATGGCTCGCCTCGAAGCTTGGGTCGTTGAATAAGAGGAATGATATCAACAGAATATCGATAGAATCTTGACGACATTGGACAGAATGCAGCATCCACCTTGAAGAGAACAATTACAAGATTTCTACGATCCAGTGGTGCTGATTCTCACACCTTAAGTCCATATTCCCGTAGGTGGAGACACTTTCAAGTTAAAGCCAAATGTGGTTAGCCTAATCCAAAATTTCTTTTATGGGAACTCAAACGAAGATCCTTTCCAGCATATAGAGGACCTGAGTTGAATTATGAAAATGATTCGACCCAGAAATGTCAATCTAGGAATTGTTCTCATGAAGCTTTTTCTGTTTTCTCTTAAGGATAAAGCTTCATATTAGTTCAAGACCATTGGGAGGCCAATTGGAACTTGCGTAGAATTACGATGTGAATTCTTGCAAAAGTTTTTCCCAATCGATCATACGAACGTGATGAGGCACACAATTATGACATTCTCCCAAGGACCAAGGGAGAAGTTGCATGATGCCTGGGACTGATTTCATGATCTCCTTAGGAAATTCCCATACCATTGTGTGCCCAGATGGCACCTAGCTTAGATCTTTTACCATGGGCTGGATGACACACATCGGTATTTGGCCGATGCATCCAGTGGCAGGAATTTCCTCGCAAAAGACAAGAGTAGTGCATTTGAGTTGTTCAAGTCTTTGTCAGAGAATTCAATGAATGCTGTGTCAATGAACCAATTCCAGTGACCTGGACAGCAACAGGTTAGTGCCCATGAGGCTCATGCCAAGTCTACTTGAGCCGATATGGACGTCATCACCAAGAAGCTGGATAAGATGTATTTGCTAGATAAGAAGCTCGATGAAGTGATTCTAGCTTGACCTGAATTCTTTGAAAATTTTGTTGTATCTAGATCCTCCTTTGCACCCTAAGCCCCTCCTACTCGAGTTAATTTAGTCACTCGGGATGCATCTTCTCCATATTCACGGGATCCTACATATCAGAATCCCACAAATAATCTCAATATGGCACCGTATAATCAAGGATACTCACCACATGATGATTTTAATCCGTATTCCCTTGATAAATATACGTCTCAGGAATTGTCGGCCTATGAAGATGCCAATGCTATTCAGGGATACAGGCGCAATAACCCATACACGAAGACGTATAACCCTAGTTGGCGCCAGCATCCAAATTTCTCCTGGTCTAGTAACTCGCAGAGACCACATCAAGATCCACACTACCAGACCAGACAATACGGAAATGTGCAAAACATGTATGCAAGGCAGAAACCATTGCCGTCTCAACAGTAGCAATCCCGTTCCATATATTAGCCACTGCATTAAGCTATAAGACACCCTCCAAAGCAAGCCGACCCTTTGGAGGCACTAAAGGAGGAACTGCAAGAATCCATGCAGAAATCCACGCATGAAAGCTTGCAGATCATGAAGGCAATGGCTGACCAGATATAGAGTATTCAAAACATGCAAAATCAACTATTGCAGGAGCAAAGGACTTAGGGAGCCTTGCCCCCCCAACCTGACCCTAACCCACAATATGTGCAGAACCAAGGTGCCCTACCTAGGTTTCAAGCACCACAGGGATAGGTGTATGTTCTATTACAGGCACCTCTTGCACCACCCGGTTATGCCAACTGCCTTTGCTATAGAACCCCACAAATTCTATGCCTTTCGCTCCACCACCTCACGGACAGCATGCTAATGCAAAAGCTGTTACGTTGAGGAGCGGGAAGAAGACATGTGACCCACCATTTAGGTAGGCAGGTCCTGATTTTTTGTGCCCTTCACTGTAGGATGGTTTGACTCCTTCTTCAGCTCTGAAGCAACCTACGGTAGATAAGGACAAGAGGACAATTGACCCTGAGATTCCCGTCCCTTTTACTGAGGCTCTGACATAAGATACAGCATGGAAAAAGGGTACACGAAATTTCGAGGACCTGAAATTGATGTTCAAGGAAGTTCATATTTAGGTCTCTCTCCTCGAGGCTATAGATCACATTCCCACTGTCGCTAGGTTCTTTAAGGACTATTGTACCCCGAAGCGACAACAGAAGAACGGACGACAGACGATACTATCAAAGGAAGCCAGCACCATGATTCTTGCTGAGCTACTGCCTAAGAAGAAAGACCCTCGTACCCCACTCATTTCCAACTTTTTGTAGGATTCTCCATTTGTTTGGGCCCTTCTTAATCTGGGTTCGTCCATCAACCTGAATCCCACTGTCGTATATGATCGATTTCGATTCGGGGAGTTGAAACCCACCTCGGTTAATATTTAGTTGGCTGATTGATCAGTGAAAACATCGAGGGGCGTGGTTGAGAATGTGATCGTTAAGGTCCACGGATTCTGTTTTCCCGTAAATTTTTTCATTCTCGATATAGAGGTTCCTCCTAATCTCCATGATGCTCTGATCATTTTAGGTCGCTCATTTTTGGCAACAGCCTGAGCAAACATCGATTGTGCATCTGGGTGTATGGAGATTGCCCTAGGAAATGAAAGACTTAGACTAGATATATTCAGGGCATCAAGGAACTTTGATTGTAATCACATCGAGGAGGATGGTGAAGATGAAGAATCGACTTTCTGTGGCAACATTGGGCTCCTTTGTGACGACCGAATGTCGCATTCGTCTTCATTGTCTGGGTTTCTAGACCTTGATCCACACGAGACTGAGACCACTGTCATGCACATTTCTTCCTGCAAATCTGATTGTCTGGGGTGTTCATCTAATCACGACACCCCTAAGTCCGATCATCCTGATCTAGAATTTATTGACTCATCCCTACTAACACATGAAGGTGTGACTACGACAAACAAGTTTCCCATTAATGCATTCACAACTGACCTTTTAGTAGGTGGTGTATTAGTAAGAAATCCAGCATATCAGGATCATCAGATTCCCACCATTGATTCTACTCTTCCTACTCACACTTCTGATTCTGACCCACCCATGATTGAACTAAAGCCCTTACCCAACTCACTCAAATACGTGCTTTTGGGCGAAAGTGAGACATATCGAGTCATTATTAGTGCTCAACAGGAACATCAATTAATTTCAGTTTTACAAGACCATAGGGTTGTTATTGGATGGAGTATTTCTAATCTCCGTGAGATTTGCCCCTCGTATTACACTCATCACATTTACACAGATGAGGGGGTGAAACCTTTGAGACAACCTCAAAGATGGCTGAACTCGAATATGCTGGAGGTTGTTAAGAAGGAGATCATTAAATGGCTGGGTGCAGGCACTATGTATCCGATTTCTGACAGCCAGTGGGTGAGTCCTATCCAGATTGTGCCCAAGAGAGCAGGACTCACCATCATAAAAAATGACAAGAATCCATCCCAACCCGCACTACGACTTCATGGAGGGTTTGCATAGACTATAGGAAACTAAATACAGCTACCCAGAAGGATCATTTTCGTTTACCATTCATTGATCATATTTTAGAGAGGTTTGTCAGCCGTAGTTTCTTTTGCTTTTTGGATGGATACTCCAGGTATAATCAGGTAGTGATTAGACCTGAAGATCAAGACAAGACCACTTTCACATGTCCTTTTGGAAAATTCGCCTTTAAGCGAATGCCCTTTAGCCTCTACAGTGCACCAGTGACATTTCAGCATTGTATGATGGCCATCTTCTTTGATATGATTGGGAATTATGTGGAAGTGTTTATTATTTTCAGAGATGACTTTTCATGTTGTCTTGATAACCTCACCAAGATCCTAAAATGATGCATTGAAGTAAACCTAGTACTCTCATGGGAGAAAAGCCATTTCATTGTGAGGGATGGCATTGTATTAGGACATAAATCTCATCCAATGGACCCGAGGCCAACTGTGCCAAGTCAGAAATCATATCCCGGTTACCTCCACCTAGCTCGATTAAACAAATCAGATAATTCTTGGCCCACGTCAGATTTTACCAGAGATTTATATGTGATTTCTCAAAAATTTTAGGCCCACCGACGAATCTTCTAGTGGCCGATGCCCCATTTGATTTTAATGCCTCATGTCTCAGCACTTTGGAGATCTTGCAATGCGATGTTTCCAATTCTCCGATTCTCGAACCACCTAATTGGTCTCTCAATTTCTAGATGATGTGCGATGCCTCCAATTTCACCATCGAAGCTATTTTAGGTCAACGTTGGGAGCAACAACCTTTTGTAATATACTATGCTAGCAAGACGCTGAATGAGGCTCAACATAATTATACTTTCACTAAAAAGGAACTGCTAGCGGTAGTATTCAGGTTGGAGAAATTTCGATCATACTTGCTTTGGTCCAAAGTGATAATTTTCGCAGACCATTCTGTCGTTCAGCATTTGTTGGCAAAGAAGGATACCAAACCCTAACTTATCAGATGAATCCTTCTCTTGTAGGAGTTTGATGTTGAAATACGAAAGCCTGAGCATAAAATGTTGTGGCAGATCACTTATCTAGATTAGACCCAGCCCACATCCCTTATTCCTACCCATTTCATATCAATTCCTGTATGAATCTCAGTTGGCAATCCATTCCGTCGAATTTCCCTGGTACACAGATATTGTGAATTATCTTATCGTAGGCAAGATTCCCGCGAATTTATCCAAGGACCAGAAACTCAAATTTATATCTGAGGCCAAATTCTATTTCTGGGATGAGCCCTTGCTCTTTCACATTGGAGCCAATTAGATCATCAAGAGGTGCGTCCCAGACTCCAAAATCTCAAGTGTGTTATCTTTTTGCCACAATGAAGCTTGTAGTGGCCATTTTTCAGGCCAAAAAACTGTTGCAAAAATTTTGCAATCGGGATTTTTCTGGTCGACCATTTTCAAACATAAACACGATTATGCCAAGTGTTGCAAACGATGCCAGTCAGTAGGTTCTATGACCAGGAGAGATATGATGCCTCTCTAATCTATCTTGGTCGTAGAAGCGTTCGATGTATGGGGCATCGATTTCATGGCCCCTTTCCCGAATTCGCATGGTTTCGAGTGCATACTTCTCGCTGTTGATTATGTCTCGAAGTGGGATGAAGCCATACCGATGAGACTAGCTGATCATAAAACCATTATCTCTTTCGTATGAGAATATATTTTTGCGAGATTCGATGTACCCTATGCTCTGATTAGCGACAGGGCTAGTCACTTCATCCATGCCCACTTTAAGTCGTTACTAAAGAAATATGGGGTACATCACCATATAGCCACCCTGTATTATCCGCAGACTAATGGGTAGGCTGAAGTGTCTAACCATCAAATCAAGCTGATCCTCCAAAAGATGGTTAGACTAGATAGGAAGTACTGGTTTGACTGATTAATTGATGCATTCTGGGCATATCGGACTGCGTAGAAGGCCCCACTTGGAATGTCGCCATATCACATGGATATGGAAAGGCCTGTCACCTTCCGTCGAGCTTGAGCAATGCGCCTTTTGGGTGATGTGAAAGTGTAATTTTAACCTCGATGTGGGAGGTTATGAAAGTAAGCTCCAACTCAATGAATTAGAAGAGATCCAGTAGGTGGCCTATGAGAACGTACAGATCTATAAAGATAGGACGAAGGCCTCTTATGACTGCCACATCCGGAGAAAGGAATTCACACCCAACCAGCATGTTTAGTTATTTGATTCACATCTGAAATTCTTTGCGAGAAAACTCAAGTCCAAGTGGACTGGCTTGTACATTGTGATTTCACCCTTATTCTAATGGGGCGGTTCAAATCAAGGACTCGAAATTTAGGCATGTTTCTACGATGAATGGACATCGCCTCAAGCGATTTATGGCCCAAGAACCTCCTCCTGCGGATGAAGTCATCAAACTTATTGAAGATGTGTGATTGAGTTTCGCCCAGCTGAAGGCATTAAACTCAGCCATTTATACTTATATGCATATCTTTATACATAGCATATTTTATTTTAGCATATTTCTATGCATATCATCAGGTTGGCCTATGCTGAATAAAAATTCAGGAGCGATTCCAGGTGATTTCTACCCACTTACTCCCTGTCATAACTTATTTCTTTTATACATGCATAAGGACATGCAAGAACCTAGGCATGGGGGGTAGTATACATTAAAATTGAAAATTTTTGTGCCAACATTTAGAAAAACCTTCAAGTAGCATGTTGAATGTACTTGAGGGTCCTTAATTTAAGAACAACCAACTCCACCTCCAATGATTGCATTGGATCTAGAAATCCTTCGCAACAGCCACTTCTGACTCGTTCGCCCATCTTATTATTCTGAGTTAAGGACTAAGCTGAAGGTAACACCAATAAGGGAACAATATTAAAGTACAAATCATAGGAGGTTAATTGTATATAGCATATATATATTGCATCCATGAATAAGATTTTTATCAAGGGGTTGTATTAGGGATTTTATCCTCTAGTTGATTACGATAATATGGAATCTAGTACAATTCTCACACTCACACGTAGATATTGCAATGGATTCACTGTGAAGACTGATAAACATCTTTAGTTTGTCGAGAAGAAGCAATGCTTCTTTTCCTGAACCCCTGGACAGTGGTTAGGGAGTCAAGTGAATCTTCTTCTAAAAAACCACCAAATAGTGTGAGATGAGAGTAGAGTACTACTAGTGCTCTAAGATTAGTGTAAGGAATCTAGAATTCTAGATAATTAGGTAATGATACTCGGAGTTAGGCATAGTTTTGCTCTTGGTTCCTATGTATAAACTTTGTGTGAATTTCTGAGAGCCACCAATAAGGCAAATGTGCGGAGATCAAGTTCTAATTAAAATAAAACTAAGGTGGATGGTTACGACCATTCTTTACGGAATCCCTGGGTAAAGGAGGGTATTGATATCAAGATCAGAAATACGTTGTCCTATTCGTCTCTTTCTCGGTGTCAAGAGTAGGTAGTTCCACCTAATAAGCCACCTATTATCCTTTTGAACTCCACCAATCCCAAATAATGCCTCCTAGATAAAATTCACATAGGTCGTGTGCTCTATTGTGTATGATATAAAAAAAGACGAAAAAAAAGAGAAAAAAGAAAAAAAGATATAGACAAAAAATAAAAAGAGAAAAAAATTTTTTAGAAAAGAGAAAAAGCAAAAATAAAATGATGACTTTTTAGTATTTATTTCAATTGCATTGAGGCAGCATTACCCACCACATTTACAATCCACCAAATATGGCCTTAACCTACCTTTCTGTATTTTTGATCTTCCGAATACTAGTTGAGGAATTCTGACTTAGTGTTAGGATTATTGTAACTTTATTAAAGTGTTAATGCCATGTGACACCACTAAATATGTGTAAATCTGGTGAGATTGCGAGCTCGAAAGAAAAAGAAAAGAAAAAGAAATAAAAAATAGAGAGAGAATACAAAGGAACCAAAGAGAGCATAGCTTTCCTCGTTTTCTCCAAGTTTATTTACTTGATAATTTGGAAATCTAGATTTTGTAGTACTAATCCATATGCAACACCAAATGTGAGTGAGCCACCAAATACAAACCTACTTGACTCAAAACATTCTCTACCAAAGCTAAAAGCTAGGGTAGAAATCATAGAATATTTTGTATACCTTGAGAGAAGAGTTTTGCCTATCCTGCTAGAATTTTACTAGGGTTCAAGTACAAGCTTTAGAGCTGAATCGACTTTTTCACTCGAATCCGTTGCATACATGGTTGCACTTTCACAATTGTCTGGATTTCTAGATTTTAGGATGAAAATAGAAAGGAAAAGAATCTTTAGTCTTACGCTTGATAAAAATGATTAGTCTTCTAGGAACCCACTTGTAGATAACTTAGTTTGCATTTGCTAAGGACTAGAAAGATTTAGGCAAGCGGGTATGATTGCAATGTAATCAGACTTAAATGATATAAATTAAGTTAGAATATAGCATAATTGTAGTGTAATTCATGCATAAATAGCATACATTGCATCTTTCCAGTTTCACTTAAATATTCATGAAATAATGTTATAATATCCTGATTAGTTCATTAATTGGATCGTAGGTAATAAGAAGCTCAGGAGATGGCCTGAAGCTGGATCTGAAGTTGGGAAGAAGCCAGAGTTGCAGTATAGTTGGAATAGAAGCCTAAGAATAAAGATGAAGAAATAATTTAGGGATGAGGTATACAACATTACTAGTAGAATTTAGTGTAGGAATTAAATTATGAAGAACATAGGACCTTTCCTAGCCTTAGGATAGCCCTAGAGACCCTCCTAAACCCTAGACACCCTCAGATTAGGTCACCTTAGCCTAGGATACATCAAAACCCTTATTCCAACACATATCTAGATGTCTAGGTAGGTTGCTGGACATCCAGGACACTTATACACCACCCACAGACCTAGAACCCAATTCTGCTAGATATTGGACATCCAAACAAGGTGTTAGGCATCCAATTTTCGTGGAATTCCAAGACAAAACCTAAACTTCACCTTGATTTAACATTGGATGTCCAGACCAGAGAGTTGGATTCTGATCTTAAAGTATAGGTCCTCTAATTAATAAATTAGACGTCTGGAACCCTTCTCCAATCACTATTTTTGAAATTAAGCATAAATCTTGATTTCCTAAGGCCCTAAACCCAATTCTACATACTAGGAAACCTAAATTAAGGTGCCCTAAGCCTAATGCACTACCCTAAGACCTTCCTAGGAATCTAATTAGGTTATTACCAAGCCCAATTGACTTGGATCTAAGTCATTCATAGTTCTCCTAGTCAATTGGACTCATAGAGCCCAATTGAGCTCAGATCTCAACCAACACAAGTCTAATTGGACTTCGTGAGAGTCCAATTGACTCAAGCCTAACCTAATAGGGAACTTCCTCTCCCAATTAGATACACATCCATTCAATTAAACTTGTAATAAGTTTAATTGAACTTATCACTTTAGTATTAGGGTTTATAACCCTATTTCTAGAAACCTTCCTGAACCCAATCACCTAGACCTATAGGACTCAACCCAAACCACCTAGTCACACCCACATATTCACACACACACACACACACCTAGCCACCCACTCTAGAGAATTCTAAAGCCTTCACTAAGTGGTGCCACATAGGTTGCCAAAAATAGCAACCAAACTAGTCCATTCTTAGATCCACAATTTGGGGATCTAAGAAGACCCACTCCCATCCATCTTGACACCAAGATGAAGGCCCTTCTAGAGAATTCTATAATTCTCTAGAGGGCCAATCCCTTGGTCTATTTAAAGACCATCATGGATGGCCAAAAGACCCCATCATTGGCGAGCACCATCAGCCATCTCCACTCCATCTCCATGTCCAAGGGCTAGAGCAACTCCACCAACTTCTCAAGAGGTCGACCAAGCACCTTGGCTACCCCTCTTTCCCTTCCCACCACCACCAGCCACACAACCATTGGAGACCACCTCCAATGCCTGCTTTCTGATAGAAAGATTTAAAGTTCTTCTTAGTTTAATTTCTGTATTAATTTTTTGATTAGTAGCGTAGTAATCCTCTACCTGAATCGATGCTTGCATAATCTTTTGTAGATCCATGCATGCATCACCTTTCTGTTAGCTGGAATTGTTGATTTAAGCTTTCCTATAGAAGCATTCCCCTACTCGTGATTGTAATGACAATGTTCTTGAGTAAATGAAATCACCACTTGCCTGATATTCAAGTTGTCTATCTATCTTGCAATCATTAGTTGCATGCTTTACATATGTTTTTATCTTGTTGTAACTAAAATGTCAGTTCTGGAAGATATAAAGGACTTAACAATTAACGAATATTCTGCAGGTTACCATCGAAGGGTTGAAATCGTGCACACTAATACACACAGTTTCACATTATACTATTTTTGACTCATGCACACGTCTTACGAGTTAGCAACGCAACCTACGAATCCTATATTCGTATTTTAAACATCGGACAACAATTTTAAGCAAATAGAGAAATCAAATCAATTTCCCTCTTAAACACCTCCCTCAGATCGACTGGGACTCACCGTTTCGTTATATTAATTTTTGTTTGAGTCATTATTCATGCCATACTATGATGGTTTTCTCACTAAATCTACATTTTATGAACCCAACACCGACAACATTCCAAAATCAAAGTATAACGGAAATAATCAATTGCGGTCAATTATAATGTTGGATAGAAAGTGAACGTTGGTCATTTTTAGACGTCTCAAGAAGACAACAGACGTCAGAAAAATAACTAAAATTATGACCGTTGGTCTATTGAAGTTAAAGAGATATCAAAAGCTCGAGGAGGCATCTGAAAGACACTACTAGACATCTGAAGTAGAGAGCAGATGTCTGCAAAACCTAGGTGATAGTGGTCAAAAAGATTGGCTAAGAATCTAGGCTCTAGACAAGATCCTAGACGTCTGGTGAAGTAAATCAAACCCCTTATAAATCAGACTGACATCTAAAGGGAAAATGAAATGTCTGAAAAACCAACAGAAGTAAATCTTTACAAATTTAAGGCTACGAATATGGATAAGATATCCTAAGGATAATTCAAGGCTTTTTTACATTCTAAACCAATTAAATAAACTATGCAAGAAGTTTTTCCCTTCCTTTTCCTTGATCCTTTTCTTTAAATCCTTCCAGCAATATGTTAGCCTTTTCCAAGGAAATAGCTCATTTGTCATTATCAAAAATATAATTATAAACATTTTAACAATAATCTCCCCCTTTTTTGTAATGACAAAATATTTATATGGTCCAAAAATTTGCTCCCCCTAAATAAAAACTTATGTGCTCCCCCTTTCAAAAAACTTAGATACTCTTATCAATCATGTCTCCCCCTTTTTGGCATTAGCAAAAATAAATAAATAAAATGCTTTAAGACAAGGACATTCTCAAATAAAAATCAAATTGACTTGAGAAAGTTAGAATAAACATACTGCATGAGAGTCAATAATGTCACAAAATATATAACAAAGAAAAAAGAAATCATGATGATCATAACAAGTTGAGAATAACATTGAAAGTAGATTACAAAAATAAATCATGATAATTACAAAAAGGGACTGACACGCGTCCCAAAGCCTTTGGCACACAATCCGTAGTCACCTTGACCCTCCGGTGTTGTTAGGAAGAGTATTCTACCCTTCTTTTATTTTCGGTGATGTTTCAGGTAATTGTGGACCTATTTCGCATGGTTCTTCATGCATATCGTGTTGGTTGGTGTGAGTTTCTTCCTTGCTGAGCTCGCGAGCCTGTGAGTTATTTTTGTTTTTGGGTGCTTTAACACAAAATAGATTGATGCCACACAAACGGTTAACATTAAGAACATTATCTGTGACCCTATCATCACATGTGTGAAACGAACTTCGTTTTATGTGAAATTAGTATTGCTGTGATCATTAATTGATAAATTACTTAGGAGCACCACTGAGGGAGGATGTGGCGTTGTGGCTCTGGCAACAGGAGGGATAACGAGGGCTAGGAGGTATGTAGATCGAAGAGGTGGAGGCGCAAGGCAGATCGCAGAGAAGGGGGGGCCACCTTGAAGCTAGGCGATAAGCGAATGTAGGGGAGGTCCTTTGCTTCAGATGTAGGGCAAGAGGACATATGGCGGCGGTGTGCAGGGGGCCTCTAATCTGTGTTGCCTCCGATGGAGAAGGACATAGACGTGATATGTGTCCAAGAGGAGGGACATAGAAGGGAGGAGGAAAGGTCCCACACCATCATCCTCCCGTGGAGCAAAGGGGACCAAGGTCTCCACCACCTCCACCCCCAACTTTGGCTAGACACTTCCTTGATGTGGAGGCCCCGTACTCAGAAGACACTCACATGACAGAGTTGGTTCTTAGGGGTGCACTAATTGGGGAGGTGATGACAAGGGCTCTATCTTTGGATCGGCTTCAACAGTTGGTAATATCCCTAACCCTAAGCTCTCTGAATTGGAAGGTTGCAACCTTAGGTCCTTCTCACTTCCTTTTATATGGCTTGGGTATGATGGACGCCGAGTCCCTCCGATTTCAATCAAGTTTGAGAACATTAATGTGATGTGGAGGTATGTTTCACCTTTTGATGGGGCATTGAAGGAGTGACCCCCACAGAAGGTGGCATCCAGACAAGGGAGATTGGAGATTAGCGGTCTGCCTTTGCATTTGAGAACAAAAATGGTTGTGGCGAAGATGATTGAAAGCTTCCTAATGATGGAGGATTTAGAAGTTGTGATTGGGGAAGGGGATGGGAGGGTGATTTGGGTGAACATGGTGTTTGCACGCAGTGGCTCTTTACTAGAAAAAATCATCCTCAGATTTGGGGTAAGCTCGTGGTTGATCTGGCTTCGAATTTACTTGGATATTGTGGCAGTACATGAGTAGCCAAGGGCAAAGACCTTTGTAGAGGTGGTCCAAAAGCAATATGTCCAGGAGAATCCAGATGGATTTTCTTCAGAGGAGAGACCGGTGATAAAGTAGAGACAGGAGCACCATGTTGAGGAACGAGAAGGGGGCCTGATGTCTAAAGCAATTGAATCAATGCTGAATGAGGATAGTATTCATGAGAGAGGCATGCAGAAGATTGTATCAATGGAGGATAATGCTGGATTCGGACCTGGAAAGTTGGGGGTGGAAGCTCATTTGCCTTTGATACACCCAAAGCCTTTTGATACGATGTTGGGACCAAAGGCAAAGGGAAAGGTGTACTGATTAGGACCCCATACAAACTGCGAAGAAGGTGAGGTGATGACAGGATGGGGATGGAATTGAGTACAGTGGAAAGAGTGCTTGGAGTGACGACGACTGATGGGGGGCAAGGAAGGGGAAACCTGACACAATATGAGAGTTCTATCATGGAACATGCATGGGCTGTGCGACGGGGTGAGAAGAGCCTCCCTTGCTAGATATATGAGAGAGTGGGATGTTGATTGTGCACTTCTACAAGAAACGCACATTGAAGAGGATGGACAGAATTCGTGGAAGTCGCTGATACAGGAGGGAAGATCTGAAATCACTATTATGAGGGCCCAAGGCAGGTCGGGAGGCTTGGCCATATGGTGGAAGCTAGCAAGGCTACAGCTGATTGAGGTACTGTAGGCTGAATTCCATATAACCTGCAAATTTTAGGCAGTCCACACAGGATGTTGTTTGTATATCACCTGCATTTATGGACCATGTAATGCGACCAGGAGGACTGCACTATGGTCTGAACTTGCTGAGAGAGTGGAGGGAATTGGAGACAGTCCATGGCTCGTATGGGGTGACTTCAACTGCATACTATCCAGTCAGGACAGAGTGAGTGGGCACACTGACCAGTCAGCGCTTGTTTTTTAGCTTGCGATCCAGAACATGGGTTTGAATGAGTACCACTCGTCGGGTGTGGAATACACTTGGCGCAGTGGCAATGGGCAGATGTCAAAACTTGATTGTTTCTTTGGGAACTCAAGTCTTCTGGACAGGTACCATCTTTCTAATGTGGCTGGGAAGGAGAGGCCATTCTCTGACCACACCCGCTGATTTGGGATTGTGGTGAAGGCAGTTCAATGGGCTCCTACTTTAAATTTAGAAAGTCGTGGTTGAGGGGGCTAAGTTGTAAGGACATGATTGCAAACTGGTGGGAGATGAAACATGTGTTAGGGTCAGCAACCTCGAGGCTCACTACGAAGTTAGCGGAGCTGAAAATTATGTTGAAGGAGTACGGACAAATTGTGGGGGTGTTGCATAGGGAGCGTAGAAACTCTTGCTTGGCTTCACACTCTTGATGAGAAAGAGGTTTAGGTCCACTGACTGAAAGAGAATTGTAGCAACAGAACTAGATGCAAGAGGTGGTTCTAGAAGAGGATTTGAAGAGAGAAATGGACTAGAGGGAAAAGTCGAGGCAACTCTGGTTGCATGAGGGCGATGCCAATACCAAGCTTTTCCACATGGCTTCTAGTTCAAGGAGATGCATCAACCATATCTCTTCCATCCTCTCAGGAGCCCAACGGCTCACCTCCATGGTAGACATTTGGGCTGTAGCGATTGCATATTTCCGTGACCTCTCTGCTGCCACCCCAGAAGTGCTTGGAAAATGATGACAATGGAGTACCCACGGGTGGAAGATGTGCAGGACGAAAGATTGGTAGCCCCTTTTTCTAAACAGGAAGTGATTGATGCCATCAATGGCCTCAACATAGAAGGATCTCTGGGTCTGGATGGGTTTCAAGTATTATTCTACAAGGAGTTTTGGAGGGTGGTGAGAGGGGAAGTTACAGAGATGGTCCACGAGTTCCAATAGGGTAATAGAGGGTTTGAGAAGTTGAACAGGTCATATTTATTTTTTCTCCCTAAGAAGCAAGGGGTGAAGAGGTTTAGTGAGTTCAGACCCATAGCATTATCTAACTCCATTTATTTGATTATAAGCAAAGTATTGGCAAATAGATTGAGAAGGGTACTCCAAGGAATGATATCGCCTGTTCAGTCTGCCTTCTTGCCGAATAGATCTTTGCAAGAGTTCATTATTGTGGCCCAAGAGATGGTGGCTGGATGGAGTAGGAGAAAGACAAAGGCCTTCATGTGGAAGGTTGACTTCAGTAAGGGCTACGACTTGATTTCTTGGCCTTATTTGTGGGAAATGCTCAGACATAGAGGTTTCCCTGTCCTATGGATTAGATGGATGAAACGATGCATTACTACCTCGCCCTTCTCTCACTTGATTAATGGGAGACCATGTGGTGCATGGATTCAACCCAAATGTAGGGTCTGACAGGGGTGTCCCTTAGCCCCATTGTTATTCAACCTAGCAGTGGATACCTTAGCTCACTTCACTCTCAAGCTCTCAGAATTGAGGATGATCAAAGGGTATACTCTATCGAGCAGTCAGACTTTGGCTCCTATGCTCCAATATTCGGATGACACAGTATTTTGTAGAAGGGGGTACACGGGAGGCGCGCACTATACATCATACAGTGACTGTTTTTGGGGAGATTTCAGGGCTGAAACTGAATGGGAAAAATCCTCTCTTATTTGTTTTTGAACGAACAGAGATGTGGGCCACCAACTTTCTGAAATTTTGCACACGTTGATCATCTCATTGCAGATTGCCTATCTTGGGTTGCCACTGAAGAGCGGGAAGATGAAGAAGAGTGATTGGAACTACTTGTTCAAAAAAATTTCAGCAAAGTTGGAATGTTGGAGCAGCAAATTTCTCTCAAAGGGGGGAAGGTTGATTCTTTTGAACTTCGTTATCACAGCGATGCCAGTCTTTATGATTTTAATTTTTAGAGCTCCTAAAGCAATTTGGAAGTGCCTAGATATAATAAGAAAATGTTTCTTCTGGAAGGGGGCGAAACATGAAGGATGCTTCCTCCAACCTGTAAAATGGGATAGTATGTGTGCACCAAAGAAGCTGGGGGTTGTGGAATTAGATCCTTGAAGGAGTTTAATGATTCTCTACTGTTGAAGTGGGCAATAAAAATTTTCCAAGGGGAAAATAAATCATGGGTGGAAGTGATCAGAGGAACATATGGTGCTTCACATTCTGTGGCAAATAGACTTTCCCCCATCAAAGCATCACCTTTTTGGAGCTCAGTGGTGGTAGCTATGAAGGAGAATTGGGATCTTTTCCAACCAGCCTGTGGGGACGGAAAATCCTTTCTCTTCTGGTTGGAAAAATGGTCATCTTTGGGTGTATTACATACTCACTACCCATGGGTATATGTCCTTGTGGGTGACAAAGTGGCTAAGGTTGCAGATCTTTGGGATGAAGAAGCAAAGAGATGGGAGATACAGGAAATGGCTGCAGGGAAGGGAGTCGCACATGGGGGGAAAGAGCTAGACTGATGCAAGACTTGCAAGCTTTCAAGCCAACAGGGGGTGTTGACACTTATAGATGGATGGGGAATTTTTCCACTACCAAGGCCTATGAAGATATGTTTTCGAGAAGAAAAAGTGAAGATGTTGACATCATTTGTGCAGGTTTATGGAAGCTGAAAATCCCGCTGAAGATACAAAGTTTTCTGTGGCTTTGCAGGAGGGATAGGCTCATCACTAGTGACTTGAGGCATAGAAGGATGGGAGTGGCTGCTCACACGTGTTACCTATGTGGCTTCCATACTGATAGCGTGCGCCATATTTTTTCCTCATGTGTGATCACTGATTGTGTGTGGAATAGGGTGTTTGGTGGTGGGATACCTGTATGGGAGGACATGTGGGGAGATTTTATTAGAAGTGGGAGGCCCCATTGTTCCATGGTGGCTATTCTGTGGTGTGTTTGGCATGCACGTAATGAGTGTCTTTTTCAGGGGAGACCTGTCAATTCAACACAAATTGTACATGAGTGTCAGGCTCTCATACGTCATTGGAGAAGTTGATGTAATATTTTTTTATCATTGATTCAATTAATAAAATCCCCGGATGGCTATCTCCTTAGAAAGCATTCCTTATTTTCTCAAAAAAAAAATTGGTAAATTACTTAGTATCACTATCATAAATTGGAAACGAAGGAATTAACGGTTGATTATGGGTATGATACGAATTCTTTCATAATCCTAATCAATGAACGTAAGTGTTGGAATCATTGTCTAAATAAGTGTTGTTATTAACATAATTATCTGTAAATAATTGTAAGATCAATACAACAAAATTGTCAGGATGTAGGGATTGGATAACTGGTTTTAGCCCCTCTACTCGTCGGATTTGGCTGTAGCTTTGGTCCCTTGAACCAGTTCTAGGCTGGTTTAAGGAGTTGCTAGTCTCTCTAGGACTCTATGGTTAGGCTTAGTGACTAACTAGGATAGCAAGTTGTGTTTTGAGGGTTGGAGTTCTTTCTTGGCCAATGGGTGGGTCCTTGGCTATCTGTGGTTCAGCATGCATAGTGCTTACATGTTCACGTCACATGACATAGTCACCACCCCTTTCTATGATGACCCCAGTGTAACATCCTAAGATTTGGGTCTCGAGTTATTTTAGAGTGGGTCGTGTCATTTCGAACCCGTGGACACACATTGGGTCTGGTGAGAGTACGAATACCACGTCAAATGTGAAGAAATGTGTATTTTCACTCAATCCTTAGTCAACTCTCATCAAAAGGGTATCATCTACCATAACATTGGATTCTTCTCATCGCAACCTTTCCAATGGAGCTTGTTTAGCATTAATTTGAGGTGTGTAGCACATGTTATGACGAAAATAAGTGAAGAAGGACCTCATTGTAAGAGGAACCAATCCTAGGAGTAATTTTGATAATTTACCCACCAAGCCTAAACCTAAACCTATTTTTGGGTCTATAAAAAGTCCACATAGGTTTGAGCATTGTCATTATTTTATAAGAGCCTTCAAAACCCAAGAGAAAGAGAGAGAAATGAATTAGGATTTCAATTAGAAATCATAATTAGAATTCATAGGGACCTAGTTGCAATATCGTGATCTCTAGGCTTCCCTCAGCAATTTTCGTAGAGGTAGTGGCGGAGGTGGGTATAGGTCATCCAATTTGGTAGCGTGTAGTGGATTCATGACACATGTCGCACAGAGAGGCACTACGAGTGCACACGCTTGCAAGCGTTTGCACATAGAAGCGATCGAGCAAAGCTGTTACGATCGTGATGTTTAGCGATCCAAAGGTGGAGAGCGAGCTGCAGTGCATGGCTATTCTCAGATATGTGTGGAGCCCAATCATCGTGCGACATATGGTATGCATGCTTTTCGAGTTGACCGTAGATCGGTCTGCTTGAACCGGTTGATTCAGCAGCCCCTTCATGCATTTTTGAGTGGTTCGAGGCCTTCTCGACCTTAAAATTTGACAAATAAGGTAGTGTTGGAATCGTATCGACGTGAAATACGTAGTGGTACATGTTACTACTCATTTTGAGCAACAATCTTGATGTGAAGAAATTAGAAACATGTCTAATTGATTTCAACCCTATTTTTGGTGCGTCGAATCCAGTATTTTTCCTCGGTGCACGTGCAGAGTATGAGGTAGGTGTGGCACGTGTTCCAAGTCCTTTACACACAGTTCAAAGTCACCGTGACCCTTCAGTGATGCTAGGTAGAGTAGTTACCCTTCTCGTATTTTCGATTCATCTTCAGGTAACCGTGGACCTCTCTTGCGTGGTTTTCCACGTGTACTATGTTGGTTGGTGTGAGTTTCCTCTTTTGCTGAGTTTGAAACATTTTTAAGGATTTAACTCTGATTTTGGGTACTTTAATATGAAATAAATTGATGATAAGTGTACGATTAAGATTAAGTGGCCTAATATGACCTTATTATCACATGCATGAAATAAACTCCAATATACGTGAAACAAGTTCCGTTGAGTTCGGTAATTGATAAATAATGTGGGACCACTGTCATAATTTGGTTACTACTTGCAAATAGATAAGTTGGGGAATAACGTGAATGTCTTCTAGTTCTAAAATAAATAAGTGTAATTAATTAGTTATGGATTGGTTTAGTAACAATTAATGATACAATTATCTGGAATTGGTTGTATAATTAGTACGATAGGATTGTAAGGATATAGAGGTTGGATAACAGAATTTATCCCCACTACTTGTCAAAGTTGGCTCTAGCTTTGGTCCTGTAGAACGGTTTGGGGCTACTTTAGGGAGTTGCTGGCCTCCCTATGACACTTTGGTTAGGCTTAGTGCCCAACTAGGATAGCGAGATGTGTGGCTCAAGGTTTGGAGTGGATTCTTTCTTGACTGGTGGGTGAGTCATTAGTTATCTGTTGTTCAACATACATAGTGCTTATACGTGTTCACACCACCTGACGTAGCCGACACCCCTTTCTACTATGACCCTAGGGCGATGGATTGAGGTGACTTGATGGGTATTGATGGTAACACCATCATTCGCCATAACTATCTTGAATTAGTTGAAATCAAGCGACAAATGCTCCTGAATGATCACCTGAGGACAGTAATTCCATTCATATCTTTATTTAGGAGAGAACAATAAAACAAGGGTAATTCTATTATTTTAACATCACGTAATGAATGCAGAGTAACCACGGGATCACCCAGGGGTTAATTAGAGGTCATTTGAGCGTAAAAGACCAAAAAGTGGGTCTGAACTGACAGAAACAACGTTTCATGCATTTTGAGAACTAAATCAATACAGAAAACCCTAATTCTCAACCCCACTAAAATTGAAGGGGTTCTAGTTAGGTTAAAATTCATATAAATCTCATAAAATTCATATAAAAATATTCTAAGAGGTTTGGTACCTATGGTTTGACCATCTAAACCTATTTTGACCGAGAATAGAGTTTCAAACGGGATTTTGCCCTAATTTGGGCTTCTATGTAATTTGCTCAGTAAAACATGATCAAAACTCAAATCCAAGTTCACCATTAGATTCCTTGGGTCTAAATTAGGTTAAAACTAAAATTTGGGCCCAATCAGAGTCCATGTTGATCTAGTATGCAATTTAGTCCCTAAGATCTCTATTTTTCACCTTCAACCCCCTAACTTTCGAATTTATTGTGCTCAGGTCCCTAAGTTCTTCATCTTCTTCATAGAAACACTCTTGCCGCCATGCAAAGTGTGAATGGAACCTCCACCCAAACCCACAATCTTTGATCGTGGATTTCACACTCATTTTGCAAGCAAATCTCTCCAAACTTGGAGAGGTTATGCCTAAGGAGATCCTCTTCATGAAAAACCCAATCTTAGGCTCCCATATTGAGCACAGAACTCTGGCAAGCTCCAAGAAATCAAAGCATCATTTCCAAAAGGGGTTGGTCCAATTTGAGGTTTCCAAGGAATTGAAGCACAAAGCCTTCTTCTATAAGAGTTCCTCTAGCACCCCGCATACTTCCAAGTTGACTTCAGGCCCAGAAACCCTTGTTCTTCCCTTCTCCAACCACCCACCGGCTCAACTTCGACAACCCTCCTCGACATCTTCCTCAGACTGACCAAAATTCAAATTGGCCCATCCCACTTCTTCCTTACCTTCCTCCGCTCCTCATCAGTCAAAGCAGGGGTTGCCTCGACCCTTCTTCCTCACCGCTCACCCCACCAGAGCACCCTTTGTCCTCAGTGTCAACCAACCATAGCCGACACCAAGTCCCCCTTTTTCATCTGTTAGAGTAGGTCTACTCTCTCCTCTACCTCTCTAAACCCTTCCTAGCTCCTTGTCTCCTCGATTCAACCAATGAACCACGATCTCCCCCTCCATCTTCCTCGACTTTGGCGACACCTCCGACATGGTGGCTACACTACTATACACACCCAAACGCCATGTCGTCACCTCCAAAAGCTTCGCCTCATCTCACTCACCAAAACCCCTCAAGAAATTCCACCCAACACACATTCGATCACCCCTACGAGCAACCCACCTCCCAGTCACCTTAATTGTCACTATCCGGCCAACTCGCACCCTCACACACCAAATCGCCGCCATCAACACACTCAACACACTCCAGTGATCCTCGTGAACATTTTAATTGGGACGTTAAGCCCGTGTTTTATGTTACAGGTCCTCGCCAGATTGAAGCTTCTACTCCTTCGCCGTCTGCTGTCATTCATCGTTCCCCCACCTCTCTTCCAACTCTAGGCTCAGTGGGAGACCACCACGAATTGACCTACAATAGCAATTGAAGGGTGCAAAGCTGCAGTGTCAATTGAAGGAGAGTTCAACCATATCTTCACACAAAGATGAAGGGTACATTTTGTGCCACATCATAAACAAGGAAGATAGAAATGCGTATAAGAGGAATTCCTCCCATAGCCTCCATGGCCAAGACAAGTAGGTCGGGTCTCCTTTCACTCTAAGCCCTCACACCTTGCCTTGCTCTCACGCCTACGAGTCTGGTCCTGCTACCTAACTACCTGACTTCCCTATGCCTAATTCTGGATTGAGAAAGAGAAAGGAAATTCTGAAAGGGAAGGGGGGAGATTTTGCATTGGGATACGTGTGCATTCCTCAAAGTGTGTGCCCTATGTACCAACACTTAGGCAATTCTGAGATAACCTTGTGCTTGGGTTGAGGCTGGTAGTCCGTTGTGCCTTGTGCTGCTTGGAGGCACCTAAGGCGTTTGACATTGATCCTGACCTCTGAAAGTGGTTGACTTGACGCATTGTGGAGATATTTGATTCTCTGCTTGATTGTCGATGATCGGTTCATACTAAAAAGGGATTTTAAAATGTCATTGTTGTAGTATGTGCTATAAATACAAACTGTTGTCGCACCAATTTTATTTATATACTTAATTTTAACTGGTTTATTCCAGGTCATTCACTAAAAGGCACTTATTGATATACATTACTCTCTAAGTTCAATAATATTCTTTAATTCCAAAAAGATTGACTTTATGTATAATAATGAATGAATCAATCAAATAATGAAAGAATGAATCAATCTTAAACACAAGAATGAATTACAATACTTGAAAACATTTACCTACAAATAAGCATCAAAAATCGTAAATAAATATTCTATATTATCTATTCACAACTTATATTAATATTACTTAGTTATATGTACAATAATGAGTAATAATATGTACTATACTAACTTAACTTACTAATAACTACAATACGATATGATGTATCTACAGTGAAGTATACTTATATACATATTATTTACATATATACTATATATATATATACATACTTATATACTATATATATGTAGACGCACACACACGTGCACACACTATGTAAACAAGGGCTCACAGGTACTAAACACTAAGTAGATTTTTGCCAATG
The DNA here is from genome assembly GCA_037157565.1 of Thalassia testudinum. NCBI lineage: Eukaryota > Viridiplantae > Streptophyta > Magnoliopsida > Alismatales > Hydrocharitaceae > Thalassia > Thalassia testudinum. The sequence goes on along the minus strand of JAZHRO010000035.1, from coordinate 54,495,577 downwards.
CCTTTCTTCTTCTCAGCTTGTTTAGCCGATTCGGTCCTGTTTTTAACCAAAAATTGGTTTAATTTGCGGGCGACCCTTTCGTGGGATACATAGCACCCATTACTACGTGAGACCAAACCTCTACTAGGGCCACCCTAGTTTTCATTAGGTGCATTTTAATTGGTTTATAGTTGGCTATTGGGTCTACACAGGCCCATGCACTGCACACATCATGCATAAGCTCGTAATAATATCAGAGAGATAGATGGAATGGGTGATAAGTTGCGCCCGATGCTTGTCTACTAGAGAAGAAGAAACACAAAATATAAAAGGCATTGCAGGCAATCATCAACTCCTTGTATGGGACTATGTGAAAAGCCTTCAGGCGCTGCTGCCTACGCACGGAGCTGTGTTGAATTGCTGATTTGGTCCCTCAATTTGAGGACCATAAATTATTATAATTTAAAAATAAATTATGGTATTTTAATGCCCTTACATAGGGCTATATAATTTTGCAATTACTTTACAAAACTAATTAGTTTTACTATATAAATAAATTAGCTAAACTTTACAATTTATACATATTGATTTATAGATTTATTTCTTAATTAACATTTAAATTACTTAATTAATGACCAAATTGACAATGAACAGTGTCAATATACATATTAAATTATTTAATACACATTTTTACGATATTTTACACATTTTATTTTAATTTATATATATATTTAAATATGCATTTTCAGGCTGTTATACATATTAATTTGGTATAAATAGTACAATACAGTATAAATGTGGTAAAATTAGTTTAAATTACTTAAAATAATATAATACAACTATACAGTATAAATTAGTTCAATAATAACTTAATTTACTACTTTATTTTAATTTAATTTAGTAAACTACCTACTAACTTAATACATTAATTATTTATTGTACATATATAATTAAATTAGTTTACAGGTATTCTAATGTACATTATATATATATAAATATGTATGTACAGTATTATTGATAAATAAGTTTATTTATAGGGGTTTCTATAATTATATAGCTTAGAGTACATATAAGTTAATTAAATTAATAGATAATCATATAATAAAGTTATATGTGATTTAAGTTATCCTAAATACTTAGTTTATTCTATAAAATACGTACATAAGTTATATGTATGCATTATATACATATTTTACATTATATATCTTAATAGCTTAATATATAGCTTATACATGCATGTATATACATAGTGTACATAGTATTGTTAAGTGCTTTTCGAGTTTTTCTGTTGTCTATGGGTTTTATAAGTTTTATAGAGGTAAGGGTTGGGAAAGAAAGAGTGAGATGAGAAATAAAAAGTTATTTTTGTTATTTAATAAAGGTAGGCTGAACCGTTGGTTGGTATGTTCTACCAAGTCGGGGGTTCAGAATACCTTAAAATTTGGCATACACTTAAAAATATACTTAATCCTACTCACTACATGTTTATTTTATTTTTTTGGAATTATTTATAGTGTTTTTATTTATTTACTATTGAAGCTCAATTTATGCCTAAAAGAGAGTTGTTCTATGAAACCTAAGGCCCTAAATAGCCTCCTAGTAGCTGGAAAAGCGGTCTATTAGTTCAGATATGTTCTAAACATGCTATGGGAGGTGTGTAAGCAATTGAACATGAATTTCAACTTAGATTTCCATTCATTGAAATTTGGACATTGGACACATGTTATAGCCGACAAAAATAGATTATCCTCAAATTACAAGCATTCAAAGGCAATTAAAAGTTATTTCAAATACATGAAGGCTTTTATACATGGTGTACAACAATGAAGACATATCAGCTATCTTAGACAATTCAAATTTAGACCACTGCCCTACTATTTGACTCCATATCAGACAACTGCAACGCAGCTGCAATTCAAGATCAACAGTAGCTGCAGCTGCTGGAATCAAGTAGTAGTATAACTATAGAAACTTGGATCTTGGTTCAGACATCTTAAACATTTTTTTTAAAGTTGCTTCACTCTAAATCCTTCAATTCAGTAAGTCTGATTGGGATTTTAGTGAATAATTATCCCAGATCAAACTTAAGAAAGTTTGATCAGAGATCAAGCATGTCAAAATTCAAATCATGATTTAAAGTTAACACCAATTTGTACCAAATTAAGGTTTGAAAAACCCATGAAAATGTAGCTGCTGAAGCAGACTTTAATCTAATGGACTGGAATTCAAAACACAACAATGAACCTTTTAAAAATCTAAGGCTTGAAAATAGCATTGAAATCACTTTGAGATGTTAAACTCTACATCAAAACTCATCATCAACATTCTCATTTCAAATCAGGGAGAAAAACATGGATCTAACACATTCCTAATGCTATAGACAGCATGAAGGAGGTGCTAGAATTAGTCCAACAAATCATACTTGAATCCCAACTATCGAAAACCTTAAGTAATACTGAAAATTCCTTAGGTTAAAAATCAGAATCTCAAAAATAAATCCACACAAAAATTCTTGGTAGAGCCTCAAAGCATCAAGGTTGATTCTCCTTGGCTCTCCCACACATTTAAGACCATGAAATTCCGAACTCATGACAAATCTGATCATGGCTCATCTGGGGAAAAATTCATCACTAGCATCATCTCAGATTCACAGCCATGTACTGAATCACACAGAAATACATCAATTCACTTGATAAAAAACCCTCCAGAACTCAATTTGATCAAAATCTTGTGATCTTGCATTGAAATCCAAATTAAAATTAGATCAAGCAAACTGATTCTCTTCAAATCAGATCAAGGGTCATTGTAAAAAATCTTAGATGAATGGGAGACCTGTAACGACCCGGTTCCCGAGTCCCTACGAGACACGAGAACCGGACCGACTCGACTAATCCCAAGACCTAGTCGTCCAACGAGGAAGTAACCAAAAGACAGTAAAATAAACCACATTCAGCATGAATATACCTAACAGTAAGAAGGTACAGCAGTAAGGAAAGAAACTACTACAGTAGGTACCACCACAACAGCAGAACAACATGTATCATATAACAAGAACTGCAGGTAAAGAAAGTACAACGGAAACAAGAACTACTCACTATAACAGAAACAAAGAGGTACAAAAGACTGTGGTAGACTCTACTGGACCCTACTCGGCCCAGCGTCCTCTGCAGCCGCTGACCCTGGCTGCTCAACACCTGGTCCTGAAAAAGGTAACGAGTGTAACACGTCAGCAAAACGCTGAGTAGAGTGGCAAACTAAACTAAAGACAACAGTAGAGTGTACAGTAGTTGTTATGTTTTATTACTTTCTTTATGTACATCTTTCAATTTTCTCACTATTTCACTTATTTCTCAGATCCTTCACTTGATCTCGAATGTCCTCGTGGGAACGATCTTGATTGCAGTCTTTTCCAAAAGTAGAAGTAGCACGTGGTGCTCTCCTAGCTGGGAGAGTCCCCCGTGGTGATCCTACCCTCAGTCAACCACCCCAAGGTCACTGACAGACGTAACGGTGACTACGGCACGCGTGAGAAACGCACAGGTAGCTAGCCCGCACTGGCATGCGGTCAGTCGTTTCCGTTAACGGGTGCGCCCAAAGCACAGCACGGAACCAGGGCAGAGCCCTCTCAGTATCAGGGGTCCAACCCCTCCACAGTAACCAAACCGGGGCCTTGCCCCTCCACAGTCGACGCACCCTCGCCTGACTACCCTGGTTTGCCCTAGTGGGCCTAACAAGTCGGTGAAGGAGGCTAGCAGAACCCCGGGGCCCGTGGGGTAGCTAGTACTCTCCTAACACTAGTAGCTCTCCTCGGTACTACATACACGAGGGCCAACAAGTCGGTACAGAGCGGCCAATCCTAACCCCGGGTCCCTGGGGCGGCTGGCCCCACTCTGCACTAAACAGGTACAGGTACTTCCCTTGGTACTGCGTACCCAAGAGACAGTACAAACTACATCTCAGTTCCATTCCTTTTTCTTTTCAGGAGTTCCACTCCTAATTCCCCGTAGGGTTCCAGCTCTTTATCTCAGAACATCATATGTTTCACTTTCCAGTTTCACGTTCTCACAATCCATGATCTCAATCATGTTCTTTATTCATAACAGGCAGCTGTTAATTCAATTTACAGGCAGCTTTATATTCCTTTCCATTTTTCCAAGACTGCAGTATTATACATTCCACTAGTTTTTCCATCCTAGGATTCATGCCACATCCTAGGATCTAGCATACAACTAGTTTTCCAGCCCTAGGATTCATGCATCACCTAGGAGCTATCATTCCATACATTTCTCATTCCTAGGATTCATGCAATGCCCTAGATTCTAGTTATGGTTCCATACTTTAACAGATTTTAAAAATAAACTTAAGCCACTCTACCAGGTACAACGGGAGTAATGGGGGCGTAATCGGGAATCCCGCGTGCCTCCGCAACTCCCAAGACCGCAACTGAACGAGGTCCTATCACAAGGATCAAACACAAGGAGTGTCTCAAAACAGTGTATAGCTACTGTAGACGGGTAGAGGAATTAATTCTGAAAAGAACGCAACTCGAATCGCGGAAAACGGAGCCTGAACGGGCCCTAAATGGGTCGAAAAAGACGATACTGTGCAAGATCAGACGTTTGGAACTTCTTCCAGACGTCTTAAAAATTGGATCAGAGGTTCAGCGTGGTTTCCCAAACGTCCAGAAGTCTGCGGGGACGTCTGTCCTATCTCCCAGACGTCCTATGGTCACCCCGGACGTCTGGATGTCACTCCCACCGTCTGGTACAACTTCCAGACGTCTGATTCGCAAAGGATGGCGAATCAGCGAACCTGCGCACAGCCAACTGCCTCCCTCAGTATGGTCAGTCGATAGGAAGGAAGAAGAAGGCGGAAAAGTCACCTTTCAGACGTCTGTATGAGCTTCCAGACGTCTCCCTCGCCGTCTGGCTATCAACCCAGACGTCTGATTCTGGAAATTTTTCCAGAATCAGGGCGCGACCCATCCTCCGCTCGCGACGCCACCCGCGTCGTACCTCGCGCGTCTGCTGCTCAGACTGCAGCAGGTCCCTCTCGGCGTCGCTCCGCGCCCCCTGCGCCCTCCGCCGGCCGGCCAAGCCGCTCCGGCGAGCTCGCCCTCACGGCAGAGCTCCGCTCTCGCACGCCGCACCTCCTCCGCACTCACTGCGGCCGCCGCTGCCGCCCTCGCGCTCGCGCTCACGCTCACTGGCTGAAGGAGAAGAAGGAGGAGACGGTGAAGACGGGAGGGGAGGCGTGGCCTTTTAAGGCCGCTCGAGGAGAGAGGGCGCGGCAGGCGTCTGCAGCCGCAGAAGAAAAAAAGAGAGGAAATAACGAATATGCAGTCTGCGCGCTCAGGCGTGCAGACGACTCGCGCATGTGGAAGATAACGGTTTTTCAGACGTCTGGATATGATCCCAGACGTCTGGTCCGACGTCTGGGCTACCTCCCAGACGTCTTAAAATACGTCCGGGGCACGCGTTCGTAACAAGACCCCTAGATGGATTTCGAGTGTAAATCCTCATGCGCTAATGTCTACCCAGGTGCGGAACATATGCATCTAGCCGCTACCCTAGACAACCCTCTCCGTGGGCATCTTGCCCGATGGCACAAAAGTTACACAGGATGAAGTAACAGGACAAGCCTCTATGCCAAATCATTCGGGCGAACAATTGAAATGCCCCACAATAGGTGATGAGAGATTCATCATGGCTTTTAAATCCCCTAATTAACTAGTTGCCCTAGTTAATTAGCTAAGAATATGTATTATTAAGGGTTAATTATAATAAAGGGGATTAAATACTAAGGAGCTTTAAAATAACATAAAAACACAAAAATAATTATCTATTAATCATAATTATAATTTAATTACTAATTTGGACTCAAATACAAAATATTTAGCTAGTTAATTAATATCTAAATTAACTTAATCAATATTTAATCTTAAGTACTTAATTAACTTAATTAACTTAACATTTAATTAAATAAAGCTAAAGAGGGTAAAAATATAATTTTGAGGCATAAATATATTATTTATCTAATTTACAATAACATATAAAAGGTTGAAAAAGAAATAATTTTTAATTATTTAGTTTGTAAATAATTTCTTTTCTAATTAGCTTTGTTTTGTTTGGTTTCTGTCTTCTTTTCAAGGATATCTTAGCAGGTATTCTCAAGAAGGAGGTGGGTTTTCTGTTTCTGTTTTTCTCACACCGCACTATGCATCCCATTGTGAGTATTCTTTTACTTAGTCTTTAGTGTAGTTTGCTTGTTGCATTTAGTTTAGAGAAATATATAAAAAAATACAAAAATACTCATTACTTCTGACTAGCAGCAGCATATATTAGACATACACTCTTAGGAGTGCACATATCTGCTAGTATTTTTGTGATCTAACTTAGGATTTATTTTACTATCTTGCATCAGCAGGAAACGCATAAAAATCGACATAGATCCCTGTCGTTCGAGTAATAAGCAAGACCATATTATTACTGAAAAAATCTAAAAAGCGATCACTCTTACTTCTTTCTATCATTTTTATAGAAGAATTAACTAAAAAGAGAAATTTTAAAACTCGTGACATTAATCTCTTTGCAAATTGCATGTGGGTTTTTATCCTTTACACCTATTGCATGCTATCACATTCACTGTGCGATCACTAGAGTCACACGAGTCTATATTTTCTATTTCTCCTCTTTGCACCTCTTAGGGCTTTGGTCGAAGATCAACAAGTCTATCTCACTACTATAGCCCCAGGGAGCCAGTAGTGAGTAGTCTTGATCCTAGACCTTAGACCTTTGAGCCTTAAGGATACGCACCTACGTAGACACATCTAGGACATGTATTTGGATTGATACTATACATGTTTGCATCACTATACTTTTTGAGTATTCTTAGGATCTTTTCCATTGAAAAGAAGAAAAACCCGCTTTTCGTGTTATTTTCTAGGTTTTGCTTGCCACTATTTTTCACAATGGCATGAGTGTACATTTGCACATTTTTTCTATTTATGCACAGGAGGCGATCCCTGAAATCGCCTCTCATATCTCCTTTGATAGGTCTACCTAGACCAGTTGCACTGAAGCAACCACCCATTTTCCCGTCTACTACTTCGGCATTTTCTGCATTTGATTCTATGGATCAAGTGCATAACCCAAATACCAAGATCCCTTCTTTTGGTCAGGGGGAGATGCCGCTTTTTGATATCCATGAGGTGCTCCTGAACCAGAACCTCAAAATGCTCGAGCAGAATCGTCAAATTAATCTGTTGATGGTTGCTCTTCAGAACCTACAAAATTTGCTGGCCGGATCCACTTGATTTGGTTCTACCACCCCATCCTAGGCCTCTACTCCGAGTCTACTACAATCCATCCAATGCACAAGTAGAGCCTAATGTTAGAATTCCTACTAGGGAGAATGACCCAGAATTAAAGCCAAACATCATAAGTCTTATCCCACACATTCACGGGTTTGCATCTAAGGATCCATTTCAACACATAGAAGATCTTAAAAATCTATCACAAACTCTTGGTCCTCGAAATCAAAGTAAGGAACTCCTACTCATGAAATGTTCTCCTTTAGCCTTAACGACAAGGCTTCCTACTGGCATCGAACAATCGCATGACCTCTCACTACTTGGGATCAACTCGAATCAGCCTTCTTGAAGAAATTCCTCCCTATAGGTCGCACCAATGCACTTAGGCGAGCTATCACGAACTTTACTCAGAACCAAGGAGAACCAATTCGTTAAGGGTGGGAACACTTTCATGAATTGCAAAGTAAATGCCCACATCATGAAATCCCTTGCTAGCAACTAATGCATATCTTTTATTATGGATTGCAAAAGAGCATTCGCAATTTGGTTGATGCCTCTTATGAAGGGAATTTCCTGAATTGTGATGAAGAATCCGCCTCAGAACTATTCGAAGGGATGGCAGAAAACTAAATCAACAACGCCTCCATGTTGCAATTCACGCAGGTTAACTCAAGTTCACTCAAAATTTGCATCAGCACAAGGGCATTCATGAGATCTAGAACCCGTCTAGTAATAAGGACTTAGAGATTATTGCAAAAAAATTGGACAAAGTCGATATCGGCGAAGCATCTCGACGAGGTCCGAAACACCATGAAGACTCTTAGACCTCTACTCGCTACGTAGAATCCCGCACGTCCACCTGTTTCGCAAATTCCCGCGAGGAGGGAATTTGTGAATAATATGGATTCTAGAGATCCATCTTCCTTGGGCTTTCTATCTACTCCTGCACCAAACCAAGGAGGGACCTTTGTCCCACAATCTTTCCTACCTCTTTCCTCACTTCCTATTTTTGCGAAAAACATGCCCTATCCTTATGATTTGAACGCTATTCAGGGCTACACACCAAGATCAAACCCATATTCTAACACCTACATCCTGGATGGCGTAATCACCTTAATTTCTCTTGGTCTGATCATTCCCAAAGGCCACCATATCTAAATCAGACTCAACAAAACCTGCCAACGCTACCATTTCAATGACCCAATAGTAGGCCCTCTCACGTATGCAGAACTACTCAAGACCAAATAGAGATTTGCAACTCGACCAGAACTTGCGAGTTGTGACTGAGAACCAATGACAGAAAGTTGAAGCTCTTGCTGAAGTCTAACGGCAATGTTCAATAGAACTGGCTAATCTTAGGGGCCAAATCACACAGTTTGCTATATCTCGTCAGCTAGGGGCTCTACCATCCCATCCAGTGCCAAACCCTAGGAATATCCAGCAAAGGTTTCACCTAGGAGGTCAACATCTGACTCAAGGACAAGTCCACTTCCTAAATCAAGTACCCTTGATTAGAATCTGAATCAGAACCCACCCTCTGTACCTCCTGACTACAAGTTTCCAAGTCAGCAATAATTACTATCAAATCAAGGTAATCAACCACTACTATCTAATCCATCTTTCCACAGCCAAGCATCTACATCTTCTCCTACTTCTTCACATGCAGGTATTAATTCTATTACAACCTGCTATGGGACATCCACTAGGGATCCAGTAGATCCACGTTTGCAGTCCCAAGACCCTAGTACATCTAGAACAGCTCCTGTTTCTACACCTGTTAGTAGTGAATCACCTGATTCCACAACCCCGGAAGCGTTGAAGAAATCTAGGAAACAAAAGTAGCCTGTTACTTTAGATGAGGATCACATTAAGATTTTTGAATAGGTACACATTAATATTCCACTCTTAGATGATATAAAGCACATTCCAACTTACGCGAGATTTCTCAAGGAGTTGTGTACCCCTAAGCATAAGCCGAAGAAGGGAAGCACTGTGGGACTCTTTGAGCAAGTGAGCTCAATTATTTCAAGTACGCTTCCTTTGAAAAAGAAAGACCCAGGTTCTCCTTTAATTTCCTGTATTATTGGGGATCAGTGCTTTGATAGAGCCCTCATAGATTTAGAAGCTTCTATTAATTTGATTCCTACTTCCCTAATTGAATATTTTGATGTTGACACACTTAAACCATTTGATGTGACTTTACATTTAGTATATAGATCCATTAAGTCACCTAGGGGAGTATTCGAAGATGTCATCATTAGAGTTCAGGATTGCTATTTTCCTATGGATTTTATTGTCTTGGTATGGAAGTTCCTGAACAAGTTAGAGATACCCCAATAATTCTAGGGAGACCCTTCTTGGCCACTGTAAAGGCCAATATAGATTCTGAATCTGGAAAGATTGAACTTAAGTTTGGGGAGAAGACACTTAAACTTGATATATTTAGATCTTCTCGAGGATTAGATTGCAAATGGATTGAGGAGATTAAATCTATTTATGTTCTTGAGGATGAACGTAGTTCCTTAGAACTAGAAAACCCTTCTCTTGATATTCTTTACCCTCAGAACAAAAACCCATTATCAGAATCTCCACTCGATCCTGAGACTATATCAAACAAATCACAACTACCTCTTTTTGCAGTAGAAAATCCTGTCCTAGACTCTGTTGATTTGACTCCAAAAGTGGAACTCAAACCATTGCCTGACACACTCAAATACATCTATCTCAAACCCGATCAAACTTATCCTATAATCATCAATGCACATCTTTCTAGAAAGCAAAAATTAAAATTGATTACAATTTTGCGAGATCATAAGAAGGCAATTGGGTGGACTTTGCAAGACCTTACTGGGATTAGCCCCAATTACTGTACTCATCGCATCTATATCGAAGATGGGGCACGACCTTCCCGTGAAGCATAGAGAAGTTTAAATCCAAATCTTAAGGAGGTTGGAAAGAAAGAAATCATCAAGTGGCTAGATGCTGACATTATCTATCCCATATCTGGTACCCTTGGGTGAGTCCAATTCAAGTGGTACCCAAAAATGCAAGACTCACCATAATCAAGACCAAATATGGCGAAACCATTCCCACATGAATTGCGAATTCGTGGTGGGTTTGCATCGACTATCACACACTCAACACAGTTACAAACAAGGATCACTTGCCTTTACCATTCATTGATCAAATCCTTAAGAAACTTGTTGGTAATAAGTTTTGCTTTTTGGATGGTTACTCTAGATATAATCAGGTTGCAATCCACTCCAAAGATCAAGAGAAAACAACTTTCACCTGCCCTTTCAGAACCTTTGCTTTCCAAATGATGCCATTGGGGCTTTGCAACGCACCCTTGACTTTTCAGCATTGCATGTTAGTCATTTTTATAGAGATGGTAGGTGAATATATGGAAGTATTCATGGATGATTTTTCAGTCTTTGGGGAAACATTTGATATTTGTCTGGATAATTTGTCAAAGATTCTAAAGCACTGCATTGAAGTGAATCTTGTCCTCAGTTGGAGAAGAGCTATTTTATGGTTCCAGAGGGCATTGTACTTGGCCATCTCGTGTTTGAGTGAGGTATCCAAGTAGATTGAGCCAAGATCAATCAAATCTCAAATGTACCTATCCCTGACTCGATCAAGGGCATTCAATCTTTTCTCGAGCATGTTGGATTTTACAGAAGATTTATACTTGACTTTTCGAAGATTGCCCGACCACTCACGAAACTCCTCACAAAAGACACTATTTTTTAGATAAATGAGGAGTATATATCTGCATTTAAAACATTGAGAAACAAAGTTACACAGGCTCCTATTCTGCAACCTCCTCATTGGAATCTCCCATTCGAAATCGTGTGTGATGCATCCGATTATGTAGTTTGAGCTACTTTAGGACAGAAAATCGAGAAAAATACTATAGTGATTTACTATGCTAGTAAGACATTGAATGATGCACAAGGGAATTATATTGTTACTAAGAACGAATTGGTAGTGATAGTATTTGGATTAGAGAAATTCAGATCTTATATCCTTGGATCTCGAACTATTGTGTACTATGATCATTTAACAATCAAACACCTTTCTAAGAAGGACATGAAACCTACGTTGATCAGATGGATCTTGCTTTTGCAAGAATTTGACCTAAAAATTCATGATAAGGTGGGACGATAGAATGTTGTTGCCGATCACCTTTCCCACCTTCCTTCCGAGAATATAAAGGAATCTCCACCAATCATAGAACATCTCCTTGATGAACATCTGTTGACTATATCTTCTAATCTTCCTTGGTATGCCGATATCGTAAACTATTTGGTTACACATCAATTCCCATCTGACTGGGACTGGAATCGCAAATCACGACTCACATCAGAAGCCAAATACTATTTCTAGGGAGGTCCATATCTTTTCTGACTCTGCAATGATCAAATCATCAGGTGTTGTGTTTCCTCTTCTGAGATTGACTCTATCCTATCTTTTTGTCATAACCAGGCTTGCGACGGTCATTTTTTTGGTTGTAAGACCGCTGCAAAAGTTTTGCAGTGCGGGTTTTACTAGCCCACTCATTTTGCAGATTCGCAGACATATTGTTAGGCATGTAGTCACTATCAAACTCTTGGTAGCATGTCACGAAAAGACATGATGCCTCTGAATCCGATTGTAGTATGTGAAATCTTTGATATTTAGGGCATAGATTTCATGGTTCCATTTCTGTCTTCTTCTGGCTTCAAGTATATTTTACTCGTAGTTGATTCTGTTTCTCGTTGGATTGAAGTTATACCCACACACACAAATGATCATAGAGTTGTCATTCCTTTTATTTAGAATCATATCATCTCTCATTTTGGGGTAACATGTACCATCATTTCTGACGACGGAACCCATTTTAACAGCACCCACTTCACAAATTTACTTAGAAAATATGGGGTCATAAATCGTATTGCTACACCTTATCATCCCCAAACCAATGGGCAAACCGAGGTCTCTAATCGGGAGATCAAAAAGATCCTTCAAATGACAATACGACCCGATAGGAAGGATTAGTCTTCCCATTTAGATGAGGCTTTGTGGGCTTATAGGACTGCTCACAAAACACCCATAGGCATGTCACCATACAGACTCGTTTACAGGAAACCCTGCCATCTTCCCGTAGAAATCGAACACAAGGCCTATTGGGCAATTAAAGCCTGTAATCTTGACCTTACAAAGGCTGGTGATCACCGTACGTTACAGCTTAGTGAACTTGAGGAACTCAGACATGATTCCTATGAGAGTTCTAAGCTATATAAGGAAAAGTTGAAAGCCTTCCACGACAAGCACATTTCCTGCAAATCTTTCGCATCTGTTCAGAAGGAGTTACTCTTTGATGCCCATCTGAAACTCTTCTCCAAAAAACATGGGTCCAAATGGACAAGTCCATTTGATGTAGTTAGAGTCTTCGACAACAGAGTTTTCTAAATCAATGAACCCAACAAGGATCAACCCTTCAAAGTTAATCATCAATGCCTAAAACCCTTTCTTGAAACACATGTCTTGGGTCTTTGTTTACGAGGCGAAATCAAGTTTTAAAATTGATGCATCGTAGTATAGGTTGAAATCGCTCGAAAACAAATAGATTTTATTACTTGAAGTTTTAACTCTGAGGTCGAACATAAGGAGCAAATTGGGGTTTAAAAATCAAGAGCACAACTTTGAGAAATTGAATATAATATGCAATGAAAACTAGAGTTGTAATGCAAGAATGTAAGCACAATAGAATAAAGAAGTCAATGTATGAAGACAAGCACAAAAAATGGATGTCTGATTTGAAAATCAGACATCATAAACTTATGGATGCTACATTGCTTTATTTCTTATTTTGCTCTCTTCTCTGATCTTTGCCTCTGTTCTTCTCTTGCAGTTTCCTTCTTCCTTCTCCTTCTTTCTCTTCTTCTGCTCTCGAGCCTGTGCCTTAGCTTCTTTTCCTTTGCCTTTGGCTTCTTCTCTTTCTTCTTCTTCTTCTTTATTTGGCAGCTCATCTTTCTTCTGCCTTCAGTTCCTTCTCCTTCTCTTTCTTCTTTAGCCCTTCAGCCTCTCTGACTTAAGTTATCTTCCTCTTCAACCTTGCCTTCTCCTTCCTTAGCTTTCTCTGGCCTCTACCTTCTTCCTCGGCTTCTTCTTCTTCTTCTTTCCTGCAAAAGCAAAACCTACCCCTACCCGTGCATGCTTTCTCTTCCTCTTTCTCTCTTAGGCTCATTCTCCTAGAGTCGCTTTCTCAGGTAATCGGGTCAGGTACGCCTGGGACCAGGCCCACCGGCATGCAGTGGTGGGCGAGGAGTACAAGGTCGGGTATACGGGTCGCACCAGGTCCAAGGAGGCAAGGTCACGGACGAGGCGATGAGAGGGTGAGTGGGACCTCACCCAGTGGTCAGGAGCTGATAAGGCCACTTCACTTTTTCAAATTATTCCACTGCGGTGCTTCAAGACTTTCCGAGGTGGGACTATCTTCCCACCTCCCTTCGCGTGCGTCCAGAGCAGGTGTCTTCACTTGATTGTAGCAGCTACTGAGGTCTTCGTAGCCAATTGCTTGTCAGGAGCTGTGCGTAAGAGGAGTCCACGCAACCTGGGGCTATGCACCTAGAGCAGGGAGACCTGGAGCAAGCTCACAAGCAATGTCCTCACTTACGTCAATGGCAGCGGACCTCCAACACCTGTCAACATGGAAACGGCCTCGTGGCCTCATCAGAAAGCTCAGGAAGCATCGCCGAGACACGGCGAACGTGTTGCGGGGGTCAGCGTGGGGCTGCCGGAGTGTGCATGCCTAGGGCACCCTGTGTGCATGAGAGTGGGTGTGTTCGGGGGGTGTTTTGGGGGCATGGCGCGGTGAGTGAAGTGAGAGTTTATGATCGGTGGAGTATTGAGGAGCTTATGGGGTGGTTGGCGAGGTGGATGGAGGTGTGGAGCGGTGAGAACGCCCCGCCAAAGGTCTAGTCGGAGTTGGAAGAGGTGATGGTGATTGCATGCGTCAAGGGATGTTTTCAAGAAATAAGGAGGGAAAAAGAGTTAGAAAGGTGAAAGGACTTAGCTGGCCATAGAGAGATGAAGGGGAAGGCAGAGATGGCGGCCGGCTTGTATTGCCGTCACCGGAGACAAAGCACTCAGTGGGGGGAGGACGGCGACGACGAAGGGGTTGTAGAGGCGTTGGTGGGTGTGGCGCGACGCGGACGAACAAGAGGAAGAGGACCCAGCCACTGGTATTGTGGCTAGGCGATGAGGGAAAGAGAGGGAGGTCGTCAGAGCTTGCTGAGCCACTGGCCGAAGGGGGAAGAGTCGATATAGAAGGATTCTCTGGCCAATTTCAAGCGTGGAAGATGCGGAGGGATTTGGGTATGCTTTTATAGGCCCTGGAGGAAGGATTTGTGCTTGGAAGCCAAGCTTCCAAGCACGGCAAGCTCGCCAGAGATGGAAGGTTGAAGGAGACCCGAATCTCTCATGCATTCGCATGAGAGATTGGGTACCAAATAGAGCCTCAAATTTGTTCATACTGGAAGAGATTTCTCAGAGAATCTCCCTTTCAATTTTGAAGGGGATTCTCTAAGAAATCAGAGAGATCTTGCCCTCGAAACCTCGCCGGAGTAGGATTCCCTCTGCTATAATGGAAAAGGAACCTAATTACAAAGAATGAAGACAAAGGTAGGGGGATTTCTATAGAGGTTTTCAAAAGATAGGGGTAGAAATGTAATTGGGCTGACCTGTTTGCAAAGTAGGTCAAGGTAAATTTCCCTTAGGTCCAAATTTTGGTACAAACCTAATTTGAACCTAAGGAATCCAATGGTGAAGTTAGATTTTAGGTTTTACCACATTTGACTAAGCAATTTATGCAAAAACCTAATTTAGGGTAAATATTTGACTGAGACCCCAATTTAGGTTAAAATAGGTTATAAGGGCCAAATTGAAGGTTCTAAACTCTAGAGAATATTTTTCCATGATTTTTAGAGGATTTAGGTGAATTTTATCCTGACCAGAATCTTATTAAATCAAGTGGGTCTGTTTTAGGGTTACAAGAAGTCATTTAATTCCTAGAATTCACATGAACCCTTTTCTGTTTGAACCAACCCACTTTTTATCTTGTTAAGACCATTTGACCTGTGTTTAGCCCATGAGAAATCCCGTTGTTGTACTGCAATGGTAAAATTATAGTTTTACCCCTTTTTCTTGCTTTTCCTTTTTTCTTGCTTTTATCTCAGAATGGTTATTCATTGAGTTATGACCTCCAGTTGGTTATATAGGAGCTTTTTGTTCTCTTTTCTAGGTCAAAATGAGCTAGTTAAGGCTCATGATGGTGTTCCCATCAGTCTTGTTGGAGACTACCATACGCTACATTAATTATCTAATGTTTATGCCTAGCTGAATGTGTAAAACTTAGCATCCATCCATCCACACTTGTATATAGCTATTTCCAGCTTCCCACACTTTTCTCTACCTATACACTTGAGTCTACACCTTATCTGTCACTTCTTTATCTGTCTTACTCTTCACTTAGTCTAACTGACCACTCTGACTTTTGTCAGACTTGAAATGATCCACACAGAGATCTTTGATCTCCTCTATCCAACTCCTTCCGTCACCCTATACTAAGTGAAGTGTAGGGTCTTTTTCACCGTTCTTACAATGAGGATATTGTAATACTTTGGCTTGGGGGTGTGCGAAGTGAAATATTAATACTCTAAGTGTATTCGTAGATAAAAGAGAAAATTTTAAAATTTAAAATACAAAAATACCTAAAAATTTAAAAAATTTTGAAAAAATTAATAAAAATTAGAAAAATATATAAACCATAAAAATAAAAATATGTAAATATAAAATTAAAAATGCATAAAATGATAAAAATAATAATAGGGGGATTTTTTAAGAAGTGAAGAAGAAAACATTAACGAAATAAAAAAATATATTTAAAAATATTTATAGTAGTAATTAAAGAGCTTAATTTTTCTTTTTAGGTCAGAAACCAAAAATATATCTATTTGTAAATAGTGTATACTTAAAGAGCATTGAATCCTTACTTGGACTTTGGCTTAAATACCTTTTCAAAACATGTATTTATTTTGCAAAATTTTGAACAGGATTTCTTATGAGTTAGAGTCTGAAACCCTATAGGATCTGTTTTTCCCACTCTTAACTCTAAAACAAACTAACTAAGATGTATTAAGTTTTATGAGACTTAAATTTTGAAATTAAATTATAACTTTCTGGGTCAACTAGACTAGGTTAAATCTTTTTATTTTTGAACATCTGTTTTTACCACCAAGTTGAGTAAAAAGACTAGATACATAGAGTTAATTAAGTAAAGAGTTGGTAGAATTCTTAGCCATAAGGTCTATCAGGTAGTTAGCTTTATCAACCGAGGACATTCGAGTAGACTTGGCAAGTTGCGTCTTGATAGATCCTGTAGGAGGATACTAATGGTTTAAGGGACCAGAGAGTGAAAGGCTTTATTGTCCACACTCTGGTTTGAGAGCTAAGTAACCTAACGTCCATAATTCACACACATTAGAGTTGTCTTGTTGGCATCTAAGACCGCGAAAATACAGAGGTTAAGAGATTGATTCTAAATCCTCTTTAGTCCAAGGATTTCCACTAGGCGGCTCTTGAAAGGGTGAAGGATGAGCCACTCACCTAGAAAAAGGAATTGGAGTATTATATTAGTAAGAAAATGAGGAGAAAAATAAAAAAGGAAAGAAAAAAATTATATACACCCTGCAGTTAAGCATCTCGCTACAAATGGATGCTTATGCAGTTTTATCCACCAAATAAAGTATCTTGGTACAAATGGATGCTACCCTTTCCTCCTTAAAAAAAAAGACACCTCGCTACATATTGGTATTTTAACCTATAGAAAAAGATTGAAAAAATACGGAGATAAAATTTTGGAATAATAGACCCAGTGGTCCACCGGGGAGATATACATAAAAAGTATTGACCTCGAGATAGAAAAATGGTGAGGAGAAAGCAACCAAATCTGAGTAAGGCCAAGCCTTTGCTTGAATTGGAATAACCAAGATTGGAAATTGATGTCTTAAGATCTGCATTTTTACAACTTCAGATACCTTTAGGACGAGTCTATTCATAAGCACGGATGCTTTAAAATCATAGCTACTGAACCATTGCATTGGGTAGTGAAGCCTAAGAAATCAGGTTTTGGAGACTAGCGGTTGAAGCCTAAAGGAGATAGATCAACAAAACCCTAAGTCTAGAAGTCTGTTCTTGGTGTTATGGGTCAGCTATCTAGGGATTTCTACCATTTCTAAATTTGGTTGATTAAAGGGTGTCTAGTTAATTTGCAAAAACTTAGGCTGATAAGAATCGGATTTCACAAACCTAAGGATTAAACTTATGTCTATTGAATTTTTAGGTTGTAATTTAAATTCCAATCCTTGAGTTTTGTTTTCTTAATCATCTTGACCTCTTTAATTTTAGGATTTAGAGTGGATACAAAGAATAAACAGGTTTTCAATGTTCCGACTTCAAAAGAAATTCCCATTAAAGTTCTATTTTTATGAATACGTATTTCTGAGAAGTATTTAGGGTTTTGAGCACATTGCAAATGGATTCTTGCTAATGCTCTATATATTTATAGATATTTATTTAAAATATAATTTTTTTAAAAAAATGTGAATATAAAAATTCTAACCTAAGCATTCCTCTACTTAGAGTTATTTATAATTATTTAATCAACCTGGTGCTTAAAACATCATATTTCTTAGTTAATTTTGCTAGGGACTAGCAAAACTTTGGCTTGGGGGCATGATGAGAGACTCATCATGACTCTTAAATGCCCCTAATTAACTAGTTTCCCTAGTTAATTCGCTAAGAATATGTATTATTAAGGGTTAATTATAATAAAGGGAATTAAATACTAAGGAACTTTAAAATAACATAAAAATAAAAGAATTAATTATCTATTAATCATAATTATAATTTAATTACTAATTTTGACTCAAATACAAAATATTTAGCTAGTTAATTAATATCTAAATTAACTTAGTCAATATTTAATCCTAAGTATTTAATTAACTTAATTAAATTAATCATTTAATTAAATAAAGATAAAGAGAGTAAAAATGTAATTTTGAGGCATAAATATATTATTTATCTAATTTACAATAACATATAAAAAGTTGAAAAGTAAATAAATTAAAATAGGCTTTAAATGCCTCTATTTACATTTAGGTCCTCAGGTTTTTATTCAATGAGTCCTTTTATTAATTATAGGTCCCAAGATTTTCTTACACTTTAGTCCCTGTGTATGCCGTCTTCTTCCTCTTCTTCTTCTTTATCAGCTCTGGACGGCCGATGACAGTCAGTCAGCATATCACCTGATCATCGTACATCTGGTGTTAGAATGCCTTCGTCTCTGCTCTGGAGCTTAAGCTCACCACCACCAACTCATTTGACGGTTTGGATTAGTCCCTAATCCAATTTTCCCTAGGCATCTAAGCTCACCGGCATTGGCGATGATGCTGGTCATTAGGATGTATCTACCCTATTTCCCATCCAGGTTCAGCCCCCTTCTTCACCACCGATACCTATAAATACTTCCCTACCCCTAAGATCTAGGGATCGACCCCCTTCCCTCTACTCCACATTGAGGTCAGTCAGTAGGCTTCTTACACAACTCCGGCATCTTCGTTCTCCTTTCTCGAGCGCTACCGCCGAGGAAGTGCTACCTCTCTCACCTCCTCTTCCTCTCCTTCGCCCTATTAGCGGCATTGGAGAGCCCCACTTCTCTTATTTCCTCCGTTTCGATCGATCGAAGCTTCTTCCCTCACCCATTCTAGATTTCGATCTCGTTCTCTCTCTACCAATGGCGAGACCCCTCTCCTCCTTCGTCCAGGTAACAGTAGATTAGCTAGGATTTAGTTTAGCTTAGTTAGGTAGTTAGTTAGTGTAATGCTAGCTTAGTTTTCAAATTGTCTTCCTCGACTCCGGCGAGATCAATTCTAACCTCGCCAGACTCTGTTTCACTGTCCTTCACACTTGAACACCTTCCTTATCCCTTCATGACTCCATTCCGCTTCTGTTCCCTCACTTTTATCATCTTATTCGCCTAATCCACCTCCACCGTCGAACTTCGCTATCCGTGGTGGAGGTCTACAGCTTAGAACACCTCCATTAGGGGCCCTCCACCACTTCTCCATCACCTCAGGGCCTGATCAACATCTTAATTAGCCTAATTAACACATATATAAGAAATGCCTAAATGCACCTCAACCTCTTGAGCTCACTATGAATGGTGACACAGGAGGAGTTTTTATCACCTAAACACTCACTCATAAGCATCGCAAGACTCAACTGAGTCTTTCCCTCACTCAATTGAGTGAGAGGATTAATCTGGAGTTCATGCGAACTTAAAATCTTTTCTAGATGAATTCATGATAAATTATTTTAATCAATCATTGTTTAGGGTAATTGAAGTATGATGTAAACACATTTATTGAGGGTAAAATGTCTATTCATGCATGTTCCTAGGCTTAGATTTGCATTTCATGTTATAAATATTACATAGCATGCATCATTCTGCATTTGGAGTAGTTATATATAATTTAGGTTAATTGTATCTTTTTGTGGTCAGTAGAGAAGGGTATTTATTTCAGAGCCTCGGATTGATGATCCAACCATACAGATCTGATCAAGACGACGATCGAAGTCCAACGCCTCCAAAATCACCTCAATCGGAGTTCTGTAGCACCATATGCAGTCCAAGGAAGATCAACAGCCAAGGGACTAGGTGACATAATTCGAAGCTTCAAATGACAAATCCGACCGTGCGGATGGATTCGGGTCGACTATCGCAGCCTAACGCGTGAAAATCGATTCAATTCGACCTCTATAGCAGCCCCTACAACGAAAAGAAGAGGGACGACCCAAATTACACCACGTGGCACAGCCCAGGCCGCCCATGCGCATCCATTCGCCACTGCACGCGCGCAAGAGCCCGAGTACGCGCGCATGCGGAGGCACGCATGCACACAGCGCAGCGCCAACGAGTGAGTGTGAGCACGCGTGGCAAAAGTGGGGACAGCGCAACACTAGCGATACATGAGCTAGACTTACAGCGATGCATGAGCTGGACTTACAGCGACGCTTACAACCATCGCTAATTCTTCGCCCGTCAACAAAGGCAGTGTGAGCGTGAGCGAGCATGAGCTGTCTATAGCGACTCTTCTAGCGACGGTCTGGAGATCACTAATGGTCCCATACCTATTTTTGCCTCTTCTCCTCCACTATAAAAGGACCTACACCCCCTCCCTTCCAAGCCATCTCTACCTACTCTACTCCCACCTACTCCCAAGCTCTAGCAATCCTACCAACTCTCTGTTAGAGCTTGCTCTTAAGCTCCCAAGCCTCCTATTAGTATAGTGAACCTCTACCTCGCCAAATACTCCTCCAACTTCCCATCCCCATTCATAGGTCACCTTGGAGCTATCCTCCCACCTCCATTCCAGTAGCAGATCATCTCTGCCTTCTCACCTCCATTCCGGAGCTACGCTGAAGCTTTCCTCTACCCAACATCCTCCTACATCGCACCTCCGTTGTCCTGCTCCTCACCTCCTTTGTCCGAGCTTCTGCCAGGCGCCGTCGTCTCGCCGAACAGCCGATTCGAGAGATCTCTTCTCACCTCCCTCTCTTTTTATGCGTTCGTAAAATATTGTAATAGACATTCATGATATATAAAATATTTGTTCCATAGCTCATGTAATTTATTCTGCTTGTCTTCTTCTTACAAAAACACAAAAAAATAACAAAACCCAAAAATACCAAAAAGAAACAAATCGAAGCGCGGTTTTCAATTAAAGTAAACTTCGCCTCCCTGTGTTCGACCCGGGACTCCCTTAGAGTTTCGGTATAAATTTTATTTGATCACAAGTTTTGCAACTACGACAACGGGTTACTTGTAACCCTGATTTCTAACTCGTGAAACCCGTGCGATCAAAGTACTTCTAAGGTTCCTTGTGACTTTAGGATCTTTTAAGACCTTTCTTGGTCTGTTCTATAGAGTTTTTAACTCCAATCACCTATTCTTGAGTTCACCGAAGCTCCAGCGAGCTCTAGCAACCCTATTCCTTAGCTTCAACCATCAAATCTTCTTGAGAAGCTCCAAATCACCTAAATAAAACCTAAGGATCAAGAATTTGTGCTTAGACTTGTGTTTAATTGATTCTACCTATCTGTTAGAATTTGTCTTCTCCAACTCCGGCAGAGTTGGAGAGGTTTAACCTTTGAGATTCTAAGCTATTAAATATGTTCAAAAGCATTCTGAGAACCTGGGGAATCCGTTCTAGGTCCTAATTAGGTTTGAAATCTTTTGATTCTTTCCACCGAACAAACACCTTTTAGATCTCAAGCGGCGATGCCTGAGAACATCTTTAAGTACGTCAAAACTCCAATTTAATATGCTGAATTAATTCTGGAGGATGATTGGAAGCTTTTCGTCACTTCAATTTGGTTTGTAAAGCCTTAATTTTAAAAGTCAACTCTCAAGCCTTCTAGGTCTAATCTGAATCAAAATGAATGATTAAGTCTCTGATTTAATGGATTTAATTGATTCTGGGGATGATTATGAGTTTGTTTAGACTAATTTAAGTGGGTTTAATTATGGTTTAGTTGTTATTTGTGTTAACTATGTAGTTTGGGTTGTTAGAGAACTTAAAACTATTTTAGAGGATTTTGTTGAGATTTTAGTTCAAATCCTGCTCGAATTAGTTATTCCCAACCTGTTGAATTAATTTAGATCCTTTTCTGAGGACTTCCTCTTTCTGTTGGACAATTCTGAGCTCAAATCAGAGTTCTAAAGCTTTCAACGAAACTTTCTATTAGACCTGATAACTCTTCATTGCAGTACACTCCAACATGGCTGAGCAACCATGTTCATCACTCAGATCTGTGGATCAAATCTGATCCAAATCTTAAATTGAGGCTAAAATTGTATAGAAGACCTTTAGGGCTTTCAATTGAGCTCTTATACTCTCAATTTTGATTAGCCAATCATTTGGAATCTTCATTTGAAGATCCAACCTGTCGCAGCATTGCATAGAGGAGGTGTGTCGAACTTAGTCCCACCTCAGGTAAATACAAAAGAATGCCATAGTATAATACAATTTTGTGAACCCAGCGCTTCAATCGACAGCGTTGGGCACACAAAACCAAACCTTACATCTAAGCCGATTGGGCACGTGCGTTGCATATCCATGTATGTGTGTGCGGGCGTGTGCTTGCGTGTGTGCCCAAGTGGGCGAGAGCTTGTTGGGCCTATGATGGGCCTAGTACTGTGTATTGGGTCGCAAAGAATTAAAATCCACCTAAAATAAACTAGGCCCAGCTCATTAGGGTCTGGTCCTACCCCACTGGGGTGCTGTGTATCCCTGAAAGGCTGGGCTACCCATTAAGTACCTAATTTTTGTTAAGTGAAGAGATTAATGAGTAAAATGAGTGTTAAAATCGGCTAAGTGTGGGAAACATTGAGTGCACAGAGAAATTAAAGAAAAGGAAGGAGTTAAGCTCGTAAGCTTAAGAGAGAGAGAATTAAGGGAAGGAAATTAGAGAAGAAAGATTAAAGAGTGAGAAAATATGAAAGCAGAGAGCCGAGCAAGAGAGAGAGCACACAAGAAGAAGAGAAATAAAGAGAAGAAATGGATGAATTGAGAAAGAGAAAAGAGGAGACGTCTAAAGCTTGAATTAGAAGTCTAATTTCATTTTTTTAAGTCATCTAACTTCTTTTTCAAATGTCTGATTAAAGGCTGAAGCTGTTGTAATATATATTTTTGAGTTTTAATTGTTGTAAAAGGCATGTTAAACTCTTGTAAACTTTTCTTATGCCTTATCTTTTGAGAGATCACTTGTAATGAACATTCTACTTGGTTTTAATTGATAAATCTTTCTTGTATAATTGTTTCTATTAAATGGAATATTGCATGCTTTAGTTGTTAAATTTCTTGTGCAATTATTCATGTGCTTAAAGTATTATAATTATTAATCTGATTGATTAAATAGTTAGTAATTATGCCTTAGGAATTAATGGTGAATTAAGTTTACTATTATGCCTCCCAGTGAATGACCTGGACTCAACCAGTTAAATGAACTTATAAAATCTCAAAATGTTAAGTTAACTTGACCCTATACTATACTCATGACACTAATTCAAGTTAACCTAAGTTACTTCTAATGCACTTAATTAAGACTAATAACCTTAATTAACTGTGTTAAGAAATAACGCATCAATAAAGATCAAGCAAAAACTTATGAAAGCAGTCCATCGGACTGTTAGGAATAGCAAATCCCAGGTGGCATGAGCTAAGGCTCATTCACCCTAGGCTCAACTAACGCCGCCTACTAAGGCTGGCACGACCAAGGGTTTATTTGCCCTAGGCTCAACTAACGCCACCTCCTAAGGTCGACATAAGCTGGGGCTCATTCACCGCCTCCTAAGGCTGGCACGAACTGGGGCTCATTCGCCCCAAGCTCAACTAACGTTGCCTCCTAAGGCCAGCATGAACTGGGGCTCATTCGCCTCAGGCTCAACTAACGCTACCTCTTAAGGCCAGCACGAGCTCGGGCTCATTCGCCTCAGGCTCAACTAACGCCGCCTCCTAAGGCTGGTAGGAGCTAGGGCTCATCCGCCCTAGTCTCAACTAATGCCGCCTCCTAACGCTAACGTGAGCTAAGGCTCATCCTCGCTAGGCTCAACTAATGCCTCCTCCTAAGGCCGGCAGGACCTAGGTGATAAGGTGTAGCTCATCATAGTTAAGATGCCCAAGTTAAGCTGCAAACTAGGCTAAACACTACATAATTAACACGGGAAATTGGTTAAGTGTGGGAAATAACAGAAATGATCTAAAATAACAAATTTATGTTAAAAAGGTAAAATTAGGTCATAAACTAAGATATTCTATTCATAGAAACAAAATGATGATCTAATTACAAATTAACACACATTTGGGTTCAAAAGTTCAAATTGAAAGTGAAATCGACTTCCTAAATGTTCAATTTTGCTTGAACATCCTAAAAACTTGGATGCATTTGGACATCATTAGGACCTTGCATTTAGAGTCTTACATTCAGGTCCTTAGTACATCAACATTTCTCAAGTTAAAAATGTTTTGGGACTCCATTGTAAGCCACTGGGGACCTCTTTGTGAATCCCAAGGACCGTTCTGTAGGACTTCTTTGCCACTAATGGGCTTTCTTACAATTGTCATACCGTTTCTAGTTAAGGGAATCTTCTAAATTTCTCCTTCTCACTTGCATCTGCCGCAGGTGCACTGTAGAGATGCAAGAACACGTAAATCCATAGCTGTTAGTGCATGAGCTCTTGATCCTATGGTCGATCCTTCATCAAAGCTTCGTAGGAATTTGCTCATAGAGTCACCACCCATCCTAGATTCCATGAAATGGTGCATCTTAAATTTGAACCTTCGCACTCACTTCTCAAGCCAATCCAACCACCCAAGCCCTAATCATCTATTTTCACCCTCATGGTGCCTTGATTCAGCTCAGCGGCTACTTAAGCACCACCAGAGCTCGTGCACATGCCATCGACTCCCCTCGTACTTCCTTAAGTTAATCATTCCTCCCTCTCTAGCACCTTCTAACCACTTCACTCGTCGCGCTTGTGATAGGGGCGTGGCTCTTCTTCATCAATTCCTCCTTGTCAAGCTGGATCTCGTAACACCAAGACACGACCATAGAGCTCCACTAGAGGGTTCTTCACTCGCTAGAGACCTTTGATAAGCGTGTTTTCGCAAGAAAAGTTAGGGTTTTGGGAAACCCGTCATCGCAGTCACAAAACTCGCTATCAAATAAAATTTACTGAAACTCAAAAGGGAGTCCTGGGTCGAACATGGGGAGGCGACGTTTGTTTCTTGAAATCTGCATTTTGCTTTGTTTGTTTCTAGTATTTTTAGGGTTTTGTTATTTTTTTGGTATTTTAAGATAAGGCTAGCTACTTGAATAAAGAGAGTAGAGTATTAGCAAAAAGAGCAATCTAAGCTAGTCTAAAACTAAATATAAAGAAATGAAACTGATATATTGAGAATAGAGTTTATTATAATTACATTAAGCAGAAATATGCTAAACAAAATTTCAAGAGAATGAAGATGAGAAGGAATCTCCCAAAGTGGATGTTTGGGCAGACAATGGCATTTGGTGGCGGCTTGAATGGAGGAGATGAGGTGCAAGAGGAATCCAGGTAGAGGGCTACTTGACCGAGCTAGGAATGGGGATGAGGCAATGGCGATGATCAACTTTCTGAATGGAGGTGGGAGGACAGCCCTTTGGTCACCTATGAAGGTGGTGAGAGGAGGGTTGAATATTTGGTTGATGGGAAGGTGTCCTACACTCACTACAGGGAAGAAGGGTTTTCACGACGGTTGAAAACCATCACCTATGTCATGAAAACCGTTGTATTCTATCGTCGCAAAAGTGTGTGTCGCGTCAGTGTATACACAATAGTTTTGACTTGAAACCGTCGTATTTTTAGACGACGGGTTTAGAAATCGTTGTCTATAGTATTTATGACAGTTATTCTACAAATTGTCATAAATAATATTTAAACAATGGTTTTTCTCACCGTCATCTATGGTATATGCAAACCATACATGACAATTCTTCACCTGTCGTATACTTGTATATACGGCAGTTATTTATTTTTTGAAAAGATGAGGGGTGCTATCAAAGACAACAGATCAGTGATATTTTATTCATGAAACAAATAAAGGAGTTACAAGGAATCACTCCACCCCTTAACAATTCTCCCACACTCCCTTATAATACTCCCAACATTCAATGAGCCCCCATTAAACAAAAGCTCATTGCGAGCATGCCACACACACTACACTAGCCCCACCATCCTTGCCTGCTCCCCTCCTTTCGTCAAAAGGCACCTCCATAAGTCATCCCACGTGGGTAGAGCATCCCCACAAATGCCCCTCTAGACATGGTCCGTTACTAGGCATGAAGAAAACAAATGCATCCTGTCATCTAATGGAAATGCACAAAGGGGACAATTTTGGGTAGGTGTTCCCATCCTTTTGGATCTCATTTCTCCGATGATAAGACCACAGTGACATAGCCATAGAAACACTTTAATCTTTAAGGGGATCTTCAATGACCAAATATTGGCGCAATCCATCTCCTCTCTTGAGTGATCCGCATTCATGGAGACCATCAACCTTTTGTATGCCTTGGCCGGTGTGAACACACCATGCTTCCACCTAAAACCATCTTCCTTGTCCACCAGTTGAAACACCTCCAGATCTGCCATTAACCTCCCTTGTTCGGCCTGAGTTCGCCCTCCCTCTTGCAAACCAGCACCTGACAAGTTCCACCTCTCTCCTGCAGTGTCCCAGTAGTCAGCAATAGAAACACTATTGTCCGGTGCAGCTGCATAAGCCCTTGGGAAAGCCTCATTTAGTCTGCCCAAGTGCGACCACCTATCTGTCCAAAATCTAAAATGCCTCCCATCCCCCACAACTGGGTCAAATTCTACCAGATTCTCTTGCATTTCCTTCCAGACAGAATGCCAAAAAGTTGATAGGCGATGAGGAGGGGTTGCCCACAACTGAACTTATGAACAACCATGTGCCTCTTTTATCAATTGTGGCCACATTTTCCCTTCATCTATTGCCAATTTACCTGCCCCTTTCAATAATAGGACATCGTTAAACTTCTTGAGGGAATGAATCCCCATCCCTCCCTGAGAGTGAGGTCTACAAAGATGTTGCCATTTCATCGGGTGCATGAATTTGCCTTCCACCTTCACACCTTTCCAAAAGAAGCGTTTCCTCATAACATCTAACCTGTTCCAAACTGCCTTTAAGGATTTGAACATTGAAAAGAAGAAAATAGGGATTGAGGTGATGACCAAGTTGAGGAGAATCAGTCTCCCTCCCTTGGATAGAAATCTATTGTTCCAGCCCTCTAGTTTAGTAGACACTTTCTCAAACAAGATGGCCTAATCACTCTTCTTTAGTTTACCTTCTCTTAGTGGTAGCCCCAAGTACCTAATTGGTAGTGTGGCCGTAGGGGTTTGTAGGATGGTTGAGATTGTTTCCCTCTCCTAACTTGGCATACCAAAACATACCAGAGACGACTTCGCGCCATTGAGCCTATGGCTCGAGATCTCCCCAAAAATGCTTACCATAGTAAAGAGGGTCTCTACCTCATCCCTCCCTCCTTCAACAAAGAAGACCGTGTGTCAGCGCACTGCTAAATTGGAGCCAATGCCCTAGAGTTGGAGATAGAGTAGCCCCTCACCAAACCTGCACTGGCCAACTTACAAGAAAATTAATCCAGTGTGTCCACGGCTAAGTTAAAGATTAAAGGGGCCAAAGGGCACCCTTGCCGCAGTTCACATTGTGGTTGCAACCAAACCCCACATGGTCTCCCAGTAACCAGGAGTGAAAAGGACGAAGTGACTATGCATCCTTTCATCCACTGGGTCCAGAGCAGTGGGAAGCCTCTCCTCTTGAAAATTTCCCACAAGTACGACCATGCAACCGAATCATACACTCTACTAAAATCAACCTTCCACATGTAAGCCTTGCTCTTTCTTTTGTGCCACCCTACCACCATCTCTTGCGCCATGATGAAAGACTCCTGGAGTGACTTGTTGGGGAGGAAAGTCGATTGCATAGGACTCACCAGATCATATAAGACTCCTTTCAGCTAGTTTGCAAGCACTTTACTTATTATTAGGTAGATTGAGTTTGAAAGTGCTATGGGCCTAAAATCTAACATTTTCTCTGCCCCACATATCTTTGGCAAAAGAAAAAAGGTATGACTTGTTCAATCTCTCCACACCTAAGTTTCCACACTGGAACTCCTTGATGACCTCCATTACATCCCCTTTAACAATCTGCCAAAACTCCTTGTAGAAAAACACTTGAAACCCATCCAGGCCTGGAGAGCCTTCAGCATTCAAACTAGACATGGCCTCTACTACTTCCTGCTTGGTAATGTTTTCAGTCAACTTACTTGCTGCAGAGTCACATACCCATGGCAGGCTTGATGCAGCCATCCTCCATCCTCCCCTCCTCGTCACCCTGGTGATTTCCTTAAAGTACTTGACAATCTCTCCACGAATGTCCTCAAAAGAAGTTAGAATCAGACCGTCTTTCTTCAAAGAGGATATGAGATTCACCCTCCTCCTGGAGCTCACTGCCATGTGAAAGTACTTCATATTCGCATCACCCTTCTTCAGCCACAGTTGCCTCGAATTTTCTCTCTAGTCCACTTCTCTCGCCAAGTCTTCAGCATGAACCGCCCCTTGCCAAAGCCTTCTCTGCACCAATTCTTCATCAGACAATAAACCACTATTTTCTCTCTCATCCAAGACATGCAGCATTGACAAAGCTTCGATCCTACGTTGG
This sequence comes from Thalassia testudinum, assembly GCA_037157565.1. Lineage (NCBI taxonomy): Eukaryota > Viridiplantae > Streptophyta > Magnoliopsida > Alismatales > Hydrocharitaceae > Thalassia > Thalassia testudinum. The sequence continues at coordinate 54,466,885 of JAZHRO010000035.1, read as the reverse complement.
TTTCTCACCACCTCAATCATTTGCCTGTACTCCTTCAACATTGACCTCAGATCCTTCAATTTCCTCGCCAATCGATAAGTTGTTGAACCTTCAACATGCTTTTGCTGCCACCAACGACTAACCATTTCTTTAAATCCCTCCTCCCTAAGCTAGGATTTCCTAAATTTAAAATAAGTACCTATGATAGATTCCTCCCTGCTATCACATAACAAGGGAGTATAGTCCGAGAAAGGTCTAGGCATTCCTGTCACAGTAGAGAGTTTGAATCTCTCTAGTAGTTCCGCATTCCCAAAGACCCTGTCCAACTTTGAAACCAGTCCATTCCCATTCCTCCTTGGTACTCATTCAGTCCAAGCTCAGACGCCAAAAGTTAGAAACCAAGGGAGGTATGGTCCACTCTTCCATTCCCTCTGTCATTCTCCAATAGAATGCAATTGAAATCTCCACCCTCGAGCCATGGCACACCATTAATATTTCCTGCCATCTAATGCAATTTAGTCCATAAGTTGGTCCTCAAGTGATCTGTACAAGGGCCATAAATACAAGAGATGATCAAGTCTTGGTCGTCCCCCACTGATTGGAACCTGCATGACACTTGGAAATGGCCCTTCGATACTTCTTTCAGAACCAGTTTAGAGGTCTTCCACCACACAGCCAAGCCACCAGACCTCCCCTATGAGTCCACTGCCCTGACATCCGCTTGGTCGCCTTGAAGAAGTGACTGCCACATAGAAGCTCCTCCTTCAATGTGGGTTTCCTGCAGGAACGTGCAGTCTATCTCCCACTCACGAAGGTAGTGAACCAATGAAGCTCGTCACACCCCGTCACGCAACCCATGTAGAATCCATGTCATAACCCTCATCCCCTAAGTTCTTTAACCCCTGCTGCTCCCTAGCCCTCCTCTCTACACTCAATATGGCTGCTATCTTCTCTTCCTTAGATCTCTGACCACTGTCGATTGTTCTTCCCTGGAGCTTGTAGGGGAAGCACGCTGCCTTACCCTTTAAGGAAGATCCCTCTTCATAGCCTGGACTCTCTAGGGTCATAAAGGAAAAGAGATCTGAACTCACCTCTGAGAAGCAGAGTTCCTTTCTCTTCTTGGCTTCTGGCCGATCTGACTCGAGGGGCCTACAGTTGTTATCAACATTGTGTGCACCAGTCCCCTCCTTCTGTACCCTTTGCTACTCATGTTGTTGTCCTTCATCATGAAGGAGAGATAGCTTCAGCCGGAGGAGCCATGAGCTTACCCCACACCTTAGTATAATCTTGTCTGGAATTGGGCCCCCCCTCAGCACCGTCACCTCCACCTTGATTGATCTCCCATCCCCTTTACAAAGGCCCACCCTTGCATTCTCTGCTAGGGCGGCAAAGCCCGCCATCGCCCCTGCCACCACCCCTCTGGTCTGGAGATGTAGAGGAAGCCCCCAAATCTCCATGGTGCCCCTCCTATTCTCTGCCCTCTATGGGGGTCGATCCTGCAAGGCCTTGTCGAAAGAGGACACCAACCTCCACAAAATAGTCTTCCCCTTGAACACTGTTGTACGGAAGCAAAGACCTTCTACGTCTAGCATGCCCAAGTCTAACAACACAAAATGAGATCCACCCAAGTGCGCCACCTTCCAATCCTGAGAAGATAAGGATAGAGATCTTACCAGGTTTTGGATCCGCTCAAAGGAAAAAGAGCCAATCATAATCTCTCCGATCAGGGCACCCCTTATTGCCATCTCCGCCGCCTTAACAACCTTCGTTTGTGGGACTTCTACATCACAAGCTTGCCCCATACCCACCGGCGGTGGTGGCAGCACCTCTGCGTTCACTCCTTGGCCCCTTAGTTGTCCACCTTCATTTGAATCCCTTTTCCCCAACCTCCTACACAAATCCTTCTCATGGCCCCACCTCCCGCATGCCAAACATAGCATTGGATATCTGCATATCGCCACCATGTGACCCCTTCTTCTGCACCGGTAACATACTATCTCGACGTTCCCTCCTCTCCACCTCCTCCAAGAGTCGTTGATCCCATGAGTCGAATGCGTGTTTGCCCTACTAGCCTCCATCCTCTCTCTCTCTGGCACCACCTCCTGGACCTCCACACACTCCAGTCATCGCCTTCTCCCCTAACCCTAGCCTCCATCCGGAGAGCTCAAGGCTTATTTATTGGTCAATCAATTATCTATACGGTGATTATTTATAAAACCGTCATTTATATAAACACGACGGTTATTTATAAATTGTCGTGTAAACCATACACGACGGTTCTTGAAACGTCTTATATTTGTATACATGATGGTTATTTGTAGAACCGTTGTGTTAATATGTATGTTTTTTTTAAATATAACATTTAGGGTTATTAGATTCTATAATCTTAGAATCTTATAACACCTTAAAACATATAGGGTTCGTCTACTGGCCTAATAGCATCATAAAATTGATTACAAGTTTCCCCACTAGCCAGATCTTCAACTCCTGCTCTCATCTCATTAAGCATTTCATCGATGTCATCAGCTTCAATGTCAACAACTGTCTCTTTGAAATCTATCGGAGATCGTCTGACTTCCTCTGGCTAATCCTCTCCATGAGCAATCCAATTAGTATAATGCTGCCACCAACCATTGTAAATCGTGTGCTCGGATACAGTGTTCCTATCATGTGAATATCCATTCAAGCACCTCCTACATGGGCAAAATATCCTGTCGAACTTGTCTCCTTGTCTGAATGACTTCCTATCGTCATGAAATGCCCAATCAAGGAACTCTCTCACTCCATTCTTATATCGAGAGTAATCTGAGTTCCTCAAAGTAATCCAAGACTTATCCATGATCTAAAAAAATGAAATAAAACCACCCACCCAATAATGATAATCTGATTTCATAACAGTGTTTGCATTTTGAGTAAAATTTTCACTTAATAGCCCATCCTTGAAGATTTGATCATAATGTTACTTGTTACATGTAACCAGTGTTTGAAGAAATTTTAGCAGCATCTCCTCACAGTTCTCCAATATACCCCCCAAGACTAACCTTAACTGCATTCCCAATAACTCCCATTTAAGAGTGCATTAGGAACGTAGATAAGATCAGTTGATATACCAGAGAAGAACAAAAAAATTACCAAAATTCCTTCAGACATCAGTTCCATGTAACAAGTAACCCTAAGTTGTGATCAAATCTTCTAGGACTCCCATTTATTCAGAACTTCTATGAACAAAGGACAATGACTCTAATGACAGGCTATAAAGACAAAGCTTCGTGAATGTAAATGAGGTATACAAACACTTTGCATTATCCGTATAACATGATCATTAGTGTCGACAGGAATGTATTTTGACACGATTATCCCCTCCCTAAACCTGTAACCTAAAGGTTAGAATACCTATTGTTTGTTCTCAAGTGCATCTAGATTTGTGCAAGTGTGCGTATCTATGAATTCATTAAAATAATAAAATTTACAATAAAAATAAATAATTATATATAAAAAAAAAGATTCTTCCTCTCTTTCCCTCATCTCCCTTCACTCCTATCTCCCTGTCTTACACTTCCTTTCTACTCTCTTTCTCTCTTCTTCCTACCCTTTCTCTCATCCTTCCTTTCCTTTATATTCTACTTTATGCATCTCTCTCCCTCTTCTTCATCTAGTGTCTATTTATTTTTCCTCTCTTTCCTCTCTTCTCCCTATCCTTCCTCTCCTCCTTCCCTTCATTAATTCATATTCTTCTTTATTCATCTCTTTCCCTCCTCTTCCTCTCCTACTCCATCTCATTTCACTTTCAAAAAAATAAATTAACACAGAAATACAATCAAATAATCATTCAAAAATAAGCATTCAAAATAAAAATAATTCATTCACAAATCATAAATTCATCAATATTCTAAACCTAACTAGGCACACCCCACATTCTAAACATAATTAAAAATGAACATTCTTAACCTACGTGGGCACACCCCACTTTCTAAACCTAAGTGGGCACATCCCACATTCTAAACATAATTAAGTGGGCACACCCCACATTAATTCATAAATGAATTAAGATAACTTAATTTCATACCTCAATAAAGTGCGTGAATCACAGAGAAGATGTCTGACGACACGAGATACCTAAATCAAATTACAAATATTTATAAGTAAATAACGAAAATAAATTTAAAAAATTAGTCAAAATTAACATTAGCTTAAGACAATTTATTTCGCAATTAGGGGGAGCAGTGGGAGGAGGAGAAGGAGCATGGGGTGAGGAGGAGGAGGGGCTAGAGATGGGGATGAGGAGAAGGAGGGCGGGTTGTGGATGGGGATGAGGAGGAGGAGGAGGAGGATAGGCAGTCTATGGATGAGGATGAGGAGGAAGAGGAGGGCGGCCTGTGGATGCATGGGAGGAAGAAGGGCTGGAGGGCGGGCTACGGATGGGGATGAGGAGGAGGAGGAGGGCGAGCTGCTGCCTGCGAATGGGGATGAGGAGGAAGGGTTGTCGGGTTTGGGCAGGAGGTGGAGGAGGTGCAGTGCCGGTAAGGAGGAGGGGTGTTGTGGATGGGAAGGAGGAGGAGGACAACAGCTGCTGCTGGAAGGAGGTGAGGGTGGAGGCAGTGCTGCTAGAAGGAGGAGGCGACAGCAGCACTGTTGGAAGGAGGAGGAGGAGACAGCTACTGGAAGGACAAGGAGGAGGAGGAGCGGTGGCACATGAGGAGGAGGAGGGGCTGGTGTTACACGTAGGAGACCAGCGGCGCTTGGGAGAAGGAGCAGCGGCGATGAGCAGGAGGAGGAGCATGGGTGGAGCATGGGGATGAGCAGGAGAAGGAGAGCGTGTGATGGAGGATGATTAAGAGGAGTGCGAGGTGGCGAGATCTCTGAGGAGGAGGACGACCACGCGAAATGTTGAAGATGACCTACAATGCACGGTGGGTCATAGGAACTTTACACGACGATTCTTGTCAAAAGCATCGTGTAAAGTTAGGTAGGGCACGCAAAATGCCGCTCGACCAAAATTCGCAATCAATGTAGACGACGGTTACAAGATCAAACCGTCGTCTATAATATGACAGTTATTATTATCACCATTGTGTAAATATATGCGAGTCCACCGCTCTTATTGCATGAGATTCACGGTGAATATATACGATGGTTTTAATGTTAACTTTTGTTTTTATAAAAATTTGACAGTTTTAAAATCATCGTCGCTAGACTCTAATATATACAATGGTTATAACGAAAACCATCACTACAAAAGTGCCACAAAATGCCATTTTTCTAGTAGTGACTAATAGGTGGCCTAAGGCTTGAGAGGGAGCTCTTGGGAGCTTTGATAGGTTTTTAGAGCTCTAGAATATGTGTGAATGGCATAGGAAGAGATGAAGGGCAATAAGGAGGTGTAGGTGGGCTTATATAGCAGTAAGGGAGGAGTGTGCTGCGGCCATGCACCAAATGCAGTGCTCATGAGACGCGCTGCGTGCACACCACTCGCGCATAGTTGCTTGCAACAAACACATGCCCGCATCGCGCTCGTGGGGCTAGTGCATCTGTGCATTGTAGCTGGCAGATGCTGGAGCATCTACAGGTCGTTGGATAGCAAGTGGATGGTGCAGATTGAGCAGAGGTCGCATGCACTTAAATTTGCATCACGCACTTGCCGGCAGGGGAAGAACATCAGTCGTTGGATTCATGATTGTGCGGCTGAAGGCACGCGTGGATTGCACCTTTGCGATGTTTGATTCCGCATGCATTGCGCCTTCACGAAGATCCAACGATGGATAGTGCGCATGGTCGTCTTAAATGGGAACCCCAGATTGTGTACGTCTGATCTGGTGTGCATCCACAAGTCATCGAGTAGGTGTCTAATCACACGTGCACAATCCTGACAGCTCGATCAAGATCAAGCAGTCCAATTTTGCTGGTGTCAAAGAGGCTGTCCTGGATCGATGCTCGAACCTTCACCTCTTCCTTAAGGAGCGGGCATGCTACCAATGGGGCAAAGCATTGCATGGTTGCGCTAAGGGCTGCTGCCTCCCCAGTTTTGGACCGTTGGATGAAGATCCAATGGTCGACATTTCATCAGACTTTCTTCCTTTGGAGTTGAGCGGCGGGTTGAGCGGTGGATTCTAAACCGTTGGATTGAGATTCAATAGCTGGGATCTCTTCTTGAGGTGTTTTGGAGGAGGCTCGTCGACGTTAGGCGATCTGGATGGTGCCAAGTGGCACCATTTGGACCGTCCACCTTTCCTTGCCTATAAAGGATGCCATGGTGCTCGGATCAAGATGATTTCTGCATTGCTAAACTGCGATCGTCGCTCTGGATTCATCCATATGGTCGGATTTTGCAATTGAAGCTTCAAAATGTCGTACCCTACCTCCTAGCCACAACAATACAAGAATTACTGTATAATTTATACACATTACACTAAATGCAGTATAATGAATGTTATGTAGTATTTATACTATGGAATGCAATGCTAGGAGTAGGAACTATCATATGTAAGCAATTTATCATGAATACATGTGTGTTTATCATACCCCCATGCTTATCATTTGCTAGTCCCTAACAAAATTAACCTAAATGCTATGTATAAAAATAGAATCAAGATTTGATTACTTAGGCAAGATTTGTTGATTGCATTAAAAAATTTCAACTAAGGAACTAATTACAAAAGCTCAACGGTGCTCAGGTATTTGCCAGAATGCAAACCACCCACGTCGTCTTATTTGAAAAGGGTAGATACATTTTTTTTTTGCTTTTTCTCCTTTTCTAATTTTTTGTGGAATTTTGGAGTTGAGAGTTTCGAGATAACTTTTACGAATACCCAACCAGCCCAAAACTATAAAAGAACTTTAATTTCTAAGCATCTTGTGAAAGTGATAAACTTACTAGGTGGTCATTAAAACAAACTTCAGGATTCTACGACCCTAGGTGACCTTAAGAATTTCTACCTAAAGGTTTATCTATCCGACTAGTAGCTTTCTCCCAACTTTTTATTTTTATGGGGTCAACACAAGGGCCAACTCAGTGTATATCTCCTGATTTATTCTACTTCATGCTTCTTCCTTAAGTGTTTTGGGAATTATTTGTGCTTTTTTGTGAGCTGGGCTCTGGACAACCGACCGATGAGCTATTACCATCGACCACTTGTGAACCATACTTGTGTAGTGAAGTGTGGCTTATTTTGTTTTATTTTTATTATTTTTTTCTCCTTTTTTTTAAAGAAAATAAAAGAAATTCCATGAAGCTAACAAAATAATTTCAGTATTAAGTATCCAACCTCCCATGCCTAAATGATGCAATGTCATCATTGTAGAAACAATGGCATGAAAAGTGTAGAGTAAACAGAATATCACCTGAATTTGTGACAATCCGGTCAGCTCCGCAGAGAGAGGAACATACACATGTGCTAAGTTTATTGCCTTTAGCTAGGCATAATATACAAACAACGAAGAAATCAAGAATTCACAAGTGTGGGTCAGCATCAGAATAAAACTATTGATTATAGGACCCACCAGTAGGTGCCCACAGATGTAGACCAAATTATGGTGCAAACCCATGGCCCAAGGTCGAGTAGTTCTAAGGTTCTAGATGAAAATCACCCAAAATCGAAGATTATTATCCTTGCGGGGCCGGGCCTACAGTTTTGTGGTGTGCAACCCAAGTCTAAAGTGGCAGACAATGGGTAGATCTGGTTCAATAAATTCAGGTATCCACTTAGAGATCAGGTCAAAAAAATAGTCAATTATACCGAGCTTGGGTTGCACGTCAACGATATCATAAGGGTCCTGATAGAAGGTAGGTGGTTTTAGGTCAACAGGAACCCTTAAATCCAAAATCCTATCTTCCCTGGAGTTAATTTCCCAAATCTTAATTTCCAAATTCCTATCCTCCAAGATCAAGTGTTTGGTTTCTAGGGTCTCATGATCATTGTACGCCCCATCAAAGATATCCAAGTTAGACAATTGTGGCTAAATCAAGATTGACTTGGGTATAATGATCTTAAAAATATCATCATTCGACTCTTTAGGGTATGGTAGAGTAATGGGGCTGCTGATTGAATCTTCCAGTAAATCAGGGTTCGGATCCTCCAAGTTAGCCCCAACAGGATCAATATCTTCAATTATTAGGCTATCAAATGATTGATCAGATTCCTTTATCCCGTTTGTCTCACTAAAATTATCTTCCTTAAGCTTAAGTGAGTCTTCACCTAAAGATTCTTCATCCTCAGAATCAAAGAATTCTTGATCCTCATTTATATATGTCTCAAAATCGTATGTCATTTCTTAGTCCATGGAGACATATTTTTCCTCACTCCCTGGCTCTAGGATCTCGGGTGAGAAAATCAATTCATTATCAATGGGTTGCTCTAGACCAACCTGGTCATCTCTGGTCTCAGAAAATGTGTCCCCACCAATAGGCACCTGAGTGGGTTCTAACATTAGCTCTCCTGAAGGGGTTCATCCTGGGAATCATCCCAAAGTTGGATTAAGGCAACCACAAATTTCATCCTCAATCTCGACAACTTCCCAAGTAAAAACTCACCTCGGCTCCTATCCTTAACATCTTGGAGCCAATCCAATAAAGAACTATTAAGTTCAATCATTTTGATCATAGGTTCCAATGTTTCAGTGCATGGTGTTGGTTGAGCTTTTAAAGATTGTATGGTGTTTCTCAAGTTAACCCAACAACCTATCTTGGACCTGGCGCACCTGAACCGAATGGTTTGGTTTATGGTTGGGTGGGTTTGGGTTAAACTAGGGTAGTTAAGAAATTGTGGTTCTTTGGTTCCTCCTTGATAGTAGGTCATTTCGGGTTGTTCAAAAAGAGGTGGTGACCTATATTCAATATAATCCTGGGGAGGGTAGGTGGTATATTCATCATATCCTTCCTGATTGTAGATCTGGTTGGTTTGATCATCAAAGGCTGGAGATCAATAATCAGTGTAACTCTGGGAAGGACAATAATCAAAATCATGATGTCTAAAGTTAAGTCCTAGACATTGAGGTTTGGAATCATATCCCCAATCAAAGTTATCCTAACTAAGAGATGGGTAATCATAAGTCGAGTCGGGATAGTAATCATCTTGAGGATAAGTAGTGGTAGGAGGGTAGGAGGAGGAAGAACATCAGCCATTGAATTCACGATCGTGTGGCTAAGGGCGTGTGCGGATCTCACCTTCAAGAAATTTGAATGTGCGTTCATCACACCTTCACGAAGATCCGATGACGGAGAGCGCACACGGTCATCTTAAATGGGCACCCCAAATTGTGTGCGTCTGATCTGGCGTGCATCCACGTGTCGTCAGGCGAGCGTCTCATCGTGCATTCGCAACCCTAACTGCTTAAACAAGATCAAGCGATCGAATTTTGCTTGCGTCGAAGAGGCTGTAGTGGATTGATGCTTGAACCCACGTCTCTTCCTTGAGGAACGGGCACACTATCAATGGGGCAAAGCACTGGATGGTCACACCAAGGGCTATTTCCTCCTCGGCTCTCGACCATTAGATGAAGATCCAACGGTCAAGATTTCATCAGACCTTCTTCCTTTGGAGTTGAGCGACGGGTTAAGCGGTGGCTTCTTTGCTGTTGGATTGAGATCCAACGGCTAGAATCTCCTCTTAAGGTGCATTGGAGGAGGTTGGGCAACGTTAGGTGATCTGGATGGTGCCCCATGGCACCATCTGGTCCGTCCACCTTTCATTGCTTGCAGAGGATGCCACGGTGCTCAAATCGAGATGATTTTCGTATTGTTGGACAGCAATCACTCCGGATTCTTCCATATGGTTGGATTTTGCATTTGAAGCTTCGAAATGTCGCTCCCCGTCTCCTGGCCACAATAATGTAGGAATTACTGCATAATTTATACACGTTACACTAAATGTAGTATGATGAATGTTATGCAGTATTTATAATATGAAATGCAATGCTAAGCATAGGAACTATCATAAGTAAGCATTTTATCATGAATACATGCGTGTTTATCAACCTCCCTCCTTTCTTCCTCCTTAGCTGCCGACTTTGGATCCAGGGAACCCCATTCTTCTTGTTAGATAGATTTCCCTACTTTCTAGAGGAATTTAGAGTAGCGATTAGTGTAATTAGATTAGCTAGGAGTAGATTAAACATCAAATTCAGTGATTGATTGGTTTGGATTAGAGTTAGATTAGTTTAGAGTGCTTTCACCCTCTCTGATCAATTCAGATCAGAGAGAAGATTTCCCGCTTCCACTTCAACTCACTGATCTCCCTCTACATCACATTGACCACGTTCACTGATTTCCTCGCATGTTTTTTGCCAACCACCCACTCATCAAGGCATCAAATTAAATCTAATGCACTTAAGCATTCAGATCTAATTTGAGCACCAAACTTCATATGAGGATCACTTCATTCATTCCATCTAACCATAATGGTCCTCACATGGTTCTAAATGAAGTACTCTTGGTTTGAAAAATCTAAGAATTTGGGATTTAATTTTAATGGATTTCATCGAATGATCAAAACTCTCTCTTCGTGTTGTCTATGGCACAAGAGAGAGAGTAGATCATTTTCCCTTGGTTTTTGAGCTTCTATCGAGAATGGATGAATCCCAAATCTATTAGAGAAGATTTGAGACGCTTGTGATTTGTATTTACCGCAATTGAAAGCCTAATGTGCATCCCTATCTTACATTGTCTATAATGTAAGATAAGGAGCATATTAGGATTTCAAGGATTTTTTAGGGGAGATTTATCTGAATTCCTTTTGGTTTTCAAGAAGATTAGAGAGTTTTCAGATGGCTCTTGTGTGATTGATGAGGTGTTTGCTGAAGATTGCATTACTTGAGTTTGTTTTTGAATGGGTTTTCGTTTCTTGAACATGTGATTTTTTATTTTAAATCTCCCACATCAGTACATAAAAGATCTGCCCAACAACTACATTATTTGGGATTAATTTCTGATTTCAAGTATTGGGGTCAGAGATTTCTTTCAGGAAGGTTTCATTACCCAATTCAATCTTTTCCTATTATACTGTCCATAGTGTGAAAGAAAGATTAAATTAGAGATTCTCTCATTTTATGAGCTTTGATCTGAATTTAGGTAAGTTTTACATCTAAAATGGAAGATTTAATGGGTTAATTGCCTAATCTGATTTGTTTTCTCCACTATCTATAGTGGAAGGAGACAAGCAATCAAGGTTATTGAGACAAAATGCAGATAATGATTCAACTGGAAACATTTTCAGATATTCCATAAAGTCTGATTCAAACTTTTTAGGCTTGAGACAAGGTTGCAGTAGCATCAACTACAACTGAAATAACAACAACAGCAATAATTAGCTACTGAAATTGAGTAGTAGCTATGTTGTAGGTTTGGAAGAGGTGATATTGAACTGGGATTTTGAGGATTAAATTAGCTTATATGTTATATAGTGCTACAAGTTAATGTACAAGTTTTCATGTACCTAAAATGAATTTTAATTTAATTGATATTCTTGTTTATGCACATTTACTTCATTGTCAGCTAATAATCATGTGCATTTTCTGTCAAAACTATGGTTTTAATGAAAATATGGTGGAAAATCATGCTTAAATGGTCAAACACAATCCTTATGCCGTGCTGAATGCTTTTGAGTGTTTAAACCTTTCTTTCAGCCCTTAGGATAGACTTAGAGGCCTTAGGTTCACTCTCCAAAACTCCTTTATGGCCTCTTGTGTGCTTAACTTGTAAATAAATAAAATTCATATAAAATCATAAAAAAATAAAATAAAAATGTCTTGAGTAGGATTAGCGAATTTTCTAAATGGTTGCTAAGTTTTAAAGTAATCTGAACCCCAACTTGGTAGAACATACCAATCAACAATTCAGTATACCTTAAAATTTAATAAAAGAACTTAAAACGAAAAATACCAAAAACACTTCTCTCTCATCTCACCCTTTCTCTCTCATCCCCTACCTCTACTATATATATAAAAACCACAAAAATCAAAACAACCTCAAAACCACCCAAAAATACCTTGTATAATATATATATACTTGTATAATCTAATTTAAACATAAGCTATATGTATATATTGTATAATATGTATATAATGTGTACATATAACTTATATATGTACTCTATATATTAATTTAAATATTTAAGATGATTTAATGTATATATAACTTTATTGTATAATATCTATTAATTTATATTATCTTAAATGTATAATAAACTAAGTAATTATATAAACCAATCTATATGTACATAATTGTACCTAATACTATACATATGTATTTAACTATATAATATGAATTGTATAATACCTATAATTTAATTTAATTAAGTAGTTACAGTAAATAATTAAGTTATCAAGTCAATTAAGTAATTTACTAACTTAAAATAAAATAAATTAGTAATTTAAGTTAATACTGAAGTAAATTATAATGTATACTTGTATAATATTATATTAAGTATTTTCAACCTATTTATATTGTATTTATACTGTATTATGTTATTTATAAATTATTTATGTGTAAAACTAACTTAAACTATATTTAAATGTATATAAATTAAAATAAAGTTTCTAAAATATATTAAAAATGTATAATAAATAATTTATTATGTACATTAACACTGTATAAGGTCAATTGTACAATTATTTAACCAATTTGTATTTAATTAATAGATTAACCCTTAATTTAACATGTAAAAATCACTAACTTTAACCAATTTTAAAGTATAACTAATTAAGTTATTTTACAAAATAAATTACGTCATTATGTAGCATTATATAAGGGTTTTTTAATGATATATTTTAATTAGAAATTGGAACTAATTATGGCCCTCAAATCGAGGGCCAAAACCTTGAAATTTGCATGCAGGCAATGCAGCAATGAGCTCAATTGCGCTATGCAGATTTCACCACATCATGTGGTGACGAAGTGGCGATGTGGTATAAGAGCAATTCGGTGGATATGTCCACCAGTCGTCAGGCACAGGGTGCCCATTACCCATACCATTACTCCTCTTTGATCCTATGAGCATATATGTGCTTATACATGTGAATAGTGCACGGCCTGGGACCTGCACTATAGCTAAGCCTATATGGGACTGATATTGGGCCTTGAATCAAATTTAAAATGAACCTAAAATTAACTAGGGCTGATTGCTAGTAGAGGTCTAGTCCTACTCCAATGGGGTGCTTTGTATCCCTCAAAAGTGGCCGCCCCACCCATTAAAAATCATATTTTTAGGTTGATGAACAGACATCCATGAGAGAGAGAGGATGTCCTAAAAAACAAAGTGTTAAGAGAACTAAAGAGAGGAGAGGCATACAAAATAGCGACTAACTGTGGAATAGTTTGTGACTTAGTGTGCTGTGTGTGTATATGTATATATGTATTGTATGTATACATATAAGTAGTTTATATGTAAAATAGTAAATGTATATAAATAATATAAATTAATTATATGTAAATAATATATACGAAGGTATAGTAAATATGTATATGTATATATAGTAGATCAGATACGTGTTTGAGCTCTTATATGTATATAAATAATACAACAGCTTTAGTGATAGATTCTTCCGTTACTATATATCTATTTTTATGTTAGTATAAATAACTATTCTTGCCTAAGGGTATGTACATATATTACTATGGCTATACTGACGTATATATATGTTACTATAGATATTAGTATATTAATATAATTTAGCATAATAGATATTATTAGTTATTTTTGTACCTACATTTAGGTATTATTTATATTAGTTGTATATAATTAACATAGTCTAATATTAGTTAGTTTTTTATGCCTGTTTGTTGTATAATTCTTTTAGGCATTGTAATGCATATTAGTTGATTCTTTTGTAAATAATTAACTAATTAATTGATTCATTCATTCATTCATTAATTTTGTAAATAAAATTAACAATTTTGGAATAAAAGAATACTTTTGAACTTAGAGAGTGATGTATATTAATAATTGTCTCCCAGTGAATGATCTAGAAACAAATCAGTAAAAATTATAATTAAATAATAATGATGCAACATCGTTTTGCATTTATGACACATATACTACAATAAACAAAATTAAACCTTTTTAATGCAACTTGGTAATCGTCGATCATATTTTTGGCACCGTTGCTGAGAATAAAAACCTAACAACAATGCTTTATTGTGGTTGATTGACGATTGTCGAAAGTCATCGATTACTAAGGCTCATCCGCCCTAGGCTCAACTAACGTCGCCTCCTAAGGCTAGCGTAAGCTAGGGCTCATCCACCATAGGCTCAATTAACGTCGCCTCCTAAGGCCAGCACGAGTTAGGGCTGATTCGCCCTAAGCTCAACTGACGTCGTCTCCTAAGGTCGACGTGAGCAAGGGCACATTTGCCCCAGGCTCAGTTGTCGCCACCTCCTAAGGCCGACACGATCTAGGGCTCATTCACCCCAGGCTCAACTAAGGCCTCCTCCTAAGGACAACATGAGCTGGGGCTCATACACCCCAAGCTCAACTAACGCCACCTCTTAAGGCCAGCATGAACTGGTGCTCATTCTCCCCAGGCTCAACTAATGTCGCCTCCTTAGGCTGACAGGAGCTGGGGCTCATGCACCCCAGGCTTAACTAACGCTACCTCCAAAAGCCGACGTGAACTAGGGCTTATCCGCCCCAAGCACAACTAAGGCCGCCTCCTAAGGTAGGAAGAAGCTAGGGTTCATCCGCCTGAGGCTCAACCAAGGCCACCTCCTAAGGCCAGTAAGAGATAAGGCTCATTTGCTCGAGGCTCAACGAACGTTGCCTCCTAAGGTCAGCGAGAGCTCGGGATGATTCGCCCTAGGCTGAACTAACACCACCTCCCAAGGCTAGCATGAACGTGGGCTCATCTGCCTAGGTTCAACTAATGTCACCTCCTAAGGTCAGTGTGAACTAGGGCTCATTCACCACAGGATCAACTAATGCTGCCTCCTTAGGCCAATAAGCTGGGGCTCATCAGCCCTAGGCTCAACTAACACCGCCTCCTAAGGTTGCCGTGAGCTAGGGCTCATGCGCCTCAGGCTCAACTAACGCTGACTCCGATGGCTGGCAGGAGCTAGGGCTCATCCACCCTAGGCTTAACCAATGCTGCCTCCTAGGGCAAACATGAGCTCGGGGTCATTCGCCGTAAGCTCAACCAACGCCGTCTCCTAAGGTTACCACGAGTTGGGGCTTATATGCCCCAGGCTCAACCAATGCCACCTCCTAAGGTCAGCAAGAGCTAGGGCTCATCCGCCCAAGGCTCAACTAAGGACGCCTCTTAAGGCAGCCAAGAGCCAGGGCTCATCCACCCGAGGCTCAACTAACGTCGCCTCCTAAGGCCAGTGCTTGCTCAGGCTCATCTGCCCTAGGCTAAACTAACACCGCCTCCTAAGGCTGGTGTGAACTCCGACTCATCTGCCCTAGGCTCAACTAACGTAGCCTCCTAAGGTCGGCATGAGCTTGGGCTCATCCACCCAAGCTCAACTAATGTCGCCTCCTAAGGTCGGCGTGAACTGGGGCTCATTCGCCTCCGGCTCAACTAATGCCACCTCCTTAGGCCGGCAAGAGCTGGGGCTCATCTGCCCTAGGCTCAACTAACTCCGCCTCCTAAGGTCGCTGTGAGCTAGGGCTCATGCGCCCTGATTGCACCGCAAAAATACACCTGCAATAGTGCCTTCTTGTGCTATTTCCTAGCATTACCAATGCATATTAGCGTTCTATAGTCACATTTGTAAAAATACATGCATGCATGCATTTAATTGAGTGGAGAGGAGAATAAATAAAATGGCCTCGCAATTACTTTTTTTCCTCAAGTGCTGCCTCACAAATTTCCATCTTCATTTTGTATTTCTTTTTAATTTTTGATTTTTGACTTTTTCTTCCCGCGGCTGCATGCATCTTCTTCTTCTCCTCGCGCCATGCTTCCCTGCAGCAGCCCTCTCCCTGCCAGCCGCAGCAGCCCACTCCCTGACACTCCATGCGCAAGCCATGCACAGCCAGGGCATGGCTATGCATGGCTTTCTTCTTCTATAAAAAGGCTACGACTTCTTCAAAGCCAGCCTAGTCCAACATAGAAAAACCCACCTGCAGCTCCCGATCACGCGGTGCGGCCTTACACTGTAGCCACAGTTCACGCGAGTCTGCGCGACACTGTGGCTACAGTGGGGTGACCAGAAAGCTTCTCACTTATCCGGTCACTCGGCGCGCTGCAACCGGCCTTCGCTCGCGCACACGCCCGCCCACGCGTCTACCAACCCACGTACGCCTGCCTTCGCCCGCGTGCGCCTACGTCACCTGCTTCCTTCGCCCATGTTCGCATCTCCGTGCAACGTTGTGTGCTGCGGCCCCTCCTCTCCGCGCCACTCCCTCCAGCGCACGTCCTCTGTTCGCAAACGTGCCTGCGCGCACGTGGAGACCTCCAGACGACACCCGCTGGTCTGCAGACGCCTTAAACCTCCAGCAGCGCCCTCTCTCTCTCTCTCCCGCTCTCTCTCTCTCTCTTACTCTCTCTCACAACACTCACTTCACCGACGCTTACACACACATACACTCACACTTCCACACACACACACACCTATACACTATTATATACATATATATATATATATATATATACGTATACATATATATTGATATATATATACATATATTTATATACATATATATATACATATATATATATACTTATATTTATACATATGGTAGTACCTATATACTTATGTATTAGTATACATACATACATATATACATATGTATATCTATATACTTATATATATACATATATATATATATATACATATATACATATACTTCTATACATATACATATATATATATATATATAGTAGTATTAGTATACTTATATATACATATATATTTACATATATACATATACTTATATATATATATATACATATATATATATACATATATACTTACATATATCTATACATATATTAGTACTTATATAACTATGTATTAGTCTATACACACACACACACACACACATATATATATATATGTATGTATATATGTATATATGTATAAATATATGATATATATGTAAGTATGAGTATATGTGTGTATATATATATAGCTACATATATCTATATATACATATATTATTATATACATATACATACATATATATTTACATCTATATAGTTATATACGCATACTCATACCTATATATATATATATGTAGATCTATACATATATCTATATATACATATACTTATATATATATATATACACCTATAGATATATACATATATATATATACCCATATATTTATAACCATATATATATATATAGATATATTTACATACATATATATATTTTCACATTATTTACCATACGTGGTATCGCGGGAATATCTGCACCAGTTGCTGATATTCCCCGATACATGCGTACAAAAAGCATTGTCACATACATCTTCCACCATCCATCCCACACTCCATGTGGCACCTTGTCCTGTTGGTTGCGTCTTTCTAGACGACGACCAACTCGACACCGTGCTACACTCCATCTCCGCCCCCACCCCCACCCCTTTATACATATATAATATATACATATCTATATACACTTTATTTACTTTATTTCTGTTTAGCATTCCTGTTAGTAAAAAGATTAAAATATATATATAAGAGAAAAGATAATATTTGCGTTGCAGGTACTCCGTCTTGCGAATAGCAAGACCCGTTTTGGAACCCTGTTTTGGCCGAGAGCCAAGAACGCAATTTTGAGGTGTGCCTCAAGGACAAAGATTACCAGAAAAAAAATCTAAATAGAAAAAACACCAAAAACACAATAAACGAACAGAAGAGATTCGTTGTAGGAAAGGCGTAGAAACTCGACTTGTAACCGCACTTCCCTGAGTTTGACCCTGGGCCTAAAAGTGACCAAGATAAAATCAAGTAGGCCAGTTTAAAAAAAAAAAATTGTAAAGAGATAGTTAGGTCCGATTTAGGTTAACCACTATACACACTTTAACGATAAAATCATCACATTAACAACCTATTCGGGTCCGACACCATACCCTTTTCTGGCGTCGTTGCCGGGGAGGTGCGCCTTCAAGTAAGTTTTTACTCCATTCCTGTAATTTTTCTCTTCTCTTCTCTCTTCACGGGTATCTCTGTTTTTGGTGTGTAGGTGAACCTGTTGCAAGGAAAAGGCAGGCAAACGAAGTCGAAGACGTGAGCAGATCCAAGGTGGGAACGAGAGCATAAAGACGCCGACACCGCGTTGGAGCTTCGCACACGTTGCTGAACAAGTAAGTCTTCTTTTCTTAGGAACTAGGGTTAACTTGTCACCTTAATAAAAAAAAATCATTAAAACTAAAAAACTAGAAAAACTTCTTGGGATTTCTTGGGGCAAGTGGATTAAAATTCACTTGTTTGATTGATTGCCCTTACTCCCACCGCCCCGGGATTTCCCGCCCTACTTCGCATAGCGAAAATCCAAGAATCTTGATTCTTGAATTTTTTGCCGTGTGAAGTATTCTTTGAGGCAAACATAAAAAGATTGATTGCACCCTTTTTGCCTCACTTATCTATAATTTGGGATCACCTTTTTGGTGGGGAGACTTGGAATTGAGTTAATTCCAACCCCACCACAAAACTTGCCTAAGATTCGATCTCGAATATTTCAACCCCAACAAATTGATTTTCTTTATCTTTTGGTTAAACCTTGTGTGGACATCTTTTTGGTGATTAGGAGCACTTGAATTGAAGTGCTTTGGCACCCTTTCACACAAATCTAAAACTGATTCGTGCATCCACACATAGAAATCTCCATTTAGGGTAGCCCATTGCATTTTATCATGCATTAACCAATTGAAATTGAAGAAGGGTTTGTTGGGCTTAGAAGAAAACCTGTATTCTTGTAAAACCTGGAGATTGGTTGAATTGATAATTTAGAGAAATCCTAAAATTCATACTACTTAAGGCTGAACTCTAAAAATCATTCACCAATAAAAACTTCAATTCGAGGAGATTTCCCCGTTGCATGCTTGTTTTACACACTCTGAAAATCAATCACTTGGGCATTACCCGTAAACAACGCCCTTCACATTCCGAAAGCACTTGACCCTAAGCCTCTAACTAAAATTGGTAGTAACTTGACCCTTACTAAGGATTGGAGGTCTAACTACCTACGTGTTGCGTCTACGTGCTGGTGAGAGTTCCCACGTGCTATCAGGTGTCTAAGACTAGGGCAAACGGCCTTTGAATCTGGCCCGGTGGTTCCGCGGTGCTCGCATTCGGTTCCGTAGTCCGTGATAGTAGGTAAATTAGATCTTTAGGTCTAAGGGCACACTGTAGAGGTTAGGAGTTTGATTGTACTAATTTGTCATCAAGTGTACCTTTGCGGAGTCATTTCTCTCATCTCTTCTCCCTTCTCATCTCCCCAATTCTTCCTGCGGTAGTGCATGTTTGGGAGGAGGTCACAAAACCCTGAACTGTTTGAATTGCCTGATAATTTTAGAAAAGGAGCCGAATCATCCTCCTCCTCCACAAACATGGCTGCACGCCCACCCCCAAATCCCAAGGGAGGAAACCGCCCTCAGAACCCACTAGGTGGTGGAGCCTTAGATCCCATAACCCGCCTCCAAGCCCAAATGGAAATGTATAATGAACGAATTGAGGCCATTCGAGAAACATTGGAGGAAATGCAGAACCCTCCCAAACGGGAGGAGCCTAGGTCTCTTAGCTCCTATCAGAATCCCGCTGCTACAAAGACCATAGGACAAATTCAGGTCCCCATGGGTGGGGACGACTTTGAACTGAAACCAAACATAATTGGCCTAATAAATTTTCATTTTCATGGTCTTGCAAGTGAAGATCCATTTCTCCACTTGGAAGACCTAACCCAACTAGCTGAAACGGTTAAACCAAGAAATGTCGGGTTACCTATAGTCCTCATGAAAATTTTCCCGTTTTCATTGCGGGATAAAACGTTGCGGTGGTTACGCACCCTTGGGAGAACCATCCATTCTTGGGAAGAGATGCAAACAGCGTTTCTCAAGAAGTTCTTCCCAATTGGGTGAACCAATGCGCTTCGCCGTGCTATCACTTCATTTACACAACAAAATGGCGAACAATTTCATGAGGCATGGGAGAGGTATAATGACCTCCTCAGGAAGTGTCCGCACCACAGTTTGCCTAAGTGGCATATAGCCCAGATTTTCTACTATGGGCTGAATGAGACTTTGAAGCAGATAATAGACGCTTCCTGCGAAGCGAATTTTATAAATAAAGACAAGAATGGAGCATTCGAACTGTTTGAAAATATGAGTGAAAACTCGATAAACAATGCTTCCATTGTCGCCTTTAATCGTACTAGCCAGCCCGGTAATGTCCACGAAGTTGACACGAGACCCTCCCATTCATCCATTGATCTAAGCCTTATTGCACAAAAACTGGATGAAGTCTCCGTCGTGCACAAGAAGCTGGATGAGCTTCTGGCCAACCTCGCCCGATCTCTGGCAAACACCACCTCTTCACCACTTCGTCACAATTCCAATTCTTCCAACACCAGGCTTATTCCAAGAAACCCCGTAAGACCTTCCTTACCGAGTGTTGCGCCGAGCGACTCGGTAAGTCATGTGGAACTGACTTCTGCGAGCCAGTATTTCGACACGGAGGACCAAGCCTCCGTGTGCTCGGATGCATATTTACATGCAGACACATCTTCTGGCATAGAAGACACTTGTGCCCTGGGGAATAACCCGTTCTTTGCCACTTATAACCCAGGGTGGCGTAATCATCCAAACTTCGCATGGTCCAACAACCCGCAACGCCAAAACCCCGCAGGTGGACCAATGCGACCGTCCGCACCCATCATCCCAAGGGCCCAGTCTAATCCTATGGCGACTCCGCCATCAGGCCCTTGCGTACCACAAGCAGAACACGCATCAAGTCCTCTTGACAAATTGATGCGAATGATGACAGATATGTCAAAGCGCCATGAAGAGAACATGACCTCTCTTCAGCACCAATTGGCACAACAGAATGCTGAGATCAGTCAACTACGCATGGCGACTCAATCTTAGGGCACTCTTCTCGCCCAACCTATTCCAAACCCACAAAATTTCGTACCCCATGGTCCGCAACCACAGGTACAACCTTCTCAGGGACAGGTTCACCAGATTCTGTAGGCTCCGAGCATTCCACCAGGATTTCAAGCTAATCCTGCTGCAGCACCTCACTCTTATGTCCCTATTGCGAACCCTCCTCCGCCGTATGATCCCACTGGACCCGCATCATCCAATGCTATCACTACGAGGAGTGGTAAGCAGACAATTGATCTGCCTCGATCTGATCCTGATCCGTCTTCTTCTTCATCACCCTCTCATTCGGGATGCGCACCACATCTTCCTCACTAGGGCTATTCCTTTTTGGATCCACCTATCCAAGAAGACCCTCTTCTTGGCCAATCTGAGGGCCAACTTCTTCTTCCTGACTTGTTCTCCGATCCGCCTGGGACAATCTCGTCCCATGAAATGCCAGACCTTTCACCATTCACCATCACTTTTCACGCCACTATCACGATCTCTTCACTTTTCACTTCACCACCCACCATCCACCCACCCGACCACCCTGCTGTATACCCTGCACCTCAACTCTCATTACCCGATCTTCTGTCCTTTCTCTACCTTTCCCTGCATGAATATGAGGGCATAGCATTGTTTGGCATGGGGGGGTGGATAGCATCCATAGGATCTGGGTATTTTATGGTATCATGCAGTTTCCACCTATTTATAAATATGCAAGAAAAATAAAAAGAAAAAAAATATATATATAATATAATAATAATAATAATAATAAATGGTGTTTAGTAATAATCTGAAAGCTGAAACAAAAATATAACAAGTGTTTATGGATATTCAACCTCTGTTTTGAAGACTTTCCAGGCCACAGAAGCTTGATTCGCTTAGGCTCGGCTTAATTCACTTAAGCATTGACATAATAGATCAGAATCTCTCCTAACTAATGACGTATTCTTGTACCTGAGATACCAATACAGGATCCGTTGGTTTGCTTCTACTTGAGAGCTTAAGTAAACTTGGTTCACACTACACATATCAAGAAAGACCAGGTGAACATAAGATCCAACCCTAGTGTTCATTAGGGAAGGTGGAGTCCTTACCTATGCGCGCAGATAGACTTTTTATCTCAGGCTTTAGCCTTGTGTTTAGGAGAGACTCTTTCCACCAAAAAGAAACTCTCCCACCAAAAAGAAAAGTGTGCTCCTCCAAATAAAGTTGTAAGAGATATACTGACACGTGTTTCAAAAAAAAAAAAAAGGATGCAAATAAGTCAGTAAATCTCGCAAAGTCGCTACCCTAAAAAAGGTTATATCCTATTCTCTTTAAGCCACAAATATCAGAAAATGGAAGTTGAGTTTCCATCATCTCTTTAAGGGTCAATCCGGAAACACGAGCTGAAACTGGGACCAACCTTTACTTAAAAATTCGTGAAACCCTGGGCTTGAGTCTTAATGTTATCTGGTCAGCCTTGATCCTTCACTAAGCACAAGCCATAATCTCTTGAGCTCTCGAGTACGGCAAAAACCTCCTGGATCCTAGAAATCGTAGTTAAGGTTTAAATATCAAGAGTCCTGGTTAGTCGAGAGATGATCTTTGCCGTGTGAGACTTAAAGTACTGGTAGTCTTCTCTACAATTGGTTCTCACAATATCCAACAATAAATACACCTATGTTGCCTCGGAAGAAAATCTTCAGCTTAAGATCATTTCTAAATACTGTTTTGCTAGGGACTAGCAAAAGATAGGCATAGGGGTATGATTGCACCGCAAAATTACACCTGCAATAGTGCTTTCTTGTGCTATTTCCTAGCATTACCTATGCATATTAGGGTTCCATAGTCACATTTGCAAAAATACATGCATGCATGCATTTAATTGAGTGGAGAGGAGAATAAATAAAATGGCCTCGCAATTACCTTTTTTCCTCAAGTGCTGCCTCACAAATTTCCATCTTCATTTTTTATTTCTTTTTGATTTTTGATTTTTGACTTTTTCTTCTCGCGATTGCATGCATCTTCTTCTTCTCCTCGCGCCATGCTTCCCTGCAGCAACCCTCTCCCTGCCAGCCGTAGCAGCCCACTCCCTGACACTCCATGCGCAAGTCATGCACAGCCAGGGCATGGCTGTGCATGGCTTTCTTCTTCTATAAAAGGGCCACGACTTCTTCTTCAAAGCCAACCTAGTCCAACAGAGAAAAACCTACCTGCAGCTCCTAGTCACGCGACGTAACCTTACACTGTAGCCACAGTTCACGTGAGTCTGCGCGACACTGTGGCTACAGTGGGGTGATCGGAAAGCTTCTCACTTATCCGGTCACCCGACGCGCCGCAACCGGCCTTCGCCCGCGCATGCGCCCGCCCGCACGTCTGCCAGCCCACGTACGCCTGCCTTCGCCAGCCCCACTCGCCCGCGTGCACTCGCGTCACCTGCTTCCTTTGCCCACGTTCGCATCTCCGCGCAGCACTGTGTGCTGCAACCCCTCCTCTCCGTGCCACTCCCTCCAGCGCACATCCTTTGCATGCAAACGCACCTGTGCGCGCGTGGAGACCTCCAGACGACTCCTGCTGGTTTGCAGACTCCTTAAACCTCCAATAGCGCCCTCTCTCTCTCTCTCTCCCGCTCTCTCTCTCTCTCACTCTCTCTCACAACACTCTCTTCATCGACGCTTACACACACATACACTCACACTTCCACACACCTATACACTATTATATATATATATATATATATATATATATATATATATATTGATATATATATAATATATTTATGTACATATATATATATACATATATATATATAGTAGTACCTATATACTTATGTATTAGTATACGTACCTACATATATACATATATATATCTATATACTTATATATATACAAATATATATATATATATACACATATATACATATACTTCTATATATCCATACATATATATATACATATCTAGCTACATATATCTATATATACACATATTACTATATACATATACATACATATATATTTACATCTATATAGTTATATACACATACTCATACCTATATATATATATAGATCTATACATATATCTATATATGCATATACTTATATATATATATATATATACATATATATATATACACCTATAGATATATACATATATATATATACCCAAATATTTATAACCATATATATATATAGATATAGTTACATACATATATATATTTTCACATTATTTACCATACGTGGTATCGCGGGAATATCTACACCAGTTACTGATATTCCTCGATACATCCGTACAAAAAGCATGATCACATACATCTTCCACCATCCATCCCACACTCCACGCGGCACCTCGTCCTGTTGGTTGCGTCTTTCTAGACGACGACCAACTCGACACCGTGCTACACTCCATCTCCGCCCCCACCCCCACCCCTTTATACATATATAATATATACATATATATATACACTATATTTACTTTATTTCTGTTTAGCTTTCCTGTTAGTAAAAAGATAAATATATATATATATAAGAGAAAAAGATAATCTTTGAATTGCAGGTACTCTGTCTTGCGAATAGCAAGACCCGTTTTGGAACCCTGTTTTGGCCCAAAGCCAAGAACCCAATTTTGAGGGTGTGCCTCAAGGACAAAAATTACCAGAAAAAAAATATAAATAGAAAAAAATACCAAAAACACAATAAACGAACAGAAGAGATTCATTGTAGGAAAGGCATAGAAACTCGACTTGTAACCCCACTTCCCTGAGTTTGACCCTGGGCCTAAAAGTGACCAAGATAAAATCAAGTAGGTCAGGTTAAAAAAAAAAATTTGTAAAGAGATGGTTAGGTCCGATTTAGGTTAATCACTATACACACTTTAACGATAAAATCATCATATTAACAACCTATTCGGGTTCGACACCACACCCTAGACTCAACTAATGCTGCCTCCTAAGGCCGGCAGGAGCTAGGGCTCATCTGCCCTTAGCTCAACTAATCTCTCCTCCTAAGGCCGACATGAGGTCGGGGTCATTCACCCTAGGGTCAACTAACGTTGCCTCTTAAGGCCGGCGCGAGCTCGGGCTCCTTCGCCCTAGGCCCAACTAACACCGCCTCCTGAGGATGATGCGAATTGGGCTCATCTGACCCAGGCTCAACTAACGTCGCCTCCTAAGGCCAGCATAAGCTGGGGCTCTTCTGCCTTAGGCTCAACTAACGCTGGCTCCTAAGGCCAGCAGGAGCTAGGGCTCAATCGCCCAAGGCTCAACTAACGTCACGTCGTAGGGCCAATGCAAGCTAGGGTTCATTCGCCTTAGGCTCAACTAATGCCGCCTCCTATGGCTTGCACGAGCTAGGGTTCATTCACCCCAGGCTCAACTAATGCTGCCTCCTAAGGCCAGCACGAACTAGGACTCATTTTCCCCAAGTGCAACTATTGCCACCTCATAAGGCCAGCACGAACTGGGGCTCATTCACCCCAGACCTAACTAACGCCGCATCCTAAGGCTGGTATGAACTAGTGCTCATTTGCCCCAGGCCCAACTAACGTCGCCTCCTAAGGTCGACATGAGATAGGGCTCATTCGCCCCAAGCTCAACTAATGCCTCTTCCTAAGGCCAGCACGAACTAGGGCTCATTTGCCCCAAGCTCAACAAATGCCGCCTCCTAAGGCTGACATGAGCTCGGGCTCTTTCACAGCTCGTGCTTTTTTACCCCAAGCTCAAATAATGGCGCCTCTTATGGCCAGCACGAGCTAGGGCTTATTTGCCTTAGGCTTAACTAACGTCTCCTCGCAAGTCCAACACAGGCCAAGGCTCATCTACCCCAGGTTCAACTAACGTCCTCCTAAGGGCTCATTCGCCCCTGACTCAGCGAATATCGCCTCTTAAGACCAGTGCAAACTTGGGCTCACACACCCAACAATTAGATCTACAGAAGTGCCGCCCCTTAAGGCCAGCGCAGATGTGGGCTCATATGCTCCCACCATGGACCTCTTGCAAGCGGTAGGAAACAAGGGAAGACCACCCAACTCCTCCGTCACAAATGTTCTTCCCACTTCATCTCAGCTAAGAGAAGATCTGGGGGCATCATCTACTACGGAGCTTGGGCACTCTCACTTCTCTCTCAGCAGTTCACACTAGCTAGAGAGTGGGGGCATATGATGAGGGCAAAAATCACCCTCAGACCCAAAACTCCTCATACAACCCCACACAGGATCTGGCTACCCAATTATGGGTAAGCGGGAGGGACCGATATCACTCATCTAGCCTACAACCAGTCGGACCCAACCAGGGATCCTCCTTACCTACAAAAAGATTCAGCACAACCAATCTCAAAGATACGACAAGATGGAAGCGACCACCCATATCCTAATAGCCAACGCACAGTCTGACAAAAAAGATACTAGAGGTCCCTAGGCTATAGGTCTTTCCATGATATAAATAATGAAGAGAGACCTTGAGCGAGCTCTCACACAAGCTCGCGGCAAGGGAGAGAAATCTTGTAACCTCTCAAATTTTAGTATATAGTTGAGAGTATTATCCTCCCCCCAGACGTACACCCCTTACGGTGGAATTGGGTCACCAAATCCTCTTGTCCCCCTTATGATTGTTTGATGTTCGTTGCGTTGAGTCCTCTTGGCACAATGGAGACTCGACCACTTGCTCATAACGATAGATGCTCATGACTATTTAACACTCCCAGCCTTTACAAATCCTTTGGTGGCCATCCGAGGTCTATCAGGTATATACAAAAATGGGTCGGAGATATATCACTATAGCAAAATGTGCAAAAGATGATGAATAAATAACGACGATTTACAATATTCATCATTATGTTTAAATATAACAAAGATTTTATTTATTCGTTGCGATTCATTTTAAAAATAACAACAATTTTAGTTATTAGTTGCGATTCCTTTTAAAAATAATAACAATTTTAGTTATTCGTTACGATTTTTTAAAAAAAATAACAATGACTATTTTGATTCGTTGTTAGCTACTTATTAACCAGGAAAAAAATTGTTGTTATCTTATTTATATTTAAATAAATATCAAAAATATTTTTTTAAATTTTCGAAACCCTCGTATCCCCACCACACACACACACACCCTCGACCCACTTCGAACCCACCCCGCAACCCCCCGCCCAAACACTCGACCAATCCCTCGATCGCCGCTCCAATCGCTCCCGTCCTCCTCACGTGCTCCGATCGCTCCCGCCACCGTTGCTCCTCGCTCTCGGATCCCTAGATCACCTCTCCTCCCATGCGTTAGCACCGGTCGATTGATCCTCCAAGTGAGTGAGCTGCCGACGCTGCTCCGACCGCGATCACCTCCCGTTGTAAGATACTTCCTATCAATATTGTGGTTTTGGTGTCTGTTGCGTGTGATTTGGCGATAAGGATCTCGTGTGGGGGATCCTATTGCCGATTTTGGATCTGGATTCCATCGATTCTCCACGATCTGGATTCCATCGATTTTTGATCACTTTATCACAGCTCCCCTCACATTCCAGAGAGAGCGAGAGAGATGGGTGACAGTAAGGGAGGAGAGGATGGGGAGGAGAAGGAGAAGGTGGTGCTGATGTGGGGATACCTCCCAGGCGCCACACCCAACAGGTCCCCCCTGCTTCCCGACGTTATAAAAAAATGGGTAGGATCGGGATGATGGAGGGGATTTGATGAAACATCAAATCCCCAAGGATGTGGATCCCTCTCCTTCTGATCCTGTGGTTACTCCCCTGTTCCTAGAACTCCATTGGTGGCTGCTAACGCTTGCAAAGCTATTGAAGCCCTGGATACTGATGGACCTCCCAAAGGAGCCTCTGGGAATGGTAGGGAAAATTTAGATATTTATACTGCAGTCTATGATATTAATCCTCCCTCTCCTTCTTCTATGGGGGTTATTAGAAATAGGACCCAGAGGTCCTTTAAGATTTGCCAACCCATGAAGATTTGGAAGGTCAAGGCGAGGAAAATGAAATTTCATAGGAAGGAGAAGGAGATCGTTGCCCATATGCCCCTTACAGTATGGCCCTTTAGAGTGCTACTAACTAGAAAGAGGAGATTAAAGAGAATGCTGAGAACATACAGATTCACAAGAAGGATTGTCATGTAAGCTTTTTCTGTAATAGTTCATTAACCTTTTTTTTTAAGGAAAAAATGCATTAATTTATAGTTAATGAGATCATTTTTGTCAATTGCAGGGTTTTTGTGTTTGGTTGAAAAATGGATAAAAGTTGGATGAGAGAACCCATTAGTAGTAATGAATACCAAAGAGGAGTTCAAGTTTTCATTTAGCTTGCTATTGAAAGAGGCCTTAAAGGAGATAAAATTTATTGTCCATGTCTGAAATACTTCAATATGAAGTTAAGAAGTCTAGCGGATGTTCATCTTCATTTACTTCATTATGGGATTTTGTCAAACTATTGCCAATGGACTTTTCATGGAGAACAAAACCTTGTCTGGTTGCAGTGTATCCCTAGGACTACAAAGTTCTCCTAGTGACACACCTTCTTATGGTGAGCAAGTAAAATCTACAGGACAAGTTGATATTAAAAGATTATTTGAAGACATTAGAAGTTTTAGATCTACAAGTCCAAATAGTCCAAATAATGTTCCATTGGGGCAAGATGGTGATTAAGGAGGTAATTTTGGGATTGATGATGATCTTCAAGGTAGATAGATGGGAGGTGGACCTAACTTGCATGGCGATAAGACTTCTACTCGATTTCATAGCATTTTAGAAGATTGTGATAAGGACCTTTATCCAGGTTGCGAGAACTTTTCCAAGATATCCTTCATCTTGAGATTGTATCACCTAAAGTGTTTTAATGGATGGTCTGCCAAAAGTTTTAGCATGTTGCTTGAATTATTGAATGAAGCTTTACCTAAAGGATCCTTGCTTCCCTCTACTTACTATCAAGTAAAAAAGATTATCAAAGAATTAGGACTTGGTTATAAGAAAATTCATGCTTGTCGAAATGATTGCATGCTATTTTATGGAAATGGTCTTGAAAAGCTAGATAAATGCAATGTATGTAATGTATCGCGTTGGCAAAATGTGAATAATGATGATGATAATGCCAATGAGAATGATGTGGCAACCAAACAAAAGGCATGCAAAGTTTTGCGATACTTCCCTTTAAAACCACGACTTGATAGGCTTTATCATTCATCAAAGACAGCATTGTCAATGAGATGGCACGCAGAGGGCTGTAAAAAGGCTGGTAAAATAAGCCATGTGGCTGATGGATTAGCTTGGAAGGAATTTGATGCTCGATATCTAGAATTTGCCTCTGAAGATCGTAATTTAAGGGTTGCACTATCTAGTGATGGATTTAATCCTTACCGAACAATGAGTACGACATACAACACTTGGCCAATTATGTTGGTTATATATAATTTGGAACCATGGACTTGTATGAAACAATATTCTCTACTTTCTATGATTATTCTCGGACAAAAGAGTCTTGGAAATGATATTGATGTTTTTTTTAAGCCTTTGATTGAAGAATTGAAGGACTTGTGGGAAAGCATCAATGTCTTTGACGCCCATACAAAGCAGAAATTCAAATTAACAGCAACACTTCTTTGGACAATTAATGATTTTCCTACACTTGGAAATTCAAGTGGCTGGAGTACAATGGGGCAATTTGCTTGTCCCTATTGCATGGTTGAGACTCCTTCTCAATGGTTGACTAACAGTGGCAAGTTTTGTTACATGGGTAGTTGTCAATGGCTAGAACCAAGACATCCTTTTCGATTTCATAAGGAACAATTTAATGGTTCATAAGAGCTTCGTTTGCCTCCAATTACACCATTTGGAGTTGAGATTGAAAGACAACTACGAGGCCTTAAATTTAGTTATGGGAAGGCATTTGCTTTGTCAAAAAAGCGACAAAGAGATGGAAGCTCGCAAAGGCAAGTTGAAGTACTAGCACCACAGGAATGTGTTTTTGAGGATGTTAATGACTTAGTTGATGATGATATTGAGTGTAAGAAGAGATATGAATCACAAAATATTAGCATACATATCTGGAAGAAAAGGAGTATCTTTTTTGATCTTCCATATTGGAGGCACAATCTCCTTCATCACAGCTTAGATGTCATGCACATAGAAAAGAACGTTTTTGATAACATAAGTGGGACTTTGATTGATATCCATGGTAAAAGCAAAGATAACTTAAAAGCACATCCAGACTTGCAAAAGATGGGATTAAGAAGAGAACTCCATCCCAAGCTTAAGAATGATAAGTATGATTTTGATCTGGCTTCTTACATGCTGAACACAAAAGAAAAAGATCTCTTTTTGTCCATATTGAAAAATCTCAAGGTTCCTAATGGTTATGCTTCAAATATATCAAGATTGTAAATCTTAAAGAAAGGAAGCTTGTCAACCTTAAGAGCCATGACGGTCATATTCTCATGCAAGATATTCTTCCCATTGCTCTCAGAGCCTTGGTGTTAAAATCAATTGTGATTGTCATTTCTAAGTTATCTAATTTGTTTAAGTCCTTGTGTGCAAAGACACTCGACCCAAGTGAGCTCAATTAATTACAATCTCGTGTTGTGCTCACAATGTGTCAAATGGAGAACATTTTTCCACCATGTTTTTTTACTATTATGGTTCACTTGATGATTCATTTGGTTGAGGAGGTTAAGCTTGGAGGTCCAGTGGTTTATAGGTGGATGTACCCTATTGAAAGGTAAGCATTACATTTACCTTAGTTGTTTACCATTGTATATTTTATATTCTTGATCTTATTTTGATTGTTTAATAATTACCTCATACCATAGATTCTTATATCGCTTGAAGTCTCATGTGAGAAATAAAGCCAGAAGGATCCATTGCAAAGGGATATGTAGCCGATGAATGTTTAGCCTCATTTCAAGATACTTTGGTAGTGTAGAGACAAGATTCAAACATCAACCAAGGAATAATGATAGGGTTGAAAACTTGGTTGGATATTTGTTTGAGAGCAGTGGTCGAGTTCTTGGGAGGATAGATGCTTGTGTTTTTGATAGCATGCCACTTGCTCAAGCACATCGTTATATGCTTCTTCATTTCAATGGCATTGAAATTTTTTCGTAGGTACGTCTAATAATTTATATAATTGATGCAATATTTTTATAGCCAATTTGTGTCAGCATTTTCATCGTTAGTAATAGTTTGAACTATTAATTAATTTAGTGAGTTCTTACTTTAGATGTGCAACATATACAATTCCAATCAAGTTAGTAGTGGGATGGAGCAAAAGTGGCTACTTGAGCACTTCCCATCATGGCTATCTCAAAAGGTAGTTCATCATTATCTATTACAATTCTTGTTTTTTAAGTCATTTGCAAATTTTAACATTATCTTTTATTCTAGGTTTTAAGATCGGAAAAAATCAATATCCTCATGAACTAGTGGCAATAGCAAGGGGTCCGAATAATGTGGTTAGAAATTTCAACTCTTTCCTAATCAATGGATTTAGATTTCACACAAAATCCATAGAAAGATATTGAAGTGTACAGAACAGTGGATTTATGGTTGAAGTAGCTGACCTACTTTATTATGGTACCTTCATTGGTATTTATGAGTTAAACTACTCTTCAGATGTTAAGGTTGTCCTTTTTCATTGTAATTGGGTGGATGTTAAATCTCGTAGAGGATTGAAGATACAAAATGGATGCACTCTAGTAAACTTTTCTAGATTAATACATACAAGGAAACATCTAGAAGATGATCATGCATATTTTCAACTCAAGCAAGACAAGTATTCTATGTTCAAGATCCCAAAAGTATAGTGGGTGGCATCATGTTATTGTTACAAAGCCTAGACTTGTTTGATATGGGTATCTCAAACGACAATGATGAAGAAGAAGAGGCAATTTCATATAATCCTTGCATGCTAAATGTTACAATAGTTGAGGACTTAGACCATTGCAGCACCTAGATTAGAAGGGATGAAGATGACGATGATTGAAACTTTAAAGTCAAAATTTTGCATGGTATGCATGATTTCATTCTTTATTATTATTATTTTGCATGGTATGTATGATTTCAATATGAGGTTCATGTTTCACATGGCTAAGCCCTTTCCCATGACTAATGACTTGTACATTGGCACATATCTTAGACTACATCCAAGGAGTGATATCTAGTCCAATTGTTGAAAGAATACAAGAAAAATAGCCAAGTCAATTTTAGAGATAAAGAAGAAGCCTCTTTAAATTATTTCTAAAGAAAGGTGCTTTTGGAATGACAATAGCATAAATACATGATTGTACCTATACTTTATTTTCCAAATCATTCCTTGATTGCCATAGTGGATTGAGATGCTTGAATATAGCAATGCAACTATCCCATTTTTGGCTTAGAACTGATCTTACAGAGGTGTTAATATTAGGTGATAAAAAGTGTATTTCCTCTTATTTCTCAAAGAATGTATATTCAACATAGAAATTCAAGTTGCCTTAATTGATAGGACAAGAGCACAGAGAGAATTAAATCATAGCATCTGCATGGTCCAAAAGGGCAATCCATATATTTCAGGATGATTTCATGCAAGAGTTAAAATCAAACTACAGAAAGCATTGAACAGTCATGTCTAAAGGCCTCTCCTAGTTATGATAATAATATTAGACTTCATGAAATGGAATTCTTTTCCATGATTTCTTCTTGTAATGTGGTGCGATTTCCGATGGTGCAATTATTTGTGCTAAAACAGAGCAAGCACTTAGAAGATCCCATTGCAACCTAATTTTGTATATATGAAATAATCTATACAAATCAATTAATTTGTCTTTTAAATCCAAATAATAAAAAGAATCCATCTAAAAGAGCATCTCGATAACATATATCCTCAAATGAAAATAGAGTAAGCTACTATAATAAACAATATTTCGTAATTTTGAACACTAACATTTGCACAAGTTTATCTACAGAATGATAAAGATGGGTTTCCTATGCCATAAATAATATGTTAAAAGAAAGGAACATGAGTTCTTTAATGATTACTTTGCTGAGAAAGAAGAAATAAGCTTCCTAGTGAAAGCATATTTAAGTTCATGTTACAGTTGAATTCATATGAAAATTTTTGGTCTTTAACTTTCAAATTATGGAGACTCAAGAAAGCCCAAAGACATCCATTTCCAAAAATGCAGTCCTAATTATGCAAGTATGCTTGTGGGTCATATTTATTACAATTGTAAGTGATGTATATCTTACATCTTTTACCATCCTAAATGTTCTATCCTTCTTTTCCTGAGCAGATAGAATTCTAACGTGAACAAAGGAAACAAAAGGATATGCAATCTCGGATGGCAGCAGCAGTTTTAACTGCTGCAGAATCCATAAGGAGACATAAGCCATTAAACCAGAGACTACTTTTATTCCCAGAGAGATAAAGAGAAGTAGAGTTCATAAAAATGAATAGTTTGACTCATCATCCTTCTATTAAAATCCCAAGCCCCTTCTTAATATTCTAGAAATGAGGTAAACATAACATATGCATGTCTAAAAATCCAAGATATTCTTTTCTTAAAAGAAAGAAAATTATGGAAATAAAATGAACACTATATACCCAATGAGAAAAAATCAACTGGGTAACCTATTCTTCCTGTCTAGCAACAAAACAAGATCCTTGTGTAGATCTTCGATGGGATCAAACAAAAGTGAGCCCAAATGAATGTCAATGCACTTTCTAGAGAATTTTGTTAGGCAACAAAGGGAATTAGGAAATGATGAATTGCTTTATCTTTAGGCTATTTAGACAGAAGTGAGTTAATCTGAAATTTTGCAGCCACTCTGTAGTGTCCAAAAGAAGCAAACAATAGACGACGCCAGCCAATATTATACGTTAACCAGTTTGTACACGAAGGCTAAGTGCGGTACATTAAAGCACAATCATGCCATGCATTTGGTTGGAGGAATAAGCATGAAATAAGCATGAAAAAGATCCAACTACACACTGCATTTGGGTTGTGCAAAAGAAGAAAACAGGAGACCATAGCAAATCAGAAGTAGGAAAGAAAATTTAAGAAACAAGGAGCTAACAATTAGAGAGAACCTAAGCAATACAAAACAAATAGCAACATTTGTAAAAAACTTTGAGTTCCCATTATGAGATATTGGAAAATAAATTTTTTTATTTTTTTCCTTATTGAAAGAAAAGTCTTCTAATTTCCTTTCTTTGTATCTAGGGTTAGCCCCTATTGTGGTCTCCTCTCCTTGCCTTCAAGACTTTAACTTCTGTCTATGTTGTTTTTGACATCCTATAATTTTTTCAACCATTTTGCACCATTAACATAAATCTCATTTTATTGAATTAGGCATCTTGAAGCATTTGCTTTAAACAACTAGATGGCCATCATTGATTTTCCTTGGATCTTTCTTACATGCATTGAATTCATTTGCTAATTAATTCCTCTTTTGTATTATGGATTTCTTTAATCACTATCTTCATATCTGCCTTGTTTGTCTCTACTAGAAGTCTATTATGTGAACTCTTGCTTGCAATCTCACATTAATCACCATGCCCTAGTCATACAAAAATTCATCTCTTTAATATATTTCTTTAATTTAATTTTATTCAGAAAAAAAAATTACCTTGTGGTTTGTAAAAAAAGTGGGATGGCTACGGATGTGACCATCCTTTTGCCTCTCAAATAGAAATGCATACAGCCTTCAACTTTTCTTCTATCATTCTCCTGCATATATTTTTGAAATGGCTCACGTTTGTTTGACCCCTCAATAGTCATTACATCCTAATTCCTATGTTATTCCATCATTTTCGGGCATGGTAACGTTTCTTCATTTGTTTGACATCTATTATGTTTATTTTGTTTCATTGAAAAAGTATCACTTTCATTTTATTGAATGATTTGGTAGACAATGATCTTTATTCGTTTCTGAACTTTGATAGAAATGTTTTTAGCAGCTGTTTTTATTGAAATTTCTTTTGGTGGCAAAGTCATTGATGTTGTCAAAGGCCACAAATTGTACTAAATAAATTATATCTAATCAATATTTTTTGGTAATCAAGCTGATGAGGATACAATCTTTTATATTGTTGGCAATATCGCCTAATTACTTCATTTGATATCAATCTGTTGGCATCAAAGAATACCACTCGTTTCCTGTGAATTTTAGATGATTCAAAATATTTGGAACATGGATTCTAATATGATTAGCATCGTAGTACATTTCTTTTTATTTCATATGGTTAATATTACTATCACTAACTTTATAATATTTGAAATACTACTTACTATAGGCATACTTTATGGCTCGATCAAGAACTTTCAATGAATGCCACATATCGGAATCACAATCAGAGGACAAAGTAGTCAATGAAGAACTATCTAATTCAACTAGCATTCCAAGAGAATAAGAGCAACCAAAAATACCCTGGGGGTGACATGCATAAAAATGTGTAAATTTCAAGTTTTATGAATTGATTTTATAATGAAATCTTTAGTCTATTTTATAAAAAAAATCTATCTAGTTCTATTAACCGTTGATTATTGAACTTGTAATTTGATAGATGAAAGTGGAATTGTGAGAATAAGAAGAGGACTCACATATGCTAAAGATGTGTGATCATTACCTGATGGACATAAGGTGGTTGTTGAGTGTAATGAATTAGCTCAACCTATGGATAAAGCAACTAGGATATTGAGTAGTTGGCTTGGCACTGTGGCTCGCAATGGAACAATGTGTCCGCTAGACTGAGGATTGGAGAGTGCTCAAAAAGGGCTATGGTGGTTATCTCATTAGCCAAGTAAAGGTAAGAATAAAATATAAGATAAAGGTGTTTAAAGTGAAAATAGTGTTGTGCAATCTTTCATTTTATTCTTGTTGTATTCATATTATATTGTGATTTATTTCTATTTATAGATGAAATTTCTATTTCCTGAAAATGTTTATGTGGATACTTGGATTTTCGAATCACTTGATAAAAAATGGAGAGGATTCAAGTATGCTCTTAAAGTTAAATACGTTCCTAAGGATGCATTGGAAGATATACCTGAGAGAGAGTTGAAAAAACTTCAGGTATATTTCTATAGAAAAATAATTTTATAAGTACTCTTTTTTTTAAATTAAAATATATTTTTAAAATTAATTTTTAGTTCTATTTTAAAAATAGATCATTAGTTGTGTTCCTGAACGTGTTGAAGCTAGGCAATGGAAGCATTTGGTTGAATATTGGTTCTCAGAGAAGAGTAAAGTAATGTTTCATTCAGAATTTATAATAAAGAAATTAAGATTGTGTTTTTTCTTTTCCTTGATTTGAAAAAAATCATAACAAATAATGAGGAAGTTGTATATTACAAAAGCATTCAAATGCTGGTAAGTTGGTAAAGCAAGTAGCTTTGGATCATGGGACTAATCTACATACTTGTTCCAAGAGCTATACTAGGAAGAAAAAGGAATTCGTATGCTTCTTCTCTTTTTCTTATTCTTTAATGTTGAATAAAACTTAACTATCTTCTTATATGTTTGATTTTCTTGACCTATATAAAGCATAAAGATAATGGATGAGATCTTGGTAAGATTGAATTTTTTGAGATCGCACATACCAAGAAAAGTAAGAATGATGAAGGGATACTAGTATTTATCAATGATATTTCAAGAGAGAAAGTGGTATGGCTTTAATGAAATAATTTTGGTTATATTTGTTTATGTTTGATGTTTTATGTAGTCATTCATTACGATGGTTTTTTCAATTGACAATGATTTTTACTACTTAATCATATAGGAAATTACAAGAAAGCTAGTACAGGAACGCTTATCTGATTCTGAATCATCTAGTGGTGTTGTTGAGACCAAAGTCTGTAATGAAGTTTTTGGAGTGCACAAATGGGGTAGATTTAGAGGGTATGGCTTGGGAGCAAGATCTTTACAACATCAAGGGCATCGTATTATTATTATGAATACAATTGAGAATGCAAAGATAGAATCGATAAAGTTGCAGATGAAAGAAATGCAAGAGACTGAAAAATCTAATGATTCAAAACGAATTGCTCATTGCAATCTTATGCCAAAATATGGGTGGGCAATCTACCGACAATGAGACATTTGTAGGCATGTTTCATAATACTTGTATGTTTATTTGCTATCTACTTGATCATTTGATGTCTTTATGTGAAAAGATTGTTTTTCTTTTATTTATTTATTTTTGGTGCTACCATTAGAGAAGAGAATGAACTCTTTTCAACCATTTCTAGGATTTTCTAATCCTTTTGAGATGAATAATGAAGTGAGTATTTTATACTTTTATATGTAACAAATTATTTTTTACCGAGTGATTTTCTTGTTAATGATCTCAATTTTTGTTTGTAGGTTCCCAATTTGTCAAAGAAGCTATCAACTAGCGGCACAAAAAAGCTAGTAGTAGGTTCTGCTCAAAAGTAATTTTGTTGGAACATTTTGAATGGTAAGATTTTATTAAAGTTAATATGGTATTTTTGGTAGAAAGTATTAATATGATACTTACTTCTGTATCATATTAATATGAGCAGAGGTGATTCATATGCATTCATAGATAAGAGAAAAATGAACTGGACTCTTTCGTACTCCCTACTGTCATCTATTATTCTTGATATGTACTATGATTATAGTCCACCTCACTTTTCATTGAAAGTGATGACCACATCCTATATGATTTGCCCAATTCTAATGCATTATGCAATTAGCAAAGTTGTCCTACTAGTTGCCACCAATAAGATTCAAATCGTAAATCTCCCTGTGGCAAGCACTGCATATTCTGAGAGGGAGAGGAGCCATATGAAAGGAAGCAAATAAAGTGTTTGAATGCACAATACTAAGAAAAGAAGGGAAAGAATAGAGATAATTGAAATATCATTTTTTAACACTTTTTTCCCTTCAAATTAGAGGGAATGCAAAGGCAAGGGGGGAAAATCATCAGCAATTAATTTGAGATGTCCTTTGCTACCACATCTTTTATTAAAAAAATTATTAGGATTTCCTTATCATATTTAGGTTTGGAGAATTTTTCTATGCTGATAATTAGGTCTTTCATTTTCATCTCTTATAAATAACTTTTTTCCTCTATTTTGTTTTTTCGATCATATCCACCATCTATTTATTTTTCCTAGTTATCAGACATGTCAAATTTTTGTCCTTCGCGATGGTTTGCCATTCTCTTATCCATTCAAATTTGTCCCATAGTTCATCCATTCAAAACACCATTTGTTCTCATTTCTTAGCCTTGGATGCCAGTTATTTACGGTGAGAACAAAAAAGAGAAAAAGCAAATCTGAATGTGCATTGATGCTTCTTCCTGAAAAAAAAAACTGATTTAGATCAACTTTGCCCCTCCCAACATGCATAGCCATAATAAATTTATTTTGAATACTAGTTCAAAATTAATATGGTAAGAAGTAAGTTGTAAGGAATCAAGGGAAGCCAAAGCCAAACAATTAGGAATTTGCTATTTTAGAACTTGTTTAGTTGCTTTGCAGCTTGCCTGGTGACTCCAATATAATCAAAGATGTCTCTTTTCAGGGATGTTCTAGTTCCATTGGAGATTTCCTCCAGTTGGGTAGTCAACCACAAGTGGTCTTTGGAGTACTAGACTTACAAAGTCACAAGGTGGATCTAGGAAAAGATAGGTAATTGAGTCAATGCTTTGTTGGTTGGTTGGGCACTGTTCTTCATCTTCTTATTATTACTAGTTGTTTTCAATTGTTTTCTTGCTGTGTTTTTAGAATTTTTTTGTATCTATCTCTCAGTAAACTTTCTTTTCTTATTTTTAAAATTATCACCTCACAAAGTTAATAGGTGGATCTAGGGAAAGATGGATAACTAAGTCAACGATTTGTTATTTTTTGTCATTCAGCATATTTGTATTGTGCCTCATGTTTATGGTTGTTTGTGCTTAAGTTCACTGTATTTATTATTTACTATGATTATTTACATATGCTATTATGCTCTTGTAAAGATGATGCTTTTCAAGAACAATTTTTTTCTAAATGGAAATGATACAACACCAAACTAGATTACTCAGATAGTAGACAGATCCTTATACATAGGAGATCATACTCTATTTGTTTAATGTAATTTAATAATGTCTCTCTTTATATTTCATACCTTTAATTTTTTCATTGCTTGTAGCTGAAGATTCCTGCTTCGCAATGATCATATTTGAGCATGATCCAGACAATATGTTCATCCACAAGTTATTCAACCAAATAAGAAGTGTGATCGTTGATTGTAAGCTTCATTTAAAGTAAGATTCTTTCAGGGTGGTAGATTCCCAACTACTGCAACCAGTAAGAGTAAAGTATCAGGGCTAATTGACTTCTGTCTTCCACAGATTTGTTGACTCAATTGGCTCCTCCTGTAGCTCCTCTTGTAACCTGGCAAGCTCCAACTCCCTCTCAAGTCTGATGTACTCAGGGCTAGTCTGTAGCTCCTAGCTTGCTCCTGCTCCCACTCTAAGTCCCTTGGCTAGCATCGATGCATCAGCTCTGTCTGGTGTCACTAAGAGTACTCTGTACTACATTGTATAGATGTGTGCTATTGTACAGACCTTGTGGAAAGCATGCTCAAGCTTGGTATCATATGATGAGAAAATGCTTGGCTCAAATTGAACATTGCAATGGAATGTAAAGTTCAATTAGATAGCTTTTTGTTCAATTAGATGATTTTTTTTAGGTACATAAATTCTCAAAAGGTTTATAAAGATAGGTAGCTTTTTGTTTGACTTGTTTGTATGAAACCTCTTCAATCTTTCAGGTGTATTTTTTATAAAGTTTTCATTAGAAAATTTCAATTTGTGAGGAATGTTAAAATAAATTTTTATTTTATAGGTAATCAACATAAATTATAAGTATGATACATTTTAAGTGTTTTAAAGGATAATTAATAAAGCTTTTTATTCTTCCTACATTGCGATGAATTAATCGTTGACATTTATTTACAAGGCGATAAAAAAAAAGTCATTGTTAAATATTCATTACTAAATTTAAAGTATGTGATGATTTAGTGATGATTTTATTCATTGTTTGAATTTTCTAACAAATATATTATTCATTATTGATTTAACAACTGCTCGTATAGCAACGAATGTGACGATAAATAAATTATTCGTTGGTAGGTCATGTAATGATGATTTATTCATCATCGTTTTCATGAAATATTCGTCACTATTTTTGTAGTAGTATATAGATCTTATTAAAAGTTTATATATATATATGGTTTTGGATGTTTCTGCAGTTTGAAATAAATAAATAGTACTGTGTAAAAAAAAGGAGCCATTAATCCCGTTTAGAGCACGGGAATAAATGGTAGTTCCATAAGTACCTCGTCTACAGTTAGTTAATAACCATGCGAAAGTGCTGATAACGTACACATAGATGACTGTTACGGTGTCTCCCGCATTTGGTTGAAATTAATGGTGGGTTCGGTAATAAATGCATGTCATCAAAGATAACATTCGATCCGTAGTGTAACCTTCTCCCATGCACATTAATAACATCCTCTTTATCATGATGCATCATCACCACCATTAAAGGTTCGATCAAGATCCAAAAGCCTCATCTTCATCAACAACAACGCACAAATGTACTGCAAGTATATGCCGATAGGCAATATTGTTGGAGAATTAGAGTGGGTAGCGACGGCTCGGCAATTCATGGAAGGAGACGACATTAATGATAAAGATGAGATCTCAAACGACCAAGAAGGTATTGTTAATATTGGTGGTGGAGAATGGAGAAGTTGGAAAAATATAATTGCAATGGTGGCGAGGGAGTTGGCAAGAGTAAAGCCAGAGGCATATGCACCGCAGTTGGTGGCCATTGGGCCTTACCATCGTGGCCGCCCTGAGCTGAGGGAGACGGAGTGGTGGAAGCTCTCTTCTGCAAGAGCTATGCAGAGGAGATTGTGCTCTGGTGTAAGGTTCGTTCACATTGTGGATGCCATCGCACGACATGAGCGTGCCATTCGATCCCACTACCAAAGGTCTCTCTTTCTCTCTCTCCATATTGGTTTCTATGTTGTTGGTTCAGGATTTACGCTTGCCTTGCACTACTTGCATTTCTTTTAGGTGATGCTTGCTTACTTGTTTGGTGGAATTAAACTTTTATTCTTGGGAATTCATAGGTATCAATCACAATTGAGTCTCTAATCTTGGGCCTCTAGAATTTCAACCCGCATAAAATTATCTAATTTCTCTTGTTAATTAATTCCTTTGGACCCCTCTTTCTAATTATTTTTCTCCTTATTCCACCAAACAAACATCCTAAGAAAAATAAAACTTTTTAATTTTTTTAACAAGATAATAAATCCAATAAAGTACCAAAACCCTATCAATTTCTTCATTCCTCCTAATAATTTTCCATACCAACTTGTTCCATAATTTCTTCATCCAAGTGTCCTTGTCAAGATATATTAAATGTTAATGCCCAACTTGTTTCATTCCCATTTGGGTCTATTTGTATTTAGGGTATAATGGGAGTTTTTACAAGTAAAACTCCCCAAACACCTTTTCCCAACTGATGTAGGACCAAACATTACAAACTCTAGCAATCCCCACTAAGTTTGTAATGTTTTAATAGGTGCTTTATTCCCCCACTATTAGTTTTATTTGTACCATGAGTCATTATGTTTATGTGATACTATCTTTCGATTTACACCTCACATTAGTGTAGCATTTACATTCTAAATAAGTTGTAGGTTTTTGCAGATTAAACCACAGCTCATTGTTTTAGAAGTAAAGAATGTAACACACATAACATTCATTCCCAACTCTAAGAGTTCCAACCTACTTTAGCACTATTATGGCCATTTGCTAAATCCTAGAATTCATGAACATTTACGAGAGAACTCTAAGCTCTCTTGTTGAAGGGGCAATACCACAATGTTCATATAGGTGAATTTCCTTGAATGTCCAAGTTGTTACAGGCATTGGAATATATAGAATACAACTTCATTAAGAACTAAGAGCTCAACCTTCCTTCATCACAATTGTTTATACTAACAAATGTTAGCACATCCAAGCACAACACAGTAACTTGTTAGTGTAGGTTCTAATAGAGGGGGGTGAGATTTGTGTGATAAAAATAAAATGCGAAAATATAAACAATCAATCTCACAAAAAATCAATCACAAGTACACAAGAGATTTTTAGGTGGAAACCCAAACCTGGGTAAAAATCACCACCTAAACCTCTCAGTCGAGGATTTCCCGATCGACATAGTTGATCAAATCCACTAACCGAATTACTTAAAATGAGGGTAGTTCAACCTCAATACAACTATGCTGCTATGTACGAGGGTAGCGTTCCTCAAAACTCCTCTTCACGAGAAGTATTTTGTCATGCAAGGGAGACAAGAATTTGCAAGGCGAATACCCAACCAACGACAATAATATAAATATCATATAGAGCCACAAAGTAAATAAGTAAATCTAGCTACTATAGGCTAAGGAAACTTCCCTTTGGTGGAAGTGTGTCAGCTAGCAACGCGGGTTGTGTGAACCACATGATGGCAATATGGTGCTCTCATATTCGTAGGCGGGAGAGCGAGTGCACAGCAAGGATGATGCTCTCAAGAGTGTAGGTAAGGGTTTAGAGAAAAACATCACTTCTATGTGATTCCTTTCTTTTTTTGAACACATTATATGTGGAGGTACTGCTTCTTGGTGTGTCTAACAAAGGAAGAGTGCCCCTCTATTTATAAATGACTTAGAAAGCCTTAAAAAGGTCTTGGAAGGCTTCTATAGCTGTTGGACACAAATCTAAGGCAAATCAAGCTGAAATCAGGATCATTTATGATTCTGATAGGGTTATCAGACATCTGGTTATAAGGTCAGATGTTGGGGCCATCATTTGATCTAAGGATTGGTTGTCTGATCTAGAAGGGTGGATCTTCTGGATGGGGTTAGATCAAAACGGACATCTAAAGAGGTGCTTTAAGACATCTGGGAATCTAATTAGATGTTTAATTCTAGATGGGTTTCCTTCCTGTTTTGTCAAGATTGAAATAGGGTTCTAGTGTTAAGTTGCACAGATGACAAATCGGATGTCTGGTAATAGGTCTGGACGTCTGGAAACACAAATCACTACAAGAATGGATTTCTCGAGGCTTAAACGGCTATTAGGTCTAACAGAAGTAATTAGGGTCAGATCTTAGCCTAACGTCTACTTATCAAACATCTGGGATGAACTACGGATGCCTTAAAGTAGATGTAAATCAGATTAATGATTAATCCTCTATATAAGCCAACGGTCCTCATGTTGGACGTCTAGTAAGGTCATCAGACGTCTTCTAAGACGTTTGGACTAAGGGCTAAATGTCTAAAAATGGAAGACGGTGAGTGGTTTCCAACCTAAGTGTTTTGGACGTCTGATCAAACAGTCAGATGTCTTAAAGTCTTAAATCAGATGTCTAATGTCCATATTGGACATCTAATCAAGTTGTCTGATGCCTACTTTGATTTTCTAAGTTCTCTATGAGATGTCTAAGTATCCTAAGGTAGTGTATGTGTTCCCAGGACTTCTATTTGCTACTTCGAGGCTCTTTAGTAAATGATCTAAGCAAATAAAAAGTAAAGAACAAAAATACAAATACAAAATACAAGATCAAAGAACATCTATCATATTCTTCTTATCTTCAAGCTCTCACTCCACACGAAGCTCCTTCTCTTCCATCAAGCTCCTCCAATCCACCATGGGCGCGACCTTGAGTTCCTTCACACTTGTATCCATTAGCATTTTTTTGAAACTCATAAACTCAATGCAAATGTTAAATAACAAGTGTTTTGTTATCATCAAAATTATCGATCGTGGTGCCTTTACACCAACAGTTATTACCCTTTAAACTTCAAAGTTGTTTTCTAATTTGAAAGTTATGTTACCATTACTAGTGATTTATAATTGGAATGTTAATCCCATACCACTACTGGTATTCTTTACCTTATCCCTGTGTAGAGATTTGGTAAGAGGATCTGCGAGATTGTTTCCAGATCTTATGTAAATTTTGATGATCACTCCACTGGAAATCAATTCTCAAAAATAGCATGTCTAATACTAATGTGTCTGGACTTTCCATTATATATATTTCTATATGCCTTAGACATTGCAGCCTCATTATCACAGTGTAAAGAAATGAATGGCATTGACTATGGCCATAAATCTATTTCTAATAAAAGATTTCTCAGCCATTTAGCTTCTTTGCTTGTTGCTGTTATACCAATAAACTCAGATTCCATTATCAAATGAATTATACAAGTTTGCTTCTTGGTGGTCCAGCTAACTGCTCCACCTCAGAGTAAAAATCCAACCTGTAGTG
The DNA here is from genome assembly GCA_037157565.1 of Thalassia testudinum. Taxonomy (NCBI): domain Eukaryota; kingdom Viridiplantae; phylum Streptophyta; class Magnoliopsida; order Alismatales; family Hydrocharitaceae; genus Thalassia; species Thalassia testudinum. The sequence continues at coordinate 54,422,608 of JAZHRO010000035.1, read as the reverse complement.
GATTTATTATCACTTTCACCATTGATCCAACTAGCATCAGAATATCCTTCCAAAATAATAGGAAATTCTGAATATTTCATACTATAATCCTTGGTTCTCTTAGGATAATCGAGAACTCTTCCAATAGCCTTCCAATGTAATATTTGTTTGGTTTATTAGTGTATCTTGACAATTTGCATGCACTAAAAGCTATATTCGACCATATGCAATGCATAGCATACATAAGGCTACCTAGCACACTAGCATACTCTAATTGTGCAATAACATGGTCACAATTTTCGGATAGTTTCATACTTGAATCAAAGGGAGTACTTACGTTCTTTCAATCAAGGTGCTTGTACTTTTCAATCAACTTTTCAATATAATGCATTTGATTCAAAGCATATCCTTGAGCATGTTTTTTCACTTTTATCCCAAGTATAGTATCTACCTCATTCAAATCCTTCATTTTGAATGTAGAGGTTAGATACTTCTTGGTTTCATTTGTTCCATCTATGTTTGTGTTGAAAATAAGCATATCATCAGCATATACAAACAAATGATCACTCCATATTCTAAAGTGAATTTGGAATATAAGCACTTATTGACATTATTATGACTAAAACTGTTGGATAGAATAGCATTATCAAATTTCTCATGCCATTGCTTAGGAGCTTGTTTGAGTCCATATATTGATTTAACTTAGTTTACAAACTTTATTTTCATTTCCAGGAATTTTAAAACCTTTAGGTTGCTCCATATATACTTCTTCAGTTAAATCACCATTCAAAAATGTAGTTATGATATCCATTTGATGAATATGCAATTTATAGATCGATGCCAAAGAAAATAGTATTCTAATTGAAGTTATACGTGCTACAGGAGCATAAGTATCAAAATAAACAATGCCTTCTCTGTCTAAATTCTTTGGCTACTAATCTAGCCTTGAAAGCTTGAATGAAACCATCAGTGTTGTATTTCCTTTTAAAGAGCCATTTGAAACCAATAGGTTTCAAACCCTTAGGCAAGTCAACTAACATCCAAGTGTTATTAGACAATATAGAGTCCATTTCATTATTTATTACTTCTTTCTAGAAAGCTGCATCTCGAGAAGACATGGCTTCACAAAATGTTTTTGCATCATCCTCTATATTTAATAAAAGAGGCATTTTACTGAGTACATTGGATATATTTGCTTCAATAAGAAAAACAATAGAATTAGTCAACACAAAACCTGGGACTAAATCTTTTGATGTTCTTATTCTCTGACTTCTTAATTAAACTGTACTATCAGATTCGTTTCTTTTCTCTCCAATAACGATAGAAGGTATTAAAGCATTTTCCTTATCCTTTCTTTGATCAGAAATAAGGGAATCATGAATAAACTTTGTTTCAAAAAATGCAACATGTATGGCCTCAACAATGATGTTTGATTCTAAATCCAACAATCTATAAGGCTTAGAAGCTTGAACATAACCAGCAAATACACTCTTAATCCCTCTACATCTCAATTTGGGCCTATGTGGGTCATTAACCCTGTAATAGGTGATGCATCCCCATACTTTGAAATAATTTAGGTTAGGTTTCCTACCATAGTTCCATAGTTCGTATGGTGAAATATGAGTTCATTTTGAAGGAACTCAATTATGAATATGACAAGTAGTAAGCAAGGCTTCACCCCAAAGACTACGAGGCAACTTTGCATTTAGTAGTATAGCATTTACATATCAACCAAAGTTCTATTCTTTCTTTCAGCTAAGCCATTTTATTATAGGGTATAAGGTGCAGTTCTCTAATGAATTATTCCATTCTCTTCACAAAATGAACAAAATGAATCCAAAAACTATTCCCCTCCATCACTTCTATGAACTTTTATTTTGTTTTCCTTTTGATTTTCAACAACAGCTTTGAATTTTTTAAACTTTCCAAAAGCTTCATATTTAGATCTTAGCAAGTACACATATGTAAAGTGTGAGAAATCATCTATAAAAGTAATGAAATATCTTTTTCCATCTCTTGTCAAATGACCATTCAACTCACAAATGTCTAAATGTATTAATTCTAATAATGGCGTATCCTTTTCAATTTTTGGAAAGGGTTTCTTGGTCATTTTAGCTTCAACACAGATTTCACATTTATCAGTATGATCATTGCTACATGCTATGTAGCCAGGTTTGGTCTTATAATTCAAGGAATGAAAGTTCAAGTGTCATAATCTAGCATGCCACAAAGAAGAAGGATACTCTATAATATAAGCAAAAGCATAATTTATTTCACTGATACTAAACTTGAACATGCCATCACAAAAATAGCCCTTCCCAACAAACAAACCATTCTTGGTTACAATGATCTTATCAAATTCAAGAACAAGTTTAAATCCCTTCTTACATAATAGACTTGCAGACACAAGATTCTTCCTCAGATTAGGAACATAGAACACATTTCCCAGAGGTGAACCTTAACTCTACACTTCCTTTTCCAATGACTTTAATAGTGACATGATTTCCCATAAGTACTTCTAGTTCCTTCAGGCCCTTATAGGACATGAATTGGCTCCTTTTGTTGCATACATGAATGGTAGCACCTGAGTCAAGCCACCAATCCACAGATTCTGTAACTACAGCCATATGTAACTCGGTAATCATGTCAATTTGCATTTTGGATACTATGGCAACCAGCTCTTTGACTTCGATCTCAACCAAATTTGCATTGTTGGTACTTCCTGAATTTGAGCCTTTTGTTGCCATCAAAAACATGCACTCATTTTTGTAGTGTCCTTTCTTTCCACAATGGAAATAGGACTTGGTTTTCTTTACTGACTTCGAGTTCTTGAATTCATTACTCTTCTTTTGGACCTTCAAATTATTCTGAGGACTTCAAGAAGTTTTCTCACTCACTTAGTTCAACTTCGAAGTATAAAATAAAGCATCTCAGGCATGACTCTCTACCTCAATTTGTAAATCAGTCATGAACTTTTCTACAATGAACATTTCTGGTGAGTGTAAAATTTTTCTTTTTTATTCATTCAGGAAGAAGGAAGTTTTGATAAAATTGCTCCTACTTATAGTGAGTTAGGAATGATAATTTGCAATTCATTGAACTGGGAAATAACAATCTATAACTCATGTACTTGATCCATAATCGACATGTCATCATTCATCTTAAATTTATAATATTTTAGTGCAAGAAATTTATCCACACCTCTCTTCTCATTTCTATACTTAGTATCCAATGTCCACTAGATCTCTTTCAGAGTTTTTAAGTTTTGATAGTGATCATAGAGATGATTAGTGAGTGAGTTCATAATGTACCCTCAGCATACCAGTTCGTCATTCTCGCGCTTTGCCTTCAGAGTAGCAACTTTAGCCTTGGTGACTTCAGAATCATCCGCTTTGAGTTCAACCATCGGATGAAGATTTGGATCAAGCACATAATAGACCTTCAACGCCGTAAGTAGAAAGATCTTGTCCTTCGACCTTGTGTAGTTCGTTCCCTCAAAATGATCCAGCTTGTTGACCTCCTCATCTTGGAATTGAACCTTCACACCATACTTCAATCCCATCTCCATGATAATGCCTTTAGATTGTTAGAAAATTTCAAACAGAGATGGATTTAAGGCGTGTAGCAATCACTTTCCTAAAGGCATTATTGCACCGTAAATGAAATACAAGCAATACACCCCCAGGATACAACCAAGCCCTCTGGAATCTCTTAGAGAACGTATTTCAACTTGTATTACGGCATGTATATTTATAAAAAAATCTGGCCCTACGTAACTACTTTTTTATAATCAAAAGACAGCTCAAATTGAAAAGGCACAACTGTTGAGCCATTATCATAAACCCACAACCATTCATAGCTTCCGAATTTAAAATTAAAATCAAAACTGTATTTGACATCAATACCCAAGTGCCCTTGTCAAACTATATTAAATATAAGCGCCCAACTTATTCCATTCCCATTTGAGTCTATTTCTATTTAGGATATAATAGAAGTTTTTACAAATAAAACTCACTAAACACCTTTTCCCAGCCGATGTGGGACCGAACATTACAAACTCCAACACACACACTCTCTCTCTTCATATTGCTTTCTATGTTGCTGGTTCAGGATTTATGCTTGCCTTTCACTACTTGGATTTCTTTTAGGTGCTACTTGTTTGTTTGGTGGAATTGAACTTTTATTCTTCGGAATCCACAAGTATCAATCAGAATTGAGTTCCTAATTTTGTGCTTACGGAATTTCATCTCCCATGAAATTATCTAATTTCTCTTGTTGATTAATTCCTTTGGACCCCTCTTTCTAACTAAATTTCTCCTTATTCCACCAAATAACTACCCTAAGCAAAATAAAACTTAATTTTTTCAATAACATAGCAAATCTAATCAAATACCAAAACCTCTCAATTTCTTCATTCCTCCTTACAATTTACCATAGCAAATGAGACCTTCGATAAATATTTGAGCTAAAAGAAATAAAAAACCTATCCTTTTGGAATGATAGTGGGTGGCTACATTTCTCTGCATTCCATCACAAAGAAAATAAGGCCCTAAAAAAAACTCAATAGAAAGCTAACATCATTGTCTTCTTCTTTTGCTCTCACTCTCTACACCCACTAGAAGACCACAACCATCACCATAGGAAGTTCTCCATCACATCTAGAGGATCTCCATTGTACATCATTCCTAGCGATAGATTCATGTACACTTCCATCTCTTCGATTTTGTGATGCTCGAAAAATCACGAAGAAAAGATTAGAGTTTCTAAGAAACTCACGTTGTAGTATTTGCAGAAATCCGAGGTTAAATAAAGTAACTGACTATATGAATCCTGGGTTGAATATGGGAAAGTGAACATTTAAAAATTGGTAGTTTTGGCTATTTTCTAAGATTTTATAGAAGTAAGAATATGGATCAGAACTAATTTAAGTAATAAAAATAATTAGAGTAGGGGGGAGAGAGAGAGAGAGACAAAATAAGTATACTCAAAGCAAAAAGAATGTTTGTTACAATCCACTACAAAATAATTGCAAGAAATAAAACTAAATTAGAAATCAGGAAAAGATAGGAAGGAGAGAGGGTCTCCCTAGATGGCTTCCTGGGAAAGGACTACTTCGACGGCCCTCGGATGAAGAGGACCAAAGACGAAAGATGGAGGGTAGAGCTGGAGGAAGAGGATCAGAGGTAGGGCCGCATCGGGTTAATCCACTGCCCTAAACACGGGTGAGAGGACAGCCGATGAGAGCTTCACGAACGAGGGTGAGAAGAGGGACTAAAAATTATGTTTAATTCTAGTGGAGCTTCCCAAGAGCTTCGGACACTGTATTTTGAGCTTAAAAGAGTTGTTTGAGCTCTAGAGGGAGAGAGGTGAAGGTAGGAAGGGATGGTGGACTGGCGGAGGGGGGAGGTAGGCCATATATATAGTGGTGAGCAAGAGGGTGTTCTCGACCAAATCACACGCAAGGAAATCAATGCCGGGCATGGGACATGCACCGCATGCAGTGCACATGCACATGCCCATGCATCTCACGTAGCACATGCGCAACATGCGCACCTAGCTGTGTCCTTGTGTGGGAGTAGTGAGTGGAATCCATGATCGTTAGATCTTGATCGAAGGGTCGAGAGCACACTGTGATCACACCTGTAGAATGCGTGGGGTGCATGTGGATCGCACATCGGGTGCGTCCAAGCATCCATCGTGTTGCGTGGTGCAATCACCACCATTTCATGATGATCGTACAGCTTAGTGCATGTGAGAGCCATACGTTGAATCCGTGAGGCACGGGTTGGGTGTCGATGTGGCCTAATCATGGTCGTGCATGCGTGAATGAAGGACTGGATTTTGATTGCCTGCCCGCTGAGGAGAGGTGCTGGTGAGGGATCGGACGCACGTCTTGGATTTGAGAGTAGTGCTTGTGCACCACTATGCTATGTTGGTTCACTTTTGATCATGACCATTAGATGAAGGTCCATCGGTTAGGATTAAAGCCTTAAAGGAGAGAGGGTGGGGTAACATGGCGTGGATAGGAATCCGACAACTGATGATCCTTGCGAGCGTCCCCTTTAGATGTCTAAAGAGGCACTAAGGGCGTGTTGGAGAATGTATCTCAGTCATTGGATGTGAATCCAATGGCAAAGATTAATCGTTCAGTGGAGCAAGGAGTTGGGTGGATGGTCTTAGGCTATTGTGGGTGGCTATAATGGTGCCACATGGCACCATCTAACCTATCCATCTTCTTTTCCTCATAGCGGATGCTATAGGGGTCTGATTGTCCCGATTTTCACAACGTTGGACTCCGATCATCACCTTAGTTCCATCCGTATGGTTGGATTTGTCATTTGAAGCTCATTTATGTGTCACCCTGCATCCTGGCCATTAAAATAGATAAAATAATATACAAATTGTAAGAATTATTCTAATGTGAGACATTATTATGCATTATTTACAATGCTAGATGTATCTAACAAACTTAGGAACATGCATAAATAGATGTTTTATCATAAAATAGTGTATATCTATCATTTTGGGTTGATGATACAATGAAACTAGAGTTCTTGGGATTTATTGAAAACCTATTTCAAAGAATATTTATTTGTTTGATTTGATTTTCTTTAGATGTTAAATTCCATCAAGTGGTATCAGAGCAACTGCTTCTTGTTGTATCGTTACCCTAACGATTGGTTTTTCAAGGAAATATTTCATTAGGTCAAGAATTGTTCTTCAAATCTGATTTATTCATTTTTGGTCACATCTTTATTTAGTCAATGAATACCAATGTTTGATTTGTATGTCTTTTGTTTGTATTTATCTCGAAATCAACCTCTGAGACCACAATTTTTTATTGATGTTTCATTTGATGTTTTGATAGCCACATTTGTTTTCTGAATATCACCCGAAAACTGCACTCGACATTCGTTTGGTACCGATACTCATAAGTATCCATACTACTCAAGTATAGAATTGCATCGGTCGATTCTGGAACGTAATCTGTATCGTATTGGTACCAGTACTAAAGTTTAGTATTGGTACATATTGGATACAAATTTTGCTCCAGTCATTTCCACAATCAAGGGTGTACCGGAACATTAAATCAATACTAGTAGATATTGTTTTGGGTACTGGTACATATGGTCGTGTATCGCTACACTGAGGATACTATTTTCCTCATCACAGGATTTTAGTTCCAAAAACTATACCCTATAAGTACCGATACTAACATTGAGTAGTGGTACTCATGGACATGGTATGATATGGAAAATGAATTCATGGTAAACGATAATTGGTAGATACCGATACTTGGTATGAGTACTGGTACACACGATAAGCAGAAAAATGTGGTACTCGTTAGGTATCAATACTCATCACAGGTATCAGTACAAAAGGTACCCAGTTGGTATTGATGCACAATTTGAGTACTGGTACATATGTACTATTGGGGAGATACATTTTAGCTCATGAATCATTTGGCAATAAACATTAGTGATTAGTTTTAATGTATTGAATAACCTAACACATTCAATAATTCTAGACCAAGAAGATTATTTCTTGTGCTATTTTATTTAAAACATTAAAATGATTGTGTGCATTGCATTCCTATGTGTGGTGGTTAACCCAAAGGAAAGTCACCACATGACTGAATAGATACATACATTTGACAAACTTTACTATTGGATCAAAAGAATTCATGTGGGTAATTGAGTTAATCGAAAGATGGCTTAGTAACCTTACATGGTTGATCATCAATAGTTGTTTGTTATTCATAAAGACTGCTCTTTATAATGCCAATATTTTCATCCAAACACTAAGTATTAATGTTGTATTGTTTAGTTTATTTTTATTCTCAGTAGTTATTTTGTTATTTCTTTATTCTCAGCTAACTCCTCTGCTTTTGCTATAACTACCAACTTTAATTCTATTCTGAAATTGAATGGATCCAACTTTAAATTCTGAAAAGAAAGTGTCCTTATAGTTCTAAGATCTATGGACCTAGACTTTGCGCTTCAGATTAATCCCCCCTCCCCTCTTATGGATACTAGTTCTTCTGAGGATAAAAAGAACTATGAGAGGTGGGAGAGATCAAATCACATGTATCTAATGATCATGGAATGTGTCATCCTAAAAAACTTTAAGGGTACTATCTTAAAGGAACTGGATGCTAAGAAATTTCTTGATGAGATTGAGAAAAGATTTACTAAGAACGAGAAAGCTAAATCTTACAATTTCCTTAGTAAACTTGTCTCACTTAAGTACAAGGCCATCAGGAACATCAGACAACTTATTATGGAAATGTCTCACTTGGCCTCAAATCTAAAAGCACTTAAGTTGGAGTTGTTAGAAGACCTCCTCGTGCATTTAGTGTTACTCTCCCTCCTTGCATAATATGGACAATTTAAAGTGAGTTATAACTGCCAAAGGGAGAAATGGACTCTTGATAAGCTCATTTCTCATTGTGTGCAAAAAGAAGAGAGGCTCAAGTAGGACGATCCAAAAAGTGCTCATTTGGTTTCTATACCCAAACGGAAGTAGGCTAAAGATACAAATGCTACCAGTTTGTCCTCCTCCAAAGGAAAGCAGAAGATGCTTAAGGCCTCACTCTTCTTCTGCAAGGGTGAAGGACACATGAAGGACTATACCAAATATCACGCTTGGCATGAAAAAAAGATACATCTCTTTCTTTCGTTTGCTCAAAAGTTAATCATGCTTTTGTACCCTCAAACATTAAAGTGGATAGATTCAATAACCACTATTCAAATTAGTGTCTATGTAAGGTTGCCTAAGTTGTCATCTACCAAGTGAAGTTGAAAAGCATATTTATGTGGGTGATGGCAAAAAGGTGGAAGTAGAAGCCATTGCAAACTTTCGACTTTCATTCACTACTAGACACCAACTAGATTTGAGAGGAACATTCATTATATCGTCATTCAAACTAAATTTAGCTTCTTTTTATCTATTGGACAAATTTGGATATTATTGTTTATTTGGAGATAGACAATTTCATTTGTTTCTCAATTCAAGTTTGATTGGCTCTGGTTCTTTGTATGTCAATGATAAGTTATACATGCTTCATACAATTTCCTCTAATTTTGAAACCTATGCTACCTCGAGTGGTTCAAAGTGCAAATTAACTAATGAGAATTCTACTTTATTATGGCATAAGCACTTAGGCCACATCTCTAAATAGAGAATGGATAGCCTTATTTCCAATGAAATTCTCGATTCCCTTGATTACATAGAGTTAAATATATGTGTGGAATGTTTAAAAGGGAAAAGGATAAACAAAAAAGGTGTAGGGGCCACTATAGCTTTGGAACTCTCAGAACAGATACATAAGGATATCTATGGTCCATTCCCTATGGCCTCTTAGAGTGGGCAATAGTATTTCATTACGTTCATACACAACTACTCTAGATACGAGTACTTATTTCTTCTCCAGAAAAAAATCACAACCCTTAGGTGTGTTCAATTCTTATAAGGCTGAGGTGGAAAACAAATTCAGACAAGTGATTAAGACCATCAAATTTGACTGTGGTGGTGAGTACTATGATAGGTATGATATTTCAGGTGAACAACATGTAGGACCTTTTGCCTCATTCCTAGATGAATGTGGCATAGTACCTAAATACATCATGCATGGGACACCAAGCATGAATGATGTTGCTAAGCACCTCAATAGAACTGTCAAAGATATGGTACGGAGTATGATTAGTCATACTTCTTTACCTGAATCCCTTTAGGGAGAAGCATTAAAGACAATTGTGTGTATTCTTAATAGAGTACCAACCAAGGTAGTACTTAAAATCCCTTATGAAATGTGGACTAGTAAATACATAGTCTGAAACATTTTCAAATCTAGGGATGTGCAGTTGAGGCAAGGCCATATAGGCCGAACAAAAGAGAACTGGACTCTAGGAGGGTTACTTGCAACTTTGTAGGGTACTCTGAAAGATCTAAAGGATATAAGTTCTTTATCCCTTAGACTCGCTCATTTTTCAAAATGTGGAATGCCCATATTTTTGAGGATGTTGGTAATTGCCGCATTACCTTTGAAGAACCCAATCTTGTTCATAAGGAAATCGTTGAACATGGTCAAGTTCTTTTTCCAAATGTTGTCCCGAGGACATTAAGGGAAGAATGTATTGTGGATAATTTTCCCATTAGTCAAACTGAACAACCTCAAAACATTCTAGATTCTGCACCCCGTAGAAGATAAAATAGAGAAAGGACAAGCGCAATATCCGGTGATTACGTTGCCTTTCTTTAGGAACTAGTGGCAGATCAAATGGATTCGAATCCCATTTCAATTGGACAAGCCATGAGGAGTTCCAATTCTTAGGATTGGATCAATGCCATGAGTGAAGGGATGAAATCCATGAGTAACAATGGGGTCTAGGATATTATTTCATTGCCTAAAGGTGTGAAACCCATTGGTTGTAAATAGATATTTAAAAGTAAATGGGATTCGCAAGGCAATATGGACAAGTATGAGGCTTGTCTTGTTGGCAAAGGATTTACTCAAAAAGAGGGCATTGATTATAAAGACACTTTTACTAGTTTCATCTAAGTACTCCTTCAGAACCATAATGACTTTGGTAGCTCATTTTAATTTAGAGTTACATTATATGGATGTAAAGATGACATTTCTTAATGGAGATATTAATAAAATAATTTATATGTTACAACTAGAAAACTTTACATTAGAAGACACAAAGAAAAGGATTTGTAAATTAAAGAAAGCTATTTATAGATTAAAACAAGCTTTAAGACAATAGTATTATAAATTTTATTAATTGTCCCATTTGGTCTTGAGACAAATCCGATAGATGATTACATATACCATAAGATTTGTAAGGGAAAACATGTATTCTTGATTTTGTATATGGATGATATTCTCATTGCCTGTAATGATAATAGTTTGCTTCAGGAAACCAAGAAGTTTTTTTCAAATAATTTTGAAATGAAGGTCCTTGGTGAAATCTCTTTTGTATTAGGGATCTAAATACAATGAGATTGGTCTCGAGATATTCTTGGATTATCACAATAGAGATACACTGATATCATTTTAAGGCATTTTGGCATGGAAAATTACAAACCAAGAGATACTCCAGTGGCTAAGGGAGATAAATTCTCTCTTGACCACTGCCTTAAAAATGATTTTGAAGCAAAAGAAATGGAAAACATTCCCTATGCAGCAGTAGTAGGAAAGTTTTATGTATGCTCAAGTTTTCATGTGGCTAGATTTAGCATACATTGTTGGCATGTTAGGCAGATATTTAAACAAGCCTAGACCTGACCATTGGAAGGCAGGCAAACAGGTCATGCACTACTTGCAAAGAACAAAGGATTTCATGCTCACATGCAAGAGGTTTGATTATCTGGAGGTCCTTGGATATTTGGACTCCGATTTTGCGAGAAGTTAGGATACCCGAAAATCTACTTTGGGCTATATTTTTCTGCTGACAGGAGGAGCTATCTCATGGAGGAGTGCTAAGCAAACACTAATAGCCACCTCTACTTTGAAAGCAGATCTTGTAGCGTGCTTTGAGGCCTCAAATCATGGGTATGACTTAGAAATTTTGTCACAACACTATGTATTGTCAATGGTGTTGAAAGATTACTTTGAATTTACTGTGATAATAATTTAGCGGTCCAACAACAACAAAAGTTCTTTAAGGTCGAAGTACATTGACATTAAGTTTCTACCAATTAAGGAACATGTTCAAAGTGGATAGGTGTCCATTGGACACATTGGGACCAATTCCATGGTGGTAGAGCCGCTCACTAAAAGGCTAATGCCAAAGGCTTTTCATGAGCATGTTGTTTACATAGGTGTTGTATCAATTTTATAATCCGACAGTTTAGTGGGAGAGTGTTCTATTTTGATGCTTCATGTACGGACATATTTTTTCAGTTATGCACATGATGAATTTCTCATACACCTTTGAACTTATTTGTTCTTGCCATGTGATTTCTTGCATGATAAAGTTTGGACCAGTTGAAATAGGCATGTATGAATCACATTGACATGCAATTTTCATGTTATATACCTATATCAGATCTATGTCATTACTTGTCTTAATGTATGTGATCATTGCTTGGTCTAGTTGAGATTATAATGGAAAAAACCAACTTGGTTAATAGAGTATGAATGAAATTGGTGGAGATGAGGTTTATTGTGATGCTATATTATTGAGCTCATGCAAGTATATGTAAGCCAACCTACATATATGGTTCGAATGGGAGATTGTTAAAATCGTAAAGCCAAAAACATATAGTATCATAACGAACCTATACAATGTCGTATGTATACTATCTAGCATTACGTTTATGGTTTGTAATGTGACCTGAATATGTTAATAGACCACTTACATCTCATGAAGGTATAGGATTTATACATAGGAATCATAAGGCAAATACAGTTCCGTGCTGGGCAGAATTATCGTTTCCAATTTTATGGTTATGGTTCCTGGGGGGTTATGCGAGGAGTAGGTGGTTACCTTTCTTCGCATTCCATCACAGAGAATATAAGGGCCTAGGAAAGAACTCAATAGAAATTCTAACATGATTGTCTTCTTCTCCACTCTCTCTCTACACCCTCTGGAAGCACCACAGCCATCGCCGAAGGAAGTTCTCCATTGCCTCCAAAGGATCTCTATGGGTGTCCTCTATACATCATTCCTATCGATGGATTCAGGTATGCTTCCATCTCTTTGATTTTAGGTTGATGATACAAAGAAAGTAGGGTTCTTGGGATTTATCAAAAACCTATTTCAAAGAATATTTATTCGTTTGATTCAATTTTCTAGTTTTCTTTTGATGCCAAATTCCATTAATTTTGTAAATCCTTCAAAAGTAAAATCACATGAGATTTTTTTCAAACTAATGAATACTAATTGATAGATTATTGATATAGAGTAGAGTTGCAAACAGTTTATATGATTTTATTAAAGAACCTTTTATATTTGGACACCTATAAATTTTCTTTTGCAAATATAGATAGTACCGTGCATTTCCTCGGAGATTGAGGATGATGGAAATAACCAGGTGACAAATCCTTAAATTTGCAGGCGTTGAAAATTAAAGAGATGTCTTTTGTTCTCAACTCTTTGAACTTCTTATGGTGCCACTTTTTGGTAAATTTTACTTTGAAATTCTTTGCTGTAAATATATTCTTTAAATACCAAATCATTTTTAAGAGCCCTTCATTTTAGTAAAAAGAGTTTACCTTTTAGGCATAGAATTATGATCAAGACTTATTTGAAATTTTGTAAACATAAGATGTAATTGTTTCCAATTATAGGACTTATTTTAAGCTATAATTGTAGAATGCAGAGTGCTATAAATCAATTGGTCCCGCTACTGCAAAGTGCAAGTGATATTAGATTACTTTTTAATGATAATCAAGGGGAAACAAATGTGAAGTCCAAAATGGAGATAAGGAGGTTTATAACTAATGACCTTTCTCTATTTTATATTAAATTCCTAAGGTTGTGAAATTGAAATCTAGCGAAATCATTTATCAATTCAACTTTGTCATTTTGGTATTCCATGGCTAATTTTCAAGTAGATAGACAATTTCCCCATTATAGTGTACTGCAAGATCTTTTATCTCATGGTAGCATATTCTAGTCCCCTTTATAAAATTTATATTATTTCATTAGCTATGTGATTCATATGTTTATACCAGTTTACGTGTCATTATCAAATGATAAAAGTCTTCGATAAAAATCTATAATGCACTAGAGCACTCTTATTAACGGTTCTTTCACAATATCTAGGGTTTCTTAAGCAAAGTGATAGCTCATACCAAATAAATTGGAGACCCGTACTACATTTACTAAGGCAATATAATGTTCTTTTAAATTATGGTAATTACGAGGTCTATAAGTAGTTTTTTCAATCCAAAGATTCTCTATGCTATGTAATTTTAATTAAGGCAAAGTTTTGAGTAAAAAATGTAATTTTACTCGATGGTTAACTTCATATAGCACATAGTTTAGGATTTCCCTAGAAAAAAGTAAGGAAAAACATCAAATGGGCCATAAGGATAGTAATCAAACATTACAAACATAGCACAAAGTATATGGAATTGATGAGGCCTTCCATTGAAGTTCTTCGAGGACCATGTAGGCACTGGTTCCATTCTCGCCAAAGGTGCCAAATGGCCTAGCTAAGAGTTTTGCCAAGCTTCCATTTATCCACCCTCGATATGTTTGCACAATCTAAAGATGTGGGAATGAAAGACCCAAGGCAAAATAGAAGTCCTACCTTGGCGAAGAATTGCAACCAAACCTCCATAAAGAAGCGGCAAATGAAAAAAGACAAGCCACGTCTTCCTCGTCAATATTACATAAGGGGCATACCCTCTCAAGCTGCCTTGCCAATGCTGCTAGTTGATCTTTCGTTAGCAGGAAATCCCTGGACGCAAGTAGAGCATAGCACAACAGGGTACATATCCCTTGGCTCAGATGTAGGATAGATCACATGTGGGTGGGGCCTTGCATCACACAACGTCCCAAATGTTCGACTAATTACTCCATTACCCCTCACTACTTCCCTAAAAAATGTTCTTCATTTTATTAAGACCCCCTTGTATGGTGGTGCATGTTGCCTTGGTCAAGTGCATAGCATCTTCACATCCAATTGATCCAAAGGCCGCCCCCTTTATTATGCTTCAACGGCCTTCAAACAGCCTAGAAGGCCTTTTACAAGCAGCTAAAAAGTTCGTGTCAAAGAAGATGGCAAGGTCAAAGACCCCCTCGACTAGGAAAACACCTTGCCACTTTGTTATGTGTACTTTGTTTCCCTAAACATAAGCGGCCTGCAACCTCAGTATTTTCTTAAGGATGGATTTGGGTATGATAGTTGATTCAATCCAAAAGTTACATAAACCTTCCATCACGCACCGTAGCATCTCCACATGTCCCATTGTGGGTAGAAGCTTGGTGTTCCAATAACCAAATAAACCATGGACTTTATTGATTAGACCATTGAATGAAAAAGTTCTTCCCATATCGGGGAAGAGGGGGGTGCTTGTATACGTAGCAAGGAGCTTGCCCTTGAACATCCCAAGGTTAGGCATATCGCCATGTACGCTCTCACTCCTCTTTTCTAGAAAAACAAAAAAAACAAAAAAATAGGAGCTGAGTTTATTTATCCCTCACTCCTTGGAGGCCAAAAAAGGGAGGGTAAGGGGACTAGACCAAAACCTGCCCTTTACAAGAAAAGGTGGACCACGACTCGTGGGCTATTACAAAAGCACCAAGCAGCAATACTGCAAAAGCAACAAAAGAGGAGTAGCACCAATATCAACCAATGATATATGGGAAATGAAATTTGTCCATCTTGATAGTACCACAGCATCTAGAGCCAAGAAGATGCTCCATGAGATAAAAAGTCCAAGGCAGAGCTACAGAGCTAGCAATAAGTTTGATGAGACTATTCACCACCGGATGAATGGATTGCAATGAAATATGTTGATCAAGAAGACACTTGACTTGGTTGAAGTGCCATTGAGCCCTCCATGGAACTGGCAACTTTCCTTTCCACCAGAAGTAAATCATGGACAAATCCACATCTAAAATGACATAAGAGTTCCTTTGGTGCCAATTGGTAAGGAAGTGATGGATAGAACTGAGAAGAGCTAATTCATTATTGAGCATAGGCACCTTCGCAATGGCAGCTTTCACAAAATTACCATTGGAATCACACACCACCCAAGAGAGTTATCATCTTTCTAGATAGCAGAAAAATTAACCTTAACCCCCAAGTGAGGACGAACCCAAGATAAGGCAAACTAGGTGGGAGGCCTAAGATGAAACCACGTGGCCATATTGAACCTCCTCCAATTGTTCTCTAGAAAGAGAGGAATCTCATTCAGTCTAAACCCATCATTCTTAATTTTATTCCTAACCCACCGAATATGACACCAAATAAAAATGATAAGATAAGCCTATTGGAATGGTTTTGGGGGTTAGAATCATGCAAAATATTGAGGAAGAGATCTGGAGAAACAAGATTGAGAAGAGCCTACTGAAAGGTCCAAGAAGAGATTCTAGAGGCAACTTCGCTAAAGGATAATAAATGAGACAGATTCGATTTTAGGGCAATTAAGACAATAGTGGCATTTAGAGGCCATGGAGATACCATGGCCTTGGATTTGATCATCAGTAGGGAGCTTGTTGTGGGTAATCCTCCAAGAAAGGAGGGTCATACGTAATGGAAGCTTAAGACTCCATAAAACTCTAAAGATAGGGTGACTAGTAGAGTCTCTGAAGTTAAGGAGATAGGCAGAAGAGATGAAGAAATTGCCAAGGGAGGTGGGAGACCAAATAGGCACATCCTTAAGAGCTTCTAACAAGGTATACAGGATTTGATAACGAATAT
This sequence comes from Thalassia testudinum, assembly GCA_037157565.1. NCBI lineage: Eukaryota > Viridiplantae > Streptophyta > Magnoliopsida > Alismatales > Hydrocharitaceae > Thalassia > Thalassia testudinum. The sequence continues at coordinate 54,406,246 of JAZHRO010000035.1, read as the reverse complement.
GGTTAGGGATGAAATGAAGGAATTGAGCCTGTGAAGGATTAGTGATGACATCCTTCACAAAGATAGAAGTGGGAGAAACCTCCGAGGGTAGAAAATATTTAAGAGGAGAATCCCCTATCAAAAGGTCCAGCCAGAAATCAATGCTACCCTCTTTCACAGCCCAACACATGAAAGGTTTCATGTCAAGATAAGCATTGGCTAGAGGTTTGAGTCTATTAGGAAGATAACGCGGGAAGGAACCAACTTGGCCATAAAGGTTTCACATTAAAATAGCATAAGGAGACTCTCTAAAGAGAATACTCCAAACATTCTTCATTCTAAAGGCCTTTTTGACCAAGGAGAGATTTTAGACTCCAAGACCATCACAGGCAGTAGGCTGGTAGATTTGCCTCCAAGCGATCCAATGGAGAAGTTTGGTCTATGAGCTAGACCCCCAAAAGAAGTTGGCAAGGGTAGACTTATATGAGCCATCTTGGGGACCTCAATAACAGACAGAATATGAATTGGGATAGAGGTAAGAACATGCTTGATGAGCAAGAGCCAAGCAACACTAGAAAGAAGATTAGCTTTCCAACTGGAGAGTTTGGAATGGATTTTGTCAATAGAAATAGATGGTTTCAACCCGACCGGTAAAAATAGGACAACCTGGTAGGTGAAGGAGAAAGTACCCAATTGGAAGCTCATAATTTCAAGAATCTGGCTGAGTCTACCAAGGGAGGAACGTTTCCCAACAAAGCAAAAACTCTTCAACAAATTGAGACGTTGGCCAAAATTTGATTCAAAGTCATGAATGAAGTTCATAAGGTTGGTGATAGATCTAAGGTTTCCATTAAGACAAAGAATGATATCGTCAGCATAAAGTAAGGCAAGAGGAGAAACAACACCTCTCTTAATAGAGAAGGGAGATATGTGATGCTGGACTGGCGACTCTTTGATTCCACGAAGGAAAGGCTCCATGAAAATGTCAAAAAGAAAAGGTGACGGGGGTTCACCTTGCCTTAAACCATGAGAAACTCTGAAGAAGGAAGATGAGCTTCCATCACTAAGATGGAAGATTCTTTATGACAAACAAAGCCCTTGATGAGGTCAATGACTTGCATAGAGAAACCAAATTTACTGAGAATATGAAAAAAAGGCTTCCCACTCCACCTGATCATAGGCTTTCTTCAAGTCTAACTGGAAAATGACATTCGAGCCATGAACCTTGTGGTCCAAATGTTGCGATAGCTCAAAAGTGATGGAGATATGATAAAAAATCGAATGACCTTGAATAAAACCATCTTGCTCGAGGGAAATGCATAAGAGGAGACAATCTTTTGGTAAGGATGGTAGATGCAATCTTGTAGACTGCATTACACAGACTAATGGGCCTAAAATCAGAAAGATCACTGACATTAGGGCTTTTAGGAATGAGAGCAATAAAATTTGAGTTGAAAGTTCTCGACATAGAATTTGAAGAGTAGAAATGAATAATGGCTTTCACAACATCTTTGATAATGTCCCAACAAGAGTGATAGAATTCGACATTAAAACCATTAGGACTCAAAGTAATATTAGACGATATTTGGGAAAGAATCTCAAAAATTTCTCTTTCAGAGGCATTTGAATAAGTTGATCTGAGTCCATATTAGAAAGGATGGGAGGAATAATATGCAAAAGGATATCAATCTCACCAATACCATCAAAGCTAAGGAGGCTTTGGAAAAAGGAGGTCGCCTTAGACGTAGCCAGGTCCAAAGAACCATTCCCAATAAAGGAGGTAAGGGAATTGTTCCAACGTTTCGCAAATCATTTCTTGATAGTAGCAAAGAAGAACACATTCTTCCCCACCCCAGGATGGAGCCAATTGACTTTCACTTTTTGGGCAAAGAGACCTGAGAGCTTGGTAAGGGCATCATCTAGTTGGATTTGAACATCCGAGAGCTCAATAGCAATGCCAGTGTCCTAATGGGACACAAGTTTGGCCTCAAGATCATCATGACGAGTCTCCAGGTTCCAACCAAGGAATGGGTATCGCCAAAAATAGATCTATTCCAACTCTGAAGAGCCTTTTTAAGAGAGTAGAGTTTGAAGTAGAGGATCTCAATAGGGTCAGTGGAAGAACCATAGCCAGAAAATGACCAGATATTGGAAACAAGGGCCATAAAATGAGGATCTCAAATTCACATGTTTTGAAAATGGAAGGGGTGGGGGTTAGACGTAAACAGGTTCTTGAACGAGAAAAACATGGGAGCATGATTAGAATTCCTTCTAGATAAGTATCTGGCTTTAGGGAAGAGGGAGAAACAAGGAGCAGAAACGAAAATTCAGTCCAACTTTTGATAAATCCTAGCGCTCCTATTCCTACTATTACACTAAGATAATTGGTTGCCTCCAAGAGGAAGCTCAAGTAGACCAAGGGAGTCCTTCCAGGAGCATAAGGCAGTAGCTTGGGACTCACAAAAAGGAATCCCCCCCCTTCAGATGCCTTAAGGATATAGTTGAAATCCCCCCAATCATCCATGGAGAAGGAAGGCTGGAATGAATGTCATCCAAATGGGACCAAAGGACACTACGAGATTCAACAGAGCAAGAAGCGTAGACCCCAGAAATGCAGACTGTGGAGTTTTGAAATCTGCATTTAACAGTGATCGATTGGGGCATAGCATGAAATAAGGAGAGAGTAATAAGATTTTTCCAGAGACACCAAATGTTGGGAGCAAGATCATTGATCAACATATGATGGAACCCGATAGTGTCCATGTAAGCAGTAGCTAAAGACCTATCAGCAAAAGGCTCAAATAGGAATATAATCTCGAGGGAATGGGCTTGAATCAAGAATTTAAGACAATTGACAGTAGGGAGGTTCATGACACCCCTACAATTTCAAAAGAGGCCCATCATTGGGATCAAGATTTGTAAAGCGATTTACAGCGACTTCTAGTCATCCTACCTACATCCCTGACGTTGTCACCACCATGGACTCCTCTAGATCTACTCGTAGGGTGTGCCTCGCATGTGACAGGGCCAGATGGGTGGGAATCAAGAGCAAGGTAATCATGAGAACCTTGAGAATCAGAATTCAATCAGTTAAGAACAAGTTTAGCATGATCGCTCACTAGTGAGAGCCCCTCGATATCATTTATTTTGGTTATCAAAGGAGGATTTCGATCAAGATCAAGAGGAATAGGAGTGGGGAGGGGAAGGTAAATACCCCAAGATGAGATTCCAGCATCATTCGAACAAGTGATGGATTTAATGCACTTCTTAGATTGGAACACAAGGAAGGACCCAAAAAAGCCAAGAGAGATATCCTGAATCAAAGGCAAGGTTTGACTATTAAGGGAAACTTGCTCATAGAACCTTTTCAAGTTATTAGAGAGTTGAACGTCAGAAAACTTTCTTTAAGAAATAATTAATCTATTTTCAACCATTTTACCAAGCTCTTTTTCAGTATTACCCTTGAAGCTATCAACCAAAGCCGAACAATCGTGAGTGATAGTTTGGTCAAACATAACTAAATCAAATCGAGCATTTTGAGGATTAACGTCCGAATCCAAAATAATAGCATTCGCCTTATTTTGTAAAACCATCTTAGTACCATGCAAAAGATCACCAGACTTAAAAGAGGAGGAAGGAGGGTCATATACCTATGTGGGCTTAGAGGAGCCCAGTGACGGAATCAGTAGGTCATTCACCCCAACATCAATAGTTGATAAGGGAACCTTGGGCTTCTTGGAACGAATACAAACTCTTCTCCTTTTCTTTCTTTTCACCACCAGAGGATCGACAGAATAGCGCAAACCCCCCAGAGAAGAGGATGAAGGAATAATACAGTCCGAATTACAAACTCCCAATGATCCTCTGGTGGTGAAAGGATCGTCACGTCCTTCGAGGCAAACCCATGACCAGGATCCTTCAGAGGTTTAAGAGGAACCTCCAACGAAGATACACAGACGGGAACAACCTCCTTATCAGCATCAAGGTGACGAGGACAAGCTGGGCCCAGAGGACCTGGAAAAGAGAAGGAAGAATAAGATAGCATAGAATGACCAATTTTAAGGCATTTAGCACAACAAAGAGAAACCCTTTCAAACATGATGTTTTGTTTAATCAAAACATCCCCATTCAAAATTTGGATAAACTCAAGCCGATCCGCCAAAAGATCCACTTTGACACAAACCCTCGGGAACCCAAGGTGAAAACCTTGCACCGTCTGATGATCCACACACACTGGGTAGCCTAGTTGATAAGCCAACGATGACAATGCATTGGGATGGACAAGATGCAGGTTCAATACGTGAAAGCCAACCGAAATAGGAGTCGCAGTCACGGAGAATCAGTACGAAAACTAAAGGACCAACAGATAAACTGAAGCCGAAGAGAACCCATATGGTACAACCCAAAGAGAAAAGCCTACAAAAATCAAGATAAGAATCGCAACGCACTAACCAATGATGCATGTCAAGCGAGACAAACGAAAACTAGAAATCCAAACCTTAAGGGGAAGGAAGTCCTTCACAGCCTGGAAAGGAGGCTTAAGACCACCCTAATGATCACCGAGGGCTCGAAGCTCTCAGCAAGCTCTGCAACTTCCGAAGAAGTGAAAGAAGTACACAAGGAGCCCTCATGGTGAATCGGAAGACGAACCAGCACCGCAAGCTCCACAAAAGGCAAGGCCTCAGTAGATCTCTGATTGGCCACCATAGAAGCAAAAGAAGGTTTATGGATACGCGAAGATCCAGGATCGACCACCGCAGGAGAGGAAGAAGCCTTCAAAGAGGCCATCCTCACGGCAAACCAACCCAGCACAAATACCTAGGAAGCAAACAGGAACAACACAAAGAACCAAAGCCAAAAAAGCGAGAAGTAGCAGAAAATGAAAGAAAGCACGATCAAGTGATAGAGAAAACAAGGGAAAAAGGAAAGCATAAGCCAGATCACCGAAACCAGTCAAAATCACCGCTATCAACCATAGCTTCCATCCCTGCTGATCTCATCAAGGAGAGACATCCATGGAGAGGAGCCTCTTGGCTCCCCTCCAGGGCAGAGGGGAGAGGGCTCTCTGGATAGGGCGGGAACAGAAACCCTAGGCCATGAGAGGAGAAGAGCGGAGAAAGGAAAAGTCACGAGGAGAGGGCGAGGGGGAGGGGAAAAGAAGAGGGCGCACTCATCTAGAGATATGCACGTAGTTCTTATTTGCGTTGAGCATCAAGCCTGGGTGCTTGGTGTGTGGAAACAATCGAGCATGCATCCATTTTGCAACAATTAAGATGTCATCAATGAAGAGCAAGTGCGAGGTGGATTCAACCCCATTGATATGAGAAGTCTACCAGCTTCGGGCTGGATCTGGAGCAGTAATGAGAACACGTTAATTACAAGTGCGAAGAGAAAGGGGGAGTGGGGATCTCTTTTCTGCAATCCATAGCTAGTATGGATAAGCTCTGTAGGAAGGCCATCGATAAGCGAGGAGACTGTTGGCTTGCCAATACAATTACTCATCCAAAGTGATCTACAATGGATTAAATACCATGCGTCATAGTAAACTATATATAAATGGACATTTAACATTGTTGAATGCCTTAGAAATGTCAACCTTCACATAAATTCTTCTTCCATCCCCAACCTTAAAACCATGCATGAATTCCATGGCCAATAAAGGGCAATTAGATAAGAAACGCTCGTCGATGAAGGCACCTCGTTGTGGCTCCACTAAAGATGTAGAATACCATAAGTGGGTTGGAAAGTATTTTAATGATGCCTTTGTAGAGCACATTGTAGTAGGTGGTAGGCCATAGGTCTGCTCACATAATATTCTATCTTGGTCACTAGTGTAAGGAATGAATGATTTAGTTCTGCCACTCCCCATGAAGTGCCCAATTTCTGCCACCACCTCTCCATGTATGATCGCCCGAACAATGCCGAAAGAAGAATGCGTTGAACTCGTCTGGCTAAGGAGGTTTGTCAACTCTGATGGACCAAATGGCTCTTTCACCTTAAGAGTGGTGATGGGTCATGTAAGCACATGATTCTCATCCTCTGCAACCATGCGATGGAGAGGGATATGCAAGGAGCTATCTTCCAGATAATGCAGAGCATTAGAAAGGGAGGTGAAATGAAAGGTAACCTCCTCTCTGAGTTTCCATGCCTCTCAGTAAGCATAGTGCCATCATCCCTGATAAGAGTGGTGAGGGCATTTTTGTTTTAGTAGAATCTACTGGCAGCCATGAAAAACTCTGTATTTTTGTCCCCTTCTTTGAACTAAGAAACACAACATTTCCACTTCCATTCGAATTCCTCCTCATTAAGAGTTCGATCTAGCTCCTTTCTAATAATGGTCTCCTTAAATTAGAGGGTTATGTTTCCCAGATAAAGTTGCAAGCCTTCGATAGTCCTCAGTTTTTCTCACAGATCCATAGTCTTTTTAGGTCTGTCCACATCCTCTTTATCCCACTTTTTAGGCCTGAACTTCATGACTTTGAGTTTGGCCATACAAAATAAACAATGTGCTGCCCACCATAGGGGTTGCCCATACCTCCTTGACAATAGATAAAAATGAATCATTAAGGGCCTAGCGATTACAGAATCTAAACGGACAATGTTTCTTAACATCTTTGAGGAGAGGGATCCTCATTAAGACATGATTACTCCTCTCCACAAGGATGTAATGCAATTAGGCTAATACAGAAAGATTGAACCAAGCCACGTTCCTTAAGGCTTTATCAAGTCAGCAAGAAATATGTCCTTTACCAATTGATTGGTTACACCAAGAAAAAGGAGGACCCAAAGCAAAGAGGTCGAACACCCCATAGTCTAGCAAACAATCATTGAATTCGCCAATGCTTGATGAAGAGATTCCATTTCCTCCAAAGTTATCCTTTGCAGATCTAACGATGTTGCAATCGTCAATGAGCATCCATGGGAGGGAGCAACAATGTGCAATATGCCATAGGTGCTGCCATAAGTTCTTCTTCTCATAGGAGCCATTGGATGCATAAATGAAGGAAACAAGAAGTGAGCAACTGCCTTGGTTAACTACTCATGCACGAATAGCCTAGGGGTGCACCTCCAGTTGTTTAAGTAGCCACTTGTCTTTCCGTCAAAGGACAATAATTCTCATGTAAGGGGTGACATGGATATTTAATAATATTCCCCAACCATCCAATGCTATTTGGTGAATCTCAACCAATTACCCTCTCCAATTCTTGACTGAAAAACTCCAACAACATCGGCCTCCATTTCTATCAGGTGATAGAAAGTCCCCCTTCTATTCTTGGGTCATTAAAACCTCTAATGTTCAGCACGATTAGATGTTAAGGAATAGAGATCCCACTAGAGGGGTGGGGAGTCGAACAATGCAATCCTCATATCCCCATGGCAACACAGAAGCATCCAAAAATGATTATTTAAAATTTTTTTCAAATTAAAACTCAGATTGATGCCTGAAAATTCAAATAACAGAGATCGAAAACCAAGAATGATCTAAATAATTGAAACCTTATTGGAAGAACTAGTTTCTTCCCATTTCAAGATCCCCACAAGTAACAAGATTACCTCTAGGGTGGCGTAGCAAAACACCCTATATGTTGTGCCTCCTACAAAAAGTCCCAGCATACCCTAGGGACTTTCTTCTCGACGAGTAGATGAGATCCTCAATGTTGAGAACACCTAATCTTCCACGTGTTTCATGAACTCTTCAGGAATACATCTTAAGTTTCATGAACTCTTCAGCCTCGATTGGTTGTAGGTGGTGTTTGTTTGATGAGTTCAGTGGGTTTGCACTGAGTTAAGTATTTAATATGCCACTTAACTCAGCCACCACTTGTGTCGGGTTAAGTGGGACTTAACTTGGGGTAAAATTATCTCTCTCTATGTGGAATTACTTTACCAAACTGGTTAAGTCATTTATTCCACCATTTGTTCCACTCCTTCCCTAGTCCTCTAATTATTTCACAATCTTATTCCCTTTACCAAATGATGAGAAGAGGAATAGGAAAGAAGTGTACTAAAATGGCGGAATAAGTGAGTTGACCACTTTGATTTGGCGGGTTAAAGTCATTCCATAGAGAGAGTGGAATAACTTTACCTCAGGTTAAGTGGGACTTCACCCGGTGCAAGTGGGGGTTAGGTTAAGTGGTGGGTTAAGTGTTTTACCCACCTTAACCATGCAACCAAACAAGCCCTTCATGTTTCCAAAGCAACGTTTGCCTCAAAACCTCCCATGCATAAACAAAGATAAACCAATAGAGCTATGAACATACAACCCAATAGTAATCAGTCAACCAACAAGCCTGTTGGTCAACTCGCACCAAGGGAACAATTCCCTTTGGAGAGGCAGCCTTAGTAGCTGGTCGACCAACAATAGGATTGGTCATCCAGTTACTATGGCATGGGACGTCCAACTCCCTTGGGCATCGACCTACTTGAGAAGGATTGGCTTGGTGCACCTCATCCTCTCCTCTGGAAGCTATTGGTTGTGTTTCTCACGAGTATTGGAGGAATTGGGAAGGCCTTAGGGTTTGCTAAGGATACATATTTATAGTAGACAATTTATATTCCTGACGACTCCTATTGCAACAACTTGCCTTGGATTCATTTATAAAGCTTCTTCATCCTCAACTTGATCTTAATCACCTGAATCATAAGAAACATTTGCAAACATGTCAAGCACATCAGAATCTTTATTCATCATATGAATAAAGGGATGATGAAAGTATGTAGTACCTTGAGGAATCTTTTCTTTAACCTTCTGATAAGGCATGCAGATTTCTATGGATGGATTTGCATTTCTTGTGTGGTCAAGTACTCCATGTGTTAGTTATCCTTTCTTGAGCTTTTGTGGTTAAGGAACATGTCCTCTTCCTAATGATGCTATCCACTCTGTCCATATGGTCAATGATTCTTAATAGACATTCTACCAAGTCACGGACTATGCCTTTAAAGCTTTCTTTGTCGAGGTACCAAGCATAAAGGTTAGGGAGATATGTTGTGATCATATAGAGCTTCTCATCTTCAAATAAGACCCCTTCATGCACTTTGTATTCCAAAAACAACTCTTGCATCCAGAACGAGCGTTCTTCTAAAGAACATTTCAAACTCATTTTGGAGTTTTTAAGTGTGGAGAAAATTGAGTTATGAGTGCCCGAGGCATCAAGCTTAAATACAATGTCGCTTGAATATTTGCATCTGCTCGCATGGTCCACCCATGCTATTGGTAGATGCTTGATGATGAATTATTTTGCAAATACATTATCATCATGCCAAGCTTCATTACATTTCTCCACAACTTGATTTTTCGGGTTCTTAGAAGGCCTGGACCAAAACACATATCCCTAGTTGTATGCTTTGAATCTACTAACAACCATTGTGAACCATTCATCATGAATGGATTTTGCTCACTTATTTGAGTCAAAGGGAGTTTTGAAAATTGCAACTTTCTATGAACAACATGAAAGTAGTTAGATTGTGAAACTTTGCTTTGTTTGGAGAATTTTTAACAAACACCTATCACTATGTCGTATTTGAATGTTGTTCCCACTACAACTGTCAAATTAAGAGACAAGTCAACTTTAAAGTCTCAAGTGAGAACAAACTCTCCTCTCCATTGAGATGATGTAGCTACAAAACCTACATACACAATCCCAACAAGAGAATTGGGAACTCTTTTCAACTTACAAGTGCAACTTGTACATTCGTATCGTTTTTGGCCATTTGTTGTCATTACACCATGCACATCAAATTGCCACTAACCATGTGCATGACTACCTTTGTGAACTCTCAAATGCACCTAACAGAGGAGTGAGGAACTTCAGATGGGCTAGTTCATAAACAGCTCATCCCTTTTAGGAAATGAGATGTTTGCTCCACATGCTAATGCCCTCCTAAGGGGGAGCATACTCATTGGCACAACTTCATGGTTATGTCTTCCTTCCCTTAGTAGAGGCCAACAATTGATCATCACCATGATGATTTGCTTGACGTTTGAGGGATCTAGTTCTACTAGTTTGGCTAGGTCTATTTGAGATAAGGCAATTTAATCCTTTTAAATTTACTAATCTTGACCTATTTTAGATTGGAATCACATTCTAATCTTTCCTATCTATCTTGTCTGAGATCGTATCCTCATTCATCCAAGAACATACATACACATTCATTCCAAAAAATTTTACATCACATGTAAAAGGCTCCCAAATAAAGGGATTACATGAAAAATAACTCAACTCGCTCACCAAACACTCCACTCGACATGCCACAATGGTCACATCACCAATCCACAACATAAAACCATCAATCATTGTAAAAAATTACATATAGATATCGATCACATCACATGTCGAGGGGATGCGAGCATTCAATTCTTTTATGATTACTAATTAATCATATTATGTGAGTGTGGTCAATTATAACTAGTAAAACACTAATTTTAGATTAAATTTGGAATGAATGCATGCATTTTTTTAAAAAAATCTTAATTCAGAAATTAATCCTATTAATTCTTTTTTTTTTTTTAGAGGGAAAAGGATTGTTACCATCAATAGTAGCAATCCAAATTATTATTAAAGCAAAAGAGTTACATAACAGTAAGCCACTAACTAGCTAGAAAGGATGCCCCATTACAAATAATATCTAACCACCCACACCCATTATTAAATAAAGCATCATTCCTAGCCTACCGCACACACCACAAGACAACAACCATGATAATTCTAAAGGTGGATAGATTTAGGAGACCTACCCACAACCCATCCCACGTGGGAAGAGTAGAACCACAACATCTCTGCCAAACCTCAGCCGTGACCAAATAGGAACTCATCAGGTGCTTGACGTCATCCTCAGCAAACTTCCATAAAGGGCACATGATAGGGGGAGCATCCATCAATCTACTTCTTAAGGTACCAGTAGCCAGGCCACCTCCTTGCTAGCCACAGGAAGATTTGAATTGTGAGGGGAATTTTCAGCTTCCAAATAGTAGCACAAAAGGACACATGGGGGTCATCATTATCAACAAGTAGAAACTGGTCATATGCCTTCTTGGGGAAGTATAGGCCAACACACCAAGTGAAACCATCCACTCTTTCAGATAGCCTAAAGGCTTTGATCGTCTCCTCCATTCTATAGAACTCATCATGCATGCTACTGAAATACTAGCCATGTGGATTGGGCAACCGCCAACACTCATCATCAGGGCTCCAGCACTCTGCCACCTTCACCTACTTGTCAATTGCAACATCATAAGCACATGGGAAAAGGGATCTGAACAAACCCAATCCTGTCCAATTGTCACACCAAAATCTAAATCTAGTTCTGTCCCCAAAGGTTGGCACAAAAACATCCCATCTATCTGTGATGGCTTTAGATATTGAAGCCCGGAAAGGAGATGCATTGGAGATCTAAACCACCAAGTCAGGAGAGTTGTTAAAGCCATATGAGTCTCGAATAATATCTTGCCAAAGTCTGTTGTCTCCTCTTAGAATGATGACTCCCCATTTGAGTAATAAAGCATCACCAAACTCACTTAATGATCTTACACCCAAGCCACCCCTCTTTGGCAAGCATATATTGCGCCATCTAACTAATTTCAGGAAACGCCCATCATGCATGGGTACTCTCCAGAAGACCTCTTGTGAATAACATCCAATCTTTTCACCACATACATTGAAGGACGAGACATGGAGAGGTAAAAGACCGAAAGACCAGAATTGTAGAAATAACTGAGTTTAGGAGAATAAGTCTTCCACCTTTAGAAAGGAATCAGCCACACCAAGTAGCCAGGCAGCCATGTATCTTCTCGAAAAGACCAGCCCAGTCTGCACTTGTCATCTTCCTTCCAAGCAAAGGAAGACCCAGATATTTGATGGGAAGACTCCCCACTGGAGTTTGCAGAATTTAGGACAGTTCTCCTCTGATGTTAATCGACCCAAAACATATAAGAGATGACTTGGATCTGTTGACTTTGAGACCTAAATCTCTCCAAATATGTCAACAATATATTTAACATACTTTGCTTCCTTACCTCCTCCTTTAATAAAAAAAATGGTGTCATCTGTGTACTAGAGAATAGGAATCAACACCCTCTGAGTGGATAACGTGTAACCATGAATTAAAGCCCTTAAGCACTCCTTGAATGCAAAATGAGCCAAGGTGTCAACTGGAAGTAGGAAAATAAGTGGGGCCACGGGCATCCCTGACGCACCCCCTTCTGGGGCTGTATCCAAGTACCCATAGGTCTTCGATTAATGAGTAGAGAAAAGGATGAGGTAGTGATACACCACTTCATCATCTTCACCCAATTCTCCGGAAAGCCTCTTATGAGAAAGATCTCCCACAAATATGTCCACGACACCGAATCATGGGCACCTTCCACATAAAGGCTTTTATCTTCCTCCTCTTCCACCCTGAGACCATCTCCTACACTAGGATGAAAGACTCTTGTAATGAATGGCCTTTCAAGAAAGCGGATTGAACCAGGCTAATCAAGCTTCCGAATACCTCCCTCAATCTATTTGCAAGGATTTTCCCAATCAATAAATAAATGGAGTTGGAGAGAGAGATTGGTGAAAATCGCCTAAGGTGTTGGTCCCTTGCTTCTTTCACAGCAAGAATAATAATGATCAGTTAATCTTTTCAAGCCCATAGTTGCTTCTCTAAAATTTCTCTATGACTCGTAGCACATCCCCTCTGACAACTTGCTAGAACTCCTTATAAAAGAGGATTGGGAAACCGTCTGGACCGAGGGACCCTTCCACCTTCAGTCCCTTTAATGCATGCTCCACCTCTTGCTTCTCAATCAGCCTCACAAGAGAAGAGACCTCTTCATCACTAATTCTAGACATATTAGAGGAAGATAGATGTTAGCCCCCTCGGTGACTTGTCCTAGTCACGCTATTGAAGTGACCATTTACCTCAGACCAAATGGCATAGGGTGATGTGATCTCCATCTCCCTTACTCATAGGGAAGAGATTGAATTGAATCTCCTTCTTGCACCGGCTGTCACATGAAAGAATTTTGTGGTAGAATCTCCTTCCCAAAGCCACCGCTACCTCAATTTCTCCCTCCAATCAATTTTACACTAGCAATCTTCTCTAGCAATAACGGCCTGCATGTCTCTCCTTTGCTTCTCCGACTCACTTAGAACTTAACATTCTTCTTTCTTATCCAAACTCTCAACTCCTTCAATAGCTTCCAATCTCTTCTATGATTTAAGTAAGCATAGATTTTGTTTGTACTCCATCAACATAGACTGCAGGTCTCTGAGCTTGGTAAATAACACCTGAGTGGTTGATCCATCCACCTCCTTGGCCATCCACCATGTGGAAACCATCTCTCGAAAACCTAGTTTAGTCAACCAAGATTTCTGCAATTTAAAATAGGAGCCACATGCACTACCTTCCTCATTGTCCCATACAATGGGCATGTGATTACAAAATGGGTGCCCAAGAGCAGTGACCACCGCCAGTTGGAAGGAACTCATACAATCAACGTTGCACAAGAAATGGTCAATGTGAGACATTTGGCCACTACCATTCCTCCAAGTGTAAGAGTCACTAGAAGTGGGAAGGTTCACAAGGTTCAATTCTACAACAATAGTTTGGAACCCCAATATTGACATGTCCACATCCGATTTGTCATCCATTGATAACATAGCATTAAATTCCCCCTCCACCAACTAGGGGCCTCCCTGCACAAAGCTGGTAGCCTAATGCCATTCCTCCCACAAATTCTCTCTCAGTGCCATAGAACAAGGCCTATACACACAAGAGATAAAAATACACCCACCATCAGATACTTTATTAATATTTTCTGTCATAACATAGCTACCCACATGGGCATCCAAAAAGGACAAGGAGCTGACTTTCCACCATATGCACAAGCCACCTACCCGACCAGATGCATGGATACACTTAATTTCAGAAGACCCCTCGGAGATAAGAGGATACCAGAGCTACGGCCCGTCCTGGTCAACATGTGTCTCCTGTAACAGGGCATAGTCAACCCTCAGTCTTGCAAGTGCCGGCCAAGCAACGCACGTCTCCCTCTGTCACGCAGCCTGCGCATACTCCACGACAGCACTCTCATGATGGAGACGTCTTAACCCCTTTCTTCATTGACATAGTGTGCTCCACTTTAAGAAGATAAGAAATATGATCAATGTCCACTTTCTGGGATTTTAAGGACTCACAGCTTCTAAGGTTGTAGCCCCCCTTAGAAGATGAAGGGGGCTTGGTTTTCAATGTGGAGCCCAGGTCAAAAGTATATCCTTCACCTGGGCTTGCCGTAGCAAAAACAAAACTATCACCCTCCTGGTTATCTGGCCCTACATGAGCATTCCCGACATTCATCTCCTTGCTTGGTGCATCTGGTGGACATGCCACTAGAGCTTTGGAAACAGATTCATTACCATCGCCAACATTGTCATTTTGGGAATTGGCAACTCCCTTCATAGCTCCTCACAAGCCCCACATGCAGCTTCATCAATATCCTTCCTTTTTTTGTGTTTCTGCCATGACGAACCACCTTCCACTTGGACTAACTTGCACCCACGTCAGTACTGGGTTGCACTTCTTCCATATGCTACATCGGTTATGGCCCATACACCGATAGGTGAAGGAGCCAAGAACTCCCCCCAGAGCGGAAGATTACCTTCTAAGGGAACAGATCAACATGCCTTAGATCAACCTCTACAATCACCTTGCAACCATCCCCTTCCTACAACCCAATGATCATCCCACACTTCAAAGAATAGAAATCGGTCTCAACCTACTGCACCACCACCGTGGATTTGAGATGCAAAGGCAACCCCACAACTTCAACTGCTCCTTGCCTCTAGAAAACACCCTGAGGAGGATGCTCGGCTAGAGCCCCGTCGAATGGTGATACCGATCTCCACATCACACACGGTTCGTTCAAAACGAATGTGCGGAAGTTAAGCTTCTGGTCGTCATTCACACACAAGCCATACACCAAAAACCTCAATGGGTTTAAAGTCATGATCTTCCACAAGCATGAAGATAGAGAAAGGGAACTCACCAATTATCAAATCTCGTCGATTTCAACGATGCTTGCCATGACCTTGCTGATGAGGGCATCGAGGACGATGTTCTTAGTCGCCATCACCTCCAGTGACAACAACACATCCATGTCGAGGCAGTGGGGGATTCTTGAGGATTATCAGAAACCCTAACCCTTGCCAAGTTGTCGTGGTTAGCCCTTGGACACACCCTCCGATCTAGCTCAATCGATCGTTGCCCACGTTTGCACGAGGCTTGCCGATGCCCAATGCCACCGCACGCTAGACACACGATCCCATTCTTGCACATAGCCACCATGTGACCACGATCTCTACACCAATAGTAGACAACTTCTCACCTCCTTCCTCCAAACCTCCCATTGTGCCATCCACCATCATCCCTCCTCCGACCGTCGAACGACGATTTCGACCACCCATCGAGGCACCCCCGATGGGGACCTTGTCACCCTCTCCCTCCTCTCATCATGCCTTATTAATTCTGAAATTAAATTTTCAAAATAATTTCTAGCTTATTTGATTTTCGAAAGCTATGCGCCTAACTTTATGCATATCACATTCATAAGATTATGTGAACATTTAAAATCATAAATAAATCCACAAAAATCATGGAAAAATAAATGAATTTACATCAACAATCATATCAAGCTTTTCATCGATGGTCAAATCGAATCCAATTCGATTTTAGCTCATAAACGATAAAAGGTATGAGATTGCACAGTCTAGCCAGCAATCATTGAATTCACCAATGCTTGATGAAGAGATGCCATTGCCTTCGAGGTTCCCCTCCACATATCTAACAATGTTGAAGCTGGCAATGAGCATCCAAGGGAGGGAGCTGCCATGCATAGTATGTCATAGGTGTTGCCATAAGTTCTTATTCTCATGAAGGGTAATGGCCACATAAATGAAGGAAAGAAGAAAGGAGAAACTACCTCATTTAACTATCACACAATAATAGCCTAGGGGTGCACATCAAGCTCCTTGAGTAACCACTTGTCTTTCCGCCAAAGGATAATAATTCTCACGTAGGGGGAGACATGGATATTTGATAATATGCCCCAACCATTAGGTACTAATTTGGTGAATCTCAACCAGTTACTCTCTTTGATTCTTGACTCAAAAAATCACACGACTTTGGCCTTCATTTGTCTCAGGAAATGGAAAGTCCCCTAATGTGTCGAAGATTCGTCGCGAAAAGGTTCGAGTTTAGAAAAATCCGTCATCGTAGTTCGATTCGTGAGAAAATCCGTCAATCATATAAAATTTATAACCAAAACTCGAAATGTGAGTCTCGGGTCTAACACGGGGAGACGAATGTTTGGTTTTGAAAGATATGCGTTTTGCTTTTATTTGTTTTTGTCGTTTTTATCTTTTATAATTTCTTTGGTATTTTAATAGGGCAAAAGATCAGGCTGATGAATTCTAGCAAATCTACTTGCAAAATATAAAGGAAAGAGAAAGAAAGATAGAAGAACAATCATCTATTTATGAATAAATGTCTGTTACAACTACGAAAGTGGAAAAACTACACTACGAAAGCGAAAAAGATAGAAAGAGGTGAGAGAATCCCCCTCGACGATCGCTCGGAGGACAACTTGCTTTGACATCGCCTGGAGGAAGGTGGTGAGGAGCGAGATGAAGGAGGACGTAGCTGGAGGACGGAGGATGGGGCAGGACATTGTCACGGCGAGGATCTTCTTCCCAAAGAGCGGTGAGAGGACGGCCACGTGATGCTGCACGAATGGGGATGAGAGGTGGGAAAACTATCTTCTTTCTACTCTAGAGGAGCATCTCGGGCTTGGGACAAGCTCTCTCTAGAGCCTTGGAGGTGGTGAGAGGAAGAAAGGAAGAGATGAAAAAAAAGGGAGGGGTAGGGGTCCTTTTATAGTGGAGGAAATAATCAAATTCATATATTGGACATTTAGTGACGGTCATAAACATCACTGAAGATCCGCCTCAAACTTCGTTGAAGATCCTGCTCAAGTGCCCCTCTTGTCGCACTGTTGGCGAGCGTTACACGAGCCCTCGTCACATGTGCACACACGATACGCACCGCTGTTGCCGCTGCCCACGCGCCTGCGCTGCTGCTGTGCATGCACCCTTATGCTTGCACTACTACTGTGTGCGTGCGTAGGCGCACCCGCGCTGTTGTTCGCATATAGCGGCGTGTGCATGCGATGGGCGACCTTGGTTGCGCCACATGGCCCGACCTGGGCTATCCATCTTCATTTGTTTGTAGGGGATGCTACAGAGGTCGGATTGAGTCAATTTCACGCAGTTAGGCTGCAGCGATTGTTGACCCGAATCCATCTGTGTGGTTGGATTTGTTAGTTAATGTTATGAACGCGTGCCCCAGACGTCTTTTAAGACGTCTGGGAGGTGGGCCAGATGTCGGACCAGACGTTTGGAATCACTTCCAGACGTCGTATCAGACATCTGGGATCGTTGCCAGACGTCTGGAAATCTGTTATCTTTGACACGCGTGGGTCTGCGCGTCTGAGCGCGCAGACCCGCATATTCGCTTATTCCTTCCTGCAGCTGCAGATTCCCCTGCCGCACTCCTCTCTCCTCCTCGCGCGGCCTTAAAAGGCCACCGCTCTTCCATCACCACCGCCTCCTTCCTCTTCTCCTTCATCCAGTGAGCGCGAGAGCGAGTGCGAGGTTGCAGCGGCAGCGGCGGCCGCAGTGAGCACGGAGGAGGTGCTGCGTGCAAGAGCGACGCTCAGCCATGAGGGCGAGCTCGCCAGGGCTACCAGGGCCGGCCGGCGGGGAGCGCAGCGGGCGCGGGGCGACGCGGGGGGGGACTGCTGCGGTCCGAGCAGCAGGCGCACGAGGTGCGACGAGGCGCGGCATCGCTAGCGGAGGGTGAGTCGTGGCCTGATTCTGGAAACATTTCCAGAATCAGACGTCTGGAATGATAGCCAGACGGCGGGGGAGATGTCTGGAAGACCATCCAGACGTCTGAAAGGTGAGTTCTTCCATCTTCTTCCTTCCTGTTGACTGACCGTACTGAGAGAGAGAGTTGGGTGCGCGCAGGCTCGGTGATTCGCCATCCAACGCGAATCAGACGTCTGGTTGTAGTACCAGACGGCAGGAGCGAGCTCTAGACATCCGGGGTGACCATCGGACGTCTGGGAACTAGGCCAGATGTCCCCGCAGGCTTCTGGACGTCTGAGAAACCACGCAGAATAAGGTAATTCTCTGATCCACTTTTTAAGACGTCTGGAACTTCTCTGATTTTGCACAGTGTCGTCGTTTTCGACCCGTTGAGGGCCCGTTCGGGTTTCGTTTTCCGCGTTTCGAGTTGCGTTCTTTCCGGAATTAAATCCTCTACCCGTCTACAGTAGCTATACACTGTTCTGAGACACTCCTTGTGTTTGATCCTTGTGATAGGACCTCGTTCCGTTGCAGTCTTGGGGGTCGCGGAGGCACGCGGGATTCCCGATCACGCCCCCATTACTCCTGTCGTACCTGGTAGAGTGGCTTTTAAGTATAACCTGTTAAATTGTGGAATCATAAATAGAACCTAGGACATTGCATGAATCCTAGGAATGAAAAACAGATTGAATGATAGATCCTAGGTGTTGCATGAATCCTAGGACTGAAAAACTAGATTATATGATAGATCCTAGGATACGGCATGAATCCTAGGACGGGAAAACTAGTGGAACAGATGAATACTGCGGTCTTGGAAAAATGGAAAGGAACAAATAGCTGCCTGTAATTGAATTAACAGCTGCCTGTTGAATAAATAAACGTGTTTGAGAACATGGATTGTGATAACGTGAAACTGGAAGGTGAAACTTAGACGTTCTGAGTTGGAACCCTACGGGGAAGTAGGAGTAGAACTCTTGGAAGGTGAATGGAATAGAACTGGGGAAGTGAGATGGCCCTTGAGTACGGAGTACCAAGGAGAGCGACTGTCCCCCTGTTTAGTGCAGAGCTGAGCTAGCTGCCTCAGGGACCCGGGGTTAGGACTGGCCACTCTGTACCGACTTGCTGGCCCTCGTGTACGTAGTACCGAGAAGAGCTACTAGTGTAGGGAGGTACTAGCTACCCCACGGGCCCCGGGGTTCTGCTAGCCTCCCACACCGACTTGTTAGGCCCACTGGGGCAAACCAGGGTAGTCAGGCGAGGGTGCGTGGACTGTGGAGGGGCAAGCCCCTGTTTGGTTACTGTGGAGGGGTTGGACCCCTATTACTGAGAGGGCTCTACCCTGTACTGGTTCCGTGCTGTGCTTTGGGCGCACCCATTAACGGAAACGACTGACCGCATGCCAGTGCGGGTTAGCTACCCGTGCGTTTACCGTGCGTGCCGTAGTCACCGTTACGTCTGTCAGTGACCTTGGGGTGGTTGACTGAGAGTAGGATCACTACGGGGGACTCTCCCGGCCAGGAGAGCACCACGTGCTACTTCTACTGTTCGGAAAAGACTGCAATCAAGATCGTTCCCACGAGGAACATTTGAGATCAAGTGAAAAATCTGAGAAATAGATAAATCGTGAGATAATTGAAAGACTTAAATAAAGAAAGTAACAGAACTTAACAGCTACTGTACACTCTACTGTTTCTTTAGTTTTAGTTGCCACTCTACTCAGCGTTTTGTTGATGTGTTACACTCGTTACCTTTCAGGACCAGGTGTTGAGCAGCTAGGGTCAGCGGCTGCAGAGGACGCTGGGCCGAGTAGGGTCCAGTAGAGTTACCACTGTTTCTTGTACCTCTTTTTGTTCCGTTATAGTGAGTAGTTCTTGTTTCCGCTGTACTTTTCTTTACCTGCAGTTCATATTTAGTTATGAATGTTGTTCTACTGTTGTGGTGGTATATACTGTAGTAGTTTGTTTCCTTGCTGCTGTATTTTCTTACTGTTAGTTATATTCATGTTGAATGTGGTTTATTTTACTGCTCTTTTGGTTACTTCCTCGTTGGACGACTAGGTCTTGGGATTAGTTGAGTCGGTCCGGTTCTCGTGTCTCGTAGGGGCTCAGGAACCGGGTCGTTACAGTTGACGCTCCAGATTATGTCACTTAGTCCCTCGATCGTTGATCTTCTTTGGATTGCATATGGTGCTACAGGACTCCGATCAAGGCGATTTCGGAAGTGTTGGACTTCAATCGTCATCTTAATCAAATCCATACGGTCGTATCGTCAATCCGAGGCTCCAAAATAAATATCATTCTCTCCTGACCATAAAAAGGATGCAATTAACCTAAATTATATACAACTGCTCTAAATGTAGAATGATGCATGCTATGCAATATTTATAACATGAAATGCAAATCTAAGCCTAGGAACATACATGAATAGTCATTTTACCCTCAATAATTGTGGCTACATCATACCCCCATGGCTATCTTCTGCTAGTCCCTAGCAAAATCAAACTACATGTTTTGTATAAAATCAAAATTAGGATTCGATCGCTTAGGACTAACTTGTTTATTAACAATAGAAATTATCAACTAAGGTCCTAACTATGAAGACTTAACAGTCCCAGGTGTCTGTCAGAATGTAGACTGTCCAAGTCCTCGCCTTATTTGAAAAAAAAGAAGATACATTTTTTGCTTTTTTTTTCTAATTTTTTTGTACTTTTGGAGTTTAAGAGTTTCAGGATAACTTTTTACAGTCACCTGACCTACCCAAGACTCTAAAAGGACTCTACGTGCTAAGCATCTAGTGAAAAGAGTGAAAGACTCACTAAGCGATCGTTAAAACGGACTTTGGGTTTCTACGACCCTAGGTGACCTTGCCAGAGGTTTATCTTTTCGAACGGTAGCTTTCTCCCTACTTTTCTTGTTTATGAGGTCAACACAAGGGCGAACCAAGTGTATATCTTCCCGGTTTATTGTACTTCCCCGCTTCTTCCCTAAGAGTTTTAGGAATTATTTGTGCATTTTTGTGAGCTGGGCTCTAGACACCGGCCAATGGGCTATTATCCATGGTAACTTATCTGTCATACTCGGCGGTGAAGTGTGCTTTTTTTTTCTCCTTTTTTTTTGTGATCAAGTAGATGGCTTCCATGATCTAAGATTTACCTAAAAGTAATACAAAGAAAATTGTCTTGTGGCTGGGCTTTGGACAACCGACCGATGAGCTGTTACCACCGATAACTTGCCAGCCATATCACCCTAGATGGTTCATTAGCTACCCAATTTTCAAAGAAATCGCCGAAAAGTGAGTCAGTACGAATAGTGTGTAGATGCTTAGATTTAAAGTCCCCTCAAATCACAGGGCGGGTTAATAAGTCGTATACTTATCACCCTAATTTATTGACTAAATTAAAATAGAATTACTTGGCGAGGACTTGAGACTAAGTCCACATTCGAGTAGGCACCCGGGATAATTAAGCCCTAAGGCTTGAAGCGTCTAAGTATTTAGGTCCTATCGTATCATTTCCTAAAGTTAATAACTTCCAAATGCCTAAGTTCTATTTTTCCAAATTTCTTTCTTTTTTATCTCTTTAAAATTTTATTTTTTTTAAAGAAAATAAAAGAAATTCTACGGAGTTAACAAAATGATTTCAAGAATTAATTATCCACCCCCCATGCCTAAATGATGCAATGTCCTCATTGTAAAAATAAAGACATGAAAAGGCAGAGTAAACAGAATATCACCTGAATAACGTGAAAATCCAGTTAGCTCCGTAGAGAACGTGGAATATAAACACGTGTTAAATTTAATGCCTTCAGCTAAGCATAACATACATACAAGGAAGAAATTGAGAATTCACAAGTGCGGGTCAAAATCAAAATCAAAACATTAATCCTCAGACCCGCCAACAAAAGATGTCCATAGACATGGACTAGATTATGATGGAGACCCATGCCCCAGGGTCGAGTGGTTCTCAGGTTTTGGATGAAAATCACCTAGAACCAAAGTTTGTTAAGCTTGCGAGGCCAGGCCTACAGTTTTGTGGCATGCAACCCAAGACCAAAGTGTCGGACAATGGGTAAAGATGGTTCAATAGGTGCGAATCTCCACTTAACGTTCAGCTCAGAAAAATAGTCAGTTATTTTGAGCTTGGGTTGCATGTGAAAGATATCATAAGGGTCCTAGTGGAATGTAGGTGGTTTTAGGTCAATAGGAACCCTTAAATCCAAATTTGTTTTTCCCTTAAAATTAACCTCCTAAATTTTCATTTCAACATTTCTATCCTCCAACATCAAGTGCTCAGGCTCTGGAACCTCTAGCATATAGTTCACCCCATAAGAGTTACCCAAGTCCAAAAATCGTAGCTGAATCAAGATTGGCTTGGGCACAATGATCTCAAAAGTCAGCTCATCAGGGTGCAGTTGAGGAATGGAGCTACTGATTGAATCATCAGGATTCGGATCATCCATGTTAGCCCCAACCAAATCAAAATCTTCAATAGTCGGGCTATCAAATGGTTTATCAGATTCCTCAAGCCCATTTGTCTCACTAAAATCATTCTCCTTAAGCTCAAGTGAGACTTTACTAAGAGATTCCTCACCCTCAAAATCAAGGAATTCATGATCCTCATTTATATATGTCTCAAAATCATATGTCATTTCATGGTCCATGGAGACATATTTTTCGTCATTCCTTGGCTCTGAGATCTCAGGTGAGAAACTCGATTCATCCTCAAGGGGTTGCTCTAAACCATCTTGGTCATCTCCAATCTCAGAATATGTATCCCCCCCGACAGGCGCCTGAGCGGGTTCTGACATTGGCTCTCCTGAAGGGGGTTCATCTTGAGAATCATCCCAAGATTTGACTAGGGCAACCATAAATTTCATCCTCAACCTCGATAATTTCCCAAGAAGAAACTCAACCAGGTCCCTATCCCTAACATTTTGAAGTAAATCCAATAGAGAACCATTAAGTTCATCAATCATTTTGTTTATAGGCTCCAATGCTTCAGTGCATGGTGTTGGCTGAGCTTCTAAAGATTGTATGGTATTCCTCAAATTAGCCAACACCTTATCCTAGATCTGGTTCACCTGAACCGACTGGTTCCATTAAGGGTTGGGTGGGCTCGGGTTAAATCTAGGGGAGTCAAGATATTGAGGTTCTCGGGTCCCTCCTTGATAGTAGTCATCTCAGGTTGTTCAAAAAATGGAGGTGACCTATATTCAGTAGAATACTGGGGAGGGTAGATGTTATAGTCATCATATCCTTCTTGATTGTAGATCAGGTTGGTTTGATCATCAAAGGATCGAGATCTATAATCATTGTAGCTTTAGGAAGGATAGTAATCATAGTCTTGTTGTCCAGGGTTAGGCTCTGGACACTGAGGTCCAGATGCATATTCCCAATCAAAGTTATCCCGGCTAGTGGATGAGTAATTACAAGTCAAGTCGGGATAGTAATCATCTTAGGGATAAGTGGTGGTAGGAGGATATGATGTGAAATGAGTGTAGAATGTGGAAGGATACATGGTAGAATAGGAGGGGAAATCAGAAGAAAGAAAGGAGCACTGCAATACAAGTAATCAACCCTGTCCTTAGGTAGGTTAGCCTGAAGACCTACAGACTCCCAGGACCTATCTTAAGATTATAAATGATTTGCTCTACTTTTATCCAGTCAATCTAACCAGTTAGAAGGAGGGATTGGGGAGAAGGTTCTACCTTTGGCTTGTGCCTTCGGTTCCTAGTGTACCCCCAACTGTGGTCGTTTGATGCTACTCCCCTAGCTAGACATCAGATGGACCAGTAGAAGTAGATTAATCGAAAAAAATCTCTGTCAGAACCCTGAAAAGCAAATCAATCCTTAAGGCCAACGTCTACTCAATTTTAATTAGGCTTGGGAGGATTGTGCTCTTTGAATGTGATGGGCCCTTTAGATGGGTTGTTCCCTTAATGATCAATTCAAATGTGTGTGCATGCATAACCAGGGTTTGCAAAGAAGGTTATTTGATGATGTGCCTTTTAGGGTTTAACCTTGTTTAGTAGCTTTTAGGGTTTAATCTTTAGGTTCGTTCAATCAAGTTTAGTAGAACACTCTATATTTTGAAAGCACTGGTGTAGATATATTCCTTTAAAAATCAGAAATAAAATGTGGAGTTCCTGGTTCAATCCTAAAAATCAACCCTAAGTGGCAAGCTACTTGATGAATCAATTTTAATTTGAGTGGTGCAGCCCAAATAGCTTAATCAATTGGCCTATTGGACCACTTAGTTAAGGCACTCAAAAAGTCTTAACCTAGTCAAATTTTCTACTCACTTATTGGTATGTTGAGTTAGGGTGTATTGGATCCACAGGTCAGATTCCGGTTAAGTGGTAGAATCAATGTGAAGTGGTGCGCCTTAAGGTGAGAGTTGTAGGTGTTAATGTGTGTCTCTTTCAGGAAATCCCACAGTCGGATAACTTTTTTTAATTTTATTTTTTATTTATGTGGAAATATCATCTTAGGGGAGTTAGCCCACTCAGAAGAGTATGTGAATCGGGCATGTTATCGAAGGATACAAAAGAAAGAAGTAGAGGAGGCTTTGAAGATGATAAAAAGTGGGAGGGTTGTTGGGCCTGATGATATTCCTATAGACGTTTGGAGAATGACGGGAGAACGGGGTATAACTTAGCTCACAAATTTATTTAATACTGTGTGGAGAGCAAGAAGATGCTAGAGGAATGGAGGAAAAGTTTTGTGGTACCTTTATACAAGAACAAGGCTGACATACAAGATTGTTCCAACTATAGAGATATTAAGTTGACGAGTCATACGATGAAACTTTGGGAAAGAATAATTGAAAGAAGGGTGAGGCAAGTCTCTATGGTAACTGAAAATCAGTTTGGCTTTATGTCAGGCAGGTCTACTATTGAGGCAATACATCTCTTGAGACGTATGATGGAGACATACAAAGTCAGGAAAAATGATTTACATATGATTTTTATTGATTTGGAGAAGGCCTATGATTCTGTCCCAAGAGATATCTTGTGGAGAATTTTGGAGAAGAGACAAGTGCTAGTTATATATATCAACCTCATAAAGGATATGTACTATGGAGTAGTAGCTTGTGTAAAGACTAAGGATGATTTGACAGACTACTTTGATATCACCATTAGTCTGCATCAAGGTTCGACTTTAAGCCCTTATCTTTTTTCCTTGGTCATGGATGAGCTGACGAAGCATATCCAAGTTGAGGTGCCTTGGTGTATGCTTTTTGCTGATGACATTGTGTTGGTTGATGAGATAAGAGATGGAGCGAACAGAAAACTTGAGCTTTGGAGAGAAGCCCTGAAAGATAAAGGATTACGCATAAGTAGGATGAAGACTGAGTATATGGAATGCAAGGTTAGTAGTAGAGAAAACAATGAAGGGATTGATGTAAAAATTGGAGAAGAGTGCATTCCAATGAAAGATATTTTTAAGTACTTGGGATCCATTTTCCAACATGATGGTGGAATTGATGGAGATGTTACACATAGAATTAATGCAGGGTGGTTGAAATGGAGGGGTGCTTATGGTGTTCTCTGTGATAAAAGGGTTCATTTAAAAGTCAAAGGAAAATACTATCGAGCTGTGGTAAGACCAGCCATGTTGTACGGTTTTGAATGCTGGCTATAAACTATAGGCATGTACAGAAGATGTCTATAGCAGAAATGAAGATGTTAGGATAGATGTGTGGTCATACAAGAAAAGACCGTATTTCAAATGAGATTATTAGAAAAAAGGTTAGGGTGGCACCGATAGAGGATAAAATGAGAGGCACATCTAAGGTGGTTTGGACATTTACAAAGAAAGCCACTAAACGCTCCAGTTAGAAGATGTGAGAAGTTGAAGGCTGATCCCGCTAAGAGGGGGCGAGGAAGACCAAACAAGTGTTGAAAGGAAACTATTAAGTATGACCTCAATTACTTTAATTTAAGTCCTGAAATGGCTGAAAATCGATCTGTGTGGAGGCAAAGAATCCATATAGCCGACCCCACTTAGTGTGGGAAAAGGCTTGGTTGTTGTTATTGTTGTATTTATGTGGATGGCGAGGTGAGTGGAGTGACAAACAAGACAAACAATTTCTATCCTAGGGTTTGTGAAAACACCTAAGTAGATTAGGTCTTGATTATTGAGGTGGTGAAATGATCTAATGGGTGGGGAAGTG
Organism: Thalassia testudinum; assembly: GCA_037157565.1. NCBI lineage: Eukaryota > Viridiplantae > Streptophyta > Magnoliopsida > Alismatales > Hydrocharitaceae > Thalassia > Thalassia testudinum. The sequence continues at coordinate 54,380,188 of JAZHRO010000035.1, read as the reverse complement.
GCGGAAAACCTATAAATGTCTCTACCCACAGTTTACTCCAATGTACCTCCTTCGGCTCCTTGATCGGGTTCCTGCAAGACAATACATTTAAGAAGAAAGATAGGTTAGAAAAATATGTAAGTAATGTAGGAAAACACGAAAAAAAAACCAAAGAGCATTGCCTCCCTGGCAATGGCGCCAAAATGATGCATCGGAGATTAGTCACAAAAAGGTTTAAGTTTAGAAAACCCGCCGTCGTAGTTTGATTAGCGAGAAAATCCGTCGATCAAATAAAATTTATAATCGAAACTCGAAATGTGAGTCTCGGGTTGAACACGGGGTGGCAAACGTTTGGTTTTGAAAGATATGCATTTCACTTTTATTTGTTTTTTGTCAATTTTTTCTTTTATAATTTTTTTGGTATTTTAATAAGGTAAGAAATCAGGTTGATGAATTCTAGCTAATTTACTTGCAAAATATAAAGGAAAGAGAGAGATAGAGAGAAGAATAATATTCTATTTATGGATAAATGTTTGTTATAACTACGAAAGAGGAAAAACTACACTATGAAGGCAGAAAAGATAGAAAGAGGTGAGAGAATCTCCATTGACGGTCGCTAGGAGGATGACTTGCTCTAACGTCACCTGGAGGAAGGTGGTGAGAAGCAGGACGAAGGAGGACGTAGCTGGAGGACGGCGGATGGGGCAGGACAGCATCACGGCAAGGATCTTCTTCTTGAAGGGCAGTGAGAGGACAACCACGGGATGCTCCACGAATAGGGATGAGAGGTGGGAAAACTATCTTCTTTTCAACTTTAGAGGATCATCCTGGGCTTGGGACAAGCTCTCTCTAAAGCCTTGGAGGTGGTGAGAGGAAGAAAGGAAGAGACGAAGAAAAATGAGAGGGATAGGGATCCTTTTATAGTGGAGAAAAGAATCAAATTCGTATACAGGACATTTACTGATGATCATAAATGTCACTGAAGATCCGCCGCAAACATTGCTGAAGATCCCTCTCTTGCGCCCCTGCTGCCGCACCACTATCATGCGCTACACCTGCCCTTGTCGCGCGCGCACGTGCAATATGCACCGCTGCTGCAGCTGTGCGCGCACCCTTGCGCTTGCAATGCTATTGCACGCACGCGTGCATTCGATGCACTGCCTGGGTGGCACCACGTGGCACGACCTGGGCCGTCCATCTTCATTTCTTTGTAGGGGATGCTACAGAGGTCGGATTGAGTCGATTTTCATGCCATTGGGCTGCGATCGTCGACACGAATCCATCCATGTGGTCGGATTTGTCGTTTGATGCTCTGGATTGCATCACCTAGTCCCTCGACCGTTGATCTTCCTTGGATTGCATATGGTGCTACGGGACTCTTATCGAAGCGATTTCTGAGGCGTTGGACTCCGATCGTCATCTTGATCAGATCCATATGGTCGGATCATCAATCCGATGCTTCGAAATAAATATCCTTCTCTCTTGACCACAAAAAGATGTAATTAGCCTAAATTATATATTACTCTAAATGCAGAATGATACATACTATGCAATATTTATAACATGAAATGCAAATCTAAGCCTAGGAACATGCATGAATAGGCATTTTACCCTCAATAATTGTGGCTACATCATCCCCCTTCTCTTCTCGAGTTGTTAAAACCTCGAGTGTTCCATGTGATTAGATGTTAGGGAACTGAGACCTTGCTCAACGGCTGGCAGTTGAATGATTTGATCCCCATATCCCCATGACCTAGCAGAAGCATGATAAAATAGTCACTTGAAATTTTCTTCAAATTGAAACTTGGATTGATGCTCGAAAATCCAAATAACAAAGATTGAAAAACAACAATGAACTAAATAACCAAAACCACATGGGAAGAAATAGTTTCTTCCTATTTCAACATCCCCACAAGTAATGAGATTACCTCTAGGGTGGCATAGCATGGCACCCTATGTATTGTGCCTCCTACTATAATTTCTAGCACACCTTAGGGACCTTCTTGGTGGGTGAATGAGGCCCTTGATGTCGAGAACACCCAATCTTCCTCATGTTCCGCAATGCATCTCGCATTCCATAAACTCTTCATGCTTCCAAAGCAACATTTGCTTTAGAACCTCCCAGTCATGAATAGAGTCATGAACACATGGCCCGGTAGTAACCAGCCGACTAATAAGCCTATTAGTCAACTCGTGCCAAGGGGGACAATTCCCTTTGGAGTGGTGGCCTTAGCAACCGGTTAACCAACAACAAGATTGGTTTTCTAGCTACTATGGCATTAGATGTCCAACTCCCTTGGGCTTCGACCTATTTGAAAGGGATTAGCTTGGTGTGCCTCTTCCTCTCCTCTAGTGGTTGTAGGATGTGTTTCTCATGAGTGTTGGAGGGATTGGGAAGGCTTTAGGGTTTGCAAAGGGAGATGTTTATAGGGATTCCAATTCTAATCCTAATATAATTGGGACCCTTAGATCTCCATCCAAGAGTTGGGATCTAATCTTACTTGATTTTGATAGGATTATCTCAAAACAAATTTTAAGATGTTAGGATTTTGTATCCAAACATTAATTAATTGCAATCCAACCCTTGCCTATTCAACCTAATCAAATTCGATGCAACTAATCACCAAATTAAGTGCGATTTAACTCTTTAAATCACATATAATTTATCCAACAAGAAGGAATTCATCAAAATCATTATTCATTTCATCACGCCAATAATATACAATTTAAGATCATGGAATTATGGTGCTATGCCTCCCTCAAGTATTCCAAATATCTTTGAATCCCTCACATTAGAATACATACATAACCCTTAGGATTAAATCCCAAATTCACTATCCATCATGTCACAGGTTACACATTTTTCATGTTGTTCTTATATCATTGGGATGAGAACAAAGACTAGATTATTTCCCAAAGGACTGTCTTCTTTTCTTTCATGTATGAGTCTAATCAGGGCTCGTACAATTATGCATGGATTTCATACTTTGTAATATATGTGGAGCGAGCCTGAGTTTCCCTTAAGAGATCATCGTTCCCATTGAGAGATCATATGACTCCCTTAACTTATGGTAGTAGATTTATGTGATCCCTTTCAGAGATTATGTGTCTCATGTGCCCTTATATGCACATCATCTTTCCAGTCTCAACACCAAGGTGAGTGCATCAACTATCGATCCACCAAATGAGCATATTCAAAATTTGTCTCAAGTCAAAGAATATGCCTTCTCTGTAATAGTGATAATAGGACTTTCGAATCTCCATCTTGTCAACTCCTTGACTCAACTTGTGTGATAGTCCCGAATCTCCCTTCCTATACAAAGGATCTACATCAAGGGCATCCGTCAACCAACTATCCCTAGAGGAGATTGCCATCTCTTCCCAAACTGTCCACTATAGTTGGATACAATATTAGTTGTTGATGACTTATCGAAACTGTCAATCCAAATCATTTGGATTCTTCGATACCCATCATTGGTATATTCAACATGGCTATAGTACGTTCTCCCAATTGTATTGAGAGACCTATCTAACCATATTAGTGTGTCCACGTGATCTAAGAAACATATTCGAATCACCAATCGAGTGATCTAATTTAGGTTGGTTCACTTATAATACATAACTCCAACATTAGCAACATGAGGCAGAGGCAATGGTGCAATCCTACATCGAGGACGAACCTCCATGGTTACCTAATTTGGCCATGAAATCCCCAGGGCCTACCTTTCTCTTAGACTACCCAAACTCTAGGCATAAGGATGGAAGTTCCCCAACCTTCTCTTTGTTTTTTTTAACTTCTTTTTAGTAATTTCTAGCTACCCATCAACATTATTAGGTACCCCTACAAGAACTTTTCCTCTAGCTCAACGGGAATGTGAATGGAATTTGTAGGGAACATTTGTGGGATGTTATGGGCCAACTACCCTTCTTCCAAGGCATTGTTGAAGTCTATGGATTGGGCCAATCAAGGCAAGGGGAAATTATGTCCATATTAATGTCTACATGCACATGTTACGGCGTCTCATGCACAAAAAGTGTAGGGATATACGTCTCCTGCACTAGTCCAAACAAATGTGGCTCTTCATTCTCCGTGGCAGGCTGCTGGGTGTCTCGCTACTCCAATGGTTACGACTCATCAGAGCCCTCAACCTCTGTGGGTAGGTGATTGCCAGTATAAGAGAGGCCATCATGATCGAAGGTGTCACAATGATCACAGCGAAGAGGCAACCATTCATACAACACATTGACTAGCTTCGACTCTAGGCCCCTTACCCGAATTGAGACAAAGATAGGAGGTAGCCTCGAGGAGGAGTTCCCTCTTAGGGTCCCAATGTACTCATAATCTATTAAGGTAGAGTTTGTTTTCTATTTAAGTGATAGTGGAAAGTTGATAGGTAAGTCGCCCAAACTCTGTCCATGGACTTCGACCATTTTCCTTGATGAATAGAAAATATTTATCTTTCTAGAAAGTGATAAAGTAGGAAGGAAATTGTTGCTGGCTACTCGTAACATTGCAGAGTTGGGCATCTTTTATTTCCTGGTAACAAGCTTTCCTCGGCAAGTGCGACCAAAGGCCTGAAATCTAAGTTTTTACACAAGACTAGCTCTAGTTCCTACTAATCAATAACAACCTCTATTGTCCAAAAATGACAAACATTACAAAATTGAAAGTTGTGTAAGCATATTTATCCCCCTAAAAGGGAAAAAAGGAGAAATATTTATTGAAACTGAGAGCGAAAAAGATTTGATCATGAAGAAGCCCATGAATTAGTCGTTTAGTTTATAGATGTTTCATGAAGCTCATTATTTTTTTTTACAAGATTTTTTTCTAATATTTTGAATGAAAAATCAAAATAATGTTTCCCAATTAGGAAAGCTTTGAGACCCTTTTTGTTTAGCCAAATTGACATGCTAATTCTATATTTTGACTTAGCAATTCTGAAATGACTGAATTCTGGATTTACTCCAATTCTAGAATTAGTGAATTCCACTCTCAAGTTGAATTCATGTATTCCACTCTCAAGTTGAATTCATGTATTCCACTTGCATATTCCACCTTTGCCTCACTATTTTTGCTATTCCTCCCATGACAACCAAGGTTTCTTTATGTTGCAATGGATATGTATATTATTAGTGGTAATTAAAATTTAGATATAGGTCATTTAGCCCATGTTCCAACTCAATTCACAAATTAATATTTAATCAAATGTTATCTATTTGCAAAGTATTTAATTTTTGCTTGTGTAATTAGATTACAAAACCATAGATGAATAAAAAAATTAAACCAACTTAGAGTAAACCATTTCACAAATTTATTCCACATTGCAAATAATAAAAATGGAATTACATCATAATTCTTTTGACATGACCTCAAAAGTTCCTCTGTTTGTTTTCTTCTATTCCTTTATTTATTTCATTTTTCTAATTCCACTAACTAAATTGTTGGAGTTATGTGCCTTGATTAAACTACCCTGAATCGAATCACTAGATCGATGATTCAGAGCTGAGTGTCGAATCATATGGATGCACAATATGGTTAGATGGGTCTCTTAATATAATCATGATAATGTATTATGCCATGTTAGATATATTGATGATAAGTATCAAAGGATCCAAACAGTTTGGATCGAGGACTTCGATAAGTCATCAACAATCAACATGATATCCAACTATAGTCTGAGAAGAGTGCCAATCTTCTTTAGAGAGTGTTTCTTGACTAATGCCCTTAATCCACATCCTCTCGATGAAAATAGAGATTCAAGGCTGTCACACAAGTTGATTCAAAGAGTTGACTTGATAAGATGGAATACAGAAGTCCTTCTCTTATCACTATCATGGAAAAGGCGTATCCTTAGACCATAGACAAATATGTGTCTCCGTGTCTAAGTAATATTTCTTAGCAATTGTGAGCATGTTGAGTTATTTTCCTTGTAATCCCCTTGATTTAGGAAATTTTACATATGATGTAATTTTTTGTGGAATGTTGATGATTGTGGTTATGATGCATGGGATGTAGATCTAAAACTCGTAATCATAAAGACAATATTAGAATATGATTCTTATTGTAGACTAGGTCGAGATTAGCAATAAATTGACTTATCTCAGACAACTTAGTTAAACAAGTACAACTAAATCCATCAAGCATGAAGCAGATTATCATGGTGATGATGAACCGTTGGCTTCACCAAGGCGAGGCATAGGGTTGTGCTAGTGAGTATGCTCCTCAAAGGGAGGGCATTAGTAATGGCATTCACGTGGAACAAACTCCTCATTTTCTAGGGATGGGTTGTATGCGAACAAGCCTTTCTATAGTTCATAGCCCCTCAGTCAGGTGCATTCGGGAAGTTCAAGTGCAAAATAGCTCATGGTTGTTTTATGTGCAAGGTGTGGTGATATCAAAAGGTCAAAATGCAAACACACAAGTTGGACTTGTAAGGCAGAATTTGTTCCTACTTCTCTTGTTAAGATTGTGTAAATTGCTGAAGCAGATGCACCATCTCTATGGAGAGGAGAGTTCGATCCTACTTAAGGCATTAGGATTGACGTGTCTCTTAATTTGAGAGGTTGTAGAGGGATGACACTCAAATTAGACATAGTGGGAGATGCTTGTTTTAAAATTTTTGAAACAAATCGTGTTTCAAAATCTAACTATGTTCGCGTGTTTCACAGAAAATGGCAATTTTCAAAAGCCAAGTCAACTCAAAAAAGTCGACGAGACCCATTAATGATTAATAGTTTGAATTGTTGCGGAAAGACATAAGGCAAGTAACTTGAGCTACTTGTGCTTCAGGCCATTTAGAACCCAAGAAAATTAGGCCATGGAGAAATACAATGAAGCATGGCATCTTGACAATGTGTTTGGAAACATTACATCATTAAGCATCTACCAATTGAATTGGCAAACCATATTGGTGAATGTCAGTATGCAAGCAATAATATGTATTTACGCTTGATGCCTTGGGCACTCAAAACACAGTTTTGTCCATGATTTAGAATTCCAAAATGAATTTGGAAAGTTCTTTGGGAGAACATCTTCTCCAAATGCAAGAGTTTCTGGAATATGAAGTTTATGGAGGGGTCTTATTTGAAGATGAGAAACTTGATACAATTACGATGTCTCTCCCCAACCTTTATGCTTGGGCCCTCAACTGAGAAAATTTCAAGGGGACGATTCGTGAGTTAGTAGAACATCTACCTAGTATCATGGACCATCTTGATAGATCGTGCAACATCTCTAGGAAGAGAAAGTATTCCAAAAACTCAGAAACTCAAGGGACAATTGACCCATGGATGAGAAAGTCTCGCATCAAATGCAAACCTATCCATGAAAATCTACAGACCTTACCAGAAGGTCAGAAGAAAAGTTCCTCAAAATACTACATACTTCATCATATATTTATTCATGTGATGAACAAATATTCTATTGCACTTGACATATTTGCAAATGTTGCTTATTACTCAGATGATGAGGATGGAGCTAAGGATGAAAAAGCTTTGTAGATGGAACCCAAGGAAAGCTATTACAGTGGGAGTCGTTAGGAGACAAAGTTTGTGTCTGAGATTAGTATTCAAAATCACAAAGACTATCTTTGTAATCATGCATAAATAGAAACTGTTTCTATGTTTCAAATTTTTTAGAAGTGGCATTTGTGATGACCCGAACCCCACCATGAAAATTAGAGCAATGGCATAAGGATCGTTGAGCATGAAAATTAAACCAAAACAGGATTGTAGTCACCCAACATATAGTCATAAAATATAAATAGAAGCAAACAAAGTAATCATATTGTATTGCGATAAGAAAACAAAGCATAAATATCGTCCACAATAATCATAGCCACAAATCTAAGAGTGGAAAGAGAAAGGTATAGAAAAACTTTCTACTACATGACCAAGAAGACAGAGAAAGGACTAGATGAAAAAAGGACACCAAGTGTCATAGCCTGTCTGCGGGAACTAAACTAGATCCTGTACCTGTCGTCCTGTGTGCAACCATTCCCGACTACTCAACAGTACCTGAGTAAGGAGTCCAAAGTAGTCATCAATAAACACTAAGTAGAGTAGTACAAGTAAAGAAAAGTAACAACAATACAAAGTGCAAAATAAAAATAAAAGAATACTAAGTTGTCATTTCCATTATTTCTTATCAATTTACTTTCCAGTTAATTCTCACTTATCTCAACAGTGTGTGGCTTTCAATATTACGATTACCATTGTTTCATATCAATTCCTCGAAAGGCACGAGAAAATCTCACTGCAATTTCTCGAAAAGCATGACGAGCACACAGTGTCATCTTGGTTAAGAGGAAACTCTACACTCACCCTACATCCCATTATATCACCTTAGGATCCTAGCATAGGCAATGTGGTGACTACATACCATGAACTATACACATAGATGCAACGACATATGATGGATCGTAGATAACCTTCTCCACAACCTGGGTAAGCATCCAACCAAATATTATGTAGACACAGACCTACATACCCCTACCTTACTACAGGTTAACCAATAAGCCTGTCACAATGTCATAGGGAGGCTAGGTTACTCCTTGATCTACCCACAACCCCAGCCCAATTGTTGAAATTACACTAGAGAAGGGGTGAATAGTGAAATTGAATTATCATATAGAAATAAAAATTCAATCACATAACAAACACTAAGAATTTTAGGTGCAAACCCAAACTGCGAGAAAACCACCACCTAAGTCAACCATGATTAGGATTTATGATCACCAAGTGATCAATCCACTAACCACACCACCTAATAACGAGGGTGGTGTACCTGAATATAAATTCCACCTCTGATCCCTAAATAGAGGTTTCTCCTTTCACAAGGAAGAGATGGCAATCCGACAAGCCAAACACCCAAGTACAATAAGAAGGAAACTAACTAAAAATAAATGACACGCTATAGAGCACCCCAAATAGATAACAATGGTCTAGCTACTATGGGTGTGTGAGAGACTCCCTATAGAGCAATATTAGGAGCATAATGGTGAGGGAGTCAGAGTGATTTGCCCAAGTATCAAAGTGTACAGTAGCAGGGCAACAATATGTATAGTAGTAGAACTTTGCTTGTAGTTTATCTTTAATAGGTGTGCTTTGCCTAATGGGGGGTTAAGAGATATATATAGGACTTAAAGGAACCTTCAAGAAGGCTTAGGAGACTCCTGCTAGTCGTTGGGAACATATCCCAACTGATTTGGTTGAAATCCAAATCAAAGCAAGCGGATCAGACATCTAAATTATGGGTTAGACATCTAATCAAAGTCTAAAAGAAGTTTTGGAAGTCTGAGATAAAGGGTCAGAGTTACTGGATCTAATTGGATCTAAACAATGTTCTTGTCACTAAGGATCAAATGTCTGATAACCTATTTTAGGTCGTCTGATGGAAGTTTTTCACATCGAAAAAATGCGAGTTTGTTCCTGGATTGGATCGGATCCAAACAAAGATCTAGTGTATAATGGTCAAACGTCTTACTAGACATCGAGCCATGTGGTTGGACTTTTGATGGTCATAATGACCTTGGACTACAGATTTCTTGCAACTCTAGGGATCTTGATTAATTCTACAAAACTTTCGTTAAGTTAATTTTAGCCTGACATTCCAATATTGGACGTTTGAAAGTAATATTAGAATATTCCTAAGTGCATCTATGTAGATTTTGTTTTATCCAAGTTAGATTATGCTTAACAATCACTTTATTGGACGACTAATGGTGTGTCCAGACGTCTGAAGTGAGGTAAGGACGTCTGAGACTGTATCTGGTCGTCTGAAGCCTAAGTGTTTAATCCCTGAGGAAGTGTATATGGTAATTGGTCATTTAATCTATGTATCAGACTACTTAACTTTTCATATCAGATGTCTGGATGAGCTGTTAGACATTTGTAATATGTTCTATGTTGGTTTTAGATTAGGATTTTGTTTCTAGCTTTTGCATAAGCATTGTGAGCCTAAGTGTAGTGATCCTATATCTAGATGGGGGCTCTTTTTAACTTTTCTAAACTCAACAAAAATAGAAATACAACTCTTTTCATAAATATACAAGTAGACCTAAACCGTAGACATTTGACATCTTCATCCTCCAGTCCTTCTCTCTGACATGATGAGATGAAATCTAAACATGCAATGTGGTTATGATAGGGATAGAAATCGTGGTTCATTTAATTTTATTTTTCTTTATGTTATTTTGTAAAATCATCAAAACATCTTTTTTAAGGAAATTGGGAGTAACTCTTGTTCATCCTCCACTCCTTGGAGGCAAAAGAGGTGGGTAGGGGGACCAAACCAAGACCTACCGTTACAAGAGAAAACAAAACTGACCACGACTCGTGGCCTTACAACAAAGACCCAAAACAACAAAAGCCAGGCCAACAGACACCAAACCTAAAACATGACATAAGGAAATTGTAACTTGTCCAAAATGATGGTACCCTGAATACGACATAGGAGGTTTGAAGCTTGATATTTGCACCATGAGAGGGAGTCCATATACGCCAAGTGAGAGGATAGCTTATTTGCCTCAGCGCATATCAAGTTGAAAGATTTTATTTAATGCCTAAACTTCTGAATCTTCAAAAACTCCTTCCTAATGAACCACGATACTAAGATCTTGCCATTCCACCAATTATAAAGCAAGGATGAATCAATATCAATGTGCACAGTAGATTCCGAAGGTAGTACACTGAAAGCATGGGAAATAGCTTCTATAATAATCTTTTCTTTGACATTATTTTTAATTCTGCAAGAAGCACCTGTCACAAAATCGCCATTGGAATCATGAGCCGCCCATCACACCTTTAAAAAAGAGCCATTAGGGATCATAGCAATATTGATTTTTATACTGTCAAGCGGCCGAACCCATGTAACAGCATACACCTTAGGTCTAAATTGACGCAGCCACTTATACAGATCAAATTTGGTCCAATTGTTATCAAGCACAATTTCCAATTTCTTCCAATATATCTCATCATGTCTAAGTTTACTCCGGAATGACCAAATATTAAACCAAATAAACATAACCATACCTTTGCAATGGCATTTCTCAACATTACGAGTAGGGGAATTCATTATCTAAAAAAAATAAGCTGGGTTGATAGGATTAAGGAGGTTCTTCCTAAAAACCCAATTGGAAACTAGCCACACAAGGTCACTTTGCGTGAAGACATGCACAATCGACTTCTTATTAGGAATGCCATGGCACCACGAGCATTTAGAAGCCAGGGGAATACCAAGCTTACAAACATTATCATCGGTGGGGAGCTTAAGATGAAGGACCCTCCAAGCGAGGAGGGCCAGATGAAGAGGAACCTTAAGTTTCCAAAGCTCCTTGGCTGTAAGGTCAATAGGCATAGATCTGAAGTGGGACGCATAAGTAGAAGCCACAGTGAAGCAGCCAGTAGAGGTTAAGGTCCAAATAGGTGAGTGCTTGTTATCGTCCAAATGAGTTTGAAAAACCTGACTCTGCAGGATCCAAGGAATATAAGAAAGAAAAGACTAGTTTTGGCCTATAGAAAGGACTTCCCTAACTTGAACCGATGGAGGAGAGGCGGGGTCAGGGAGGTAGGCTCTAAGAGCGGAATTGCCAATCCAGATATCATCCCAAAAGACCATAGCACCTTCATGAATCTCCCATCTAATAAAATGCTTCATAGCCTCATACGCATCCCACATTCTTTTAACCCTAGCTAGGATAGGAGACGAACCAGAGAAAGAATCTCCATAAAGATGCTTCATCAGGTCAGAATAGGGAGAGTCATGGAAACAAATGTTCCATATCCTTTTCATTCTGAGGGCTTCAACAAAAAGTTCCAGGTTATGAATATCAAGGCCCCCATTGGCCAAAGGTTTGGAAGTGTTCTTCCATGAGATCCAATGGTGTTTCCTTTCAGATAAAGTAGTACCCCAGAAGAAGTTATCAAAGATAGACTCTAGTTTGTTAATAATAGATTTAGGGACTTCCAAAATATATAAAATGTAGATGGGAATGGAGGAAACAACATGCTTGATTAACAACAAGCAAGATGCAGAAGAAAGAAGACTAGCTTTCCAACTCGCCAACTTGGATTGAATTTTCTCAATAATGGGATAGAAATAGGATGTTTTCGTATGCCCAGCAAAAATAGGACATCCAAAGTATGTGAACGGGAAGGATCCTTACTAGAATCCCAAGATTTGAAGGGCGCAGGACATATGCTCAGATAGGAAATGTTTTCCAACATAGTAGAAGCTCTTAGCTAGGTTAAACCGTTGACCCGAGGAATCCTGAAAGTCCCAAAGGAATCTAGGTTAGAAATAGTATGGAGGCCCCCATTAAGAAAAAGAACCACATCATCTGCATATAGGACGGCAAGCAGCGATTTTAAACCGTGCTTAACAGATAAAGGAAGAATCTTCTCCTGAAAGCCAAGTTCTTTAAGCCTTCTAATAAAAGGCTCCATAAAAAGGTCAAAAAGATAAGGAAATATAGGGTCACCTTGCCCAAGCCCACGGAAAGGATTGAAGAAATTGGAGGAAACACCATCAATAAGGATAGAAGAACCTTGATGCTCGACAAAAGTAGAGATCAAAGAGATCACAAAAGGGGAAAACCAAAATTTGGAGAGGATGCAATAAACAATCCCCCATTCTAGTCTTTCATAAGCCTTTTAAATATCTAATTGAATGATGATATTAGATCTGAAAACTTTCCAATCAATGCGCTGAGTAAGTTCATACATAGTAGCAACATGATCTAGAATGGATCTATCTTTAACGAAACCAACCTATTCCTCAGAGATCAACTTGGGAATAATACTAGACATTCTATTGGTAAGAATAGAAGAAGAAATCTTGTAAGCAATGTTACAAAGGCTAATAGGACTAAAATTGGAGAGATCAACAAGATCCGATTTCTTGGGGATCAAAGAAATAAATGTGTTATTGAACAATCAGGGACCTTTATGAGCTGAAAAAAAGTAGGCCATAGTAGAGGTAAGGTCCAATTTGATGAGATCCTAAAAAGTGGTAAAGAACTTCACATTAAATCCATCCAGACCTGGAGTTCGATTAGTGGGCATCTGAGACAAGGCTTTGAAGATATCATGGTGATGGAGGGTTTAGCAAAGAGGACGAGCCCCTCGATCCAAGGAGAGTCGGAATGGTACTAAGAAAAGGGGAAAAGTCATGGTGTTGGTCAGAAGTCAGAAGGCTATTATAGAAATCGACCGTTATAGCTGAAGCCTCCTTCCAAGACCCATTCCAAACCACATCAGTAAGCTTGGCTCTATTACATTTAGTAAAACATCTTTCGATAAAAAAATAGAAAAATTTAGAATTCGATTCACCATTATTAATCCAATCAATTTTAGCTTTTTGCATAAGAAAATCGTGATACTTGGCTTTGGCATCTTCCAACTGATTGTGCACTTCAGAGAGCTCAGCTGCAACATCATCATCCTAGAGGGATGCTAATTTCCCATTGAGCTCATCATTGTGGACCTCAAGATCTTTAATAATCTCATGGATGTTCCCAAAGTCATCTTATTCCACAGTATCAGAGTCCTCTCAAGAACAGCAAGTTTGGAATAAAAGGTAGTGATAGGGTCATGGGAAGGTTCTGTATAGTCCTGGAGCCAGGTAGTTTCAACAAGGTTGCGAAAAGTAGAGTCTTTCAACCACATATTCTGGAAACGAAAAGGATGAGGTTGATGAGAACTAAAGCTATTAGAGATCAAGGTCATAGGAGCGTGGTTAGAGAATCGTCTAGACAGATAGGAACCAGAATTAACATTAGTAAGGGTTGCAGGACTTAGGAGGATCCGATCCAGTTTCTGGTATATCCGTTGGTCCCCACGCCTCCCATTACACCAAGAAAGTTGGGCGCCAGTAAGAGGCATCTCAAAAAGACCAAGACTATGAATGGTAGATCTGAAAGGAATAGCTTGGGAATCAACAAAAGGAACACCACCACTTTTTCCAGAACTGCATATAATATAGTTAAAATCACCCCCAAGGATCCAAGGGGAGAGAGAGAGCTAAGAAGCAGTGAATAGATAATTCCAAAGGTGCACTCTCTTGTCAGCATCCGTGGACGCATAAACCGTAGTCAACTTCAAGGAAGTACCAGCATAGGAGCTAACCACAGTAACAGCCAGGGAAATGGAAGACACAATAGAAATGGAAATAGAATCTTTCCATAGACACCAAATCTTAGGCATGTCCATAGAAGCAATTGCAGATGATAAGGCAAATGTAATCCCTAACTGAATCAACAACAGAAGGGGCCACAAAAGGTTCCATCAAAAATATGAGATTGACCTTATTGGTATGAATAATCTGTTTAAGGCAATTCAAGGTTGGGACATTCAAAATGCCCCGAAATTCCAAAATAGGCAATTCATAATGAGAGGGTTTTTCAAAGAGACTTGACATGACTTCGAGTAATCCTACCTAAGTCCTCCAATAAACGACCTCCACGGGTTCCTCTAGCCACAGGAGGGGAGTGTGCCTTGTATGCCAAATCTTAGAGAAGCAAGGGTTCCGCGTCATAAAAAATTGAACCACATTGAGGCTCCACATCCGAGGGAAAATCTAAGGAGTTAGCATCATTGCTCATTTTACCCCCATCCAGCATCTCCCCATGGAGTGAAGGATCAAGATCTGGATCAGGTCCAAAGGATGGGAAGGAATAGGAAGATATATGCCCCATGACAAGTTAGGAACCCCTTTGATGGTGTTGTTTTTAGCTAAATTTAATTCAGAGCGAGTACTAACAACATTAAAAGAATCAGGAACACTCATAAGCATCAGAAAGCAATCAGTATTATCACACTCCAAATCCAACAAGTCAGGCAACGACTGAGACCCACACATTTTAAAAGATCACGATTTTTCCAATCGATTGATAGATTCGTGATCGATATATCCTTTTTATGAAAATCTGTCGCAACTTGAGAAACCTTACTATGAAACAAACCGAAGACAACCATATCTAAGGATGGCTCAGAAGGAGAAAAAACACGAGCACTTAAAGCAGCATTAGAAACCAAGAAAGTAGGGTTTTTAGAAGAAATCACCTTGGGGGAAGGATCGAGTCGAGGCTCATCACCATCGACCTCCTTCCCATTAGATCGAGTAGTGATCTGCTTCGCCCGACACCGGAGTAGAACACAACGCTTCTTGTTTCCATCCTAGGGGAGAATAGAGGATGGAGGAGAAGCAGAAACCCCCTAGAAGATGAAGGAAGGGAAGTTATACATGCCGGATCATTATAAAATTTTTCCCTACCCTTAGGAATCGGAAAATCATCCACCACCACAAGAGGAAGATCACCTCGTTTAGATTGAGCAGCAGTACCCATCGCAGAACCATCCACCATCTTCGAAGGCCCATGCACCGCCTCATGGGTGCCATCCTACCCGACAGGAGACCAAGCAGCATAGTTAAAGCCTTGGGCACCTACAAAGGAGACAAGATTTGGGCAACCAAGGAAATTATGACCAATCTTCAAGCACTTAGGGCAAAATGGAGGAAGATTTTCAAAAACCACCCGTTGAGCAATATTAACATCACCATTAAAAATCACAACAGAATCAGGACGTGATTTCAAAAGATCCACTTCAATGCAAACTCTAGGGTATCCGGGCTTCAACCCTTGGATCGTTCTTTGATCCATACAAATAGGATGCCCCAGTTGATAAGCCAAAGATATTAAAGCATTAGGATGCAATAGATGTAAGTTAAGCCCCCGAAACTCCACCTAAATAGGAATCGTAACCACAACAGAATCCATATGAAAGGAAGGGGTTCATCGGACGAACTACAACCTGATTCGATCAACAACCACAAAGCGCAGAGAATAAATTTTGTAGAAATCCAAATAACTGTCACAGCGGATGAGCCAGTGACGAAAATATAAGGGAATAAGGTTGAAGCCAACGACAAGTTGCAGGACAAAAAAAAATGTTGTAGGCGCTTGGCAAGAATATCCTGCAACTTTTTCATTAGGGGCTTAGGACCCCAAGCACGCACCATGATGGAGGAAAAAGCCAGACCAAGAACAACAACCTCATTACAAGACAAAGGCATACCCAAACACCATCCCTTAGCTCAGGATGTTGAACCTTAAAGGCCATCTCCACAAAGGAGGGCTCTGACGAGTTGGAGCCAACCACCACAGAACTGAAATATTTCTTCTGTAGGGAAGTCTAAGCATCTAGAGGTTGGGAAGAGGGAGCAGGCCCAGAAGAAGACATCACCAAAAGTGAAACCGCCACACTGGCTAGACCAAAACACCAAACCAAGCACAACACTAGAAGACAGAATAGACCCAAAGCAAAACCAGCTTGCAAGAACCACCAATCAACGGAAAAAATGCAAAACCAATGACATGCAAGCATGAAACACACTAAAGAAAAGGAAAACCAGCAAAACCACCACAACCTCAGCTCCCGCTCCGTGAAGTTCGGCTGGACAACATCGTAGGCAAGGAAGCAGAGTCCCTCCCCCCCAAGGGAGGGAAGGCACAATCCTCACGAAAGGAAAGAGCAGGGAACCAGGGAGGGGAAATAATGGGGGGAAGGAGAAGAAGAGGGAGGAAAGGGAAAGAGGAGCACTCCGAAACCCTAGAGGGGAACGAGAGCAAATGAGAGCGCAACTTTTTACTAACAATCTCTCCCTTTTTGATGATTTTCAAAATGTATTCATAGGATCTAGTTTCTCCCCCTTATTAATGTACTAGGACTATTTCTTAAGGTTTGAGATTCCATCAAGTGTTCGCGAGAAATTGACTTTTATGAAAGGAGATTGCATTTTGCGCAATAACGATTTTTAACAAAAATGGACCTAAGATTGTTTTGATCATCCTAAGATTGTCTCCCCCTTTTTGAATATCATCAAAACTAAGTGAAATCAGTTGAACTAAGCAATGTGATAAGAGTGACATTATTGAGCATGTAAGCAATAACATGTAGTGCTATCATTATATAGAGGGAATAAACTAAGCACTGAAATTTCCATAATAGCTAATATGAAAGAAAGGAAATGAGAAGAATGGTGTATGAGACAAATATCCATAATAGACATAGATATAAGTGATGGAATAAAAAGATGACATCAAAGTTTAAATGTATGTGCCCTAAGGATGGTTAGCAATGTTCCCATCTAAATATCTAATTCGGGGACAAAGCCCCTTAATACAAAACATAAACAAAGAAAAGGGAAAACAACCATTCATCCAACCATCCAAAAAAAAAAGGAAAAGGTAAACAAAGAGAAAATCTGGTAGGTGTTCCACTACTTTTGGCGATCCTAGCAACAGTGGAGAGGAGGACCCTAACCCATCTACATGCTCCTGATGTCTACCCGCATCTCGTTCATATCTGAGCGCATGTTGCCCAGATATGAATAGATATCGCTAATGCAATGCATAAGGAGGGAGATTCCATTGGTGATAGTGTCGGTATTGAGGTCCCATGTCTCATCGAAGGTGGTGTGTGGAGCCTCAATCTGATGTGGTCATTGGGCATAGAGATCCAGTTGAGGTGAAAGTTCTTCATCTTCGTCTTCTAGGCGAATTTTCATTTTAGCAGCAATAGCCCAATTATATGGCTCCACCTTCTTGCCGGTGGCTTGGTCATCTATGGGAATCTTGTAATTACCAAAGATTTTGTACAGAAGGGAACCAAAAAGGGGCCGAATGATACTCATTCCTAACTCAGATGATAAGGCGACAATAGTTGAATGGGATGTAGTAGATGGCCACAAACAATTGGGCCTTGAGTTGGATGGATATATAATCAAAGCCTCCTAACTTATTAAGAAGGTCCCATCCAAAAATGCAAGAAAGAAGATGGGGTAAAGGCTTGAGATTTTTTCAATGGAGGGTGCCAAGATTTGATTCATATTTGTCAAGGAGAACCAACTCTTGGTTGATAACCTCAAAGTCATACTCCCGAAGGATATCATCATAATCATTCTTGGTATTGGGAATGCTAAGTTTTTTTTTGAAAAAGAAAGGATGACTATTGTTACTAATGTAAATTTCAATTATAGACTAGGTCAAGAAATGTGTCCACAAGTCAGACAAAAAGAGCGATTCCTTGCTAACATTTTCAACCCATGCTCAACCCATCCTAAACACAACATCGTTTCTTGGTCGGAGATATGGTCATAGGTGATGGTGATACGTTTGATAAAGAAGGTGGAAAATAGCTCAAGTCGGTCATTGCTATAGTCCTCAACCATGTTGGCATAAAATAGGTAGACTAGGTTTGGAAAGACACCAAGACATCCAAACCTAGAATGGAATTTACGGTTAAAGTATCTGAAGAGATGGAGGGTTTGAAAATGCTCATGTAGGTTTAGGTGGGCAAAGTCTGTCCAAATGATATAACGAGGAGGTTTGACCTGAGCATTTGTGATCCTATGGAATTGAGCCCTAGCGGTGTCACTCCTAAGTTGATCCGCTAAATATGCGGGTTAGAATTGAGAGGAGGAGGACCCCTCGATTGTTTTTCTACAAGGAGGCATTTTGGGTAGGTGGGTGGTATTTGGGGTGAATAGCTTAATAGGCTTCTTGCAGAACAAATGAACAGGACATTCATTATTCTTGCAAGAAATTATCTATTCTAAGTGGGCAATACACCTACCATCATTCAACCACATCAAAATAATTAGAGAGGACGGTACTCCTGCCTTTAACACAAACATTTAATCAGGACATTGTTTGCTAGTATGCCAGTGGTTCAAGCCACTTTGTTAAGGCTTGAACATATCCGACTAGTACAACCTGCCAATCACAAGAACACCAAACATCATGTGGCAATATGCTTATTTATTCAAGCAACCACATTGATGGCTTAAATAATAGAAGGCAGTACCCCTGCCATAAGAAATCATAAATCACATAGGGCAAAAGACATGATATAAGGCATTGATCTTGATCTTAGTTGTTTCAAAAGCACTTTTCTTGTGATCATTAGGGCCAATCATAATCAAGGTCGAACAAAGCTTGAGCCCTAGAGATAACATGGCAATGAAAACCTTAAGAAAGACTTCAAGAGAACTAAGAGAGGAGCTTCAAAGAAAACTTGAAGAACCCAACAAGGGTTTTCCTGATCCATGGATCGAATGGAGAGAAAACTGGTGCGCTCCCGCTTTGTTCGTCTTTATAGTTATTATAGTCGTTGTGGTATATAACAAAACGATTACCAGTCTAATACAATTTATTACTCGGAATGAAGAGTTTCCCGAGGTCGAACTCAGGGAGCAAACCAAAATTCTAGAAGCATATAAATTAACAATATATATAAGGTTTTACAAAAAAAAGTTAAGAGAGAGAGAGAGAGAGAAGGGGTGATTGGCTTCTTCTCTTTCTTCAGTTGGCTCTCTTCTCTCCTCTTCTTCTTCTTTCTTTCTTCTTTCTTCTTCTTCTCTTTTGCGTCTTCTTTCCTCTTCTTTAGCCTGGCTTCTTCTCTGCTCTTCTTCTTCAACCTGCCTTCTTCTTTCTTCTTCTTCAACGGTTCCTCTTTCTTCTTCTTTCCCCTCTGACCCTCCTTTCTCGCCGACGTTTGATTCAGCACTCAGACGACTTAACCACTCGGTTGCAACAATGCCGCTCCTCTTCTTTTCCTTCAGCTTCTTTCCTTCCTTTCTTCTTCTGCGCGGCTAAGTACCAACCGCCGCTCCTCTTCTCCTTTCTTCCTTCTTGCACACACACACACACACATTAGAGCAAAACCTACCCTACCCCTTCCCCGCGTCTCTCTCTCTCTGGATCTCTCTTTGGAAAGCTCTCCCAGAGCCGGGTAATCGGGTCGGGTCGTGCGTTCGGGTCTAGGCACACCGGCGTGGGTGGTGCGCAAGGAGTGCACAGGAGTGTCGGGTCGAATCGCGTCTGATCCGTGTGGTGAGCTCACGGACGAGGGCGGTGATAGGTGAGGGACCTCACCCCGTGTGTATCGGAGGCAATCGGCTCATATCACAAAAATAATTTAAGTGTGGGCGTGAGGCCACACACTTACGAGGTGGGACTAAAGTCCCACCTCCGATCTCGGGCGCCCGCGGGAGAAGGCTTCGCGCAATTTGGGGCAGCAGCGAAGGCTCGCGACCCTAATTGAGAACCTGGGCGTCTCTGCGGAAGTGCCCCGCACTGCTTGGGGCCTGCGCCTGGGGCCGAAGAAGTCTGGAGCTGCCTGCGAAGCAGCTCCTGCTGTTCGTCAATGGCGGCGAGGAGGGTGAACCCTGAAATCACGAAGACAGCCTTACGGCCACATCAGACAACGCAGGGAGCTTCGCCAGAAGATGGCAAAGGCGGTGCGGGGGTCGGTGAGACGCGAGCGTGCCTGTGGCCGTGCGCATAGGGCACACTACGTGCGTGAGAGTGGGTGTGTTCGGGGGGTGGTCTGGAGGTGCTAGGAAGTGAATGGAGGGCGGATTCGATGTCAGTGAGATGTCGCAGAGCTTAATGGGTAGCTGGTGAGGTGGATGGAGGCGTGGAGTGGCAAGAACGCCTCGCCGGAGAGTGGCCGGAGATGGGGAAGGTGGTGATGGACAGTGGTGATTGGTGGGTTAAAATGGTAAATTAAGAAGGGGGAAATAACAGAGAGAGAGAGAGAGAGGAAAGTTTTTACCTACCTAATTGACGAAGAGGGATGGAGGCGTCGCTCGGTGCGCACCTGCTGGCGCTGGGGACAAAGGTGCCCAGGAGGGGGTTATCGGCGACGAGGAGATCTGAGGACACCAGCTGGTGCGGCCTGGCGTGGGAAGACGGGGCAGAGTGGGCTCTACTGCAGATATGGCAGCAGAGCGACTAGGAGGAGGAGGAGAGTTCGTCGGAAGCTTGGGCAGTCTGACCGGAGAGAGAGGAGATGAAGGAGGGGGAGTTTCTCGGCCAGAACTAGCTTGCCTTGGACGATAGCCCCTGCCGCTCCTTATAAAGGCGCTAGCGAGGAGAGCGGCTTGCGGAACGACGTGCAGAGCACGTCGGAGATGGCCAGAGAAGAAGACCCATGCCTTTCGTGTGTTCGCACTAGAGGCATGGGCGGTTGCAGGACACAGGGGAGGGTCCCTACGACAGAGGATGACGCAGGGAACCTCTCGTTCGTTCCTGAGAACGGGTGCCATGCCTTGCACGGCGCCATCCTCCGCGCAAGGTCGCCGGAGGTATGGCGCTGCTCAGATTGGATGGGAAGACCATTCTGTAAAGAACGACGAGAAAGATAGGGGGCAATGTGTAAGGGTTTTAAAAGATAAGGGTCAAAAAGTAATTCAAGAGGATCAATTTGTAAAGTCGGTCAAGGTGGTATTTTCTTAGTCCCAAATTTTTATACCAGCCTAATTTGAACCTAAGGATTTTAATGGTGAAATTTGATTGTAGGTTTGACCATGTTTGACTGGTCAATTTGCGTAAAAACCTAAATTAGGTCAAAAATTGGGCGTGGTTCTCATTTTAGGTCAAAATAGGTTGCAAAGGCCAAATTGAAGGTTATAAACCCTAGGGAATATTTTTCCATGAATTTTAGAGGGTTTAGTTGATTTTTATCCTACCTCGAACCTAATGAATTAAAGTGGGCTTGTTTTAGGGTTACAGAATATCATTTAATTCCTAGAAGTTGCTATAACCCTTTTCAGATTAGATCATCCCACTTCCCTCCTTATTAAGCTTATTTGACCTGTGTTTAGACTCTTAATTACCCTGTTTGCATACTGCATTGGTAAAATTACAGTTTTACCCCTTATGCTTTATCTTATTCTTTAATTCAGAATTCTCTGAGTTAAGCTTCTCTTTAGGTTTTGTAGAAGCTTCTTTACACTTATTTAGATTAAATTGTGCTAGTTAGGGTTCATGATGAGGCTCTCATCAAAAACAAAAGGTGAAAGGAGCCAAGGAGGTGTATACGTAGGTGAGGATTCTCCCCTTATTGTGACGAGGGGATTGGTGACAGTGATCAGACGGTGGAGAACTCGGGCGGACGATTGGTCAAGTTAGGGTAGCAAAAGATGTTGGTCGTCGGCTGGGTTTGGGAGGAGATTTTGAGGTTGTGGTTTACGGATTTGAGTGAGAGAGGTTGAAGTGTTTAAATACTCCTTAGTGTTGATTCCCCATAAAGTTGGGGGAAATTTCATCCCAAATCACCCCCAAATCAAGAGCATAGACTCATATTCGGTAGAAATCAGACATCTAAGAAAGGTCCTAGATGTCTGGGATCAAAGTTAAGGATTTTAACCCTTTTCAAGTTGTCGTCTGATTTTTGAATCAGATGTTGATTACACGACTGAGTGAAAAATTAGACGTTCGATCTCTGAATCCAAGGACTCTTGGATTTGGACCCAAGCTACAGGTTGTCCTTTGATCTTTGGATAAAATGACAAATCAGACGTCTGATGTAAAGATCAAACGTTTGATCTTTGGGTCCAAGGAGTACTGAGATCAGTACTCCTTGGACAAATGTTTGCACATGGGTCTAGAGGTCTGACAAGCAATATTTTATTGATTTTAAATTTAAACTCAATTAGTCAATTTGACATCTATAGATAATATCGAATGTTTGAGTTTGAAACTCAAGATGTCTGGGAGTCGAATCAGACGTTTGATTTTACACAAATTCTACATTTTGATGTTTGAACTATTTTGAAGGAGTCCTAACTTGATAAAATCAAGATTCCTTCAATGTTCATTAACAATCAAAATTAACACCTAACTTAGTAAATTCTTCAAATATCATCAAGCTTATATATGCCTAATTTTCTATGGATAAAGTTAAATCGATCATAGTTCAAAGGTTTAGTAAAAATATCAGCAAGCTGCATCTCAATACAAATAAATTCAACCTCGATTTCCATTTTTGAGTACATTGTCCCTAAAAAATGATATCAAACATTAATATGCTTTGTATGAGAGTGATGTATAGGGTTCTTCAAGAGATTGATAGCACTAGTATTATCACATAATATTGCTGTTTTACTAAATATCAAGTCAATATCTTTTAAAATGTTTTTCATCAATAAAACTTGGGAGCATGGTAGAGCGGTGGCTATATATTTAGCCTTTGCAGTAGATAGGGCTAGACTACATTATTTCTTTGAGAACTAAGAGACTAGTGATTTGCCCAAAAATTGGCACATCCTACTAGTGCTCTTTCTATCAATGCGACTACCAATGTAGTCTGCATTACTATATGTAACTAAGTTGAAATTGCTACACCTAGGGTAGAATGGGCTATAATCTGATGTGTCAACTAAATATCTAAATATTCTTTTAACAGCATTTAAGTGTGATTGTTTAGGATTTGATTAAAATCTAACACAAAAACAAGTACTAAACAACATATATGGTCTACTAGTAGTTAAATATAATAGAGAACCAATCATTCCACGATAAAGCTTTTGATCAATAGGTGTACCTGATTTATCCATATTTAGAGAAGTTGTAACATTCGTGGGAGTGTTTTTACCTTTACTTTTCTCCATTCCAAATCTTTTGAGCATTTCCTTTGTATACTTGGATTGGTTTACAAGGGTTCCGAATTTGAGTTGAGTAATTTGTAAATCCAAGAACTTGAGTTCACCCATCAAACTCATCTCAAATTCTTCCTGCATTAACTTAGAAAACTCTCTACAAAGAGATTCATTAGTAGCACCAAATAATATATCATCTACATATATTTGAACTAAAAGAATTTTGTTTCCTTTCCTTTTAATAAACAATGTAGAATCGACTTCTATAAAAAAGTTTGTTCTTAACAAGTATTCTTTGAGTCTCTCATGCCAAGCCCTAAGAGCTTGTTTTAACACATATAATGCCTTATTCAACTTGTAGACAAAATTCAATTTATCATGAAACTCAAAATCAGGAGGTTGTTTTACAAAAACTTTCTCCTTAATGAAATCGTTAAAAAAGGCACCCTTAACATCCATTTGAGAGAGACTGAAGCCAAGGAAGGCGGCATAAGCTAGAATCATGAGAATCGACTCGAGTGTAGGTCTCGTCAAAATCAATCCCCTCTTCTTGGTTATAACCTTGTACTACCAACCTGGACTTATTGCAAGTAGCTACATAGATTCATCCAACTTATTCCAGAATACCCATTTGGTTCCTATTACCGTTTGCCCTTCCAGCTTAGGTACTAGGTTCCAAACTTTATTCCTTTGGAATTGGTTGAGTTCCTCCTACATAGCCATCAACCAAGGCTCGTTGGAACATGCTTCCTCAACACTCTTCGGTTCAACTTGAGATACAAAGGTGGAAAGATCGAGAGAGCAATTAAATCGAGATCAGGTATTAACGCCATCAAAAACACTCCCAATGACTTGACTTTCGAGATGATCCATTTTGAGTATCTCATTTTTTGGGAGATTATGGATATTGGATTCTTGAATGTTTGGCACATCAATATAAGGATCATCTTCATTTTCCACATTGACATTGTCAATAGAAGAAGAGTAGGGTGATTGATCGAAAGTGACATGAAGGGTCTCCTCTATTACCAATGTGGTCATGTTTTAAATCTGATGTTCCTTACTTCGTGAAGAATAACCAATGAAAATAGCTTCTTCACTTTTGGCATCAAACTTATCTAAATTAGAGCGAGTATTCAAAACAAAACATCAACATCCAGAAACATTAAAGTAACTAATTTTGGGTACTTTCCCATGATATAGTTTAAAATAAATTTTTCGCAAATCAGATCGAATTAAGATGCGGTTCAACACGTAGCAAGCCATGTTAATTGCCTTGTCCCAACAGTACTTCGGTAACCCGAAGTATATAAGCAATGTACAAGCACACTCTTAAAGAGTGCAGTTCTTTCTCTCAACTACACCATTTTGTTGAGGTGCCTGGGGGAAATAGAACTCATGAGCAATACCATGATCTTGACAAAAATCATCAAATAAGGAATTTTCAAACTTACCCCCATTATCACTATGAATTCAAGTGAAATGGCAGCTTTTGCCAATTTGAACCTTTCTACAAAAAATGGAAAATACAGAAAACACTCCATCTTTGGATCTCAAGGAGACCCATGAAAATCAAGAAAAATCGTCTACATTGATAGTGCAATATTTGCATCCACTAAGAGTCTCATACTTTGTTGGTCTAAATAAATCTATGTGAAGCAATTCTCAAGGTCTAGATGTGGATATTATTTATTTTCTTTTAAAGTTAGATTTCATGATGTTTCCTAATTGGCATGAATCACAAGTAAAATTTTCTACAAGTTTCTTTTTAGGAAGACCTCAAACTAGTTCATGTTTGGCTAATTTATGTACTAGCCTCATATAAACATGTCCTAGTTGCCCATGCCAAATGTTCACTTCATCATTAGTAATAAGACATTCATATCTTCAATTTTTATCAAATTCTAC
This sequence comes from Thalassia testudinum, assembly GCA_037157565.1. Lineage (NCBI taxonomy): Eukaryota > Viridiplantae > Streptophyta > Magnoliopsida > Alismatales > Hydrocharitaceae > Thalassia > Thalassia testudinum. Next base: position 54,354,858 of record JAZHRO010000035.1, on the reverse strand, counting down.
AATATAAATGTCTTTATACCTAGTTCCCTTAAGAAGGGTTTCATTGGTTAAGGCATTCACAATTTCAAATATCTTGGAAGTAGAAACTACCTTATATCCCTTATCACATATTTGACTAACATTTAACAAATTATGTTTTAACAATTTAACTAAAGAAACATTAGAAATAGGGAAAGAAGGGTTACCTGCCTTACCAAGACCAATGATATGGACATTATGCTTGTTGCCAAAAGTGACCATTCCCCCATCTATAGGTTAGAGGTCTAAGAAGAGGTGCTTGTCTCCAGCCATGTGTTTCAAGCACCCCAAATCCATCATGCATCATCCTCCATGATCGTGGTTTCTTCATTGTCTTCCTTGTAGGTCTTCTTATTCCTTAGTTTCCTTGTAGTTAGATCTAGAGTTGGGGTCATCACTTGTCACCATGAGACCCAAACACGTTGTTTCCTCATTTGATGAATCCTCCTCTTTTTCTTCCTTAGAGCATGTGCCATCCCAAGTTGCTTGGAATGCCATCTTCTTGAAGGGTTTTGTCTTTGAGAACTTCTTATGCTCCATCACCTTTTTCCCTTTCTTCTCAAAATCCATTTTCAATAAGCGGCATTCCTTCCTCATATGGCCTCTCTTCTTGCAATTGTAGCATATTAGAGGCTCTTCTTCCTTTCACTTTCCCGTGTTATCTCTCTTATTCATAAGAAACTTCTTAAACATTTTAGCTAATAAAATAAATTCTTTGTCATCCGTACTTACCTCATCATCGAAAGTTGCTTTGTAGGCCAAGGTCTTCTTCTTTGGCTCAAGTGTGATGGACTTTCACCTTTGGTCCATTTTGGTCTCATAGGCCATCAAATTCCCAAGTAGATCAACCATGTCTAGATTCTCTACTTGGTTGGGTTCCTCTATCGTCGTGACTTTTTCCTCCCACTTCGGTCCAAGGAAGCAAAGGAGCTTGGCTTGGAGCTCCTCTTGAATGAATGTCTTTTTGAGAGACTTAAGGTTATTCATGATCATTGCAAATCGGGTGTACATGTCCCTAAGTCTCTCGTTCTCCTTCATGATGAAAGCTTCGAATTGCTGAGATAAGAGATTAATTTTAGAAGGTTTAACTGTTGACGTACCTTTGTGAGTTACCTTTAGAGTCCTCCAAATCTCGTAGGTGGTCTTACATTGACTTATGCGATTAAACTCCTTTGAGCTAAGGGCGCAATAGTGCGATTTCATTACCATGGCGTTGAGGTTGATATGGTGGATTTCTTCCACGACATATCCCATCTCCAGCTTCTCGGGGACCTCATACCAGGTTTCACATTTCTCCCAAACAGAGAAGTCGTTGGCTTGCAGCCACATCTTCATCTGAATTTCCAATATGTGTAGTTGCTCCCGTCGATGAATGATTGATGGGTGGCGGATTGTCCTGTTGGTGCTAGAGCACCACGATCATTTGTTTTAATGATAACAAAACACGTGTCATTTAATATTTGCGCTTTGAGTCCTAGATTTCAGGTCAATCGCAAATGGATAAGTGATTAGATGGAGTTCGAGCTCGCATCCAGGACGAATTGGAGGAGCTTGATGGAGAACGGAAGAGATTCGCGAGGAGCGATATATTAAAGATGGAAGGAAATGAAGAATAGGATAGATTTCCTTCTTTTGTACTTGTTGTATTTTTCGTTTCTTTTGTTGCTCTTTATTTCCTTAGATAATCATGTTAAAGAGCCTCAAAGTACTCTAACAGTAGTCCTAAGAACACCTGCACAACCCTAAGATACTTAGGTTTTCTGTAGAATACTTAGAAAACCAATATAGGATTCAAACAGAGTTTCCAGACGTCTAATTCCAAAATAAGACGTCTGATAAAGTATTTTAAGACGTCTGACTATTGTTTCAGACGTCTGATAACTGTTAGGCTGGACATAATTAGTTCTGTCTGATGAAATCAGACGTCCAGACCTTAGACCAGACGTCTTAGGAGACGTCTGATGGATTTGCCAGACGTCCAATTAGTGGACCGTTGGCTGGCTTAGGAAACACTCAAGACATGACCGTTAGAGCCTTAGCAGACGTCCTTAGGCCTTTCCAGACGTCTGATAAATGACCGTTTTGCCTCGGCTGACCCAAAATCTCTTCTCAGAGATTTTCTAGCCGTTGCAACGTTTGGAAATCCATTCCCACAGTAAAAGTAGGTTTCCAGACGTCCAGACATAGTGCCAGACGTCCTATATGTCATCTGATGGACTTACACAAAAACCCTGTTTAGATCTGATCCAAGTCAGGAAGAGACCCGCCCAAAATCAGACGTCTGACCTTGGAATCAGACGTCTTAAAGTGAAGTTCCAGACGTCTGATGCCAGAATTAGACGTCTGATAAGCCTGTCAGAACAATGATTGTTCCTGATTTCGGGCTGATTCTCTTGGGCTTTGTTCCCAACGGCTATAGAACATTTCCTAAGCCTTCCAAAGCCTTCCTAAGGCCTCGACGCTTTGCGAATTCCCGTCTCCTTCGCGAGACAAAATCCTTCTCATGAAGAGAAGGGGTTGAGGTACGCTACCCTTGTTTAAGTAGCGTGGTTGTATTGAGGTTGAATCACCCTCGTTTAAAGTGATTCGATTTAGTGGATTTTGATCAACTTGGTTGATCGGAAAATCCTAACTCGAGAGGGTTAGGTGGTGGTTTTCACCCGGTTTGGGTTTCCACCTATAAATTCTTGTGTACTTTGTGTGATTGCTTACCTGTGAGATTATTTATATTTCATTTCCGCATTTTTTTACGTCACACTGATCTCACCCCCTCCAAGTAGGGTCGAAACATCAGTTGGTATTAGAGCAGGTCTTGCGAGATCGGAGTAACACCCGGCAAGAGATCAAATGGAGGGAAGCACATCAGCGATCAAAATATCCGAGGGGCAGTCCACCGTCCGACCACCCTACTTCGACGGGAACAACTACAGCTACTGGAAGCTGAGGACTTCGCTCTATGGGGACGTTGCGAAGCCCCATACGAGATCCCGGAGCGACCCGACGCAGGATACTCGCAGCAGCAGATTCGGGAACTCTCGCTCAACGCGAAAACAATGAACGCGTTGTATTGCGCGCTCAGCCCGGAGGAGTTCAACAGAATCTCGCAATGTGTCACCGCATACGAGATTTGGCACACTTGAGGTAACTCACGAAGGTACCTCTAAGGTAAAAACTTCTAAAATTAATTTACTTTCTCAAGAATTTGAATCTTTTTCTATGAAACTTAATGAGTCTTTAAGTGAGATGAACACTAGGTTCACTCTCATTGTAAATAATTTGAAAGCATTAGGGAAGACCTTCATCAAGGGGGAGCTTCAAGGGAAGCTTCTTCGTTCCCTTGGACCGGAATGGGAACAGAAAGTCACCGCCATCGAGGAGGCAAAGAAGTAGAGGAGCTCAACATGGAAGATCTCCTAGGCAATCTAATGGCCTACGAGACAAAGTTGAAGCAGAAGAAGAAGGATACACCGGAGCCCAAACTGAAGAAGACTCTCGCCTTTAGAGCCGTGTCGGATAGCGAGGTAAGTTTCGACGACGAAGACTTTAGAATTTTACTTAAAAAATTTTCCAAGTTTTGTAGGAAATTAAAGAAAGAGAAGAAGGAGAAGGAGAGCCCGAGACATTGCTACCACTGCAACGAGAAAGGGCACCTACGACCAGAGTGCCCTCTTCTCAAAAAGGAGAAGAAGAAGGAAAAGGAGAAGAAATCTAAGAAGAAGGCATTCCAAGCCACTTGGGACGATTCAAGCTCGGAGGAAGAAGAAGAAAAAGAAGAAACTGCTTGCTTTGGTTTCATGGCCAGAGGAAGCGACAGCGAAAGCGGAAGCGACTCAGACAACGAGGTAAATCTCGATTTACAAGAAGCTTTTAATGAACTATTTGAAGTTAGTAAAGCACTTAAGATAGAAAATAAAAGCATTAAAAAGAATCTTAGTTTTCTTAGAAGTGAAAATGAAAGATTAGAAAATAAACTTAAGGATCTAGAAGCTAGTCCTAAAAATGATAACCTATTATTAGAAAATCATAACCTCATCAATGAAAATAATAAATTGATTGAGGAAAATGATAGTCTAAAGTTAGAAATCTCTAATTTAAACACTAAGATGAGTATTATAGAAAAAGAAATTGCATGTCTTAGGAAAAACTCCAACAAATTAATCAATAAAGTAGATACTTTTTATAGCCCTAAGGTTGAGAAAGGATCTCCGTCAAAGAGACCCGCTAATAGATCCGGATCCAAGCCCACTTGGATACCGAAGAAAGAATTAGAATCTTGTTTTGTAGGGTTCAGGGATAATTACAACACAAAGGACTAGACGTACAAACTAAAGGCTGGTCAACTTGAGTTGGGAGAACCAAGGAGTAGACCAAGGAGGAGAACAAGAAGATCGACGAGACGGCGAACAAACGACGGACCCGCCGCACGTTGACCGCCAGAATGGAGACCGGCGCCAATGCCCGGACCTCCAAGCTACGGATGGGAGCCACATCCGATGTGGCATCCACCACCATTCGGGCCATTTTATTGGCCATGGTAGGTGAGGTAAAAATTCTTGACCCTATCTTTGTTTATCAGTAGCATTTAGATAGGGGGAGTTAAAAAATTATAAGCTAATTGTCAATTTTTAAAGGGGAGATATAAGGTAGCTAAATTTTCTTTAGAAAGGGGGAGAAAAATAATAGTTATCTTGTTGCTATAAAAAAAGGGGGAGGCATTACCTTTGTCAAAAGAAATTTATAGAAGAGCATGTTTTAAGGGGGAGTTATAGGAAATGTAAAATCAATTAAACCTTTTTGATAATGTCAAAAAGGGGGAGGATTTTCTGCATTATTATTTATGGTTTTGTCATCATCAGAAAGGGGGGAGATTGTTGGTGCTAGAGCACCACGATCATTTGTTTTGATGATGATAAAACACGTGTCATTTAATATTTGCGCTTTGAGTCCTAGATTTCAGGTCAATCGCAAATGGATACGTGATTAGATGGAGTTCGAGCTCGCATCCAGGAAAAATTGGAGGAGCTTGATGGAGAACAGAAGAGATTCGCGAGGAGCGATATATTAAAGATGGAAGGAAATGAGGAATAGGATAGATTTCCTTCTTTTGTACTTGTTGTATTTTTCGTTTCTTTTGTTGCTCTTTATTTCCTTAGATAATTCATGTTAAAGAGCTTCAAAGTACCCTGACAGTAGTCCTAGGAACACCTGCATAACCCTAGGATACTTAGGTTTTCTGTAGAATACTTAGAAAACTAATATAGGGTTCAAACAGAGTTTCCAGACGTCTAATTCCAAAATTAGACGTCTGATAAAGTATTTTAAGACGTCTGACTGTTGTTTCAGACATCTGATAACTGTTAGGCTGGACATAGTTAGTTCTATCTGATGAAATCAGACGTCCAGACCTTAGACTAGACGTCTTAGGAGACGTCTGATGGATTTGCCAGACGTCTAATTAGTGGACCGTTGGCTGGCTTAGGAAACACTCAAGACATGACCGTTAGAGCCTTAGCAGACGTCCTTAGGCCTTTCCAGACGTCTGATAAATGACCGTTTTGCCTCGGCTGACCCAAAATCTCTTCTCAGAGATTTTCTAGCCGTTGCAACGTTTGGAAATCCATTCCCACAGTAAAAGTAGGTTTCCAGATGTCTAGACATAGTGCCAGACGTCCTATATGTCGTCTGATGGACTTGCACAAAAACCCTGTTTAGATCTAATCCAAGTCAGGAAGAGACCCACCCAAAATCAGACGTCTGACCTTGGAATTAGACGTCTTAAAGTGAAGTTCCCGACGTCTGATGCCAGAATTAGACGTCTGATAAGCCTGTCAGAACAATGATTGTTCCTGATTTCGGGCTGATTCTCTTGGACTTTGTTCCCAACGGCTATAGAACATTTCCTAAGCCTTCCAAAGCCTTCCTAAGGCCTCTATAAATAGAGGGAAACCTTTGCAACACATAAACACACACTAAGAGAAACACAAGACACACTTAAGCAACATAGTTCCACTCTCTTGTGTCCTAGCTAGCTCTTGCTCTCCAAGCTCAAGTTCTACATCTTGAGAGCATCAAGCTGTTGTGCACCCGCTCTCCCGCCGTTGTTCACGAGAGCGAAGTTGCGCCGTCGCGTGGCTCATGCACCGCGTCATCAACTCGACGCACTCCTTGCAAAGGGGAGTTTCCTAATTCCTATAGAAGCTAGGTTTATAATTACTTTGTTGGCTCTATAGGATTACTTGTTTATTTTATCTTTGTTATTTGGTTGGGTATTCGCTTTGCGAATTCCCGTCTCCTTCGCGAGACAAAATCCTTCTCGTGAAGAGAAGGGGTTGAGGTACGCTACCCTCGTTTAAGTAGCGTGGTTGTATTGAGGTTGAATAACCCTCGTTTAAAGTGATTCGATTTAGTGGATTTTGATCAACTTGGTTGATCGGAAAATCCTAACTCGAGAGGGTTAGGTGGTGGTTTTCACTCGGTTTGGGTTTCCACCTATAAATTCTTGTGTACTTTGTGTGATTGCTTACTTGTGAGATTATTTATATTTCATTTCCGCATTTTTTTACGTCACACTGATCTCACCCCCTCCAAGTAGGGCCGAAACATCATGTCCCTCCATCCGGTTTGAGGAAATAACCTTGCCCTCCATTCAATCTCTCATGGAAGTTACTCCAAAGTTGTGGGAACCCACTCTAATACCAATTGAAATTACACTAGAGGGAGTATGAAAAGTTAAATTGAAATATAATATAGAAGTAAAAAATAAATCACACAATAGACACTAAGATTTTTAGGTGGAAACTCAAATCGGGAGAAAACCACCACCTAAGTCAACGTTGGCTTAGGATTTACAATCACCAAGTGATCAATCCACTAACCACATCACTTAACAATGAGTGTGGTGTACCTCAATATGGATCCCACCTCCAATCCCTAAACAAAAGTTTCTCCCTTCACAGGGAAGAGGCGAGGATCCGACAAGTCGGACACCCAAGTACAATAAGAAGGAAAATAATTGAAAATAAATGACACCCTATAAAATACCCCAAATAGGTAATAATGGTCTAGCTACTATGGGTGAGTAACAGACTCCCTATAGAGTAATATTAGCAGCGCAATGGTGAGGGAGTCGGAGTGATTTGCCCAAGTATGAGTGCATAATAGCAAGGCAACAATACGTATAGTAGTAGAGCAAGTACTTTGCTTGTAGTTTATCTCTAATAGGTGTGTTTTGACTAATGGGGGGTTTAGGCATATAGATAGGTCTCAAAGGAACCTTCAAGAAGGCTTAAGAGGCTCCCAATAGCTGTTGGGGACATATCCCAATTGATTAAGTTGAAATTCAAATCAAATCAAGCAATTAATTAAATTCTCTAACAGTAGAATCAGACATCTAAATTATGGGTTAGATGTCCGATCAAATGTCTAAAGGATGTTCTGAACATCTGAGATAAAGGGTCAAAGTTACTAGATCTAACTACATCAAAACAGTGTTCTTGTCACTACGAATCAGATGCCTAATAACCTATTTGAGGATGTTTAATGGAAGTTTTGGGCGTCTAAAAAGTGTGGGTTTGTTCTTGGATTGGATCAGATCCAGCAGGGATCTAATGTATAGTGGTTAGACGTCTTACTAGACATTTGGCCATGTTGTTGGACATCTAATGGTCATAATTGTCATGCCCCAAAAACCCAAGACCCAACGTGCATCGGAGTTCCTGGGAATGGCAACGAAAGAGGTGTTGGTTTATTTAATTTGGGTTGTGCTTAGCTAAGTCAAGCTACCAACAAGTTTCATATAACAAGAAAATGGAAGAAAGTATCAGGAGAATGGCATACAAGTGATAATGTAAAGCAATAACTAAACATGCGCTAAATAGGAATTTACTTTAAAATCAAAACATACAATTTACCTACCAAACGTCTCATCAAGACCTGCGCAGTGACAAACCCCGCTCGTCGACGACTCGTAACAGCAACAACTTGAAATTAGGTCACAAAGTAGGGATGAGCCAATCAGCTTAGTAGGGAACAAACGACTACTGTAATCCAATAAAAGTAGGGTAGTGTACAATCCCACTAACCGGCTAGATCCCTAGCACACACTCAACACCCTAGGCCCTAGCTCCCAACCCGATTTATCCTAACCAACCACCAAGGTCCAAAACCCATTATTCAAGTTACCCCAAATACTCATGATTTGATTATTATAACTCATTCTCTCACTTGACTCAATGATCAAATTCTGGGAATCATCCCTCTCTACTAGAGGAGATTGAGATGCATCCTTTCCTTTGGATTTCAGCATGATAGTCTCTCCTTGATCAAGGGAGAGGATAGCAAGTCTATTCATCCTCGACAAAGGAGTGCCCACTCTTGACATATTGAGAATGTTACTGACCTCAGTCAAAAGAGTCGGGCCTCTTGGGAACTACATAGGTCTACACCTTGCAACCATGAAGCGCAAGCTTGGTTCGTGTCCAACAAGGACTAGTCACAGATAAACTAGATCATCATCGTAGGATTGGCCAAAATTTTTGAGCCACACCAATGCTCTAGCTAGGAGCAGCTCCCCATAGAAGCACAGCCTCGGGTGTGCCCTCCCAATCTGCCGTCAAATAGGATTTCAACCAATCCATCACAATACCCCAACAGTTTCGTATCCACGAGCGCCAAGTGAGCCTCTAGTCACATGTACCCCGACATTCCCCCGCTATGCACACGAGCACCAGCCAAGCCTAGAGCCACGAGTATCTTCTCATCAAGTCAAATTCGAGTACATCTAAGTACCAAACACCGATGATAGCCCATGGCTTATCATCGCACCGGGGAACCCTCTAACTTCCACAGCAAAATCCTTGGTAGCCTCTAGCCACCGCACATCTTGGGTCCCCCTACCCGAGTAGTGAACCCATGGTTGACCAAGTTCAAGAGTGTAGCTTTATGAGCCTACCTATTCAACCTAATCATTTCTTAGTCCTTTTCCCCCTGATCCTAACCAAATCAGACAACCTTAATTACCTATTAGATCGTCTAGGGTGTTTACCCATGACCTTAGAATCCAAGCATTTCCTTTTATTAGACTTTAACTGAGTCATTTATGTCATCATGTGAGATTCAATTCATTACTTAGTCAATTTAAGTCGCTTTTAACCCCTTTAGAGAGCTTCAAGCTCAGTTAAAGACACCCTACACCCATCTATCATTTAACCGCAATTGCACCATTTCCCTACCCATTAGAGCACCCACTATACTGTCAATTAGGTTATAAACTAGGCTCTATCATCCCTTAGGACTCCTAGCATCAAAAACCCTAACTTTTGGCCAATTAGCAACCCCAACATACTACCTAATGTTAGGGACCTGTTACCTAACATTAGGAGGCCCTCCAGCAAATTCCTAGCATTAGGTAAGGCTGTAGCACTAGGGCAGACCTACAAAACTGAGCTCCCATGCCTCAAATCACACCCTTAACTCAACCAAACCTCATGAATCATTGAGCATCGACTACTACACATACAAGGAACACAAAAAATCAATTAAATCCCCTACCAAACATTAGGGCAAGCTTAACTAGAAAAATCCCATTACCGCATATATAAACCACCAAGACTTGAAACCACAACATGTTTCACCCAAATCCCATATACAAACATGGATTTGAATCCCATAACATCCCCTTTTTAACATCTACTCATAGGAACAAAAGAATGGAACGATAGAGGGGAAACCCTACCTCAGGAGAAGCTCTTTCTCCTCCTTCTTTTCTCTTCCATGTAGTTGTAACAATAGCAACAGTAGGAGCTACACCAGCTGCAGCAACAGGGACCTCTTCGATGATGGCGGTGGTGATGGTGGCATTCAGCAAGGTGGCTGGTCGTTGAGAGGTGGTGGTGGTGCCCTTCTACACCGTTGAAGAAGAAGGAATGGCATGAGGAGGAAGACAAACAAATGAGATTTGTTTTTGTTTTTAATTCCTTTCATCCTTTTATATGGGGTGGAAAAATTTTGAGAAAGTCCTCTCTCCGAAAGCACACATTATTAAAGAGTCTTTAAACTCAAGATGCATTACATATCACCCCTCATCTTTTTATTACATAAGCATTTGTTAATTAATTCAAGGGATTACTCAATTTCCAAGGTTACCATTGCCTAATTAAGGTTCTAAAGCCTTTAATGCACCGTTAAGCAACCAATTAGGATTTTAAATAGCTAATTAGATAGAAATAAAATCCAAGCCCTTACAATAATGACCTTGGAGTTTAGATTTCTTATGAATTCAGGGATCATGATTAATTCTAACAAAACTATCATTAAGTTAATTTTAGCCTAACATTTCAATATTCGACGTTTGGAGTCATGTCCAGATGTTTGAAAGTAATATTAAAATATTCCTAAGTGCATCTACGTAGATTTGTTATGTCCAAATTGATTATGCTCAATGGTCAATTTATTAGAAGACTTATGGTGTGTCTAGACATTTGAGGTGAGGTATGGACGTCTGGGACTGTGTCTGGTCATATGAAGCCTAAGTGTTTAAATCCCTTGGGTAGTGCATATGGAAATTGGTCATTTGATCTATGTATCAGATGACTTAACTTTTCATATCAGACGTCTGGATAAACTGTCAGACATCTAATACTATGGTCTATGTTGGTTTTAGATTAACATTTTGTTTCTAGTTTTTCCCTAAGCCTTGTGAGCCTAAGTCTAGAAATCCTATATCTAGATAGGGGCTCTTTACAACTTTTCTAGACTCAACAAAAGTAGAAGTACAACTCTTTTCATAAATATACATGTAGACCTAAAACCTAGACATTTGACATCTTCATCCTCCGATCATTCTCTTTGAGATGATGAGATGAAATCTAAACCTGCAATGGGGTTATGATAGAAAAAGAAATAGTGGTTCATTCAATTTTATTTTTCTTTTTGTTATTTTATAAAATCATCAAAACATATATTATGAGAGGTTGAACTAATAATTGTCACATTCAGCTATCCATTTTAAATTTTCAAAACCAACATATCCAAGCATTCCTTATCATAGAACAATTATCAATTACAAATTTTCATGTATGAGATCTTAACCATGTATAGCATTCCCAATTTACTTTATCAGGAAATAAATGTGGTTGTCAATTTATGTAGTTAATCCAATAAACGAAGCAATATATTATCCTTCAAATCCTCATTTTAATGACACATTTATATCCTTCGGAACAATCACACTTTAATTAGCCAAGATTATGACTACTATCCTCATAGTTAATTGGGCGCAATCATGCAAAATTGTTTAAGATTTAATCTCAACCCTTGGATGGAGATCCAAGGCTTCACACACTAGATTAGGATTTGTTGAAATCCCAATAAAAATCACCCAAGTCAATAAGGGAAATTCCTATCTGATTCGTAAGTAAATCGATCAATTAGTTGATAGATTGCATTTTATCCAAATCAAGTTTGTTGATTGGATTACTTAATCACCAAGGAAAGCTCTTCATAGAGGATGAAGGGCAGTCGTTGGTGGAGTTTTCTTCCAACTTCTTCATCTTCTTCTTATTGCTAGAGTGGAAATAGGAGGGAGCTGGCCACCAACAACAACAGTCGGCCTTGGCATTACACGGGCGCCAATTGGTGCTCCAGTCGCCGACCACCTTGTGAAGAGGGGGTGCAGGTTGTGCTCTTGGAGACTGCATCCCCTGCAGCCCTATTGTAGGGTGCCAATTGAAAGTTTCTATTTGTCGACCGACCTGTTTTGGCCAAGAGGATTTGATCCTCTTGGTTGTGCCCTTCTTGGTGGTTTCAAGGCATGTGTCGCCTCCTCGTCCATGGAGTTTGTGGATCACAAAGGGTTCGTGAGGCACACATTGTAATCAACCATCCTTGGTGCTAAGAGCCTCATCTGCCTGCTGAGACAAGGGGAATCCATGAGGCGAGATTTCTTTGTGGAGGCATAACACGTGAGGTATACTGTGCTACGTCACCTAGTTGCACACTCCTTACTCATAGGGATCCTGAAAGGAGAGATGCTAAATCTTTCCATATTGTTCCAGTTACATAGGTTTTCTTTTTCAATCTCATTATTCGGGTTTTTTAGGTATTGACCCAAGTTTCATTTTTTACCAAAGCTATGTTTTCATACTTCCGCGATGCCACTGAAAATTTCGATTCTCAAACCCTCGAATGTCACGAAGTTCCCACATGAACTTAAAATTTTCCAACACAAACACCATATGAATGTAGATAGATCAATCAAGTCACACATGCATCTCTTCATAAATCTAAAACACCGTGGCGAGGTGATTTCCAAATTTTGAGAAGAATTCAAGGGCTTTTCCGTTCTCTAATTGAAAGAAAAAATTGGCATTTGTTGTTGCATACGGTCTTTGTAACAACTATTTAATTTCTTCGTGATTGTGCCAAATTAAAATACAGGCAGGTCGAAGAAACGTCTTCGCTAGTGATCGATCGGTGAGTACGTTAATCCAATATTAGAAAGCCGGGGCTGAAATCTTCTTATCATTTGACTTGACGTTGACGAGTAACTGATTAGGTTAGAATTAGCTAGCCACAAATTCATCGAGCTTAATTAGGATTAGCTAGTTAGAAAACTCCAAACTCCGATGTATATCTGCAGATAGTTGAATTTCTTTTCCTTTTTTTTTTTTGAGAAAATTAAAGGTAATGCCGTATTTACTGGGATGGTCAACCGAACAAAATCGTGCAAAGGGTATAGGGTGCAGGGCTCAAGGCTAATAAGCTGCAGATACGTAAACAAACCTGTTAGGGAAAACACTAGACGAAAGTCCTGTAAGAGGGCTATAGCTTGTAGCCTCAGGCAGGCAGGTAGGGACATATATACAAGATTAAGTCCAACGGCTTCAGGAGAAGCCGCTCGACCACCATGCATGCGCGCTCTCGTTCCTCTTCCTCTAGATTTGCCCAAACAGTGGCTGCCTGTGAGCTTCACCACCAGTTAATGCATAGTCCCACCCACCCGACCCTCTGACTCCATCCACCGCCGGCCGTCGTCCGGCCAATCATCCAGGTGAGGTACGTACGTACACTTGGTGTGGTGGTGCAACGACACCAGGACCGGACTTTTAGCCAAACGACTTCCACGTACAACTGTACATGCAAAGAAAAGATGATTGTCCGTATCTTAAATAAGACCCTTGCTCGCAACGTAAATATTGATTCCAGGTTGGTCTCGATCCTCCACTTGCTCAGTCTTTCCTTTGTGAGTAGCCTATCATTTGACGCCAACCAAGCATGCATGCATGCATGTACAACATGCATGACCAATTAATGCATGTGGCAAAATAATTTTCCTGTAAATCCCCCCGCCCATTTCTCATACTGATCGGCTTTACACCTGACCTCTCTTTCCATAGCTTCTCACGAGCTAAGTCCCGGCCCCATGTGAGAGCCAAACCCCTGCCTGCGTTGCTGAGAGCTTCAAAAATCTGCCCCCTATTGTCGATTAGCTAGGCTCTTCCAGATCCTGGAATTGCGCCTTATTATAGCATTGTCAAGTGGTGTGTATCTCCTTCTCATCCACGTAGCCCAAATTGAACCTTTTTCTTTTTTTCCAAAATACGGGAGTCAATCTTATTCATCATCCACTCCCTGAAGGCCAAAAAGAAGGGGAATAGGGGGATTAGACCAAAACCTGTTCCATACGAAAAAAGAGGACCACGACTCATGGCTTAGTACAAAAATGCAAAACAGAACCTAAGGCAACACAGCCTAGCCAACAATATATGGAAATTGGATCTTATCTAATCTAAACATCCCACGATATGAAGCAGGGAGAGCCCATTCCGAGTTGAAAAGTTGCCAGGAATCCGTAGAAACAGAGGCAATTGAACGCACCAAGTGGTTGGCCATGGGGTGGATGTATGTAAGCTTTGTGCCTTAAGGACAAATATTTTTAGCCTCCCTCAGCGAAGGCCAAATGCACCAAGCAACCGGGATTTTCCCGTTCCACCAATAATAAAGAAGAGTAGAATCCATTTTAAGGCAAATATTATCCATGACGCCATGCCCAGAACGTAGGAAATGAATGATAGCTTCAATGATACCATGCTTAGGTGATTGGGAGGGGGTCCTACAAGAAGCCACGACTTTCAACGCACCATAGCCGTCATGGAGAATCCAAGCAATCAAGTAGGAGCCATGATGGTAACTCGATGAGAAGTTGACTTTGAAGCCAGATGTCAGATGGATCCAAGAAACAACAAAAACTTTGGATTTTTGAGATCTCAACCAAGTAGACATGTTAAAATAGCTCCAATTGTGATGAAGAAAGTGGTTCGTTTGAGCTACATTGAAGTTGTTGTGCTTGCTCTTGTTACACAACCACCAAATGTTATGCCAAATGAAGGTGGTAAGACCCTTGATCCACTTAGTAGATTTGTCGTTGGAGTTCAGGAATTTGTGGAATAAGGAAATTAGGGGGGATGGGATCGATGAGCATGTTCCTGGAGATCCAATTGGACACAGTGAGAGCGAGTGCACTGTGGAAGAAAAGGTGGATGCACGTTTCAGAGGAGGGATTGGTAGGACAACAGACACATTTGGATGGGAGGTTGATACCATGCTTTTTAATAGCGTCATTAGTAGGAAGCCTACCGTGAATAATCCTCCAGGTAGTGAGGCAAAGATGAAGAGGGAGTTTGAGGTTCTAGAGGCTTTGAAAAACATGGATGGGAGGAGACGGCATGATGTTGATTTTGTAGGCGAAAGAGACGGAGAAATTGCCATCCGAGGAAGGGGACCAGACAAGAACATCTCTTCCAACCTGAATGGTGGTCCGGAAGATGTTAGCCCAATTGTTAGGAGGGATATAGTGAAAATGATCGATAGATTCGGGCTGATCCAAAACATCTTTGATTTTGATCCTTGAGGGCTCAATGTCATGCGGAAGGAAGTCCTTGAGAGGGGAGTTGCTGATCCAGATATCCAACCAAAACATAAGGTCCCCTTCCTTAACCTCCCATCAGATATAAGGTTTCATAACATTATAGGCCGCGAGTAAGGATTTGATTCTGTTGAAGCGAGTGTGGGAGGGGTTATGGGAGAGACCATAGAGGCCTTTCATGAGAGACGAATAGGGAGAGGACCCAAAAAGGATATTCTGGAGCCTTTTCATCTGGAAGGCTTTGATGACCGCAGAGAGATTCCTGACACCAAGCTCGCTGTTGGCCAATGGTTTACAAATAGTGGACCAGGCAATCCAATGATGGTGGTATTCCTCGTCAGAGGAATTCCAAAAGAAATTGGCAAATGTGGAATCCAAAGTGGAGATGACCAACTTGGGGGTGTTAATAACCAAGAGGATGTGGATGGGAATGGAGGATAAAACATGTTTGATGAGAAGGAGCTTGGTAGTGGACGACAGAAGTTTGGCTTTCCATCCCAATAGTTTAGAGTGGATTTTATCAATGAGACCAGGGAAGTAGGCAGTCTTGGCTCTGCCAGTGAAGATCGAGCACCCCAGGTAGATGAAAGGGAAGGACCCGAGTTGGAAGCCCGTAATGGAGAGGATCCTCAATAGTCTGCCTACCAGGAAGTGCTTTCCCACAAAGCAGAAGCTTTTGAGGAAATTAAGTCTTTGGCTGAAATTGGATTCAAAATCATGAGTGAAGGCCATAAGGTTAGAAGTGGACCTTAAACTCCCATTGAGGAAAAGAATGATGTCACCGGCATAGAGGAGGGCCGTGGGGGCAATGACGCCCCATTTCATGGCAAAAATATCCAGCTGACCCAAATGATCCAACTCCTTAATTCCATGGATAAAAGGTTCCATGAAAAGGTCGAAGAGGAAAGGAGAAAGAGGATCTCCTTGTCTCAGCCCTTAGGAGACCTTGAAGAAAGGAGATGAGCACCCATTGACTAAGATGGAGGACCCTTCGTGCTCCATGAAACCCTTGATAAGATCGATGACCCTAGTGGAGAACCCAAATTTGCGAAGCGTGTCATAGAGGGCTCCCCACTCCACACAATCATAGGCTTTTTGAAGATCGAGTTGAAAGATGATATTGGAGCCAAACACTTTATAGTTGAGTCTTTGGACCAGCTCAAAAGTAGTCGAAATGTGATCAAATATCGATCTCCCTTTAATGAAACCAGCCTCTTTCGGGGAAATGAGCCTAGGAAGTAGCTTGGCCAAACAATTCACGAATATGCCAAAAGCAATCTTGTAGATGACATTGCAAAGGCTTATGGGGCGAAAATCAGCCAAATCAGAGGAATTTGATTTCTTGGGGATGAGGGATATAAAGGTAGCATTGAAAGATCTGGGAGCTTCCTAGGAGGAATAGAAGTGTGATATGGCATTCACCACATCCATTTTAATGTTATCCCAGCAGTGACGAAAGAACTCAGCATTGAACCCATAAGGGCCAAGGGTACTTTTGGCAGGTAAGTCATTAATGGTATTGCGAATCTCAGATTCATTGGGGATACTAGTTAAGTTGGCACAATCTTCAAGGGTTTTGATTGGAGGTATGACATCAAGAAACCTATTGATATCACCTGTGCCACTGGAAATAAGGAGAGATCGGAAGAAATTAGTCACTTTGGAAGCAGCCAAGTCCCACAAACCATTACCAATGGAGGAGGAGAGGGAGTTCTAATTACGCTTAGCAAATCTCTTTTTAATGGTGGCAAAAAGAAGGCATTATTGCCTTCACCATGGAGTAGCCAACCAATCTTAGCTTTTTGGGCCAGGAAGTCATAGTATTTAGCGAGGGCGTCCTCTAGTTGGATACGAGTATCCGCAAGCTCAGAAGAGATCTGATCATCCTAATGGGATGTCAGTTTGGCCTCCAGATTATCATGACGACTCTTGATATCTTTGACAATCGAGTGAATGCCGCTGAAATACCACCTATTCCATGGTTGAAGGGCTTTTTTGAGACTGTAGAGCTTGTAGTAGAGGTTGTCGAGGTGATTATGAGTAGGATTAAGGGTAGGTGTATCCCAAACATGTCTGACCACATTAAGGAAGGAAGGATCTCTAAGCCACATGTTCTGAAACCTAATGGGATGAGGTCTAGACGCATTGTGAGCGGAAAGAGGAAAAATCATAGGCGAATGGTCCGAATTTTGCCTAGAACGGTAGGATGCGGAGGGCAAAAGGGCTAAGGTAGGCGGAGAAATGAATATCCTATCCAATCTTTTATAAATATGCACATTGCCATGTCTACCATTACACCAAGAAAGTTGGTTCCCATCCATAGGAAGTTCCAAAACACTTAAAGAGTCTCTCCACCTCAAGAAGTCGACAGCTTGGGGTAAGTGAAAAGGGAGGCCACCATTTTTTTCGGATGCATGTTGGATACAATTAATGTCGCCACCTATAAACCAAGGGATAGAAGACGTATCCATGAGATCATAGAGGTGAAGCCAAAGGTCCTATCTCGAGTCCGGATTGCAGGAGGCATAGACTCATGATATGTAGCACATCGCACTAGGAAGCCCACAGTGGACAGATATTGCTTGGGGCATAGCACTGATGACGAAAGTATGGATAGTGTTCTTAGAGAAGCACCAAATGTTAGGAGCACACAGGGAGATATGAGTTTGAGAGAAGCCAATCAAGTCCATGAAAACCGGAGCTAAAGAAGCATCAACAAAAGGCTCGAAGAGGAATATGATATCAAGATTGTGCACCTGAATCAAATATTGGATATGTTTGGACATGGACGTGTTAAGCGCCCCTCTATAGTTCCAGAAAAGCCCTTTCATTGATAAGAAGGTCTAGATAGTGATTTATTGCGACTTCTCGTCAACCTACTGCTTCCCCATTCAGAGCCACCCCCACGAACTCCTCTAGACCTACCAGTAGAGTGTGCCACATATGCATCTCCAAGACCATGGGAAAAGATGGTAGTCTGGTTGTCAACAGATCTCGATGAGATCAAATCAAAACTGGAGGCCAAGGAATGGTCATCATTGCCCAAATTGAACCTTGTGAATATATATATATCAACTTTATTATGTGCCTACCTGCAAAGTGCTAGCAATGAGGGGTCCTCAAAGCATCTTATCCCTGATGCAAATATCTCGCCACTTCACCAGATGGCCTCCCCCATTCTAGATAAATGAGGCCACCTTCTTACAAATTATAGTTAGAACCCCCTTCAACACAACAGTGTTAATGAGCCAAAATGCTAGGAGCCCCTAGACAGCCCAATTAACCCATTGCACTCTTCCTATCCTTGAAAGTACTTTCCTTCTCCATCCTTTTAGTAATTCATCCACCCTTGACTCCAGTTCCCTATATACATATCTATTCCTACAATTCGATGAAATGGAAATGCCCCAATACTGAGCAAGAAACATATAAACTTGCTAGCGTTCCCAGCATCAAGCTAGCAGATGCTCCACGTACCCTCAGCATGCAGAGTGATGAGCACTCGACTCATGTTGGCACCGAGCTTTAAACTTGAAATACAAGCAAAGACATCAAGTACATTCCTAATACCACACGTCGAATGCTTATTTGCTCATGAGAAAATCAACACATCATCTGCAAAGAGGAGTTGGGAGACAAACTACATTCCTGTAACCTTTGGAACCTGTATTCCTCCATTATCAATTTTTACTTTAAGAAGAACCGACAAACAATTCATGACAAGCACAGAGAGCAAAGGAGAGAGAGTGTGCCCCTACTGGAGATTGTGGGAGGTTGTCCTAAACCTTGCAGGGACCCCATTAATAATGGGGAATATCATAGGGCCCTCCATACACTTTCTAACCCATCTAACCCACTAAGTGTCAAATCCCAATTGTAATAGCAAATGAATAATGAAATCCCTTCTTACCACATCATACACCATCCACAAGTTTGCTTTCACGCATGTGTAGCATTACCTTCCTTAAGTTCAATCGACACAAAAACTCCTCTGTGAGCAAGGCACAGTCAAAAAGACTTCTCCCCTTTACGAATACCCCTTGATTTGGAGCAACAATTCGAGGAAGAACCAAGCCTAAACATTGACCTAGGATCTTCAAAATCACTTTATACAAGGTAATTGCAACATGCTATCAAAAATCCTAGATATTAGTCACCACCTCCCCCTTCAAAACTAGCATAACAAATGTTTGATTTACCTCCCGTACCGATCCTCCATGATTCCAGAAGTGCTTCACCCCCTCAATAACATCTCTTCCCACCACTTGCCATCTTGTCTAAAGCATTGAACCCATCAAGGATTGGGGACTTTTTGTGTTTGATATCCCACACTGCATCTTTGCTTCCTTCATTAGTAGGCAACCTAGTCAAGACTTCATTCTCGTCATGTGACACCCACTACTCAAAAAGAGACGGCTACCTCATGTATCGACATGTCACCCCAATCCTCATTAAAATGCTTAGCATAGTACTCTATCGCCTTCTAATGGAGTTCCTCTTCCTTTTCAAGAATGGAGCCATCCTTATGCAGCAACTTTGTAACGGCATTATGATTTTGACAGGTCCTTGTAACCGTAGCAAAGAAACTCATGTTCTTGCCGCCAACTTCTAACCAACTAACGCATTCCTCTGTTTCTAATTGTCCTCCTCCTCCTTTTGCAAGTAAAGGATATGGCTCCTTACCTCAAGTTCCTGTACATGTAGCCCACCATTCAAGGGTTGTCAATTAGCACCACCATGACTCTTAGCTGTACTCGAAGATCAGCAATCAATCTTGGCTTATTAAGATCCTCCTTTGCCTACTTCTCTAAGGCCTACTTGACTTTGTGTAGTTTTCTGACACGCTAGAATATTGGGTTTCCTTCTACATGCTCTCCTCCCATGCCTTTTTCACCAAGGGGGCAAAACCCTCTCCTTCAGCCTAGTAGTTAAAGAAATGAAAAGGCTTCTTCCTTTTATGCCACTTCGTGAGTATGAGAATCAGCATTGCATGATCACTTATCTCAAAGTGGATGTAGTCCACCCTAGCCAAAGGAAACACTGAGAACCATTCTATATTTCCAATAGCACGATCCAGTCGACAAGCTATCCAATTCTCCTTAGAAATTGGTTAGACCAAGAGACAGTAGTCTAGTAGCCACCAGATCGTTCAAGCCCTAAGTGCCAATAAATTTGTTAAAGTCTTGCATACTCCCTTGGCATAGGATACCTATTGACTTTCTCGTGGTCCCCTCGCATTGCATTAAAGTCCCCTATGATCAGAGAAGGGCCCTCCAATTATTGAAGCTATTGATCTAGCAAACTCCATAATACTCTCTCCTACTCTACTTATCATTCCTTGCATAAACAAAGACCACACCAATTTCAAGCCGTCCTTTGCTCTTGGCTCTGGTAGCAATGAACTGATATGTCATGTCCAATACCTGGACATTCCAAAGATCATCTCTCCACGCCACAACTATCCTTGCAAATTTAGCAAGGTGTGAATTATTCAATGTGCCCCAGCACTGCAAGATCTCCTTTGCACTCTCTCCCAACTAGCCAGTTGCACCCATGTCTTGAGAAATGCAACCATCTCAATTGCATTATTTTGAAGGAAGGCAAGCGCCTCCATCTTCCCTAGGGAATTGAGCCCCTAAGTGTTCCATTTCATTAGCGACATTGGCCACTACTAGATGCATCGATTGATGCATCCCCATTTCCTCCACTTCCTGACACTTCCAACTTGTATGGGCCTTTCTGCTTCTTCTTGCTTTTCTTCTTTTTCCCTCCTTCCTTCTTGTGCTTGAGGCTAATTATAGGAGTTAATTGGGGTCCTTGTAGGAGTTCACCTTCTCCTAAGCCTTTTGCTTTCCAACATCCATACTAGATGTGGGCCTCTTTTTCGTAGGGGAGTTATTTAGATCGGGCCATTTTTCCTTCATGACACAAGGGCCCTCACTATCCACATAACCACCCCCATCAAGAGTGGACATTTCATGGTTTTCATTTGATGTGCCCCCACATTTGGTGTGAGTTCCGAGTGCCATGAATGATGGCTTCTTGTTTCTCCTACCTGAACCATCACGCTTGTTTGCAACTGACGTTTCTTTCATTTGTTTGGCTCCCTAGACATCTCCGACGTTGGTCTCAGCATGGAACCCCTCTCCTATGCCAACCTACTGCATCCAGCCTCATCATTGCAGACACAATAGGTGGGTCATCTTAGGGGTATCTTCTTGTAAGCTATATTGTTGTCTCCCATATGACAACCAGACTACAATGCTACACTCGTATCAACATCGTCATCTCCTACAACCATAGAGTTTGGCTATATCTTACCAGAAGCTAGTACAGAGTCTACAAAAATGTCACTAAACATTGAGCATAACAGAACAAAAAAGAATGAATAAGACTAAGAAAGTGTAAGAGGTAAGAAAAATGGGTACTATCCTTAATTATTGAAGTTTTTCTTTATTTAACCTCATTGCCTTGTCTTCACATATTTTAGTCATTATCTGCCCAAATCAGTTTCCTTGGAATGCTTAAGGAGATATCGATACGTTGTCCTAAATGATAGATTGAATACGGTACACCTCTTTGGTTGAGGGGACGACTCATACTCGCTCTACCACCTAGTTAACCACCCCAGGGTTCTATCTAACAAGGTGAAGTGGTGACTATGACCCATGCGACAAACACGCAAGGAGCTATCCCACACTGGCACACAACAAGTTGTTTCCACTATAGGGTATGAAAACAAATAGCTCCAATCTCTCATAACAGTAATGCGTACCCAAGCATCCCACTACTTGGTTGGCCAAAACAACCTAATAGAATGAGTTGCAAGGAGGCTAGCTTATTTCCTAAGCTAGTCTCTACCCCTAACAGGTATAGTTGACCTTGTCATTGATACTAGGCACGAGTATTGACTTCCAAGTAACATTGCAAATATTAAATAATTTCCATCCATTAATTCTCATATCATTCAATGATTCTATTCATGTTTCTAAATAGGGCAGATACTTCTGTTCATTCTTTCTTTTCAAATTCTTTAGAGAAATCTTAGTAATTTCATCATTTAGTTCATTATATAGTGTAACAGGTAATTCTTGTTTCATTTTCACTTTCAATCTATTCAATCTCTTAATTAAATCATGATACACTGAATGGAATATAGGTAATCTCAATTAATAATCTCATAAGAACATTTATTTAGTTCGATTTCCTACTAAAAAGTCAATTCTTCATTTAACAAGTCATAAAAGCGTTGGCGTTTAGTGAAGTAATAACAATTTATTTTATGTAATAATTTTGGCTACAATTTCCACCAAAAGCATCATAATTATATTTTAACTACTCAAGTACCCAAAAGGATGCAATATTAATACTTAACAAGACTCGATACTCAGTAAGAGGAATCACGAAATTAACAAAATCTTAAATGGACATTCAACCATGCATCGGGAATTTCTAAAAGGAAAAGTAGCTAATCTACCTAGGGTCACTTTGGAGTTACAATGACTCCTCAGACTCCACGCACACGCTAGGTATCCATCTTAAAATCCAGGTAAAAGAGAACACATTTAAAGTGTAAATATTGGGAAGCTTAGGGTTAAAATGCAATTTACCACTTCAGATGGGAAAATGGATCTCACTAAGTTAGATTCTGTGTCGTGGTGATTCCAACAGTGGGTGGTTCATCGAAAACAGACTTTCGATGATCCCTGAATCATTTAATCAAAGAGGGCGATGGTAAGGGACCTCATTACAATATAAAAAACTAATAATTTTAACTTCATAAATTTTTCAAGAAATAAACTCATTCTCTCTCATCTCCTTTTTTCTTCTCCTCCTTTGTACTATTCACGAGCAACTCCATGCATGCACAGATAACTCTCCTCCCTATTGGCGCCCCACCTTGCTCCAACCACAGCAGCCCCTCAGCGGACCACGCCGACCTCCAAAGACTCTCTGACGATGGCTAGAATTCCCCACCATCTCCTCCTCCCTCCACCTTCATGTGCCCATGCATTCATGCACGCAGTGCACATCACGACCAAGGTAGCCGACTATCTATACACCAGTCGACCTCCAAACGACCATGGTGGTTGTCCTCTACACTTTCCATGCTTCTTTGCACCTCCAATGGCCCCCATTGCTGGCCAAAAGATGCCCTTAGCCTCCCTTCATGTATCCTGTTGTAGGTGCAATGTGACCCATCAATTGTCTTATAGTCAAGGTAATGCTGGTGTGTCACCGAATTAGCTTAGTCATCGGTAACCTCGCCAACCCCACATCCTTCGCTAATGCAGGATGAAAGAGAAGAAGTGGAAGAAGAAGGGAAGAAGGAGGAGGAGAAGAAGAAGACATATAATCTCTCTCGTTCTCTTTATCTTTCTCTCTCTGTCAATCTCTCCTTTCCACATAGCAATTTGGTGGTGAAAGCAAGGCTAACGACTATACATGTTTAAATAAGCCCTAGGAGGGCCCATTTAGGTTTTAGAATCCATAGGAAAGGACATGCATGCACTTGGTACTACTTATATCCACATTCCTGCGTAGATCATTTTTTCATGTAGATTTTTCCATGCAACTCGGATTTTCACAAAATTCATCTCATTGAAAAGCTTATGATGAAAGGAAACCAACGGTACCAAATATGACACCATCTGCATAAATTCTCTCTAAGGTTTAACCAAAGTTGACCAAAACTTGCATTTCTTTGGTTTCAAGCTATGCTAACTAGATTTGCACTCGGCAAGCATCAATGGATTTGTCTCGACATGCTTAATCTAGATTTGTGCTTGTATTTAGATTTTAGGTCATAATAGTAATGGTTGTAGCACATCCTAAAGATAGTCTTTGGTACATCCCCTTCTTTGATCTTGAGCTAGTAGTAGTCTAATTGCAAAAGGACCTTGGAGAACACTGTGGCCCCACGTAACTAGTCAAATAAATCGTTGATCCATGAGAGGGGGTATTTATTCTTGATGGTCACCTTATTCAGCTATCGATAGCCAATGTAGAGGTGTAACGTACCATCCTTCTTCTTCATAAAGAAGACAGGAGCTCCCCAAGGTGAAGTACTAGGTTTGATGAATCTCTTCTCAAGCAGTTCTTGAAGCTATGTCTTCAATTTCTCTAGCTTTGCAATTGCCATCGGTATAGTTTGATTGATTGGTAGAACCTGAGTCGTCACACTTTGACACAGACACGAACATCATTTTTGGTTTCTACTAGATTGGACTCACAATCTTACTTAGGGTACACATGGATCAGATGTGCTAGCCAATAACCACAAGTTGAACCCATATAGGTATAGACCTGGGCTATTACTTCATAGCTTCAACTTTAGGAGACCACTTCTTGATGACTAACCAAGAGCCAAGGATGAAGGAGGGTCCCCTTTATTGCACCATTTTGTAATCCTCCTTGCTGATGAAGTCGACGATGAATAGCCACTGTCCCTCGAGTGCAACTCAAAGCCCCCTTGAGATGCTAAACATTTTTTATGTAGTCCATCAGCAAGCCATAGTACGACCTCATCCCCATTAAGTGGATGACAATGGCATTCTCCTAGCTTGCCATCCCTTTGAGAATATCCTCTTCCTGCAAGTGGACAATACCTCCCTCCTCTGAAGGCAAGAACTCAAGTGAGTCCACCATAAGTCCTCGAGCATCTTGGTTGCTAGTAGCACTCTCATAGCTCTTCCAATGTTGACCCCTTTGTGGGTGGGGTTCGTCTTGGGTCCTCTTTCCCTTCTTTGATAGAAAGTTGAATTTACATTAGGCAATTGTTGTGTATTGTCTATGCACAAAATAAGCATGAGTGAAGCTCTAACTTAATCAATAGAATCCATTATAGGTGGCCTATGTATGGAAAGCAAGCTTGTTGACTCCAATCTAATGGAAATTTAAAATTAATCCAACCAAATCAATATTCTATCTCTAATATAATAATATATATATGAATCCTCAGTGATGGAGAACTACTCACAAAAGTGTTTACTAAGGAGTTTTTGGTTGGTACTGTGTATCGTGCTGATTCGCTGAATCTGAGCCAACTACAACAACCTATTATGTAGTTTGACTTGGTTACACTTCCATTTCTTTAAGAATGACAACCTTCTTTCAAATGACAAGATTTATTTCTTCCCAAGTTTTCAATGTGTAGGGTAGGGCCTACATATGGGGATAGGGGTATGTTTTGATGTGGAAAAACCTACCATTATTATTCCCCCATCACTATCCTTTCCTTAGGATAATAAGGCATGAACAATAGTTCTAATACCCCACCTAATATATCCCCCATCATGCAGATACACACCCACGTGGTGTAGATGACCAAGGAACAAGGATGAGGAAAGGATTAGTGAGAGAGCCGGGGGGGATTGCAAAGTCATGGAGTGATGTTGCTTTCGAAGAAAAACAGGCATTAAGGTGGCTTTGGAATTCATCCCGTAGGAAGAGGATGAAAAGGACATCATAATCGAGGAGGAAGAGGTCAATGACGTCTCAAGTAAATGGGCTAACACGATGGTGGATTATTCCTTGAGGAAATGATTATACTTTGGAGCCATGCATAGGTTCATGAAGGAAGTCTAAAGACCCAAGGGAAGGCATGAGCTTCATTCACTAGATGATGGCTTATTTCTTGTTAACTTCTCCTTAGAAGAGGATTACGTAACGGTCATTAAGCATGAGCCTCGATTCCTATATGCGACTTATGTCGTCACATAGAGATGGAGCCCTAACCTCAAGCTGGTGAGGGAAGATCTCTCCCCCATTCTGGTCTTAGTGAAACTCATTGATCTTATCTTAAGGTACCAGTCTAGGAGGGCGATGATTGCTCCCACGTAAATAGTTGTGCATCTCCTTGTGTCCTTGTCATGAGAAATTGAGACAACCTTCCGTTGAGACCCATTATACCAACTATTAACCTTGACAAACCAACCATTGAGGTTTCCAATGCATTCTCATTTAATGTTGAGGGGTTCATCGGTGGACAAAGGAGAAGAGAAATGTTTGATGTAGAAAAAAAAAATTCATCCAAAAACTTAATCCCCTTCCTCATCAAAAATAAGGTCAGCAACTAATGAGGTAAGGAAATCCCCATCTAAGTCAAATAAAAAAGGTCACACAACGGCCTAAGAAGAAAGCCCATAGAGGCTCCTCCAATAGAGTAACTTGAGGCAAAAAGCCTAATATTATAAGATCCGCCTGAACTAAAAGAAGAATTAGGTAGATACCAGCTCGTTTAGATAGATCTGTATCGGAAATCTAACTAAGGGATGCACAGTTAGGTAGATGGCTCTAGCGAGTGGACTATACAAGTCTGGCATATCCAACTAAAGATGTAGTCGGATAGACAGACTTCTCAGTCGACTGGCAGACAAATAGGTAAACCCATCCCGTAGATGCTAGTCGTATGAAAATTACCACATCCATTATTCTATCATCACGATCTCTAATGAGCTGGGAACGTACGCTGAAATGTATGCAAAGTGCCATCAATTTGATCGGCCGCTACCATCAAATCTTAAAGATCACACTTAGTAGGCGATGCCCACGTTGTAAAAAAAATATGCTATTTAAGTGAGTCGTCGCCCTCCTATGGAGGCACGCATGCACAAGGTAAGAGAGAGAAAAGAGTTTTTGTTTTCTCTTATTCCAAACACTTAAGGCAAATTTGAGGGTTCATATACCATCCCTAGACATACACCCATTTCGAGAGGAATTGGGCCACCAAACCCTTGTCTTTTGTGAGATTATTTGTCTACTTTTGAACATGAATGGATCATTTCCCTATCCACTAACCTAATAAGGCTTTGAGAAAAAAATCTCTAATAACCTCTCAAATGACTAGCTAAGGAAGTCCTCTACCGAAGCCTATTTGCCTCTAGGGCCAATTGGGCAGCAACCAACGTGTATTTGCTAGCATTATCCATTAATATTTCCTAGCTTTCTTTCATAGATGAGTCTTCAGCAAAGAACTTCATCACGGTGTCGGGCTTCCTATCTCTCCACCTTTCATGTTTCAAGTTATGGAGCTCCTTTAATTCCTTCTATGAAAACTTGATGTTACCATCTAGCTCATCCATCAAGCAAGCGACATTAGCTTTGGAGTCCTTGTAAGCCACCAAGGTTTTAGCCAACTCCTCCATAACTGATGTAAGATGGATATGCTTCTTCCTTAGACCCGTCTCATACACCTCAAGGTGGATCTTTGCTTGCCTTAAAGAGGACCTGCTAATCCTTAGCCAAGGTGGCATTAAGGGAGATAGTGTTTAGTTTCTTCTCCAAAGTAGCCATCTTCTCAAGATGGCCATCAAAAGAGGCATGGATCTTGATCATCTCTTAGTCACTTGCCTCCATCAACCTTCATAGAGCTGTGTAAGCTGACCAGGCGCTACTTTCTCTTCTTTGGGCAAACATCAAATGCTCAGTAAGATCGTTGGCAAGGGAGACTTGATTTTCCAACCTTGTTTCCATTGCCTCTTCTTCCTCCTTTTTTGTGGGCAGGACCTCAAGTTGGAGACATAACCTTCATGTTCGCCAACATAGTCTCCGCCTAATTTGCCGACTACTATGTAAAATAGCATATTGACCACTCCAACGACATAAAAATAGTATCAGGGGAGAAATGACTCCAAAAAATGAGGTTGTACCTAATGCTCTCCACTTACAAGTCATACATATAATCAATAAAGGAACTACTACTAAAAATAGTACATGTTCTTCAAATTGATCAAGCCACAGGGACGTAAAGCCCAATCAAGAGTAGAACCAAGCAAAGTTTAGCACCATCTACTCAATGGCCACCTTAGTGTCCAGAAGGACCTCAAGTGGGACCTTAAAGGTTGGCTGAGTTTCAGACAGACCAACCTCAGCCATAGGTGCCTTAAGCGAAGGACCTTCCCTGTAACGACCCAGCCTTGGAGGGTTGAGTCAGGAAATCTTAGCCTAAATTGAATCAAAAAATTGTTGCCTAACAATAACCATAAACCCAACACAACCAAGCAATAGTAAGGTAGAATGGAAACATAACAATTTATTTTATATTTAAGAGCATGAAAGGAAATAAAAATTAAAGGATCAAAGTTAAGATACTACAAAAGTAGGAAACAACTACAGCTAACTACAAACCTACCTTAGTAATAGAATAGCTATTGTAGTGAGATCTGGTGCAGTCCTATAGACCTACCAACTCTTGGTTGGAAGTCAATAGGGAATAGTGTAAGCTAAAAAGCTCGGTAATGTGTCAATAAGCAAATTGCAAGGGTGTACCGAGTAGACAAGGTGTGGAAAAGGGACAACCATGTTGTCATTTATTTAATTATTCAATTTCACTTTCTCCCTTTTATCTTATTAAATTTTAATATTTTTATTTTTTGGGATTTGCTCTTAACCCATATCTACATGACTTAGGATAGGATTTGATGAGACACATTGGGTGACCAACCTGATATGTCCCATCGTCTCCTATCATAGTTGTAACATAACTTGTAGCTACTTGCAGAAGGGAGTCTATACTCAAAAATGATCTTTGCATCCACATAGTCGAATCATCCCGACTCGCTAGTTGACCATCGCGTCATTTATTTCCAACCACTTGCTAGCCCCAACAAGACACAAGGTGCTACATATCTTGATTGAGTTGTCAATGAGGCATGTAGCTCCCCAACTTAGTATATTTTATTTTAAGACTTCCCAAGCACCTCTATTTTATTTCCCATATTTATCTTATTCTAAATCAAGAAAAGAAAAATTCTTTGAACAATTCATGGTCGATATATTATTTTTCGGGCATTTTCCTTAAAAAATCTCTAGTAGCCAATTATTCATTGAGTTTAGGAAGCATAATTATCAACTTGTCAATTTAAAGTAAATAGTTTATCCTTCATACAACTTATTCATCCATATCAGGTTAATTTTCTTAATCCAAAGGTCATAGAAATATCTCATTTTAACGGTTTGTCACGATTAATTTAACAGCCATTTTAACTAAGCATATAGCTCCCAATTTAGTAAGAAAATTATGAGGTTATCATATTAGCAGGTGTATGAGTTTGACTTCTACGTCTACGAGAGGAGGAAGGAAGCAAACAGTGTACATGGTAAATATAGAGGAAAAGATACTTTATCTAAAATCACGTGGTCTGAAACACACTTAATCTATGCTCGGTCATGGGTCCCGAAATGCCATGATCTCGTTACTTCTTACCACAAGTGACACAGCGTAAATTCCAGTTCCATAAATATCAACACATGCATCCTCGTACACACGCTAGCCTCCCGCACAATATCTGTAACCTACGCGCACACACATGCAGGTACCCTCACTCCCTTCTTCCTCCATCTCCCCCTTTTTGTGCACATGAACGTAATTCGAACGTAATAATACGCATGCATATATATATATATATATATACACACATATACATATACTTTTGCTCATACATGTATGTACATAAGTATCTTATCTTTATAGATGTATGTACATACATATTTAGACACTTTCCTACACATTCATTCATATACATATCCATTCATACATATAGATATAATTGTATTTCCTTGTAGATAATCCAATAATATGAGTAAATACATATCGGTATCTAAATCATGTATAACTTGATGGAAACGCTCGTACATACCTTATCTATATGTATAGGCAAACGTATGTCAATACCTACACGAATACAACACACATATATATCTATATCTGATAACAATCTGCACCCACTTGTCATATACCTATATTGTTCATGCCCCATGTAGGAATACCCACATACTTTAATACATATCCATGGACATACTGCACCAAGATTCCCAACACCGTGACAAAGGAATGATCCCACACACACAAACACACACACACACACATACCGAATTAATGTGTACATACTAATTAGTATATATACACAACTTGTATGTACCAATTCCCATAGTATGCATATCATTTATAAGTATTTTACAATTACATCTATATGCATCAACCTAAGTATATGCAGACTATATTATAAGTGTATTATAATATTAACTTCTGTATTTTAAAAAAAAACCTAACTATATGTATACCTATGCATCATAGGTACATTTAGTACGCTTATATAAGTTTCAACACATACTACTCAATATAGATACATACACCTCAACAGATTCCATATACACATTTATTACTCATAAACGCACATTCATATCAACATATATACCTCTATAATAAAAATAAAAATAAAAATAAAACACTGTACACACACCACCACTTAATCAAGCACCCTCGCTTCACTCATCCATATCCACGTCAACAAAACAAAGTAAAACTTCCCAATCAACCTACTAGCACTACCACTCCCCCCGCCTCTCTTCTTTCCTCACCTACCTACATACATATTCCAAAAGGACAATATCAGGTATGAGCTTCTCCCCCTCCACCTTCTCCCCTCTTCTCCCCTCTCCCTCTCTCTCCCTCGCTTGCCCTCTCCTTTTCCATTGTTCTCTCCTTAGGTTCCCATTTCCACTTTCTCTAGACAGCCCTCTCCGTCTCCCCTCCTCTCTGGAGGGGAGTCGAGAGGCTCCTCTCCATGGTTGCTTCTCATTGTTGAGTTCAATGGTGACGGATCTTGGCATCGGCTACGAGGGTTTGCTCCCCCTTTGGTGATCTCGCATTTTTCCTCGTTTTCGGTTCTTCGCCTGGTGCTTTCTCTCATTTTCCGTTGCTTTTTGGTTTTGCCTGTGGCTCCCTGGGTGGAGGCCGTGTGTTGCTTCTCCATTTTTGCTTCCTTGATTTTTGTGCAGGGCTGGTTTGCGATGAGGATGGCTTCCTCGGAGACCTCGTCCTCTCCTCCTCCATTCGATCCCCGATCTCCACCTACCCAGAAGCCTTCTTTCGCTTCTGTGGTGGCAGATCAAAGATCTGCTGAGACCATGCCTTTTGTGGAGCTTGCGGTGCCGATTCATCTCCCGATCCACCACTAGGGCTCCTTATGCACCTCGTTTACTTCCTTGGAAGTTGACGAGCTTGCCAAGAGCCTTGACTCTTCAGTGATAATGAGGGCGATGGATCCTAAGCCTCCTTACCAGGCGATGAAGGATTTCCTCTCCCTTAAGATTCAGATCTCTGGCTTCTCACTTGTTTTGTTGGACAAGCGTCACTGATTCCCTGGTGACCTCTGCCCCTGTTTGGGTTGGTTTTCCTGGTTTGAATCTGCACCTTGTCCATCCCAACGTGCTGTTGTCGTTGGCTTCCTAAATGGAATCCCCAGTCTGCGTAGATCATAGGATAGTGCAAGGTTTTCAGCCAGGTTTCCCTGGGGTTTGCGTCAAGATCGACCTTTTGGCGGAGCAGCCTAAGTTTATCCAGATTTTGAATGGAGATTCTCCAATGAAACAAAAGGTTGTGTTTGAAAAAGTCCCCCTATGTTGCGTTAATTGCCTAAAAATCAGACACTCCCTTCTGTTGTGCTCTTCCTTCTCCCTTTCAGGTGCCTCAGGTCCTGCGGCCCCTCGTAGCTTCGATGCGGAGAAGGAGGAAGCCCCCACCCAAGCATCCTCCACAAATGATCATCCTCAGCCTTTGAAGGATCCTATTCAGGTGTCCTCTTAAAAGGATGTGCCGATTCTTTCACCGCCAGAGGGTCTAGGGGAACTATAATCTGGTCAGTATAACTCCTTCTTCTCTGGGGGTTTGACTGCTGATCGTCCGATGGTTAAAAAACAGAAAAGAAGGAAAGTTCGTATCAAATCCAAGAAACCCAAGATCCCATTATCGGTGGCCGACATTGGGGTGGAGGACGAGGTGACGCCCTCACCTTGTTCCTTTAACCCCACTCAGGTATATCAAATGCCTTCATCCTATTTTATCTCTGATGAGCTTATGCATGATTTTGAGACGGTTTCTCAACATAAGGAGCCCGTAGTGGTTTAGGAGCCTGAAGCTTTTCCTTTAAACTCGCGGCTTGCTTCTGAAATGCCCGACCTTAACTCCACTCATGAATGTCCGGATTTGATCACTAGCTTTAAGGGTTACAACGTTTTTGAAAGTGATAAAAAGCTTTGTCGCAGATTAATTCTTACCCATAAAAGGTTTCCTGAAAATCACCTTTCTAATTATTTTAATAGGTTTTACATCCATTTGCCCCTTTCCGAACAAAACTGCCATGACGCCTGATACCTCGCTTGGCTTTTCAGGTCCTTTCGCTGTGTCCCATTCTAAGAATAGCTTTCAATCTTTCACCTATTTGAATGAAGCTAGTATTTCTTCTTGGGGTATCTATCTTCCCCTCCCCATTCCTCCTGATCCCGACCCTGATCCCCCTATGATAATGGAAATTAATGATCTTGAAGGCCATCCTCTAGTGAGTGATGATGCTAATACTATTACCAAATCAGATACCGATTCTCAAGGATCCCTTGATTACCTTAATCTTGAGTCTCGGCCCCCACACTCTATCGCATACGAGGCACACTCTACGAGTTGATCTAGAGGAGTCCGTGGGGGTGACAATGTGAGAGATGTTGGTAGGATGACTAGAAGCCACTGTAAATCGCTAACTAGATCTCGTTCCAAATGGTCTCTTTTACAATTGTAGGGGTGTCGTGAATCTCCCTACTGTCAACCGCTTAAAATTCTTGATTCAAGATCTTTCCCTTGATATCTTATTCCCTTTTTAGCCTTTTGCTGACTCGTCATTGTTTTCATGGATACTATTGGGTTCCACCATGTCTTGGACAATGATCTTGCTCCCAACATTTGGTGTCTCTGGAAAAATCCCGTTGACCTTTCCCTTCTGCATGCTATGCCCCAAATGATTACTGTTAACTGCAGATTTCAGACCTCCACGGTCTGCATCTCTGTATTCTTCGTCTCTTGTTCTACAGATGCTCGTAGTGATCTTTGGCTCCATATTGATCATATTCACTCCACAGATCCATTTCCTTGGATGATAGGGGTGGATTTCAATTGCATGCTTAGGGCATTTGAGAGGGGGGGTGGGGAGTCCATTTCGCGAGTCCCAAGCTGTTGATTTTCGCTCTTGGAAGGATTCCCTTAGTTTACTTGAATTCCCTATCTATGGCTATCAATTGTCTTGGTGCAATGGTAGGATTGGTAGCGCTAGAATCTATCAAATGCCGGACTGCATTTTTGTCTCCTCAACTTGCCTCTCCTTCTTGTTGGAAGCCAAATATTTATCTAGAAGGAAGTCTGATCATGCTCCTATGTTCTTCTCATTTAAGAATCCGTTACCTTCTAATCCCGCCCCCTTTGTTTTTAAAATATGTGGATGCGTGACTTAGGTTTCAGAGCTCTTGTTCCCAATATCTGTTCTTTTGCTGTCCATGGCTCCTTCTCTAATCCTATCAAGATCCTTTACTTCAAACTCTATTCTCTTAAAAAGCCCCTTCAAAGCTAGAATAGATCTACCTTTGGCGATATTCATTCCTTGGTGGGGATCCTTGAGACTCTCTATGACAATCTAGAGGCCAAACTAGCATCCCGTTGGGATGCTGGCTCTGTCGCTGAGCTCTCGGATATTCGTATCCAACTTGATGATGCCCTTGCTAAACTCTCTGATTTCCTTGCTCAAAAAGCTAAAACCAATTGGCTCCACCCTGGGCAGGGGAACAATGTGTTCTTTGCTACTATCAAGAAATGCTTTGTGAAACACAAAAACAATTCTCTTTCCGTCTCAATTGGAATGGTTGTTGGGACCTAGCTATGTCTAAGGCAACCTCTTTCTTCCAAAATTTCCTTTCCTCTAAAGGGATTGGCAAGATTGACAGCCTTCTGCATGTTATTCCCTCCATCCTTTCTTATTTGGACTCTGATCTTCTTACTCATTTGCCTTCTGAAAGTGAGATTTTTTATACTCTTTCCCAATTGTCATCCAATTCTACCTCGTCGATAGTTTCAATGCCGAGTTCTATGGCTTCTATTGGGATATTATCAAAGAGGACATTGTTAAAGCCATTGTTCATTCTATTCCGAATGCTCTGCTCCTAGATCCTTCAACTGTAATTTCATTGCTCTCATTCCTAAAAAATCAAATGTCAGTGAGCTCTCTAATTATAGGCCCATTAGTTTATGCAATGTGGTCTATCAAATTTCTTTTGCCATCCTTGCTAACAGATTGTCCTCTCTTATGTCGAAGATCATTTCCCTCGAACAAGCTGGTTTCATTCATGTTCGTACCATTTTTTATCACATCTCCACTACTTTCGAGCTTTAGCAACGTCTGGACTGTAAGGTCCATGGCTCAAATGTCATTTTCCAGTTAGACTTGAAGAAAGCTTTTGATCGGGTTGAGTGGGAAGCACTTTTTTGTATTCTTATTAGCAAATTTGGCTTCTCCTCGCAAGCCATTGACC
This sequence comes from Thalassia testudinum, assembly GCA_037157565.1. Lineage (NCBI taxonomy): Eukaryota > Viridiplantae > Streptophyta > Magnoliopsida > Alismatales > Hydrocharitaceae > Thalassia > Thalassia testudinum. The sequence continues at coordinate 54,320,567 of JAZHRO010000035.1, read as the reverse complement.
TTATCAGGGGCTTTATTCGGCATGAAGGTTCTTTCATTTTAGTGGATGGATGTTCCACTCCCTTTTTCAAGGTCTCTCGTGGTTTAAGGCAAGGTGATCCTCTATCACCTTTTCTCTTTGACATCTTTATGGAACCTTTCATTCAGGGAATTAAAGAGTTGGCTTTCCACAGGTAAATTCTCCCTTCTCTATTAAGAGAGGAGTCACTTCTCCTCTTGCCTTTATAATGATGATATCCTCTTTCTCAATGGGAACCTTAGATCTATCTCCAACCTTAAGAACTTTATTCAGAACTTTGAATCTCACTTGGGCCAAAGTTCCAACTTGTCGAAGTGCTTTTGCTATGTTGGCAAAAACTTCCCCCTTGGTAGGCTCAGTCGTATTCTTAACATTATAGGTTTCCAAATGGGTTCATTCCCTTTCACCTACCTCGGTTGCCCTATCTTTACCAGTCGCTCCAAAATCTTCGATTTCCACGCTCATTATCATTCTAAACTCTCTAGCTGGAAAGCTAATCTCCTCTCCAACGCTGCCAGGCTTTTTTGTTGATCAAACATGTGCTTATGTCTATTCCCATTCACATTTTGGCCTCTATTGAGGTCCCTAAAATGGTCACTAGGAGAGTTGAGTCTGATCTTGTTAACTTCTTTTGGGGATCTACTGAGGCCTCTATTCATCATCATTGAATTGCTTGGAATCAAATTTGCCAGCCTGCTGCCTATGGCGGCTTGGTGTCCGAAATCTCTCCTTGATCATGAAGGCCTTCAGAATGAAGCATGTTTGGGGCATTCTCTTTGAGGATTCACCTTATGCCACATTGATGAGAAACCTTTATGGCCAATTACGGTCCTTCCCCTCTCACCTCCCCAATAGACTCAAACCTCTGGCTAATGCTTACCTCGATATGCACCCTTTCTTACGTTGGGATGTAAAAGAAGGTAAGATTGATTTCTGGATAGACCTTTGGATTGGGGAGTCTCCTCTCAAAGTTTTTCTACCCCCTAAAGTTTCTCCCTCTTCCATTCCTGTGAAAGATGTCATTTCTAACCCCTCGCAGGCCCAGCTCCATCTTATCCCTAATTACACTCTGTATCAAATCTTGCATACTACTTTAGTTGAAACCAAGGATGTGCCTATCTGGTCTCCCACTCCTCTTGGCAATTTCTCGATTTCCATTGCTTGTCACCTCAACTTCAGAAACTCACCTTCCCTTCAAGTCTTCAAAGTTTTGTGGAACCTTAAGCTCCCTTTGCGTATGACCCTCCTTGCGTGGAGAATTATCCACAACAGGCTTCCCATCTATGATCAAATCCATATACGGAATATCTCCATGGCCTCTAAATGCCACTGTTGCCCTAATTGCCCCAAATTTGAATCCTTGTCTCACCTCCTATCCTTTAGTGAGATGTCCTCATGCATCTCCTCGTGGACTTTTCACTAGGCTCATCTCCAGCTTATTTCCCTGATCTATTCCTCAACATTATCAATGGTGCTAGTCCCCATTTCCACTCCAACAATATTAAAGGTATTATCATTTTTATCTGGTACCATATTTGGTGGGTTAGTGATTGTCAACAATCGTGTTGCAATAAAAATCATGTTTTAAATGTTATTGTTGTAGTATAATTGTTACAATGAAAATAGATGTCGCGTCATTTTATTTATTTACTTAATTTTTACTGATTTATTCCAGGTCGTTCACTGAGAGGTAGTTATTGATATATATCACTTTCTATGTCCAAAATAATCTTTTATCTCAAAAATATCAATTTTATTTGCAACATGAATTAATGAATCAATTAATGAATAAATGAGTTAAATTATATACAAAAGAATCAATTAACATGCACTAAAATGCTTTAAACAAATTTACAACTAACAAACATCAAATATTAATTAATACTACACTATGTTAATTATACACAAGTACTCTAACTAATATCTAAGTATAGGTACAAATATAGCTACTAATATGTACAATAAATTATATTAACTCATACTAATATCTTTAGTAACATATACTATATACAAGTAACATAAATATGTGTCACTATAGCATTAGTAAGATATGTATACAACATAATATATATATATATGTAACTGCAGTGACAGATACATACGTCACTAAAGCGTTGAGGTTTTATTTGTGTATATATAAGGCTCAAATAATACTCTATTTTATTTATACTCTAGTAATATTCATATACGTATATATTATACATCCATATACATTATTTACATATATTTAATCTATTGTACATATACATTTATTATTATAATGTACTATACATATACAAATATACATATAGACAAGTACTCACATACACACTTAACACACACTCAATGTTTCGTTCAGCACTTAGCTGTCTTTTCACTCTAGTCAAATTCTCAAACCTTTCTCCCACATACAGTACTGCTGCATTGTTCATATACTAAAAAATTGGGTTTTTTATGGATAGGTTGGTCCAATTTGTGGGATACACAGCATCCTATAAGAGTGGGATTAGACTAATATTATGAGCCAGCCCTAATTCAATTAGTTGTATTTTATTTTGATTTATTTTAGGCCCAATATCAGGCATAATATAGTCCAACTACAGTGTGGGACCCTGGCCCATGCATTGTATGTAATATGCTCAGTATATGCTCGTAGCAGGAGAGGAGAGTAATGGGATGTGTGTCGAGTGTTAATGATTGAGCAACCTCAACGCAATATTCCTTTTATATCGCTACAAATGGTCCGCCACTTACGATGTGGTGTTATCGCCAGCGCCCAAATAAGCATGCTACATCATTTTGAGTTGGTGATTTTGGCCCTCGATTTGAGGATCGAGATTAATTTCAATTTCCAATTAATTTATATGTTTGGAAAGCCATTTTATTCAATTGTTTAGTTAATCTGGGATTTTAAATTATATAATTATATACTAAAATTAGTTAAAGGTAGGGGTTTATACACATTAAATTAGGTTCAATTTATTAATTAAAATTTAAATTAATAAATTAATGATGTAATTGACCTTACACATAGTTAAGTTATATAATAAACTATTTATTACATATTTTTAATTTGTTTTAGAGTCTTTATTTTAATTTATTTACATTTAAATACACGTTTTAAATAGATATGAACATAATTAAGTTATATATACTGTCATATAATAGAAATACAGTATAAATAGGTTGAAAATATTTAAAATTACTGTATATACATGTACAGTATAGAATACTTTAGTAATAACTTAATTTACTAATATATTTCATTTTAAGTTAATAACTTACATGATTAACTTAATAACTAAATTACCTACGATAGATACATAATTAAATTAATTTATAGGTATGATACAGTATATATTAATTAGTTAAAGGTGTATGTGCAATATTAAATATGATTATAGACATATACATATGTTTTTTTAATTACTTAGGTTTATATGCATTAAAGTTAATATAAATTAATATATAATTATACAATAAAGTATGTATATTATAAATCATCTTAAATACTTAATTTAATATATAGAATATATGTATAAGTTATTTATGTACATTATTTGCATGTTTTAGAATCTATACATATAGTTTAATATTAAATTATATTTACCAGTATAAATACAATATACAAGATATTTTTGGGTATTTTTGGGTGTTTTCTAATTTTTATGGATTTTATATATAATGGTAATAGGGGATGAGAGAGAAAGAGAGATGAGAGAGGAAAGTTTCTTTTTGGTGTTTTGAACTTGATTTCTTTTATTAAATTCCTAAGTAGATCGAATTATTGGCTGATATGTTCTACTAAGTCGGGAGTTTAGAATATTTTGAAGCTTGGATTACACCTATAAAATTACCTGATCTTACTCAAGATAAGTTTATTTTAATTTTTTAAATATTTTTTAGATTTTTTTTCTATTTTCACAATCTAACTCGAATGAAGGCTTAAAATGAGTAGAAGCAATGAACCTAAGCCTTCCATTTCAATTCTAAGGGCTAGAATTGGGGTATAAACATCTAAAAACATCCAGCAAACATACTACAACATTTATGAATACAAAAACATGATTTTCTTTTTTAATTTCATTGAAATCTCATTTTGGACATATTTACACATTTCCTACGGCTAATAAAAGAATTAAACATGAATTACATGCCATTCTTAGATCAAATTTAACCTACAAAGATACATGAATGCTTGTTTACATGAGCTCTATCCATATACATACTGTCAGCTAACTAAAACTCTCAAAAACCTAGCTCAAATCCACTTTGGATTCCATTTCCAGAACTGTTGCATCTGCTGTGATTGCTGCAATTGGCATTTCAGCTACTGTTGCAGTTGAAGTTGGATCAAGTAGGTCAGATCTGAGGCTCCAAACCAGCAACTGATGTTGCTAGCCTTGCTACTTAGTGAAAGGTCAACCAAATTTAACGACCGAATTCAAGATTCAATTTATAGGTTGTAGCTCAAATTTAGTAGCCATTAACTGATGTTGCTGTTGCTGACATAACTTCAGATTTGATCCAAAGCAAGAAATTTTCGTCCACAATCAATTATGAAGATATGAATTCAAAATGTCAAATCTCAGCCTTTACAATTCTCAAAAGAACCTAATATGATTTCCTCTTTACAATATAGATAATGTAAAGAAGAGAATCACACTAGACGTAGAAATCATCTTAAAACATATTCAAATCTCCATTAAAGCCTTGAAAACGACATGTGATTCTTTAAAAATCAGAGTGAAATCATTTGAGGTAGGAATCCATGTAGCCCTTGATTTTGGGCTTTTGATATATGATCACCATATGATATGATCATCTTAGGAATTCTACACACTTAGTGCTCAGGAATCCTCGGCGATCATTATAAAAGGGCTTAGATCATTGCAAAGGCTTCAAACCAGTGTAATCTAATTCTCATTGGCCAATGCTATCTAATATAGCACACCATCAGGAACTGAGTTTCAAATCAGACATGAGCAAATTAATCAAAGAAATTCCCATCAAAATGACTCAGTCCCATCATATCAAATCCAAAAACTCTAATATAAACTAAATTTGGTTGATTAAAACTGAATGAAATCACATGATTCATATAATCCTTCGATCGAACTCTTAAACTAAAGTAGAATTAAACAACCAAATCAGTTCAAATTCAGAATGAGTGGAGGGCCTTTGTGAAAACATGAGTTAAATGGGAGGTCCTCTCAATGAGATTGGTGCATTAGCAGGTCTAAGAGCTAGAGTGCTCTAGATTTGGTAATGGCCCTGATGGAGGGATGTATTGTGAATTAAAAACATCGAAGAAATGGTAGAAATGATCACGAAATGAAGAGGAAGCTGTATTATCAAAGGATGGATGTGAGAACTTTTCATCTGATTTGAATTGATCAGAAGAGGTGGATTGACATTAATCTATTCTACTCCTATTCTAACACTAATCTATCACTGAATTGATCATCTAATACACTCTAACTAAGCTATGGTACACTAATTACTACTCTAGACTACTATAAAAAGTAGGAAATCTAGTCTAACAGAAAATGGGATTTGAGGATTTCCACCCGACGAATGGAGAGGAAGAAAAGAGGGAGTGGAACTCTAGTGGAGGGGAAAGTCCACTAGTGGGACTCTGGGTTGCCCTCAGGTGCTATGTAGTTCTTAGTGGCGAGGAGTCGAAGAAGGTGAGGTTTCACTACCAAAGTAGTGGAACAAGGGTTGATGAGGAGGGAAGATCAGAGTAGATGAAAGGATCGCCTCAAGAGGTGTAGTAGGGAGGTGATCATTTGCGCGCAAGCCCAGGTAGGTGCTTAAATAGGCCTATGAATGGATCAGAGGTCCGTGGAGGTGGATTTAGGCAATTAGGGTCCCAACGGTGGGGATGAGCTAGGAGTAGGGTAGGAAGCTTTTGGATGAAATTTGATCATAGTATGGGATTTGGGAGGCGAGGTGATGCTCCGCACGGGCGTGCACAAAGATTGAACGATGATCTGCCGTTGGATTGGATGGAAAGGAATGGACGACAGTTGTAGTTCGTGTTCTTCACGAGCTACAGTGCCTCGCGAAGAAGCAGGTCATTTGGTGAAATTGTGCATAGGTCCTCAAAGTTGAAACGATGGAAAATTTGTGCTCAAGCCCATAAATGGCAAGGATCAATGCGAAGCATTCCCAAACTTTCTTAAAAAGGTCACTGACGGCTTTTTAAATAGGTCCTTGGGCTTTTAAATGTAAACACATGGAGCACCTATATGTAAAGTCAATAATGCAGGATCTTAATGATATCCAAACGTTATGAAATTTTTATTGAAGCTTAATTAAACATTTAGGAATATGATTTCACTTTTAATTTGAACTTTTGTGCCCAAAGATGTGTTCAATTTGCAATTGGATCATCAAATTACACATATAAATATAATCTCTCTTCTCAAAAGAAATAAATATAATATCTCATTAATTGACCTAATTGTGTATTTTTAACATAAATTTGCTGTTTTAGGTCATTTCTATTATTTTCCACACTTAACCATCTCTTGAGTTAATTATGTAGTGTTTAACTTAGTTTCTAGGTTAACTTGAGCATTTTAGTTATGATAAGCTACACTTCATCATTTAGGAATAAAATTATGAATGATGGCTTTATTATCAATGAGATTCCTTACTTTCTGGAGCATAATTGGAGGAGGTTTAATATGGCCACCTGGTTTCGTCTTACTCGTTTATCGAAAGCGAGATCGGTGTTTTGAAATGAATACGTCGTAGTATAGTTGAAATCGCTTTGAAAATAAATAGATTTTATTACTCGAAGTTTAAGTCCGAGGTCGAACATAGGGAGCAAATAGAGTTCATACACTAATCTCAATAATAAATGCAATTTGAACACATAAAATTACTCAAAATCTAATTCAAAAATGTAAAGCATGAGTTTAAGAATAATAAAATGTAGTATAAAAGAGAAATTGGGAAGAATTGGATTATAAAATTAAAGGTCTTAAAAATGTTCGATTTTTCTTCTTCTCTTGCTTCTCTTTCTCTTCTTTTCTTTTCTATTCTTCTTGGCTTCTTTCTTTCTCTGGCTCTTCTTTGGCTTTGGCCTTGCGAGCCTCAACTGTCTGCTTCTTCCTTTCTTCTTCTTCTTTGGCTTCTCTGTTCTTTCCTTTCTTCCTCTTTCTTTCTGCCTTGTCTTTCTCCTTTCTTCTCTGGTTCTTCTCCTTCTTTGACTTTCCCTTCTTTCTTCTCTTTCTTCCTTTCTTCTTCCTTCCTTAGCTTACGATCCTCAGCTTCCTCTGCAGCTTCTTCTCCTTAGCTTCCTTCTTCAGCCTTCTTCTCTGCAGCTTCTTCTGCCTTTAGCTTTTCCTTCCTCAGCTTCTCCTTCAGGGTCCTCTTCCTTCTTCCTTTCCTTGCAAGCAAGTGCAAAATCTACTCCTACCCTCCCCCGCGAACTTTCTCTTTTCTCTCTTAGGCTCGCTCTCCCAGAGCCATTCTCGGGTAAATGGGTTGGGTTAGCGTGTCCGGGTCCAGGTGCACCGGCGTGGGTGGTGCACGAGGAGTGCATGGTAATTGGGTCAGGCAACCAAGTCTGCGTAGCGTGGGCACGGACGAGGCGTGGGACCTCACCCCGTGTTAAGAGGCGATAAGCCCCTGACACAAATGCAATTTATTCTACTTAGCTCGCTCCAAAATGCCCGAGGTGGGACTAAAAGTCCCACCCGTCTTGCGTGCGCCCACAGGGGATCACTCTCAATCGCAGCGATTGTAGTGCCTTGCAAAGCCAATTACCTGGCTGAATGTGTGCGTGACACGAATCTGCGTCGCCTGGTACCTGGGGCCTGGAGCGAGGCTGCTTGGTTCGAGCTTACAAGCAAGCTTCACATTCGCTTCAATGGCGATGGAGGCCAGAACCTACATTCAAGGAACACGGCCTTGTGGCCTCATTAGAACACGCAGGAGGCTTCGCCGTGGCACGGCGAAGGTGTCTCGTTGGGTGGCGTGGCGCGAGGCGGCTTGGGCGTACGTGCCTAGGTCGCTCTGTTGCCGTGGTGATAGGTTTGATCGGGGGAAGAGTGTGGAGGTTATGGCGGTTAATAGAGAGGGGAAAATGATCAGTGGAAGGTGGCGGAGCTTCTGAGGGCTTTGGTGAGGTGGATGGGTGCGTGGAGTGACGGAGGCACCTCGCCGGTGGTCTGCCGGAGGTGGAGACGATGGTGGTGGTTTGTGATTGTCGAGGGGTAGAAATAGAAATAGAGAGGGAAATAAAGAGAAGATAGAGGGGAAGTATCTAACCTAATTTAAGGATGAAAGGAGAGGAGATGGCGGACGACTCGTACCTACAGTCGCCGGAGACGAAGGTCCAGTAGGAGGGGGACGATGATGATGAGGAGGCAGGCGCATGCGCAGGTCTGGCGCGACGTGGACGACGGAGGCAGAGACAACTCTACCACTGGTATTGTGGCAGAGCAACGAGAGGAGGAGATGGAGGTCGCCGAAGCTTGTTGGGTGTTTAGTCGGAGGAGAAGAGATGAATTTGAGGGGTTGTCTCCAGCCAAACCAAGTTAAGGATGGACGGGAGAACTTGGGGTGTCTTTTATAGTCGCAGGCAGAGGGCCTTGTGCTTGGAAGGCAAGCTTCCAAGCACGGGCATCCTCGCCGGACATGGAAGGTGAGAGATACCCAAATCTCTCCTGCGTTCGCATGAGAGATTGGGTGGCAATCAGGGCTTGCAATTGTGTTCATATGATCAGAAATTCCTTAGAGAATCTCCTTTCAAATTTGAGAGGGACTCTCTGAGGAATCAACGAGAAATCCCCCTTGAATCCTCGCCGGAGTAGGATTCCTTCGCTGTAATGGCGGAGGGACTTAATTGCAAAGAATGACGAGGAAGCTAAGGGATCTTTGCAATGATTTTCAAAAGTTAGGGGTCTAAATGTAATTGGGTTGGACTGTTTTGTAAAGTAGGTCAAGATGAACTTCCCTTAGGTCTAAATTTTGGTATAAACCTAATTTGGACCTAAGGAATCCAATGGTAAAGTTGGATTTTAGGTTTGACCATGTTTGACTGAGCATTTTACACAAAAATTCAATTTAGGGCAAATATTTGACTTAGACCCCTATTTAGGTTAAAATAGGTTCCAAAGGTTAAATTGAAGGTTTTAAACCCTAGAGGATATTTTCTATGAATTTTAGAGGGTTGAGGTAAATTTTATCCCGACCAGAACCTTGTTGAATTAAGTGGGTCTGTTTTAGGGTTACAAGAAGTCATTTAATTCTCAGATTGCACATTAACCCGTTTCTGATTGAACCAACCCACTTTTTATCTTGTTAAGATCATTTGACCTATGTTTAGCCTCTGAGAAATCTCGTTGTTGCACTGTAATGGTAAAATTACAGTTTTACCTTTGTTTCTTGCTTTTCTTTTAGAAGGGTTTTTCCTTGAGTTAGGATCTCCAGTTGGTTATGTAGGAGTTTTTGTTCTCTTTTCTAAGTCAAAATGAGTTAGTTAGGGCTTATGATGGTGTTCCTATCACTCGTCCCACTCAATTTGCTCTGTCTTGGGTTTGTCTTCTCCTGGGGTTCACGGCTAATTTCTCTGTTATCCAGACTAGAGCTCACTTTCTCCTAACTTGGGTGGTGCATGATTCTAATGGTAATTTTGTGAAAGCGGCTGCTGCTAAGGTCTCCATTCTCAACAACAATTTAGTTATCCTTAACTCTATTCACCATGTCCTCTTCAACTGGCACCAAAGAGACCCCTATTATTTTAGATGTTGATTCATCCATGATTTACTTTTGGTGGAAGGGCAAGATGAAGGTTCTGTAGAGGGCTCAATGGCATTACAATCAAGTTTGTTATCTTCTGAATCAGCAAATGACATTGTAATACATACATTCGATGGTGAATAGTCTTGCCAACCTTATAGCTAACTCTGCTGATGGGTCTTGGAATTTTTTCAACGTGGAGCATCTTCTGGGACCTAGGTGCTATGGGATTATTAGGCTGGATAAAATCCATTTCCCGTATATTATTGGCTAAGGTTTGGTGTGCTATTTGTTGTTCTCCTCTTCTTTTGTTGTCTTTTTTGTACTAGGCCATGAGTCATGGTCCTTCTTTCCTTGTAAGGGGTAGGTTTTGGTCAACTCCCCCTACCCCCCTTGGGCTCCCATTTTTGGTAAAAAAAAAAGAGCTTCTCCCCCTTGACTCTTTCTTTCTCTCTTTCTTTCACGTTCTCTCATTCTCACCTCTTACTCTCTTATGGTTGAACACAAAAGCAACCCACCTTCTTCCTCACCATCTCTTCTCTTCTCCTCATGACTACACATGGCACTAGGTCACCACCATACCCACACACACATGCACCCACTCATAGAACACCAACACACAAAAAGACAAAAAAAAACATACACGCACCTTCTTTCTTCCCTCTCTCCTTCTAAAGCACATACACACAGAACAACAAAAACACATATGCACCCACACACACAATTCGTGCATGCACACACCTTGCAAGGATTTAAAGACTCATACAATAGAAGTGAGCAGGCCAGAGAGAGGTGACTGAGCTTGAGGCAGGTTAGGCTTATGAAAAGGAGCTTGATAGCAAGCTCGAGAGCTTCTGTGTGAATGGAGAGGAGCTCGATGTGGGCTCGAAGATGGACGTAGTGTGATGGAGCTTAATGGGTGCTCGAAAGTTGCTAGATAAGGTAGCTAAGCATGGAGAGAGGGATTGCTTTGGTGGTGCTTGCCGATCGTGTAAGGTGGATGGGTGAGTAGAGGAAGTGGTAACGATGATGATGATGGTGGTGAGCAAGGGAGGTGGAGGAGGGGTGTCTAGGAGGAATGGATAAGCATCAGTGGACTGGTAGCGTACCGATGAGAGAGGTGGCGATGGATAGGTGGCTGGAGAGGTGGAGTTAAGGTGGTGGTGACCACGATGAAGAGGGAGAATGAGAGGAGAGGGAGAGTTACGTGCGGAGTGGGAGGGGAGAAAGGTAAGGGAGGAGGTGCAGACAACGAGGTCGTTTATGGGGGTGACAACGATGGTTTTAGGTAGGGTGAGGTTGACGAGGATGATTTTATTTTTCATTTGAAAATGAGCCAAGGAAATCCAAGTATTCCTTTTTTTTGTCCTAGAGTTTTAAATTTTCACGCCACAAAGTTCCTTAGACTTGTCACATCAAGAGGAACACCGAGGTGGCCTTAGATCTCAAGAGCCTTGGTTTGCATTTCGAAACTTTCGAGCTAAAATATAGTTAAAAGATACGAAAAAAATCACAAAATGCAAAACACACTGATCTTTAAAAAAGGGGACTATCGACCTTCAATTTGCATAAAATCGATGTAGTTAGTTTTTGATTTTTGCAAGTTGTTAAAGAAATGGTTTTCGACTGAGGAATAGTGTCGTTTCAAAATGTGAAGGTTTTCATGAAAAAATTCTACAATGCGGGTTGTGGTGTGTCGATTAGCGTGAAATAAAAAGCATTGGGTCTCTTGCAAAGAGTAGAATCTAGTTTGAGTGAGGAAATTCAGGTTCGAGTTCTCACAACATAACAACCTTAAATGAGTTTTGTCCTCGAAACTTAAGCTAACGATAAAAGAATTGGTGGGGGATAACAACCTTAAACAGAAATGAACTAGGGGAGTCTAGAAGCATATTGGTGAACAGTGTAGGATATTTTTCCCTTATCTTTGCCACTTGCTCCCATGTGGCCTCATATCTCTAACTACGCCAAAGTACCTTGATGAGGAGAATCTTTGTCTGTCTCAAATTCTTGATCGCACTGTCCTAAATAGCTATAGGCTACTTGGGGAAGGTGGGATCCAGCTCCAATTGCAAGTCCTCGTAGCTGTTTACATGACCTGGATTGAGGACGTACTTCCGCAACTTAGAGATGTGAAAGATATCATGCAATTCTACCAGGCATTGCCGGCAATGCAACTTGATAAGTAATAGTTGCAGTCCTCTTGAAAATCTTGGAGGGTCCAACATATCTTACTACTAACTTTCCCCTTATTTAAAATTATTGGATTCCCTTTGCAGGGGTCACTCTGAGGGATACAAAGTCCCCAACTTGGAACTCCAAGTCCCTTCGCGTCCTATGCGCATAACTCTTCTCTTTGCTCTAGGAAGCTAGCATTTTCTATTAGATTTTCTCGATAATCTTGGTACCATGTCCAATAATCTCAGGTCTAATCTCCCATTTCTCACCAACCTCCACCTTACATAAGGGTAAAGCACACCTATGCCCATACAATGCCTCAAATGGGGTTATTTAAATGCTAGCTTAGTAACTGTTTTCATAGGTGAATTCCACTAAGGGCAAGTGATTCTCCTAGGTACCCTTCTACACAAGGATGTAGGACCTCAGTAGGTTCTCTAGTGCTTGAATGGCGTGCTCTATCTACCCGTCTAATAGGGGGTGGCAAGCCTTGTTGAAATGTAGTTGTATCCCCAATGCCTCTTCTAGACTCCTTCAAAAGTAGGACCAAAATTGTGAGTCTCCGTCTGAGACAAACTCCTTGGGGACTCCATCAAGATTCACAGTCTCTAGCATATACAACCTTGCTTAATATGTCATCCAATAGTTTATCCAAGCTACCAAGAGATGAATAGTCTTCGTAGGCATGCCCATCACCACCCATATGCTGTCATGCTCTCTGGAACTCTTGGGCAGTCCAACCACAAAATCCATGGATACACTTTCCCATTTCCACTCGGGGATGAGAAGAGGCTAAAACTTCTTTGTGGGTTTTTGGTGCTTGACCTTAACTTGCTGGCATACCAACAATGACATACGAAGGAACCGACGTCTCCCTTCATGCCCTCCCACCAGAAATCCCACATAAGTCTCTGTACATCTTCGAGCTCTCACGGTGAATGGTAACTCTCATGTTGTGAGCCTCTGAGTAACCCATCCAGTGACTCTACCTGGTGGGGAATGCATAACCTCTCATGGAATCTCAATACCTTACTGTCAAAACTAAAGCCCTTCAACTCCCGTATTAGGACCCAATCTCGATACCCCTACAATCGTGAATTCTCTATGTGAAGTAATGGTGCACTGTACAAGCTCTAAGGGCACGCATCTTGAGGCAGTTGAGGCACTGATTAAACTTATCGATTTCGTAGTTCTCCATTCACAAGCATCAGTTAGTAATTGCCACTCTAAGGCTTGGAGCTTGGCTAAATTGCAGGCAGTTGGTGACTCAGGGCATTTGCCACCATAGTCACCTTCTTTGGATGGTACAAGATGTGCAGTTATAGTCGTTCAGGAGTTCTACTTAGTGTCTTTGCCTTATGTTCAGTTTCTTCTTATTAAACAAGTACATGAGACTTTTATGATCTATATATATGTCAAAAGTCTCTTTGTACAAGTAATCCCTCCAACTATTCAATGTGAACACTATTGTGATAGCTTCAAGTCATGAGTGGGGTAGTTCCACTCATGTGGGTTCAGCTGTCTTGAAGCATATGCTATAATTTGTCCTCTTTGCATCAAAACACACCCCAACCATTAGTACAACATGTTAGTCTACACCACATAGCGATTGCTACCTTGGGAAATGGTGGGAACAGAAATCGTGGTAAATCTTTTCTTTGAGCGTCTGAAAGCTTTGCCTGTAGTCCTCTAACCTATCAAAGGGAATGTCCTATGTTAGTCTAGTCAATGGATGTGCTATTTGAGAAGATCCCTTGACAAACTTGTGGTAGTACTCGGTAAGCCCCAAAGCTCCATACATATATAATTCTCTTGGGCTGCTCCCATTATAGTACCACCTCAACCATTGCGGGCTCAACAGCTATCCGCTCTCCAAATATCACAAGGCCTAGAAAGATGGCTCAGTTAGCTAGAACTCACATTTATTGAACTTGACATACAACCTATGCCTCTGTTGAGTCTCCAAGACCATGCAAAGTTACTCCCAGTGTTACTCATCCTTAGAATTATATCAATATGTCGTTGATGAGTGTGTTTTTGTGAGTAAAATTGGGGTTTTGGAGAACCGATCGTCATAGTCACAAAATATCTTTACCAGATAAATTTATAACCGAAACTCGAGGTGAGTCCGACATCGAACACAGAAAGGCGAACGTTTGGTTTGAAAACTGCACTTCAACTTTATTTGTTTTTGTTGTTTTTATCTTTTGAGATTTTTTTTTGGTATTTTTATAAGACAAGATATCAAGTGGGATGGTTATCTAATATATTCTAACAGAATATGAAACAGAGATAGAGAGAGGGAGAGAACAAATTTATATATAAAATCTCAACAAATGTTTGCTACAATGGAGAAAAGAAAACTATACTAGAAAGCGATAAAAGATAGAGTAAGGTGAGAAGAATCTCCCTTGATGGTCGCTTGGAGGACAACTCGCTTTGACGACACCCTGGACGAAGGTGGCGAGAGGCTGGATGAAGAACAGCGTCAGAGGAAGGTGGACGAGGTGGGACGGTGTTGCGGCGAGGATCATCTTTCAGAAGATGGTGGGAGGATGACCACGTGATGCTCCATGAAGGGGGGTGAGAAGTAGGAAAAATATTTGAATTTCTACTCTAGAGGAGCATCTTAGGCTTGGGACAAGCTCTCTCTAGAGCCTTGGAGGTGGTGAGGGAGAGAAAGGAAGAGATGAAGAGAAATGGAAGGGGTAAGGGTCCTTTTATAGTGGAGGAGAAGAGGCTTGGTCATTTATGGGTCAATAGCGACATCAAAGATGTCATTGTAGCTTCAATGCAAATGTCATTGAAGCCATCACACTATCGCTGGCATTTGTTCTTTGAAATCGCGCTAAGTGCACGCGTGATTGAATGGTAGTCATTCGATCGAAGATGGATTGTTGGGATTGTTCAAGATCACGCACTCAGCTGGCGCGTCAGATAGGGCGTCGGATTGCATGTGCGATCGCGTGTGCACTCACCGGAGTATATGTACTCATCCATTGCGCCGCGTGGTTGCATCTTGGTTGCTCGATTACGATCGAGCGGTTGAATTTGGGCATGCCTCGCTGTTGTGGTGGATTGGAGGTGTTGGAGGACTCGACCCCACACTATGGGTTTGAGAGGTGCATGGGTGACTGTTGTGCCACAGGAGCAAGAGTGTTGAGTTGAAGAGTTTTCAGCGTTCGATGGTCACGGGATCATGGCTGTTGGATTTTCATCCAATGGTCATGATATGATCTTGAGCTCTCCTAATGCAGCAGGCGACGTAGCGTCACAAGGGCTGTTCGATGGACATCCAACGGCCCAGATCTCATGATGGAAGTGCCTTTGAGGAGGGGCGGCTGCTGAGGGTAGATTTGGGCAACTAGGATGGTGTTACGTGGTATCATTTTGGCCGTTCATCTTCTTTGCTTTGTAGATGACGTCACAGATGTTTGATTGGGTCGATTTTCTCATTGTTGGGCTGTGATCGTCAATCCGGATCCTTCTGTGTTGTTGGATTTGTCGTTTGAAGCTCCGAATTGCATCACCTAACCCCTTGGCTGTTGATCTTCCTCAGACTGCACAATGAGCTACAGGATTCCAATTAAGATGATTTTGGAGGTGTTAGACTCTGATTGTCGTCCTGATTAGATCCGTACGGTTGGATCATTAATCGGAGGCCCCGAAATAAATCTCCTCTCTCGGCCACAAAAGGATGTAAATTAACCTATAATTTATACACACTATTCTAAATACAAAATGATGTATGCTATGTAATATTTATAATATAAAATGTATCTCTAAGTTTAGAAACATGCATGAATAGGTATTTTATCCTAAATGAATGTGTATACATCAGTCGTCAATAAACACCACTACAAAGTGGTCCAAGAATGGCCTGAAGATTCTGTTCATCAAATCCATGGAAGAATGAGTGCACTCATCTGACCAAAAGGGCATCGCTAGAAACTCATAATTCTTGTAATGAGTCCTAAAAGTTGACTTAGAAACATCAAACTTCGTAATCCTCAACTAACGATATCCCAATTGCATATCAATCTTTGAATGCACACAGGCTCCTTGTAGCTGATTAAATAAGTCATCGATGTAGGCAGGTGGTATGGATTCTCAATGGTGACCTTATTGAGCTACCAATAATCCATGCAAAGATGCATAGTCCCACTCTTCTTCATGAACAAGGTAGGCATGCCCCACGATGATGTACTCAGTCTAGCAAACCCCTTCTCGAGGAGTCCCTGCAACTATGCCATAAGCTCACGCAGTTCATCTAGTGCCGTTCAATAAGTAGTTGATATGGGCTGAGTCCCTAGGATGAGAGCGATTTCAACTTGAGATCCCAAATTGGTGGTAGCTCTGGTAGCTTGTGAGGAAAGACATTAGGAAAATTCTGAGTCATAGGCACGAAGGGTAGGTCATTCTTTGGGTCATCTTCTGCTAATTCATAGGTTAACTATTCCTTAGTTACATCTATTATATTATAACGTGGTTGTTTGCGATGCAGCCAAACGCCAAAGCAGAAGCTATCTATCTATCCTACTAGTCAAAACTCTAGTACACTAAGGCTACAGATAGTAGCACTCTTCTCGTAGAAATCGAGGGGGGCGTAGTACTTCGAAAGTCAACCCATTCTATGATGCTGAGGTCCTACATTTGCCCATAGGTCAACCAGCACCACCACTAGTCTATAGCGGGCAGGGTGGCTACCTCGCCTAAGCTCCACTAATAACTGTAGGTGTTACTCTCTCTTGATTCTTGTAGCCTGATTGGCTACGGTTGCCATTGTATCCAGGTCTAATCTAGCTAACTATACTCTTAATCCTTACCTTAAACCCCCAAAGAATTGCTGTTGTTTTCGGAAAACTACGTAAAAAGGATTGGATTTTGAAAACTACGTAAAAAGGATTGGATTTTGAAAACTTGTCGTTGTAGTTCGATTTGCGAAGAAATTCGTCAATAGATAAATTTATATCAAAAACTCAAAGAACTCTGGGTCGAACAGAGGGAGGTCGACGTTTGATTCAAAATTACATTTATTTTATTTGTCACAAAATAGATTAGCTGGTTGAAAACTAGCTATCTATTTAACAAATAATAAATAGAAGAGAGAGAATATTACAAATAAATACAAAAGAGAGGTAGAATAAACATGAATTTCATCATCAAATACTGTTCATTACACTAATCATTACAACTAGAAAGTAGGAAATCTACTCTAGAAAGCGGTAAAGAGAATGGAGAGAGAAGTATCCTCCTCGACGATTGCTTGGAGGACAAGCTGGATGGGGCGACGCCTGGAAGACGGAGGACGGAGCGGGAAGGAGGACGAAGTGGGAGGAACCGGGGGTGAGGCAGGACGTCGTCGTCGTTGTGGGATTCGCTTCCCGAATGAAGTGAGAGGACAACCGTGGAATACTCCATAAAGGTGGAGGTGGAAAAATTCTAATTTTTACTTTAGAGGAGCATCTTGGGTTTGGGACAAGCTCTTAGAGCTTTGGAGGGGGTGAGAGAAGAGAAGGGATGTGATTTTCGTAGGGTAGGGGTCTCCTTTTATAGTTGCAAGGATTGGGGGTAATTTGGTCATTACCTATTCAAAACATTAAATGAGGGGGTCTTTAGTGACAGAATTAAGCGTCACTAAAGCCCCACGTCGCAGCTTCACGCGCGCTTGCTGCCTCTTCCACGAGCCTAATGCTCATCCACGTTCTTGCACTCAGCCGTCCGATCAAGAGATCGGACGACTTAAAGTGCTCGAACTCTTCAACCATTGAGAGTTAGTGCTTGCCTCTCCTGAGCCGTTGGATCTCGCATCCAACGGCTCAGAATGCATCACGCCCCCTGCGTTGATCGAGTGTTTGCATCTACGTGGGATCACACGTGCGTGAACCGCGCACATCCGTTCCGCCACGTCGTCCGCTCCTTACCCGCACGATCTGCATCTGACGGCCAAAATCAACGCGCCCCGCTCCCCGGTTGAATTGAGGTGCTCGGAGAGGCTTGAACGTGCGACCTCTATCTCGGCCACAGCTGCATGACCATTGCGCTGTCGTGCTGGATTGTCACATTTCTCACCAAGGCATGCACGCTCACAGCCGTTGGATTAAGATCCAACGGCCCAGATCTGATCGTGCATGTGAGGAGAGAAAAAGAGGGCGCGCGAGGATAGAGAGAGCAGTGGGTGTTGATCTCAGTCGTTAGATCAAGATCCAATGGCTGAGATTGATCGATTCGTTGAGAGAAAGGGCAGCGGCGGTTCCTTTGGCTGATTGGGCGACTGGGATGGCGCCACGTGGCTACATCTTGGTCGTCCATCTTCTGTGACTTCTAGAAGGTGCCACGAATGTCGGATTGGATCGATTTTCACGTCATTAGGCTGTAATCGTCAATCCAAACCCATCAGTGCAGTCATATTTGTCGTCTGAAGTGCGGATTGACACCATCTTGGCCTTTGATTTCTGAGCTTCTTCGGACTATATCTGGTGCTACGGGTGTCCGATCGGGGCGATCTTGGAGTCGTTGAACTCCAGTCGTCGCCCTGATCAGATCCATATAGTTGGATCCTCAGTCTGAGGCCCTGATTAACAGTCGCCTTGTCCCTGGCCATAAAAGGAGACAATTACTATACAATTTGTATAATTTGACCTAAGTGCATGATTATGTATTTTATGCAATATTTACAATATATGATGCTAATATGGTACTAAGAATATGCATTAATAGGCATTTTAGCTATTTAGATATATGCACATCAATTGCCATATCTTGTCTTCCTTCGACAGTAACATAGAGAAAGCAAGCGGATGAGCTCCACAAACTTCGTCATGTACTTGAAAGTTGCCTGCTCCAAGGACTTAGACTTCATACATTACCAACCTTTTCAATGAGGAATGGCAGAAGCACCCACTTTGGTAATGTAAGAGTCCTCCTAAGAACCAGGTCACGTCCAGACAAATGTTAGCCACTTATGGGCATCGCTATCTAGCAAGTAAGGGATAAAGGTCATCTTAAAGTCGGATGATTAAACTGAAGCCTCATCTCAAAACCTAGGGACAAACATCCCTTGAAATGTAGTAAACAAGCTGCATAGTTTCAAGCCTATTCCATAGCTGCTTAATTAGTTGGCATCTTCAACGCACCTACGATACATGGATGGGTCATACCTCCATAAATAGGAGTCATTTCCCCATGCTCTAATCTCAAATTGTCCAATTATTACTTGGTGAGGTCTCCACTTGGGTGTACACTTAATGGGACAATAGAGTTGTGATACCATATTCTGTAACAGCCCAAGCTCGAACGATCAAGTCAGGAAATCCTAGCATAAATCGAATTAGGAAATCGTTACCCAACAATAAGCATATACCAAACACGACCAAGAAAAATGGAAACATAACAATATATTTCACATTTAAGAGCATGAAAGGAAATAAAAAATAATGGCCCAAAATTAAGGTACCACAAAAGTAAGAAACAACTACAACTAACTACAAAACTACCTTAATAACTGAACAACTACTGTAGTAAGATCTCGTGTAGTTATGTAGACCCGCTAACTCCTGGTCGGAAGTCAATAAGAAACAACATAAGTTAAAAAGTTTAGTAAAGTGTCAACAAGCGAACTATAAGGGCGTACCAAGCAGATAAGGTGTGGAAAAGGAACTCCATTATTTAATTGTTCGATTCTACTTTCTCCCCTTCATCTCATTAAATTTGAAATATTTTTACTTTCTGGGATTTTTTATTAACTTCGATCGTTAGGACTTGGGGTAGAATTTGACGAGATACATCAGGTGGCCAACATGATATGTCCTACCATCTCTTGTTCTAGTCGTAACACAAGTAGTTGCCTACAGAAGGGAGTCTTTACTTGGAAACAATTTCTGCATCTTGGAGTCAGATCATCCCCACTTGATAAATTCACTATCACATCATTTATTTCCAATCACACAGTAGCCTCAATGATACACAAGGTGCTACATTCCTTGATCAAGGTGTCGAGAAGGCATGTAACTCCCTAACTAAGTATATTTTATTTTAAGACTTCCCAGACATCTCTATTTTATTCCTCACATTTATCACTTTCTAATATAGAAAAAAAAATGGCATTGCAATAATTAAGAGTCGATGTTTTATTTTCCAAGCATTTTCCATTTAAATTTTTCAGTAAACAATTATTTACTAGGATTACATAGCATAATTACCAACTTATCAATTTAAAGAAAGTGGCGTATCCTTCATACAACTTGTTCATCCATTACCAGATAATTCCAAATTTATTTTCTTAATTTAAAGACCTCAAAAATATAACATTTCAGCAATTTGTAACAATTAATTTAACAAGGATTTTAACTAAGAATATAGCACTCAATTTATTAAGAAAAATTTCCAGGTTATCATATTAACAGGCTTATGAGTTAACTTCTAGACCAGCAAAAAGAGGAATGAATCAAATAATCTAAATAGTTAAAATAAAGGAAAAGACACTTTAATAAAATCATGTGCTCCAAAACACACTTGATCTATGGCCTACCTTAGGTTCGGAAAATATACAGACACACGATGCAAATTCCCACTCCTATAAAATATATTGACACATGCATCCCCGTATACACACTAACCTCCCGCACAATTCTCGTGACCCACAGACACACATGCACCTACCCTCTCTCACTTCCTCCATCTCCCCCTTTTTGTGCACATGACCGAACATAATAATACACATGCATATATCAAAATATCCATACATATGCACGTACACACGGATGCTTATATACTTGCTGCTCATACATGTATGATACATGTGTCTACAAATATACTTACATTCATAGAATTCTGTACATACATATATATAGACCTTTCCACATATTCATATATACACATACATATCCATTCATACCTTGTTTTTGATAAAAAAAAAAATAGGAGAAATTTTATTCATTCCCCCACTTCCAGGAGGCAAGAAAGAGGGGGTAGGAGGATTAGACTAAAACCTGTCTCTTACATCGAAAAGAGGACAACGACTCGTGGCCTAATACTATTAGCAAAGAAAGCAAAGGGGTTACAACGGGACAATATAAGGCATTTGAATGCAATCCAACTTGATAATGCCCACAATATTGAGAGGGAGCTGATCTAAGCAGTAAAAATATCACCAGTTGCCATCTCCAAGGTCCACAATCCTGGAAGCAGCCTCATTGACAAGCGAATAGACATAGAAGGAGTGGATCCTGGAGGAGCGCTTACGAAGAGGAGCGAAGAACTTTTTAATAAACCACACAACCTGAAGCTTACTAGACCACTAGTAGTAAAGCAAAATCGAATCCATTCCACCTGAAAAGAATCATCAGAAAAGCAGGTGATAGCATGGATGATGGCTCTAATGATAGTAGCCTTAGAGGAGATACCAGCAAGACTAGCAGCTGCAGCCATAATGAAATTCCCCAAAGAGCCTAACAATCCAGCCATAAACGCAACGATCCCCCACCATAGAAGCAGCGACATTGATTTTAAGGCCCTGAGAAGGGCGAACCTAGCTAACGGAGGGTAGGAGGCTTGACAATTTGCCATCTGAAGGTTCCTCCAATGTTTATCAAAGTAAAAGGTGGAGCTTGGCAGGATTGAAATTGGCAGGATTGAAACCGCCATGATTCGTAGAGTTGCGGATCCACCAAACATTATACTAGATGACGCAAATCAAACCCAAAATAAACTTGAGCCGGCGAGAATGGGAAGGGTTTGAGATGATGTCGGGAAAGAGGGAAGGGTCTTTGAAACCCAAGTACTTCTAGTTAAAGGTCCAGGTGGAGATATCACAAACCAAGTGACTATCCGAGAAAAGATGAGGGAGAGTTTCAAGTGTAGGATTAATAGGTCAACAGAGACATTTGGAAGCAATGGGAATCCCCTAATTTCATGATATTATCATCGTTGGGGAGATTGCCCTTAAGAAGCTTCCAAACAAAAAGAGAAATTCTAAGAGGCAGCTTGAGATTTCAAAGGGGCATAACAGAGGGGTCCTTGGGAAAGAAGCAGAACATCAGTTGATAAGTGGAAGAGATAAAGAAGATTCTAGAAGAGGTCGGAGTCCAAATCGGCAAGTCCTTACGAGAGTCTAACAGGAGGCTGGAAATCTCGACAATCAGAATAAGAGGGATGGTAGAGCAAAAAGGAGTGCCAGAGAGTAGAGGGAGCACTCTACGAATGGAAATCTCGAAGGGAGTAGAGCATTCAGGAAAGAGAGAGTGGAGAGGTGAGTCACCAATCCACAAATCAAATCAGAAGTCAATGGAGCCTTCATGGACCTCCTAGCAATTGAAAGGTTTCAACTCCTTATAAGCTTGGTGAAGCAGACGAGTCCGAAGGGGGAGAGAGGACTCTGAGATGGAATTGCCAAGTAAAATATCCCTCATAAAAGAGTGGTGGGAGGAGTCTCCAAAAAAGATATTCCAAGCACTTTTCAATCTCAAGGCCTTAATGAAAAGGTTTAAGTTAAGGATGCCAAGGCCACCAAAATCTAAGGGACGCACAATAAAGCTCCAAGAAATCCAACGGTGGTAAGGGCTATGATTAGAGGAACCCCAGAAAATGTTAGCAAAAAGAGCATGGAGTTTTCGAATAACAGACTTAAGAACCTCAATGGCGGAAAGCATATGAATAGTAGTAGAGGTCAAGACATGCTTGATAAGAAGTCTAGCAGCAGAGGAAAGGAGGTGGGCCTTCCAACCAGCAAGCTTGGATCTGACCTTGTCCACAATGGGATCAAAATAAGAAATATTGGCCCTACAAAAAAAAAAAGGACAGCCAAGATAGGTAAAAGGGAAGGAGCCCAATTTAAGGCCCAAAATAGAGAGAATGCAGTCTCTACGGGAAGGAGGAAAATGTTGACCTATAAACCAGAAGCTTTTAGGGAGATTGACAGATTGTCCTATAGAAGACTCAAAATCTCTAATGAAGGAAGCCAAATTGCAGATGGAGGAAAAGTTACCATTTGTAAAGATAATGATATCATCTGCATAAAGAAGAGCAGGGGGGAGGTGATGCCTCTTGTAACCGAGTAGGAATGAATTTTACCACAGAAGGCAAGCTCCTTGATACCTCGAATAGACAGTTCTATGAAAATATCAAAGAGAAAAGGAGAGATAGGATCTCCTTGTCTCAAGCCGCAAGAAATAGGGAAAAAATTCAAAGAGCTCCCATCCACCAAAATAGATGAGCCATCATGCTGCACGAAGGCTTTGATAAGAGAAATATTGTTAGAAGAGAAACCAAAGCGGTGGAGAACCTTGAAAAGAATGCTCCATTCAATGCGGCCGAAAGCTTTTTCCGGATCGAGCTGGACAATAACGTTGGAGCCAAAAGATTTACAATCAATACATTGAGAAAGCTCAAAAGTAGAAGCAATGTGATCGTAGATAGGTCTACCTTTGATGAAATAATCTGCTTAGGGGAGATGATTTTGGGAAGGAGGAAGAGGCGATTGGCCAAAATCCTAGAAGCAATTTTGTAGAGAACATTGTAGAGACTTATAGGGCGATAGTGGGAGAGGTTCAAGGCCAATGGAGTTTTAGGGACTAAGGAGATGAAAGTGTTGTTGAAGGCTCTAGGGGCAGATCTAGAGGTAAAAAAGAAAGTAATAGTGTCAACAACATCTGGTTTGACTAGGTCCCAAGAGTGAGAGAAAAATTCAGCATTGAAACCATCAGGATTGGGAGTTTTATTTAGGGGCATGCTAGAAAGGGAGTCAAAAATTTCTAACTCCGAAGGAATACGGCTTAAGTCGATGCAATCATCGGAGGAGAGAAATGGGGGAATGGTGTCAAGAAAGGAGTTAACATTGATATCTCCATGGGAAGAAAGCAGATTTTTGAAATAATCAAAGGAAAGAGAGGCAACTTTATCCTAAGAACCATCCCCAATAGAAGAGGTAAGGGAAGTTCTAGCATGTTTAGTAAAGCATCTTTTGATTGAAGTAAAAAAGAACTTGTTGCAACCTTCGCCTTGATTCATCCAATCTATTTTAGATCTCTGAAGATAAAAATCATTGAACTTTACTAAGGCATTGTCGAGGAGAAGAGAAGTATCATTGAGCTTAGTAGCGATAGAAGGATCCTAGTGAAGGGAGAGCCTGGAGACTCTTCATAGTGAGATTCAAGATCATCAACCATCTTGTGAATATTACCAAAAGTCGATCTATTTCAGTTTTTGAGACTCTTCTTTAAAATATGAAGCTTAGAATATAGTTTTGAAATAGGATCAGAACAAGAGAAATTAGAGGAATGTCAAATGGTTTCAACCAGGACCCTAAGACACCCATCCCTCAATCACATGTTCTCAAACTTGAAAGAACTAGGATAGACCACCGAGGCAGAGGCAATAGAAAGAAGCATGGAGGCATGGTTAGAGTTGTGGCGGGAGAGATAACGACCAGTAGGGACAAGAGTGATTGTAAAATGATTGAGAAGGATACGGTCTAACTTCTGATAGATCCTAGAGTGGCCCTACCTACCATTTCACCAAGACATTTGATTACCTCCCAAAGGTAAATCAATGAGAGTAGCATTGTCGATGAAGCGCTGAAAAGGAAGGGTTTGGGAGGAGGAGAAAGGATGACCACCTCTCTTCTCAAAAGTAGAGAGAATGGAATTAAAGTCCTCTCCAACAATCCAAGGAGAGGAGAGGAACATGGACTTAATCATAGAATGAAGATTCCAGAGGTTGAGCTTAGTGTCAGGGTCATAAGAGGCATAAATAGAAGAGATAGTGTAGACATGACCTAAGTACCTGCACTCAATCGTTAAGGCTTAGGAGTAGGAGAATAAGGAGGAAATGGAGATCGGGTCTCTCCAAAGGCACCAAATATTAGGACACTCAGGGGGAGATAAAGCATGATTAAAACGAATAGCTTGTAGAGTGCGATCAATGTCCGAGGAGGTAGCAAAAGGCTCCAACAAAAACATGAGCTGAAGGCGGCAAGAGGAAATCATAGACTTTAAGCGATTTAAAATGGGGGCATTGATAATACCCCTACAATTCTAGAGAAGATAATTCATTGGAAAATGGAGCGGGATTGGGATTTCGATCGACTCCTAGTAATCCTAGTCGAACCCATCGATGAATGACCCCCACAAACTCCTCTAAGCCTAGACGGAGAGTGTGCCACATGTGCCAAATCAAGATGGGTAATCGATGTAGAGACAAGAGGGTTGGAAGAATCAAGAGATCTCGCTTTAGAAGTAGAAAATCCTCTGTAACCATCATAAATCACTTCCTTAGTACCATCCTCCTGAGAAATTTCTGACATAAGGGGAGGATCAGGGTTAGGGGGAGGAGTGGGCCAAGGAAGATAAATGCCCTAGGAAATCTCTCCATTAAGGTTATTCCCAATTAGAAGATTGCCATCAAACTTAGAAAGATTCACTTTAACCGAAAAAGCACCTTGAGAATACTTATTGTTGCCATTAGAATAATCAACTAAATAAGGATTTTTAAAAAACTTGAAGTCACTGAGAAAGGAAGGACAAGAATCGCGCGTATTGCAAGCGACATCAGAAAAAATCAAATCCTTCCTGACCCAAATCTGATGAGAGGAATTCGCAGAAGCAATAGGAAAACCAACCGAGGTGCAAACGTTCCGAGTAGAAGGTAAATCAGAAGCAACAAGAGATTTATCACAGGCATCATTAGCAGGCTTATTATCATTAGCCACAGGGGTAGAGTTCACCTGAGTGGGAAATGATGAGACCTGGGGATGATCCTCCAAGACTCGGTTCCCTAGATCGGGAAGGCGCTTGATGGAGCGATGGTGGCGACACCGACAGAGCTTGAAAATCTTCATGGCTTTATCCATCGGAGGAGAAGAATGGGGATGAGGAGGATGAGAGCCCCCAAGAGAAGGAGAGGAGTTAATACAGATTGAGGAACCAAAACCCTTGCCTAGCTCCTTCACTGGAGGCCGACTAAGAATAGTTGGAGGTTGAGGGGGGGTTAGCACCACTGAGGGAAGCAGAGGCACCACCTCCTCATTAGGTAGCCAAGCCATCGCGCCAACGTTGAAGAAGCCATCGCCATAAGCTTGCGACCTAACGTCCTGAAACCCTTGCCCAGCTCCTTCACTGGAGGCCGACTCAGAATAGTTGGAGGCTGAGGGGGGGTTAGCACCACTGAGGGAAGCAGAGGCACCACCTCCTCATTAGGTAGCCAAGCATCACGCCAACGTTGAAGAAGCCATCGCCAGAAGCTTGCGACCTAACGTCCTGAAAAGGAGCATCAGAAGCATTAGATTCCAAACCCCCTTCAATAGGGGGATTTTCAAACAAGTTACAAGCCGAGCAACACAACAGACTATGACCAAATAAGGAACATCGGGAGCAGAAGAGAGGAAGTCTCTCATAAACTACCCATTGCTTAATCTTGATAGAACCATTCATGATGAAAACAAAATCCGATTTAGATGAAAGCATATCGAGCTCAACACACACGTAGGTAACTTGGATGAAAACCACGAAGGGTACATGGATCAACAAGAACAGGATGACCAATTTGATACGCATGAGAGAGAGAGAGCATTCGGATGGAAAAGGTGAAGGTTCAATCTAGGGAAGCCGACCCACATCAGGGTAGAGGACATCGGGGAGTTAGTGCGAAAGGTAGGAGTCCATTTGATGAACTGAACTCGAACATGCTCCAAAACCACCAAATCTATCGAAAAAACCTTACAAAAATCAAGATACGAGGGACAGTGAATGAGCCAATGGTGAAGATCGAGAGAAATAATTGAAAAGGGGGAAGAAACATGAAGCTGATTGGAGAGAAAGCGATGCATGGCTTGAAAGGAAGGCTTAGTTAGGGTCCCAAGTGTGGGTGACCACCGTAGAAGACAAGTCTGAACTCAGATCAGCAAAATCCCTCACAGAGAAAGAGGTGCAGGAAACACCCTCAAGAAGGATTGGCTTGTTTACAGGAAGAGAGGACTCCTCGAAGTGCTTCTCCGTAGGAAGGGCTTGACTAGAGACGACCAAAGCGAGGGAAGGCTTCAGAGGGGGGTCTGGATTGGAGCCCAAAGGAGAAGGGGAGGAAAGCACTTCAGCTGCCATCGTAGGCAAGCGAACCCTCAAAGCCTGAGGGGACAAGAACTGCAAACAAGCACCAAAAGCATAAAACCAAAAAGGGTGCAAGATCGAAGCAAACCACAAGACAAGTGAAGGCAAAACTAGCAAAAAACGTAGACAACATCAACCAAAAGCAAGGAAACACAAGCAAAGAGAAAAAGAAATAAAAAACCCCATCGCGAGACCCGAGAGGGTCCACAAGGTGAAGGCCAACCAGCCTCCCCCCAGAGGGGAAGAGGAAGGAAGGAGATCACCAGAGCAAGGAGGACCAGAGCGCACAGGGAGTAGAAAGAGGGGGGAGGAGGGGGGAGAGGCACGCCAAAGCGAGATAGAAGAACGGGGAGGCAAAGGAGTGGAGTGGCTAAGGTTTGCTCTCAACCTCCGAAGCCTGGGGATTACATATCCATTCATACATATTGATATACTTGTATCCCCTTCTATATAATCCAAATAATACGAGTAGACACAAATTATCAATCCGGCTCGTGTAGGCATATACAAATGTACCTTATATATATGTATATGCAAACTTACGTATATGCCTACATGCATACAACACATATATGTTATAACAATCTACACCCACTTATCACGTACCTATATTTCACATGCCCCGTGTAGGCACACCTACAAACTTGAATACGTATCCATGAACATATAACACCCATAAATATAACACCCTCACAAAGAATGATCCCACATATATGTATACACATGTCTAAATATTCCTATATATATATACACCAACTATATAAAGATATCTATCTAGGTTGAGGGGTAGCACAATTGGTGCC
Source organism: Thalassia testudinum (assembly GCA_037157565.1). Lineage (NCBI taxonomy): Eukaryota > Viridiplantae > Streptophyta > Magnoliopsida > Alismatales > Hydrocharitaceae > Thalassia > Thalassia testudinum. The sequence goes on along the minus strand of JAZHRO010000035.1, from coordinate 54,292,732 downwards.
TCCCTGTTGGGGGGTGCAGGCTCGAGCCCCATCTCCTCCTCCCTTGTGGTTGATTGGCTCGCCACCTACATCGGGTTGTAGGTTCACTTCTCCATCTCTCATCTCCTCCCCTTTGTGGTTGATTGGCTCATCACCCGCATCAGGTTGTAGATATGTATCTCCACCTACCATGAACACACACACACACACACACACGAATATATTAAGCATACATAGACAACTCCTATGTACCAATTCCCATAATGTATTTATCATTTGTAAGTATTTTGCAAATGGGGATATACAATTACAACTATCTACGTCAACCTAAGTGTATGTACACCTACACATCATAGGTGCATTTATTACACTTACATTAGCATCAACACATAGCAGTCAATATGGATGTGTATATTACGTCTAGGTAAATACCAACATATATACACCAACAGATTTCTTTACACACACACACACACACACACACATATATATAAAAGAACACTATATTTAAAAGAACACTGGAAACACACACCACCACCCTGTCAAACACCCCCACTTCAGTCACTGATATTCAGATAAACAAAACAAAGTAAACATGCCACTCAACCTACTGCTACTACCGCTTCACTCCTCTCTCTTCTTTCCTTACCTATGTACATATAGGGATGTCAATTCAACGCTCTCCAACACAGAATCACCCCAATCTAACTTGATTTTAATGGATAAAATTCACTCTTTAATATTTAACCAAATTTTAATTTTCTAATGCAAACCTATTGGATTTGGATTCCAATAAAGGGAAAGGTATCTCCAAACTCTTATATTTGATATAAATATATTATATATACAAAGACTTTAGAAATTTAAAATATTTCAAAAATTTCAATTCTAAAAATCCCAAATGTCCCAACTCCCAAAACTCTCAAATTTTCAACTTTCAATGAGCTGCAAGTTGCTCAATCATCAATGCCCAAACATCTTTTGGACTTTCCAAATATCATATCTACAACTCTTGCAATGTCCCATCCGACCATCCTCGATTCCTCTCCTTTCCTAGTGACACCAATCACACCACTCAGTTGGAAAAAAACTAGTACCACCACACCACTCCAAGAACCCCGCTTCCACAATCCACAATCCATTATGCATGGTTACAGTCCTCGTCTTTCACGTTGCAATCCTCTCTCCAACTCCCTAAGCTACATAGGGATATAAGTAAATTTACTCTTTTACATGATCTCTATTCACCATAAGTTGTTTTATTATTATTTATTTTTTAAATGCTGAGCAAAGAAGTCATGCAATGTAACACTAGGATGCACATAACTTTTCTCTTTTACCAAATCACCATTCACCAGTGGTCATGCAATTATCATCATGCGATTGCTTTATATCATGGGTCATGCAATTATTATTTGACCCATATTAGATTTCTTTACATCATGCCATTATTATTTACCCATGAATGTCAAACAAATTGCATCATGTGATTTTTTAACCCATGATGTGAATCACTATCGATTGCTTATTTATTATTTATTTTTTTAATTATGAGCAAAAGAGCTATGTGACTAGCAACCAACAAATTTTCTTGGATTTGTGCTCTATCCCTCCACATAACCTACTCATTTTTAAAGACTAATGTATTAATAGGTATCCGTTAATTAAATGAGTATAGGATGAGTTTTTTTCATTTTATTTAAAGTAGATAAGAAAAGTTAATTTGTAAATAAAGATAAATTTGATAAAAATAACATTTAACTTAAATCCAACCCATTCACATCTCACCTACGTACATATTTCAAAAGGAGAATATCACGTATCAGCTTCTCACCCTCCCCTCCCATCTCTGTCTTTCTTTCTTCCCTCTTTCTTTCACGTTCTCTTATTTTCACCTCTCACTCTTTTACAACCGCACACAGCATCAACTCGCCTTCTTCCTCACTGTCTCTCCCCACAGATGCACACAGTAATAGGTCACCACCACACCAACACACATGCATCCACTCATAGAACACCAACTCACCTTCCTCTCTCTCTCTCTCTCCTTAAGCACATACACACAGAATAACACACGCACGTGCACACACAATCCGTGCACGCATACAACCTGCAAGGATTGAAAGATGCATACGATAGAAGTGTGAGAGAGAGAGATGAGTGACTCGAGGGAGGTTGGGCTTACGAGAAGGAGCTTGACACTAAGCTTGAGAACTTCTGTGAGAATGGAGAGGAGCTTGATGTGGGCTCAAAGATGGTCGTAGTGTGATGGAGCTCGACGGGAGCTTGGCAGTTATTAGATGAGGCAGGTAAGTGTGGAGAGAGGGGCTGCTGTGTTAGTACTTGCCGGTCGTGTAAGGAGGCGTGAGCGGAGGTGGTAATGGTGGTGATGATGGTGGCGAGTAGGGGAGGTGGAGGGAGGGTTGTTCAGGCGAAGGAATGGAGAAGCGTTAGTGGAACAGCGGTGCGCCGGTGTGTAGGGTGGAATTGGCTGGACGAGCGGTGGGTGTAGGTGGAGTTGAGGTGGTGGTGACCGTGGTCAGCAGGGAGGGGAGGCGAGGAGAGGAGAGGAAGAGTTACGTAAGGAGTGGGTGGGGAGAAATGGTGAGGGAGGTTGCGCAGACAATGAGATGGACCAGCGAGGGGGAAGGTTGGTTCGTGGTGGTGTGTTTTTGTTTTTTGAAAATGAACGAAAGAAACTCACGTATTCTCATATTGGGCCTCGAAATTCCTGATTATCACCCGATGAAGTCGGTTGGACTCATCTCATATGCTAGGTTTGGGCCTTAGTTTGCATTTCAAAAATTTTAAGCTCAAACACGATTAAATCATGTTAAAAACATCATGAAATGCAAACATGCGTGGTCTTTGGGCTATCGACCTTTGATTTGCACAAATTCGATGTCGTTGGTTTTCGATTTTCCCAAAGAAGTTAAAAATGACTTCCTATTCGGTAAAGATGTTGATTCAAAATACGAGGGTTTTCTTAGAAAATTCCTGCAACATGGGTTGTGGTGCTCTGATTAGCACGGAACAAAAAACATTGGGTCTCTTAAGCAGAGAAAAATATGTTTCAAGAGTAGAAATTCAGGTTTAAGGTCTCACATTCCCACATTGCCTTTTTTGTTGGGGGATTGTTGACAATGAAAATCTTCTTACTTTAGGAAAATATTACGTCGTAGTATAGCAATGAAAATCGAATCGACATTTAAATTTATAAGTGCTTAAAAAATCATGAGTTTTGAAGACATTCGCATAATTGAAATAATAAATAATGTGAGAACAATAATCAATCACAAAATATGCAATGAATAATTAACCCACTAAAATGATATTCAATTAGCATCCAAATTGTATCTCAATAATCAATGACAAAAATATAATAGAGTCTGAAAAGTGGTGGTTGAAACCATCAATTAAGCTCCACAATTAGGTACAAATCCTAAGTCAATTTCTCAACAGTAGCCAATATCAGAATCAATTCAGACGTCCAACTAAGGCCTCAGACGCCTTAACTGTCGAGCTCAGGTCAACCTCTCAAATTTTGCCTAAGTGTAGGCGTAAATCCCAAGGTATACAGTGCAAAACCCCCTTCCTCAGAATTTCCCTTTCCTTTCTCTCTACTCAGAACCGGGTATTCAAGTAAACAGATCTCGATCCAGGCCCATGAGCATGCGGTGGCAGGCGAGGAGTGAGAGGTTAGGTGAGAGGGGCCTCATCCCTAGTGTACGAGGCAGTGAGCCCACGTAGCAAATGCGTTATTAATGCATTTCCAAATTAAAATGCCACGATGTGGCACTAAAGCAGCACCTTTTCCCTGCTTGCCTCAATCATGCACAACTGCTTTGAGCTTCGGTTAATTGAAGCTGATGCTGCTGCTGTTTTGCTTAATCGAGGGCCTAGAACCCTTTTTGATGTGAGACTGCATTGCCTGGAGGTTGTAACGAGGCTGAATGATGGTTAAAGGACCATGGTCAGTGACGAAGAAGACGACCGGTGATAGTAGATCACCTACAAAGAAAACACGGCCTTAAGGTCCAATGAAATACACAGGAGTTGTCGTGTTATGGTGAAGATGATGGCGGTGTTACTTTGGTCATTTGTGACCTAGGGTGGCCGAATGGTGGAGGGGTGATTGGTGATTTGATGGGTTGTCCGGTTGAAGTTTTCAGAGATCAAAGCTCTCAATAAACTGAGAGCGTTTGATCTTTGAGCTATGGGGATGGTTGTGGTAGTGGTGGTGGAGCGTTTGTTGGTCGGTGGCCTGCGAGCGACCTCACCGGAGGTGTGGTCAGAGGCGGAGAAGACGAGGTGAGAGAGAGTGATATAGTGATCGAATTGGGGTCCTAAAGGTCTAAACCTAAGCTAAAGAAGGAGGGGGAGAGGAAGATCTAGGCTATTGGTTGAAAAAAGGAAGAGAACCGTGGCGGCTTGCCTCGCCAGACGTGGGGAAGTCGAACCCTTCGGTGGAGAAGGACAACGACGACAACGGGGGAGAGAGCTTCTACTTTGCCACGCGAGAAGCGGAAAAGAGGGAGGAAGACTTTAGGTCGTCCAAGTTGATTGTTGGACAGTCAGAGGACGTAGGTTGAGGAGGTTGCCGGAGCTCAAGGTGGAGGTGGCTGGAGAAGAGAAGAAAAGGTGGAAATTGGCCTAAAACTTGGCTAGGAAACACCTTGCGAGTTAGGAGAGCTTAAATAGAGCTTAAATGCGCTCTCAAATTGGAAGAATTAGCAAATTGAAGTTGTGATACTGGCAACTCCAAATTCCAAATTTCTTGAGCTCGCTGAAACTCTGTGCTTCAATTTAGGATCTGAGAACTATCTTAAACGGAAGATAATCACTTGTTAATCAATCCCTCCAAATTTAGAGGGATTTGATTGAAGATTGAAGAACTTCTCCTTTGAAGTCGACAAGTGCTGGGTCTATCGATGGTGTGAACTTCCTATTCTGGAAGGAGAAGATGGTCAAGGGACCTATGTGTAAGGTCAACTCAAAAGTTAGGGGGTAATGTGTAAAGAAACCTGATACTTGGGGTTCTTATGTGATAAGTAGAGAACTTAAGGGTAAAAATGCAAATTAGGTCAAGATGGACTCTGATTGGACCCAAATTTTGGTGTTAACCTAATTTAGACACAAGAAATCTGACAGTAAACTTGGATTTTGGTTTTGACCACGTTTGACTAGGTAAATTGAATAGAAACCCAAATTAGGGCAAATTCTCGTCTGAATCTCTATTCTAGGTAAAATTGGGTTCAGAAGGTCAAAGTAAAGGTACCAAACTTATTAAAATATTTTTTTTATAAATTTTAGGAGGCTTAGACTAAATTTATCTCAACCATAACCTTTTCAATTTAAGTGCGATTGATAATTAGGGTTTTTAATACTGTTTTCACCATCGAAATACGTGAAACTCTTATTCAGTCAGTGTGAGGCCACTTCTTGGTGTTTAAAGTCCATTTGACCTATAATTAACCCTTGAGTAATCCCATTATTAATTTGCATTTGTGATGTACTGGTAAAATAGCAGAATTAACCCTATTTTCATGTGTTCTTCTAATTTTTGCCCATTGTAGATCACAAAAAAGTGGTGGTCTTGTCCCTTTAGGCTATTGGGGAGATCGATTAGCTGATACCTATTTTTTCAACTATTTAGGGTGTAAGTCCCAAACGGGGGCTTCCCCTTCTTATCCTTAAGGGGCATCAAACCAAAGTGAAGGTAGAAAATTCCCATGCGAGGGCGAATGTCAAATTGAAAGCTTATCACTAGAAAGTTGTTCAAAATCGGCCAACAATTTAAACTAAGTTGGGATGATGCCATCTAATAATATGATAAGAATGATACAATAAAAGGGTTGAGAGTAACCCCAAGTCCATGCTCTATGATATATCTACAAATAATGAAGGAATCTCCTATGCTAGGAGAACAAAGGTGGAGGTCCTTACTATCCACCTCAAACTATACATTACCAACGTCATGATTTTATAGAAAGGACCTAAGTGTTGATGTATTGCGAAAATTTGAGCTAAAGGCATACAAACTTAATGTATCTACAGATGGGAGGGAGGAAGAAGTAGGCTCACCATTTTTAGCAATTCTCAACATTTTTCGAAAAGCCTTCACAGTGAATATAGATGGCAGATTGAATAAAGATGGTGAGATGGTGATCCTGACAACTCTAACTCTTCTTAGAATCACTGTGGGCGTAAAGGCACAGGAAAATCACACCCCCCCCTAATACATCGAATCAGTCCCATCATGTGGACATTTAATGCACATGATCAATGGTTTGATCCCCTATAAGCAAAACCTCAATGTGTGGAAAATCCCACTTTCTTGAGACTGCAACATTTAATGCGACAATCACGACCATAACTTCATGTGCATTGTTATAACAAATGACAAAGTCATTTAGCAGTGACTGGCCATCACTTGCCCCAAATATATAGTCTTCATCGCTGCCTATACTAATGGTACAATTAGATACTTTGGTAGGCAGATTTTAATTGACAAGATACTAGGTGACGATATGCCTATTAGTACCGTTACAAACTAAGGCACCAATATGCCTAAATTAGACAATCTAGAAAGATGCCTATTCCTATGCTTGCTTTCTTCCCAAGCAAAAGTAACCACCCGATTGAGTGGAACATAGAGGCCTCTTGTTGGGGACAACATAAACAAAATATCCCCATCTAAGTCCAGCAAAAGTGGTCTCCCAAAGGCCTAAGAAGAACCCCATAGAGGCCCCTCAAATATAGTAACTTGAGGCAAAAAGGTCCAATATTATAAGATTCATTTGAACTAAAAGAAAAATTAGGTGAATACTTGCTCAATTAAACGAATACATATTGGTAATATGGTTAAAGGGACACACGGTTAGCTAGATGGCTCAGATGAGTGGACTATACACATTCAGCATATCTAGCTAAAGATGTAGCTAGATAGACAGGCTTCCTAATCGAATGCAAGGCCTAGGGGATAGATGGATAAACCAATCTGGCAAATGCTAACTGAATGACGGTTCCTACATCCATTATTCCATCATCACGACCTTTGAAAATAGGTGCAATGTGCTCTAAAATGTGTACAATTTGCCATTAATTTGACCGACCAATACGATTAGATCCTGTAGATCACACTCGGTAGTAAATGCCCACATTGTGAGACATTGCTATCTCTGTAAGTCATTGCCTTTGTATGGAGGCACGTCTGCACAAGGCAAGAGAGAGAAAAGAGTTTTTGTATTCTCTTATTTGAAACACTTGGTTCAAATTCAACAATTCATATACCTTCCCCAAACATACACCCATTATAGGTGGAACTAGGTCACGAAATGCTTTTCTTTTGTATGATTGCTATGTTCCTTTCAATTTGATCAGATCATTTTCCAGTCTGCGAATCTTATAAGGCTTTCAATAAGTGTTTGCAATTGGATTTGGAGCACATCAAAATTATTCTTGAGTTGTTAGTTAAAACTAACTTGGTTAGACCTTCTTCCTTGCATATACCAGGAATACAACCAAACACAAAGCAAAATTGATCTTTCTTTTTCTTGTTAGGAAGCAAGTGGTCAAAACAATTGCACACCCTTAAAGAGACATACAAGTGCCCTAATTAGACCAACACCTTGCTTGATTAATATTGTCAAGTAATCTCACAAAATGGTAACTTAAGGATGGAATTTTGGGATGCAAGTAGGGCGAACCCTTCCTTTGAAGTGATGCTTTCGCAGTGCCCCTTAATTACCCGTCATTCCTTTAAATGGTGCCCCCCTCTTTGAATTACTAAGAAACTAGATCAAAGTATGATATTACCAATCAAAGTAAAATAGGTGGGGTTGCACTAATAAAGAGATTAGTGCCTAAACCCTTAAGGTTTTGAGCCTTAGTTTGGTGCCCAATTTGTGTTTAATCACAAGATATATAGAATTTATGCACAAGATAAAAATTTTCTTTAGGAACACCATGAATTGATTTTAAGGGTGGACCTTTAATTAACCAGTTACATGCAATTGATGTCCACTTATTTAACTAATGCAAACAATTTGATGGTCTTGAAATTGAGTCCAAATCAAATTGTAATGCGTACCTTCATCCAGCTGTCCAACATGCAATACGTTGGCAACAATTAAATTCTAATGGCAGCGATCCTAAAATGGGTGCTCCTAAATGTGCCATTCGTAACAAGACTTTTTGTGTGGTGTTTTTTACTTTTCAAATAAGATTAACAAATAATTAATGCAGCTAATCTAATTCATGAAATAAAAATCTAGCTAGGGAGATAGGGATGGAGAGAAGAAAAGAGGGTTTAGGTCCAAAAATATTACATGCCAAATAACGTCACACTAATTCTAAACATTAAATCTATGGAATAAAATTGCTTTCCTAAATACTCACAACCTATAGTTTAGAATGTAGAAAAGATATGGTGATGACGACGTTGAGTCTCCTCGTCACCACCCCACCATGCCAAGCTCCTCCATGTCACTCGAACTCCTCTGGGACTATGTACCTAAGACAAAGAAACAAACGCGTCAAAAATCAAGGACGAAAATGGATATCATGCAAATAAAAATTTGTCTCCTTAGCAACGATGTCAAAAATTGATAACATGATTTCATGATGGAAATAAATGATATTGTTGCATGCAAAATCATGATCAAATTTAAAATCTTATGTCACTAACTAATGAAAAGAAAATATAGCGGGAATAGGGTCGATCCAACAGGGAGGTAACTTAACCATATTCATGTTATTTAAAATAAAAGTAAACATGCTAACTTGCCAACCATAGAGCTGACAAGCTTTTCAGGAGTTTAAATGCATCTTATTGTAGTAAAGTCTCCGAAATAGCTCTTCAACAAATATAATTTATAATTCAAATATTTAGAAATGAGGTTCGAGGTCGAACACAGCGAGAAAATATGGAATTCATACGTTAATTTCGATTAAAATATAAATGAGCACAGGAAATAAGATAAGAATAATGATATTTAATAAATGCTAATCTGTCACATTAGATATTCAATGAATAACATAAGTATTTCAAGACTTAAAGTGATCAAAAAGATATTTAAGATAAAATAATGGTGATTTGAATCACCAATTATTAGTCTAAGCACATATATATCAAATATTCAATAAACATGAAATAAATCAATAGTGATTAGACATTTGATTTATCAAGTCAGACAACTTAAATGTCACTTGCTACAGTGCTTCTCCTTTCTGATCTTCTTCTGCCTTTGCTTCTTTTCTCCTTTCCTTCGGCCCTTCAAAGTCCTTCCTTCTTCCTTCTCTCTTCATAGCCTTCTCTTCTTTCTTCAAAGAGCACAAGGGTCCTCTCTCATGGATAAGTGTTGGCCAATGCACAGAGGAGCAAAACCCTCCCCTACATTTCTTTCTCTTTCTCTATCTTTCCTCCTATTCTCTTTCAGATATCTGGCAGTCAAACGGGTAACCGAGGATCCGGATGACCAGGGCTACCGGCAATGGATGGTAGCCGAGGTGTGCAAGTATAATGAGGAGGGACCCAACCCCTTAAGTGTCTTGGGTGAACAAATGAAAGCACAAAAATAATATATGCGTTGCTTCTTCATCAGCTTACGATGTGGGACTAATCCCACATCCTTCTTCTACGTGTAATCAGCAGCTGAAGGTTCGCCTGATTGGTGCTAGTGTGGTGTAGCTTTGCCCAATTGATGGTCAGGAAGTGATTGTGAGATTGTTCCGTGTCGATTGAGGGTGAGGGCGAGACTAGAGGTGGCTAGATGTTGTCTGCCCGAGAGGAAGAGGATGATCGGAGACGGTGAAGTACCTGTGACAAAAAATACGACCCTAGAGCAGAATTAAGCACATGAGAAGGTCTGGTGCTACTCACCAGACAAAAGCCCTAGAGAAATTGGGTGTGCGGGTGGTCAGATGCGTGTAGCAAGGAAGCTTTGGTGAGCTTCGGTCATCGGTGATGGAGGGAGGTGATGGAGGTGGTTAGTGGAGAAATTGAGGTGGGAAGCTCCATGATGTTGAGGTGATGCTTTTAACATAGGGTATGGGGTGTACGATGGGTGGAGGCAGGCCGACGGTGAGGGTGGTCGGAGGTGTGGTAGCCAGTGTTGGAGAAGGAACAATAGGGAGAATTAGGACCTAAAATTTATTCTAAACCTAATTGGAGGGTAGAGGAAGAGAATCCTTAAACTAATTGGACGAACAAAAGTCTGAGGAGGCTTGCTGAATTTATGTCAGAGCCAAAGATGAAGGAGATGAAGATGGAGCCGACGAAGGGGTAATTAGGCCGCCTTCTTTGTTCGAAAGCACGGCGATGAAGTGTAGGGAGGAAGCCCTCTCCCTATTGTACATGGGAGCGGTCGACAAGGAGAGTTGAAGAAGCTCCAGGCCTTTGTTAATGGAGACCATGGACGAAGTAGAGGAGGAGGTTAGCACGCCAAAACTAGACAAGGATGAATTGAATGAGCGTGGCCGCTTTTATAGGTGAGGTTCCCTTCATCTGGAATGCCCTGAAAGGAAGGTGGTTGAACTTGTTTTCAGAGCTATTTTTCCTTAAGTTCATCGACACAATTCTAGCCATGATTGACCTTAAAGAAGATCTTGATAGATGTGGAACGATCTGAGGGTTAATCTTGCCAAGTTTGGCGATTTTTGATTGAGATTTCATCAATCAATTTGTCAGATTAAATGAGGTAGTTTGGGTTTTGAAGGTCTGTGAGTTTCTTTTTTTGCTTCGCAAAGAAGATGATGGCGGTTGGACCTTTTTACAAAAGGGCCTAAAAGATAGGGTCTCTTTGAAAGGAAAGGATGAAAGCTGAGCGGTTAGATGTAGAAAGATAGAAGTCTGGGGACTAAAATGCAAATTAAGTCAAGACTAACTCTGATTAGGCTCAAATTTTAGTTCAAACCTAGTTTAGTCCCAAGGAATCTATGGTGAAGTTAGATTTTGGTTTTGACCAAGTTTGACTGGGTAATTTGTGTAGAAACTCAAATTAGGGCAATTGTCCAATTGAGATTCTATTTTATGTCAAAATGTGTTCCAATGGTCAAAGCAAGTATACCAAGCCTTAGGGAATATTTTTTTATGATTTTTAGAAGGTTTAGGTAAATTTTATCCTAACCGAAACCTCAGTTAATTAAGCGGGTCTATTTTTAGGGTTTTAAATGTCCATTAATTCTCAAAGCACGTGAAAACCCATTTCTGTTCTACATGTACCCACTTATTAGACATTTATGACTATTGGACCTTTAATTAACCTCTTGAAAATCCCGTGATTGTTCTGCAATTAGGATATTATGTTAAAATTGCAGTTTTACCCCTATTTTACTGTTAATCTCTCAGAAAGGATGTGCAGTGAATTATGGCTCTTTGGCGATTATGTACGAGCATTTATCAATGGATTATGACTAATCAAAGGTAGATATGGCTGATGATGATGTTATCATCAGACCTCCATGCTTAACTTTTGCTAGTCCCTTAGTAAAATCTTATGCAATGAACTTGAATTCTTGACCATGGCTTGATGTTCAGAGTCCTGAATCTTTCTTCTTTTTAGAAATTAGGTCAGAGTGCTAATAATAGGCCTAGAGGTACTTAGGTACCAACCAAGATCTGAACTTGACCATTTTTAGTCTCAGTCTGCCGCGAAGGTTTCTAAGGCCCACAGAAACTATGCTAAGGTTCGTTGAACCCAATGGTTAAAGCACCTGTGCTTGTAACATGGTTAGTCCAGGTTCAATTTGTGGTCATTTTTGTAAGAGAGAGTGATAGAAGAGTTTTTGAATTTTTGGAGAGTTTTTTCTCTCTTTTTCTTTTCTTTATTTTTAGCTTCGGATTGGCTCAAAAATAGGGTATGTATCAGATTCCTTAGTCCCACCATCAATCCTTGCAGGGTCCTTAACAATCGATGCTTCGGGATAGCACTGCCCATGGTAACCCCCAGAACCCTCGCTTTCGACACTTCAAAATAGTGTCGCCCATGACATTTTGTAGCTAAATTCAGGTCCTAGCAATCAATATTTCAGGATAATCCCACCTATGGCACTTGAACGAGCATAAGGTGCTTACATGCCCACAGTAGGATATTTAGATATCCTAGGAAACAAGCACTGAGGAGATGGTATGTTATTGCGCTTCTTCGAAGGGAATTTCCCACCTCTCCACATCGAGAACTCATCCAAATCAACTTGTGTTGATAAGTCGCTCCTAAACTAGGTAGCTTTTTCAGAATAGAACAAGTGCTTTTGTATGATTTTGGTTATTAAGCGTACTGAACCAAACTTATGTGTGGATCAGGATGCTTAGGTTACCAGGTCCCGCAAATCAGAGGTTAGTTAGCGAGGCTGAATAATCCCTAACCCTTAGACCTAATACATAAGCTTCGCATTTTCCTCAATCCCTTGAGGATTATCTAGATCTTAATGGATACATGAATTTTTAAGCCTAAAACAAGTCTAAGAGGCCTAAGATCAGTAGTTATACTAATCTCTTTGTCTCTCTGTTATTCTAGGACTTAATTTTTTTCTTTTGATTTAGTCTAGAATTTAAGTAGATTCCATAATCAATTACTAATGGCTCTCACTTTTTTGTTTCAATTTGTAGCTTATTTTTGACATTTTGAATCACCTCCTCTTTTCCTCATGATGATATGCAATTATCACTCAAAATTCTCCTCTCCTTTTCATTTTTTGTTCTTTCCAATTTTTATTTTTTTGATTTTTTGAATAAGTAATTTTGTTGTGAGAACCCCTCAGAAACTTGAGTTTTTGTGTGTTTACACTTTAACACCCCCCATGCCTAAGTTTTACAATGTCCTCATTGTAAATCAGAGGGTATGGAATCAGCTTGGTTCATGGGTTAGAATAGGATCACAAGGGTGGGTGAATGGGTTGGGATAACTGTTGTGGACGATTTCGAGCTCTGGTATTTGTACCAGAGGTGAAGTCGGTTGTTTTAAAACTGAACTCAGAAGTGCGGTAGACGTGTAGCTCAAAAGGATGATCAGAAGGGTCTCAAGTTTTTGGAATGACGGGTTACCTCTTATTAAGTGCTAAATTCAATGCCTTCAGCGGAGTAGAAAATGATCAAGGAGTGGTCAAATCAGATGAGTTTTGTAAAACAAGCACATTGATCAGTAGCCTGATTGGTCCAACCGGTGCTTGTTCAAATCAATAGGCTAATGATGTAGTCCAAACCCAATCAATCTAGTGGGTTGATGGATGTGAATCAATAGATGCGGTTCCCACCAGATACTTTGAAGCTCAAATGGATGTGGAAATGAAAATCGTAGGTTTGGCTAAATCGGACCAGCCTAGTTTGAGCAGAGATCCTTAAAAGAAAATAGATCTGTGGAGGATGTGAGATCCCTGCGAGAGTGATCAGAGAAGGCTAGGACATGATTTGCATTCTGATCGATATTCGAATCCCGATTAAAAGATGAAGAATCATGTGTGACTAGATCATCGAGAGGAGAATCAGAGTAGAAATTGATTTCGGTGGTCGGTCAGGGTTGGGATCGGATTCAAGAAGGTTTTGTATGTGGATTCGATGAGGTGGCATCCTTGAGAACTATGTGTGTTGAGGGCTCCTCTAGAATAGAGAGTCCTCGTAATGGCCATCAAAATCAAAGGTAAATGCCTAAAGAGTGCTTATATGATCTTGAAAATCTGAGTTAAGAAATGATTCGAACTCATGATTGCAGACACTCTCGGCACTTGTTTCTAATTCTTGTAGATCAAAAAGGAATGATTCCATCTCAATGGAACCTGATTTTGAATCAGTGATCTCGAGATCAGGGACCTCAGAGTTAGAGTCGAAGAATGGGTCATGGATGTTGAGGTCGTAGATTGGTTCATAATTGTCAGGAAACAAAGGTTCTTCGAAATCAGAGTAGGATTTGAAATCATCGGAGAATTTGCAAGAATAAGTTTCTGAATTTGATTCTGGATCGGGAGTTCCACTACAGAGAGAATCAAGATGTGTAGAATCAGCAACTTGACTTGGATCTAACATAATTTCAGATTCCGAGCTCAAAAAGGTGTCTTTATTAGGCATGGGCTCAGATTCTTGCTCTTAGGGTTGACCCAATCAATTCCCAACTCTTCCAACTTCTCTATTTCTGTATTATAAATCGGTGTACCTTTTGAAAAATCAATTACTGTCTATGAGGAGGTTGGAGATGTGTATTCATCAAATATAGGCCTTGAATCATAATTCTAATTCAAAATCTGACTCTCATCATTTTGGGCCTCATAATCATCCCAAATAGGCTCAAATCTATATTCTAGCTTAAGGGTAAGAATTGCATCACTGGAATCTAGGCTAGGCTCTACAGGGATATCAGAATCATTCTCGAGAATCACCTTAATAGGATCAGGCTCGAGATTCACAATTTTGAGAAGTTCTGTTTTAAGCTCATTATCATAGGTGTCGGGGAAATCTAAGCTCGATGGACCAGCTTCTTGGTTTCATAGGGCTGGTTAGAAATCGGGAACACCTGCAATTGGATCCTCCCAACTCTTATCAAAATCAGGAATGCCAATTGCTATGAAATTTGAATCTGAATTCATTTGGGTTGGGGATCCATAATAATTTTGATCAATCTCGGGATTTGGGAAATTATGTTGGTCACTAGAATCACTCCAAGATGTTTTATTAGCTTCTAATGGGTATTTTTGATCAATGGATCTATATAGCCTATTCAGCAATTCTCCCTGTTTTTCCAAAAAATTATGGAGTTCTTCCGGAAATGAAGGATTTGACTAACATTGCAGATAATCATTGTTGTGTAATTTAACCAATTACATGTGTTCTGCTAAGAGATCATCCTGGGTTGAATTGTGGTTTAGTCATATCCATATCATCTCTATACGATTCAAAATTTGGTCCATTATTTTCTTGAATTTATCCTGAATGTCCCTATTAAAATATTCCTCGTGGTGCCTATAAGCATTATCAATCATTTTTTCTTTGATGGTCATTTTGGATATAGGTTTCTTAATCACTTTTCCTAACATGTTAGGTTACATTTTCAAATCAGGTGGTGGAATCAAGATGTAGAATCAAACACAGGGTTAGATTGGAATTGATTAGATTTGAAAGAAATTCCCAAGAAGATCTAATGAGACCTCTTAGGTTAAAAACCTATGGACCTTCCTATGTATGCGCTCTATAGAAGGGATGAGGGACTGGATGTTATTTGGACTCAATCAAGGCACCCAAATATTTTTGGGTGACTAAGGTTGTTTCGAGATGGATGATACCTCTGAATCAGAAATCTGTATACCCGAGAAATACCTGGGCAGCCAAGAAGGGAGAGCCTCGTAAAGACCCCTACACAGTAGAGCGTCCCCATGAGTTACATGATTTCTCCCACCCGACCTTCCTTGTAACTGCGATTCCATGTAGACTGGAATGTATGGACTTAAGACTTAAGTATACTAATTTTAGCCTAATTTGTGCCTTGAATTTCACTTGATTAGAAATTGATTTGACTTGTGCCTTAATTTGGAGGTTGATTGGCCCACAAAGTAGTCCAACTTTACCTGACCTACCCTAAAAGATGGAGAATGAAATCTAGGTCAAGACCCAAAAATCACCCTGAATTAACTCTCAGGTTATTAGGTCCAAGATTTTTAGGATTCAAGTGAAATTAAAGCCTGATTTTTAGGGTTCTTGATTAGATCTTTTCAAACAGGGGCTTGGGTAGCACACAAATGCGGGAGGGTATGTTTCCTTTTACACAAGAAAATGTGTACTGGCACTTCAATCCCTAATGTTGAAACCCTAATTAGCTCTATTTCAAGTCCAATTTAATCTAAAAATGTTCTCTTTAGACTTCAAATAAGAAGTGCGTAATCCAAGAAGATTAGAAATTAAGCATAATTCATAGTAGGTATAGGAAATCAAGGTCAAAATTTCTAAATAGAGTAGCATCAAGCTTCAATCAGATACTAATTTTTTCACAAATCTGGAAAACTTGCCTCTTTAATGATTACTATCAAAATAGGGTAGGTGGTTCCTAATTAATTTCTTTCCTTTTCTCTCTTCCAAGGATTAGGAAATTAGGAAAGAAGAGAGATTACCTGTCCTGAGAGTGGTTGATTTGTGTGGAAGATTACCTCATGATGTACCTCGCAAAATCATAAGAAATCAAATAGGGCAAGTTAGTGATTAGATATAATCAGATAAAACAAAGAATAACAGTGAATTGCATGTTGCTCCCCGGCAAAGGTGCCAAAATGTTGACACTCTTTTCAGGAGTTTAAATGTGTCTCATTGTAGTAAAGTCTCCTAAATAGCTCTTCAACAAATATAATTTATAACTCGAATATCTAGAAATGAAGTCCGAGGTCGAACAAAGGAGCAAATATGGAATTCACGCGCTAACCTTGATTAAAATATAAATGAGCATAGGAAATAAGTCAAGAATAATGATATTCAATAAATGCTAATCTGTCACATTAGATATTCAATGAATAACATAAGTATTTTAAGACTTAAAGAGACTAAAAAGATATTTAAGATAAAATAATGGTGATTTGTATCGCCAATTATTAGTCCAAGCACATATATATCAAATATTGAATGAATATGAAATACATGAGTAGTGATCAAGTCAGACAACTTAAATGTCACCTGCTACAGTGCTTCTTTCTGATCTTCTGTCTTTGCTTCTTTTCTCCATCCTTCATTCCTTCGGCCCTTCAAAGCCCTTCTTCCTTCTCTCTTCACAGTCTTCTCTTCTTTGTTCAGAGAGAGTAAGGGTCCTCTCTCACAGCTAAGTGTTGGGCAACGCACAAAGGAGCAAAACCCTTCCCTAGCCCACTCTCAGTTTCCCTGTCTTTCCTCCTCTTCTCTTTCAGATATCTAGGCAGTCAAATGGGTAACCGGGGATCCAGATGACCAGGGCTACTGGCAGTGGATAGTAGCGGAGGTGTGCAGGTATAGTGAGGAGGGACTCGACCCCTCAAGTGTCTTGGGAGAACAAATGAAAGCACAAAAATAATATATGCGCTGCTTCCTCTTCATCAGCTTATGATGTGGGACTAATCCCACATCCATCTTCTGTGGGCAATCAACAGCTAAAGGTTTGTCTGATTGGTGCTCGTGTGATGTAGCCCTACCTAATTGGTGGTTGGGAACTGATCGTGAGATTGTTCTGAGTTGATTGAGGGCGAGGGTGAGACTAGAGGTGGCCGGATGTTGTCTGCCGGAGACGAAGAGGATGACCAGAGATGGCGAAGTACCTGTGACAAAATATGGCCCTAGAGCTGGAATTAAGCACACGAGAAGGTCCGACGCTACTCACCAGACAAAAGCCTTAGAGAAATTGGGTGTGTGGGTGGTCGGATGTGTGTGGCAGAGAAGTTCCGGTGAGCTTCGGTCGTTGGTGATGGAGGGAGGAGGTGGGAAGCTCTGTGAGGTTGATGCGATGCCTTTGGCATAGGGTATGGGGTGTGTGATGGGCGGAGGCATGCCGGCTGTGAGGGTGGTCAGAGGTGTGGTAGCCCACGTCGGAGAAGTAATAATGGGAAGAATTGGGACCTAAAATTTAGTCTAAACCTAATTGGATGGTAGAGGAAGAGAAGCCCTAAACTAATTGGATGAATGGAGGTCTGAGGAGGCTTGCCAGAGGTATGCTAGAGCTGGAGACGAAGGAGATGGAGATGGAGCCGACAAAGGGGTAATTGGGTTGCCTTCTTTATTTGGAAGCACGACGATTAAGTGTAGGGAGGAAGCCCTCTCCATATTGTACGTGGGAGAGGCCAACGAGTAGAGTTGAAGAAGCTCCAGGCCTTCGTTAATGGCGGCCATGGACGTAATAGAGGAGGTTGGCAGTCCAAAACTATACAAGGATGAATTGAATGAGCACGGCTACTTTTATAGGTGAGGTTCCCATCATCTGGAATGCCCTAAAAGGAAGGTGGTTGAACTTGTTTTCAGAGCTCTCTTTCCTTGAGTTCGTCGACGCAATTTCGGCCATGATTGGCCTTAAGGAAGTTCTTGATAGATGCGGAATGATCTGAGGGTCAATCTTGCAAGGTTTGGCGATTTTTGATTGAGATTTCATCAATCAATTCGTTAAATTAAATGAGGCAATTTGGGTTTTGAAGGTTTGGGAATTTCCTTCTTTGCTTCGCGAAGAAGACAATGGTGGTTGGACCTTTTTGCAAAAGGGGCTAAAAGCTAGGGGCCTCTTTGAAAGGAAAGGATGAAAGCTGAGGGGTTAGATGTAGAAAGATAGAAGTTTGGGGATCAAAATATAAACTAGGTTAAGATGGACTCTGATTGAGCTCAAATATTGGTACAAACTTAATTTGGATCCAAGGAATCTAACGGTGAAGTCGTATTTTGGTTTTGACCAAGTTTGCCTGGGTAATTTGTGCAGAAACTTAAATTAGGGCAATGTCCAACTAAGACTCAGTTTTAGGTCAAAATGTGTTCCATTGGTTAAAGCATGTATACCAAACCTTAGGAAATATATTTCTATGATTTTTAGAAGATTTAGGTAAATTTTATCATGATCATAGCCTTTGTTAATTAAGCAGGTTTGTTTTTAGGGTTTCAGATGTTCATTAATTCTCAAAATGTATGAAAGTCCATTTTTGTTCTGCATGAACCCACTTATTAGATATTTATGACTGTTTGACCTTTAATTAACCCTTGGAAAATCCTGTGTTTGTTCTGCAATTTGGATATTCTGTTAAAACTGTAGTTTTAGCCCTATTTTACTATTAGACTCTCAAAAAGGATGTGCTGTGAATTACGACTCTTTAGTGGTTATGTAGGAGCATTTATCAATGGATTATGACTAATTAAAGCTAGATATGGCTGATGATGACATTACCATCACATAGAATTCCATAATTTTTTTGTCGTGCAAACTAATTATAATAGAAAACTTGAGATGTCTATGCTAAGTAACTAAAGATTTGACAAAACACATTTGTAAATGAATTAAAAACATGCACATCAATTTCAATTACATGAAAATTAAAGAAACATTATATAAGATTTACAATAGTTTCAAGATCCAATTAAAAATCAAATAAAATATGTGAAATACATATCTAAATGGAGAACAGAGGCTTATGATGGAGCTTGAAGTGGACTATTCTTCTTGTTCTTCATGCGAGATGTGCAAGGTCAACATGGAGGAGAGGAGAGCTCCCACGTTGTAGCCTTGGCATAAAGGACACACGAAGGAGCAGAGATCTGTGGTTGATGTCATTTGCTGATGTGGACAGTGGAAGGAGGAGAAGAATAGGACGATGATGGAGAGGTGGTTTGGGTGGTCGTGATGGTGGCTTGTCGTGTAGAGGATGAAAAGATAAAGAGAAAGGTAGGGGAGAAGTAGGGGATGAAGTGGCTACATGTCGTGGCCAAAATTGAAGTTCCAGCCGCGATCGGACAACTTAAATTGATGAGGAGGTAAAGGAAGTTATAAGGAGTAGATTGGTGGTCGAAACACAGATAGACAGGTGATGAAGGTTAGGTGTATTCATAGGTGGAGGTGGTTGTGGATGTTGGGTTCAATGCTGGTGGAGGTGGCTATGGCTGAAGATGGAGAAAGGAGGTGAAGAGAAGGACAAGAGGAAGAAGGGTCGCAGCAATGGGGGAGTAAGAAAAGAGATCGAGAAAGGAGGAGAAAGAGGTTGACGACATCGATGTGGGAGCTGCAACCGGTAGTGGTTTGTTGTGGCCGGTGGACGTGGTGGTGGTGGTTAGCAGTGAAAGAGGAGAGGGGAGGAAGCTAGAGAAAGTTGAAGAAGGGAAATAGAGGAGGAGAGGAAGGAGAAGAATGGGAGAGGGGGCAACAAGGAGAAAAAGAGAAAGGGCCGATGGTGGTGGCAAGAAAAAGGAGGAGAAGGAGAAGGAGAAGGGGAGAGGAGCAGGTAGGGGGAGGCAGATGGGAGGGGAGGTTTGCCTTGAGAAAGAAAGATCGAGAAAGGCAGGGGGTATTTTTCATTGAGAGGGGTGTTGTCCATTCTCTTTTTGTGTGTGTGCATGTGTGTTATATGGAAGGGAGGAGGGTGTTGTGAGTTGAGTGAGGTTGTGTTACGATGGTCGGTTTAAGTTCAGATCCATAATTTGTGGATCTAATTAAATGGGTTATCAATAGGGTTATTAAGGCAAGGTATGGTAGGCCTTAGGACCACCATAGGAGTAGGCTAGTGAGAGAACAACCTAAGGGTAGATGGAGGTTTAGAATAAGGGTGAAACCCAACTTAGATTAGGTGGGCATGAGTGATCGTAATTAAAATGATTAAGTCCAATTGAGTCCAATTATAAGTCCAATTGATTAACTAATTAGCCCCATTAAAATCCAAAGGATCAATTGAAGATGGAAATGGAAAATTGGATTATTAGAATGGAACAGAGGGTGACTATGCCTAGGATTATGGGAATTGGGATTAGGATAGGGATATGGATAGGGATAAGGTTCATGGATGGGAACTAGGTTCTTCACCTCCTATCCTCTTTTTCCTCTCTGCATTTTAGTTCCTCGTCTTTCTTTCTTATTTTCTGCAAGGATTTTCTTTGGTTTTCTTTGCATCATTTTGGTTCTTGTTACATTTGCCTTCTGGATTTTGGCCCTCCATTTATTACCTATAGACCTGCATTCACAAGATAAAGGCATTATACCAACATTGGTTCCATGAAAACATTATTATATGCAAAACTATATAAAGAGATGCAAATGGATGGAATTTCTAATAAGAATGCAATATGGGATGGGAATTTCTAATAAGATGCAATAAGGGATGGGAATTTCAAGGTCTAGGGGCTTCTTTCCCTTATCTAATGAAGATGGCTTGTGAGAAGAAGAGGGTTGTGAGCCATCTTGTGGTATAGCACTGGGGAAATCGTTACCCGCTTGCCTAGGTAGCGGGTCTTGTGTAGTCTTTCCGCTCCTTATGGTGACAGCTTTTGCATCGACGTGTTGGCCATGTAGGTGCAGAGGAGCGGGTTGGTCTGGATACATAGGGTTTGGCAATAAAGATGGATGACTGAGCCCATAACTAGGAGGTGCGAGAGGTGCTTGCATAATAGCGTGTGCCTGCCCCTGTGGTGCTTGGAATCTAGGTAGGGTGCCTTGATTCTACACATATCTCAGGTTTGGGATAGGTTGGGAGGGCAAAGCTCCCTATGATCTATGCTCCTGCATCATCTGGTTCTACGTGTTTTGTATGCTCTATATTTGGTCAACCATTGCCTTCGTTATTTGGAGGTTGTCATGAGTAGATTTCCGAATTGATGCCTGCAATTCCTCCTTCAGCGACTCCAAAGAGTCTGCCCGCTTTGGAGGGTAGTTGGTAGCTTGGTGCAGCAGTTGATAGATAGAGTGTGTCTGTTGCTGCTGAGATGGGAATGGTTGCTGCCTTTGATACATGTTCTGCGCATTCCCGTATTGTCTGGTCTAGTAGTGTGGAACTTGACTCGGTCTCTATGGATTACCAGACCAGGCGAAATTTGATGCTGGTGCCAACTAGGGTTATATGTTTCAGAATACGACTTGGTACACCCGTATCCCTGAATGACATTGACATCTTTGTAAGCCGAAGACGTCTCAGATGCGAATTCATCAAAAGAATACGCACTTGCATCATCATGTGGTGCGTAACCCTGATTGTACGGTGCCAGATCCATATTGTTCACAGGTTCCTGTTATGCAGGATCCCGCGAAGATGGAGAAAAAACATCCTGAGTAACTGGATATGTACGAGCAGAGGGGGCTTGGGATGCTTGAGAGGAGTAAGATGGAGCAGTGCTGCCAGAAGATCCAGATCTCACTCGCATTAATTCATTGAGCTTCTTATCGAGCAAATCCACCTTATCTAGCTTTTTGGTGATAATGTCCATGTTGGCTTGGGCAGACTCAGCTTGAGCTTTGTGGACATTAACTCGTTGCTGTCCAGGTCACTTGAACTAGTTCATTGAGGCGGCGTTCATCGAGTTCTTTGCTAAGGACTCGAATAGTTCAAATGCGTTGTTCTCATCCTTTGCGAGAAAATTCCCACCGCTAGATGCATCGGCAGGTACCGATGTGTGTCATCCAGCCCATGGTAAAATGCTTGCGTGAGGTGCCATTTGGGTACACCATGGTGTGGGCACTTCCTAAGAAGATCGTGGAATCTGTCCCAGGTGTCATGTAGCTTCTCTCCAAGGTCTTGAGCAAAGGTCGTGACGCCTTATGGCATTTGTTCGACCGATCAGGAAGAACTTTTAGAGGAATTCGTGACGTAATTCCTCCTCGGTTCCAATTGGCCTCCCGATGGTCTTGAACCAATAAGTAGCTTTATCCTTAAGAGGAAAAGGAAAAAGCTTCATGAGAACAATTCCAATATCTATATTCTTGGGTCAAACTGACTCTACAATCCGACTCAGGTCTTCGAGGTGCTGGAAGGAATCCTCATTCGAGTTTCCATGGAAATGAGTTTGAATTAAACTTATGATATTTGGCTTTAACTCGAATGCATCTCTGCCTATGGGAATCTAGACCTGTGGTGCTATGATTGTTGCCACCAGATCATAGAAGTCCCGTAGTTCTCCGCGTGGTGGATGCTGCATCTTGTTGAGTGTCGTGAGAATCTGGTCGATGCTCTGCTCATATTTCTGTTCCGTTTCCTTGACCCTAGCTTCCAGACGAGCCATTGGATTCTTATTCTTAGGGTCCTGATGAATTCGAGGACCGGGATTAGTCATCTCAGCTAATCGGGTGGAAGAAGGTTGAGAAGAGAGGTCGAACGAAAATCACCTTTGCCACCTTGGGTTTGGCTCCCAAGGTCTTGCAAGTTCAGGTCTTAATGACCTTCCTTGCTTACACCAACTCAAAGGGTTGGTGTAGTCAAGTAGAACAAGGCTAAGGCCTTGTTAATCAAAGTTGTCCTTTATATCAGATGACTTGATTTTTCGTTTAAGTTTGTGTTATTGAAAATTCGGCTAGAGACCAACTATAAGGAATTCCCGCCTCTCAGGCTAACCCGGCCAGTTTGGTTATGAGGGGACTACGAGGAAGGTTCTTCCTTCGGCTTTCACCTCCGATTCCGTTACCCCACAGCCACGGTCATTTGACATTGCCCCACAGGCTTATTCACCAAGTTTTGCAAGAGAGGCTGATCTACCCAGCAGTTTCACGCTGAATGCAGGTTATTTGATGCATTTTCGTGAATTCTTAACATGTTTCTTCAATGTCGTAGATGGTGGGCCGTTCACAAGGTGACTCACCTCACCGACTAACTTTTGGGCTCATCGAAGTCCAAGTTAGTCAATGTGGTCCTATTGGCTCATGCACTTCTAAGTTTTTTTTCAAATTGTAGACAATAATTCCAAAGTATACTCTAAGGTGAGTTGGAATCGAAACTATTTGAAACTTGCCAAGAAGATTTCTTTTGCAATAAGCTTTTCAGAGAATATTTTTTAAAAATTTTTTCTATTTCTAATAATTAGTTATGAATTTTTAGCTAACAAGGGGTTAAATCTAAGATTTAAACCCCGTATTGGTTTTTCTATCTGAAACTATATCAAATATGCTCCAAAAATTTTGTAAAAATATGATATTAAAAGCTAATTTGATTATCTTTTACACCCCACAAATTTTGAGTCAATCTGATTTGTATGTTAGTCAGAATTAATTTTTAAAGTTCACAACAGTTCTATTTTCAAGCAATCTAACCAATATGTACTCCACAAATTTTTAAAAATTCCACAAAAGGAACTTCTTTCTGTGAGAGGTGATGTTGGAAAGATAATTTGAAGATTTAGTTTCAGTCCAAATTTCAGGATTTTTGGAGCATTAGAAACACGGCTATTGAATTTTAAAGATGGCACTTACTTTCTGGCTGAATTTCTAATAGGAATGTGCACACCTGATTTTCACAGTGCCTGCTTTTCCTCTTTCGCTACTTCGTGTCATTGTTCCTACACAAAAAATATTGTATTAGAGATAAAATCAAAAGTCGCCTTGCCTCGGCAACGACACCAATTTATTCGCGACGTAGATCGCGTAAAATATGAACTTGTTGTAGTATAGCATGAAATACGTCTCGAGTAAATAATTAACGGAACTGATGAGTCCCGATCGATCACAGGGAGGCAGAAAGCACTTTTGATTTCATGCATTTATTTCAAATATAAAGGCTAAGTAAAAGGAACAATCAATCACAATATTTATATCACAAGGAGATATTGAAAATAAATTAGATACATGCATTTGAATAAAACATAAAATAAATAAACTGCTGTTTTAACCAAACATGGGCACCACAAGTGGTTCGTGGTGGCCTTTTGGAGTGGTTGGGAAGAGCAGCAACGATCCGTCGGGGTGTTCCAATGGATGCTTCAGATGGAGATGCAGAGACAGATGAAAAGAACATGGGAAGAAGAAGAAAGGTTGAAGAAAGAGGAAGAAGAGAATGAAGAGAATGCCTTCAAAGAGGGGCCCTTTGGCCTCTTTTTATAGCTTTGGTGGGGGCCAAAGAGGGAATTTGGCCCCTTAAATCCATGCAAATGCCTTGGATTAATCAAATCTATTGATTAGGAGATCAACGACCCTGATTAATCCTTCCAAATCCTTCTTTTTCCCTCGATTCGCTCTGATGCTACCACGTGGCACTCCGTGGAGCGTCGATCCTCCATCAGATGGCCACAGATCGCCCACACACACCATTCACATTTTGACCTTCGTCGCTCGCCTCTTATGAGTGCTTTAACCTTAGTCGTCCGATCGTAAGATCGGACGGCTTAAACGCGCACTCCATCGCACCTTTGAAATCCTAAAGCACGCACTTGCGCGTTTCCGCATGCGTCATCGCGCGCATCTACATCCAATGCCTCCACGTGCGCCTCGTGTTCGGCGTCGAGTCGCTCGATGGAGATTCGACGGTCGAATTCGTCTGCTGGCGCTGCTTCTCCTAAATCCCCACGGAGCGTGCTTCGATCCTGTGCTGCTCGTCTCATGGAGAGAGCGCTAACCAATGCGCTACTCCCATGAGTTGGTTGCATTTAGGTTTCGTTGGCACACATTCTCGGCCATTGGATGGGAATCCAAAGGTTGAGATCTCGTTTCATCTGAAGAGGTGGCTGAGGGCGGATGCGATGGCGCGATTGCGGCCGTTGGATGACTATCCAACGGCCCGTTGTTCTCCTTCCCAATTGGGGCGTGGTGAGGGGGCAGTTGTGATGGTGCCACGTGGCGTTATCGTGGCTGTCCATCTTCTTCTTCTTGTATCTGATGACGTAGGCCTCCGATTAAGTTGATTTTTACACTGTTAGACTGCGAACGTCGATCCGGATCCATCTGCATGGTTGGATTTGTCATCCAAGGTCTAGATCTTCTTTAATTTTCCCCTTGGCTCTTGATCTTTTGCGGATTCCCTAGGGTGCTATAGGAGTCTGATTGATGCGATCTTGGAAGCATTGAACTCCCGTCATAGTTCTGAATAGATCCATGTAGTTGGATCGGTCATCCGCAGCTCCAAATTACCTGCAATGAGTGATACCTCTCAAATAGCACAGTTTTATGCATAAAACACATATATCAACTACGATGCAGAATACGATACGTATGCATGTAGAATGTTCATGCTAAGTTAAGTTCTGGCTTAATTCAAGCGAATTAGGGCATATGATTGCTGTGCAATTAGATGTCATTGTGAAAGATTGGACCTACAAGTTGAAAAATGGTCAACTCAAATTAGGAGGACTAAGGAGTAGACCAAAGAGAGACAAGAAGATTGACAAGAAGACCGACGGGTGATCAAACCACCATGCGTTGACCGCTCAATTGGAGACCAACTCTGATGCCCGGACCTCCAAGCTTCAGATGGGAGCCCCATCCATTTTGGCATCAACCTCCACTTGGGCCTTGCTATTGTCCTTGGTAGGTGAGGTAAAATCTTTACCCTATCTTTTTATTTATAGCATTTAGATAAGGGAAGTTAAATTTTGATAAGCTATATATCAATCATTAAGGGGGAGAAAGATTTCCTTCATTTAGATACAGGGAGATTTCAAAAGATAACATGGCCACATTTCCATTAGAAAGGGGGATAATTATATAGCTATCTTGTTATGTGAAAAAGACGGAATTAGAAAAGCATGCTTTAAGGGGGAGTATAGGATAAAATTATTAAAATTGATTAAGCCTTTTTGATATTGTTAGAAAGGGGGAGATTTTCTTAGATTAATATTTATAGTTTTGTCATCATTAAAAAGGTGGAGATTATTAGTGCAAGGTCACTACGATCGTTAATTTTGATTATAACAAAACACTTGTTATTTAACATTTGCATTGAGTTTTAGATTTCAGGATAGATGCAAATGGTTACAAGTGTGGAGGAGGAGCTCAAGCTCGCATCCATGGTGGATTGGAGGAGTTTGATGGAGAAGATGGAGCTTCGCATGGAGCAAGAGCTTCAAGACAAGAAGAATATGATAGTTGTTTGTTTGTCTTGTATTTTGTATTTGTATCTTTTTTGTTTTTTACACTTTTTTTTACTTAAATTAATTGTTAAAGGGTCCAAAGTAACTAACAGTAGTCCTAGGAACGCATACACAACCATAGGATACTTAGACATCTCATAGAGAACTTAGAAAACCAACGTAGGCATTGAACAGCTTGATCAGACATCAGATCTTAGACTTTAAGACATCTGACTATTTAATCAAACGTTTAAAACACTTAGGCTGGAAACCCACTCTCTATCTGCCAATTTCAGACATTTGGCCCTTAGTCCAGACGTCTTAGAAGACGTCTAAGGACCTTACTAGACGTCCAACTAAAGGATTGTTGGCTTGTCAGACTTAATCATCGAGGATTAACCCTTACTCTGATTTATATCTACTTTTAAATGTTTGTAGTACATCCTAGATGTTTGATAAATAGATGTTAGGCTAAGATTTGACCCAGATCACTTCTTGGTAGACCTAATAGCCATTTAGCCTTAGGAAATCAATTCCTGCAGAAAATCATACTTCCAGATGTCCGACCTGTTGTCTATGTAACTTATCACTAGAACCTTGTTTCGATCTTGTGAAAATAGGAAAAAAACCTTCTTAGGATTAGACGTCTAATTATTAGCCCAGATGTCTTATAATTGAATCTTAAACATCCGTCTTGATACAACTGAGGGCAGATCTTCCACCCTTCTAGATCATATGACCAATCCCTAGCTCAGATGATAACCTAGACGTCTAATACTAGATCCAGACATCTGATAACACTGTTAGACTCATAAATGATCCTGATTTTGGCCTGCTTTGCCTTGGATTTGTGTTCAACGGCTATAGAAGCCTTCCAAGACCTTGTTAAGGGTTCCTAAGCCATTTATAACTAGTGGACCGTTCCTTTGTTACACACACTAGGAAACACTACTTCCACTCATATTGTGTTCAAAAGAAGAAAGGAATCACCAAGAAGAGCTGTTGCTCTCCAAACCTTTGTCCACACTCTTGAGAGCACCAACTTCACTGCACCTGCTCTCCCATCTTTGCATATGAGAGAGCCGTTCGTGCCCTTGCATGGTTCACCCACTCCACGTCAATAGCTGACACACTTCCATCAAAGGGAAGTTTCCTTAGCCTATAGTAGCTAGATTTACTTATTCACTTTGTTGCTCTATAGGACATTCTGTTAGTGTCTTTGCTTGGGTATTCGCTTTGCGAATTCCTGTCTCCCTCGTGAGACAAAATACTCCTGAAGAGGAGGGGTTTGAGGTATACTACCCTTATGTTCAAAGTAGTGTCAGTTGTAAGAGGTTGAACCACCCTCATGTTAAGTAGTTCCGATAGTGGATTTGATCGATTAGGTCGATCGAAAAATCCTAAGTCGAAAGGCTTTGGTTGTGATTTTTACCTAGGTTTAGGTTTTCACCTAAAAATCTTTTGTGTACTTGTGATTGCATTTTTGTGAGATTGTTTATTCCGCATTATTTCATTACACGCAAATCTCACCCCCTCCATCAAAACATACAGGTTTGGCTCTGAGTTTAGGAAACTCCGTGTTTCAGGCAGTAGGGGTTTTTCTATAAAGAAGACAAGAAAGTTGGGGTTTCTTGGTGAGAAGAATGTAGACGTTAAGGGTCGGATTAAAAAGAATAGATTTCTGGGGACTCAATTGCAATCTAGGTCAAGATGGACTTTGATTGGATTCAAATTTATGGTGTTAACTTAACTTGGATGCAAGGAATCTAATGGTGAATTTAGATTTCGATTTTGACCACATTTGAATAGGAAAATTACACAGAAGCCCAAATCAGGGTAAATTTCTATCTGAATCTCTATTTTTGGTTAAAATGAGTTAGATGGTCAAAGTGAATGTACCAAACCTCTGAGAATATTTTTCAATGCTTTTAGGAGGTTTATATTGAATTTATCTTTACAAAAACACATTCAATTTGAGTCAGGCTGATAATTAGCATTTTTTGTAATATTTTAATCCTCAAAATGCTTTAAACGTTGATTCAATCAGTATGAGCCAACTTCTTAGTCTTTTAATGCATTTGACCTTTGGTTGACCCTTGATTAACCCTTTGTTAATTTGCATTAATGATCAAATGTTAAAATAATAGAATTAACCATTTTTTCTATCTTCTCAATTCAATTCAACATGGAATTACGATCCTCAGATAATCATAAAGGAGCATTTAACAATTGATTCAGACTAATTCAAGTTAGTTATGATGAACGATGGTGTTACCATTATATCGCCATTCCTAACTTTTGCTAGTCCCTAGCAAAATCCTATGTTCCAAACCATATCTTTAAGTTGGATTTTATTCTTTAGGATGCCTTACTGAGCCGTATCTGTAAAAATTAGATCAAAATAGCAACAATTAGATCAAAATACCAATAATAGGCCTAGAGGTATTCAAGTTCCAACCAAGATCCAGACCTGACTAGCCTCAGCCTTGAGTCTGCTGCGAAGGTTTCTAAGGCTCGCAAAAACTACCCAGAGGTTCGTTGACCCTAACGATTATACCACCCATGAGTATTTGTAGCAAGTCTAGGTTTATTTTGCTAGTGCATTTTTTATGAGAGAGAAAGATATTTATTTTTAGAGTTTTCTTTTCTTTTTAAATTCCCTAAAATCCAACATCGGATTGGCCCTAAACACAGTTTGTATCGGATTCCTTGTCCCCACCATCAATCCTCACAGGGTCTATAGCAATCAATGCCTTGGGATAGCATCACTCATGGTAATCCCCAAAACCCTCGCTTTCGACACTTTGGGATAGTGCCACCCATGGCGTTCTGTAGCTAAATTCAAGTCCTGGCAATCGACATTTCGGGATAATCCCACCCATGGCACCTGAGCCAACACAAGGTGGTTACTTGGCCCCGGTAGGATATTTAGATATCCTAGGAGACACTATGTTATAATGCATCATCGAGTGGAGTATTTTTCATTCCACCACTCTGTGTTAGGAACTCGTTCAATCAACTTGTTTCTTCGGGCAGCTTTTAAGTCAAATCTTCATGAAAACATTTTCAGAATAGAACACTTTTTGGCATTATTCTTCATTAAGCTCACTGAACCAGACTGGTGTGTGATTTTTAGGTGCCTAGGTTGTCAAGTTCCGCAAACCAGAGGGCAGGCAACGACATCGAGTAATCCCTAGGCCATAGACTTAATACATCAACCTCAAAGCTTCCTCAACCTCTTAAGGAATAGTGCAGATCTTAACAGACATGTGAGTGTTTAAGCCCTAGAATAGGTCCAAGAGGCCTAAGGTCAGTATGCTTCACTTATCTCCTAAGATTTATCCCTTTAGGTCTTAATTCATTATCCAATCTAGCCTGGAACTTAGGCAAGTTCCATAATCAATCATAGGGACAAACATAATTTTTTCTCTATTTTTCTTTTCTCTTTTTCCTCAACTTAGATCTTTTTAGTTCAACTCCTTCCATCTTCTGCCTTTTTTTTTCAACTAAACCCTTTAAAGAATCGAATTTCATGCCATTTTGTACTTTAATACCCCCCCATGACTAAGATTTGCTATGTCCTCATTGTAAATTAGGTGGGTTTGAGTTCAGCTTAGATCGTACATTAGAATATGTTTAGGTGGGTGGTGAATGGGTCGGGATGACTACTGCAGACTATTTCAAACTCTGATACAAGTATCAAAGGTGGAGTCGGTTGTTCTAATGGATGAACCCTAAAGTGTAATATGAATTCAACTCGGAAGTAGGTAAGAAGGGTCTCAATTTTTCAAATGATGGGTTGCCTCCTACTAAGTTCTAAGTTTAACTGTATCAGCTGGGCGTAATGCTACTCAGGGAGAGTGGAGATCAAAAGATTTAGTAGTCAAATTCGAATTGGTGAACTCGAAGAATGGTTTCAGTCTCTAACCATCCACAACAAATGGGTTCGAGTCATGGTTGAGTCCACTGATTTCTATAGCTCCATTTCCAAAGATCCTCCGAACAAGAAAATGTCTGATCCATTTAGATCTCAGTTTTCCTGGGAAGAGCTTAAGCTTGGCATAAAAGAGAAGCACTTTCTGACTAGGACGGAAAGATTTTTGTGATATGTGCTTGTCGTGGAAGGCTTTGATCTGCTCTTTGTAGATACATGAGTTCTTGTATGCATCATTGCGTAGCTCCTTGATATCGCTTATTTGTAACCAGTGGTGGATTCCAACCTTCATGAGATCTAAATTGCATTTCCGTACTACGCAATAAGCTTTATGCTTCATCTCTATTGGAAGGTGACATGCCTTCTCGTACATAAGCCTAAATGGAGACGTCCCTAGCTAAGTTTTATGAGCTGTCCTATAAGCCCACGAGTCTTTTGAAAGTCGGGTGGACTAATCCTTCTTGTGAGATTGATAGTGACCTGAAGGATTTTCTTGATCTCTCGATTAGAGAGCTTAGCCAATCCGTCTAGGGGTGATAAGGAGTTGAAATACGATGTGACATCCCATACTTTTCATGAAGGACTACAAGTGCACATTTGCGAAGTAAGACCCACCATTGCTAATGATGGCTTTAAAAATCCCAAATCTGGAAAAGTTCTCTTGAATGAATCAAAGAACAACTTTATGATCATTCATTCTTGTAGGTACAACTTTGATCTATTTTGAGACATAATCAATAGTAAGTAAGATGTACTCGAAGCCGTTAGATCTAGGAAAGGGTCCCATAAAATCAATTCCTCATACATCAAAGATCTTACACACGATAATCGGATTTAAGGGCATCGTATCGCCTGGGTCCATGTTGTTGAGGGTCTAGCAACGGGCACATGCCCTACAGTAGGATTGTGCGTCTTTAAACATAGTAGGCTAAAAGAACACACACTGGAGGATCTTCGTTGTGGTTTTATGCCCAGAGAAATGGCTACCACAGGTCTGGTCATGACAAAAAGAGATGACATCATTGATGTCATTGTTGGGAATGCATCTTCGAATTACTTAGTCATTACTGATGTGAAACAAATAAGGATCTTCCTAGATATAGTACTTAGCGTCGGAAATCAGCTTGCTCGTCGGGAGGTTGCCCAATCAGGCATAAGTTTCCACGTGACCAAGTAATTCACAATATCAACGAATAAGGGAGTTCCATTAATGACCAAAAGTTGTTCATCTGGAAAATGCTCAGTAATAGTTCTGGAAGCGTTGATGATTGAAGAAGGAAAGCGAGATAAATGGTCAGCTACCACATTCTGCTTTCCTGTCTTATCGCGAATTTTATGATCGAATTCTTGCAACAGCAAGATCCATCAGATTAATCTTAGTTTCACATCCTTCTTATTAAGCAAGTGCCTCACTATAGTATGATCCAAGTAAATGATGATGTGGGATCATAGGAGGTATGATATGAATTTCTCCAGATCGAATACTATAGCCAGTAGCTCTTTCTTTATAATTGTGTAAATACATTAAGACTTCCAATGTCTTGCTGACGTAATATATTACCGCCAATACTCCCTCGATTTTCTTCCCTAGCATCGCTCCTACTGGGTAGTCAGATGCATCACATATGATCTCGAAGGGTTGAGACCAGTCAGGGGACTGTAGGATTGGAGCTTCGGTAACTTGATCACGAAGGATTTCGAATGCTTGAATGCACTCACTAGTCATCTCAAAAGGTGGTCATTTGAGAGAAGATACATTAAAGGGCACACAGTTTTTGAGAAGTCAAATATGAATCATTGATAAAAATCAATGTGGATATCTTTGATTGAGGAAGGCATAGGTAATTTGGAGATCAAGTTTACTTTAGCTCGGTCAACTTGGATACCTTTCTCAGATAGGAGGTGTCCAAGCACAATGCCCTCTAGCACCATGAAATGGCTCTTTTCCCAACAGAGAATCGGGTTCACATCAATGCATCTTCGAAGGATTGGAACCAAGTGTAGGAGGCAATCATTGAAAGATTGATCGAAACCTGAGAAGTCATCTATGAAGACTTTAAGGTATTTACCTACCATATTGGAGAATATGGCTAGCATGCATTGTTGAAAGGTAGCAGGTGCATTGCATAGACAGAATGGCATCCTGCAGAATGCGTACGTACTATAGGGCCAGAGCAGGTAAAGGTGGTCTTTTCTTGATTTTCGAGATGTATTGCCACTTGGTTATATCTGAAGTACCCATCTAGGAAATAGAAAAATCGATTTCCTGCCAATTTCTCAGGAATCTGATCAATGAACGGGAGAGGGAAATGGTCTTTCTTCACGGAGATATTTACTTTCTGATAGTCTATGCAGACTCTCCATGAGTTTGCAATTCGAGTGGTGATGGTTTCTCTAGATTTGGTTGTAATCAAGGTGACCCCTACCTTTTTCAGCACAACTTGGTTGGGACTCACCCAACGGCTATCAAAGATAAGGTAGATAATTCCTGCATTAAGCCACTTGATAATTTCCTTTTTCATGACCTCCTGGAGATTCGAGTTTAGTCTTTTCTGCATCTCGTGAGAAGGTCGTGAACCCTCTTCAGTATAGATACATTGCCTACAATAAGAGACTTATTCAAGTTAGGTCATCTAGAGTCCATCCAAAGGCTCTTCGATGTTGCTGAAGGATAGAAATTAGCCTCATTTTCTAATTAAGAGTAAGTTGAGAGTTGATAATAATAGGAAACATTTGATTTGAACCCAAGAATACATACTTCATATGATACAGGAGGGGCTTTAATTCAAGTAATAGGTTATCAGCAGCTGGTGGGGGTTCAGGATTGGCCTCAGAAGATAAGGTGGAAGCTAAGGATAAATCTAGATCAACCTTGGGTTCTACGATATGTGGGTCAAGATCTTCTTGTGGTTGAGGTTCTTTGAGAATCGGCTTCACCTCAGGAATCGAGTCCTCAACGGGGGAACTTATGTCACAGACTTCTTCGATTCCCCCATAATTTATTCCTTTCTGGGACTTAAAGATATCGATCTTTAATATCTTATTCCCGAATTTTAACTCGATCTGGCCTTCCTCACAATTGATATTAGCCCTAGTTGTAACTAGGAATGGTCTTCTTAAGATGATCGGTGTATCTCTCAGATTTTCAGGAGTATCCATGTCTAACACAATGAAATTCACAGAGAAGTAGAAATCACGTATCCTAACTAGAACATCCTCGAGAACTCCTCTTGGTGATTTTATTGATATGTCAGCCAACTGTAGAGTCATCTTAGTTGGTTTGAGTTTAGTTTCCTCAAAATGATCTAGTAGGGAGGTGGGGATCAGGTTTATGGAGGCTCCTATATCTAATAAAGCTTGATGGAACACTAGGTTGCCTATTTTATAGGTGATCAGAAGGGTGCCAGGATCTTTTACTTTTTGCAGGAGTTTACTCAAAATTATAGAGCTGGCTTGCTCAGAAAAATTAATTGGACTCCTGTCTTTGTTTCACAGCTTACGCTTTGGTGTATATAAGTCCTTCAGGAGTTGCATATAGGTTGGCATGTGGCAGATTGCATCCATCACTGGAATGATGATTTGGACTTGTTTGAAGAGCTTGACTAAGTCTTCCTCGAGTGCCATGGATTTGGGTTTCTTGTTTCCTTGGTCAAGGCCTAAGGAAATGGAATCTCTGTTGGTTCCTCTAGAATTGGTTCGGTCACTGGATCTGGAATAGGTGTGTCCTAGATAACCATCCTAGGTGTGGGTTCTGAACTACTAGGGCTGGAGTGGCTAGGATAAGGTGGGTCTTGAGTAGTCTTGCCACTTTGCGTGGTGATGGTGTTTAGGCCTGCTTGGTTTGGATTTGGAGTTGGCAAGAGTAGTGGTTGCTACTGATATCCCATGTATGACGTGGAAGCCTCCAACCCGTCAGGTGGAGATGCAGAAGGGGATTGATAAACATAATGAGCTTGGCCCTGATTTGGGTTCATAACATGCCTTTGGTTCAACATGTTATTCAAATTTGGTAGAGGTTGGGAAGGAAGTGCACCAAGTTGGTGAGTCCCAACCATTTGTGTAAGTTGATTGTGAACCTCTTTGATTTCCGCCTTATTCTATTTTTGTATAGCTGCGTTGGTCTTCTGCATCTCAGCTAAGGTCTGCAAAATCAAGCTCATTTGATCTTCCTTAGAAGGTCCGATTTGGAAATGTGGCCTGTGCCTAAGTTTGGCGAGCTGATACGGTCGCAGAGCATGTCGTCAAGGTTGGAATTGAGGTCTCGAGTTCTGATTATTTCTTAACCACGCGAAATTTAGATGATTGCACCATCCAGGGTTATATGTGCTGGAGAATAGATCATTCTTGATGGAGTGGAGATCCTCGTAGGTCTAAGCAGCTCCAGAGTAATCAGAGTATGAGGGTTTAGAGATCCTTTAACTAGAGTACGATGGTTCGGAGTTTCCTCCAAAACCAAGATTAGACAGAGTTGGATATGCGTCCATCCCCTGATATGTGTGGTGGAGAATGTTATGCATGGCCTCTCTACTTGAGTGTGGATGTGTTGGTGCTAGAGCATTACGATCATTTATTTTGATGATAACAAAACACGTGTTATTTAACATTTGCATTTGAAGTCTTAGATTTCAGGATATTTACAAATGGAGACTTGTTTAGATAGAGTTTGAGCTCTCATCTATGGCGGATTGGAAGAGCTTAACAGAGGAGGAGCTTCGTGAGGAGTGAAAGCTTGAAAAAGGAAGGAGATGAAGAATATGATAGATTTCTTTCATTGTATTTTGTGCTTTCTTTTTGGTTTTTATCTTTCCTAGATCTTTTGTTAAAGAGCCTCAAAGAACCCTTAAAGTAATCCTATGAACACTTGCACAACTTTAGGATACTTAGGTTTTTTGTAGAGAACTTAGGAAACCAAAATAGGGTTCGAACATCCTAATTAGACATTGAAAATCAGATGTCTGATAGTGACTTTTAATACGTTTGACTGTTGACTCAGACGTCTAATAGTTTAGGCTGGACTTCGTTGGTTCTGTCTGATAAAATCAGATGACCAGACCTTAGTCCAAATGTCTTAGAAGACATCTGATGGTTGTGTCAGACGTCCAACTAGTGGAATGTTGGCCAACAAAGTAAACGTTGAGGAATATAACCGTTAGGCTTCTATTAGACGACCGTAGAGGACCTCAGACATCTGATATGTGATCGTTCTACCTCGATTGACCCAAAATCACCTTTGTGAGATTTTCTAGCCGTTAACCTATCTTGAGAATCCATTCCCATAGTACAAGAGGTTTCCAGATGTCCATACCTAGTTCCAGACGTCCTGTTTATTGTCTGATGACCTTACACTAGAACCTTATTTAGGTCTGAACCAAGTCAGAAAGGAAATTTACCTAGAATCAGACATCTGACTTAGTTCCCAGATGTCTTAAACCAGTTTTCTAGACATCTAATACTTGGAACAGATGTCTAATGACTTTGTCAGAATCATAATTGTTTCTGATTATGACCTGTTTTGCCTTGGGTTCAACCCCAATGGCTATGGAAGCCTTCCAAGGCCTTCTAAAGCCTTCCTAGACCCTCTATAAATAGAGGAGTACCCTTGCCTTGCAAATAAACCTTGAATATCATTTCTACATTAATTTGTGTCTTTTGATCTTGAGAAGAAAGCTCTAGCTCTACAAGCCTTGTTCTACATCCAGAGAGC
The DNA here is from genome assembly GCA_037157565.1 of Thalassia testudinum. NCBI lineage: Eukaryota > Viridiplantae > Streptophyta > Magnoliopsida > Alismatales > Hydrocharitaceae > Thalassia > Thalassia testudinum. The sequence continues at coordinate 54,256,681 of JAZHRO010000035.1, read as the reverse complement.
TTCATCTGAGTTGCGCACCCGCTCTCCCACCATAGTTCACAAGAGCGTTGTTGTGTTAAAGCGTGGTTCACGCATCCGTGCCTTTCGTCGACACGCTTCCAACAAAGGAAAGTATTTTTACCTATAGTGGCTAGTTTAATCTTTGTTGACTCTATAGGTTATTTTGTAATTTATCTTTGTAATTATGTTGGATATTCGCATTGCGAATTCCTGTCTCCTTCGTCAGACAAAATCCTCCTTGTGAAAAGGAGGGGTTGAGGAATGCTACCATTGTACTCGTAGCGTTGTTGTAGTTGAGGTTGTACCACCCTCGTTAAAGTAGTACGTTAGTGGATTTGATCGACTTTGTTGATCGAAAAATCCTAATTTGAGAGGGTTAGGTGGTGGTTTTCACTTGGTTTGGGTTTTCACCTAAAAATTATTTGTGCCTTGTGTGATTGCTTCATTTGTGAGATTGTTATCCTTTTGATTCTGCATTTTATACGTTACGCATATCTCACCCCCTTTCATAGGGAATTACATTTGGTATTAGAGTAGGTTCTTGCTTATTGGCGAAACAATCAGGCAAGAAGATCATGGAGGGAAGCAGTTCTACGACGAGGATTCTGGAGGGGCAGTCTACCATTAGACCGCCATTCTTTGATGGGAACAACTACCTATGCTGGAAGCTGCAGATGAAGACGTGGCTTCAAGCCAATGACTCCACAATCTGGGCCCGATGCGAAACCCCCTTTGACATCCCGGAGAGACCCGTCACGGGATATTTGCAGCAATAGATTCGGGAGCTATCTCTGAATGCGAAGACCATGAATGCCCTCTACTATGCACTCAGCCCGGAGGAGTTCAACAGAATCTCGCAGTGCACCATCACTTACGAGATCTGGCACACACTTGAGGTAACTCACGAGGGTACCTTTAAGGTAAAGTCTTCTAAAATTTATTTACTTTCACAAGAATTTGAATAATTTTCTATGAAGACTAACAAAGCCTTGAGTGAGATGAACACTAGGTTCACTCTCATAGTAAATAATTTGAAAGCTTTAGGAAAGACCTTCGTCAAGGGGGAGCTTCAAGGGAAGCTTTTTCGTTCCCTTGGACCAGAATGGAAGCAGAAGGTTACCGCCATCGAGGAGGAAAACGAGGTGGAGGAGTTCAACATGGAGGATCTCCTAGGCAATCTAATGGCCTATGAGACAAAGTTGAAGCAGAAAAAGGATACACTAGAGCCAAAGTCGAAGAAGACTCTCACCTTCAAAGTCACTTCAATTACCGAGGCAAGTTCCGATGGCGAGGACTTTAAATTTTTACTTAAAAAGTTTTCCAAGTTTTGTAGGGATTCCAAGAGAGAAAAGAAAGAAAAGGAGCAAAGTAGCCTGAGACATTGCTACCATTACAACGAAAAGGGTTATCTACGACCAAAATGCCCTCTTCTCAAGAAGGAGGAGAAGAAATACAAGAAGAAGGCGTTCCAAGCAACTTGGGATGACTCGAGCTTGGAGGAAGAAGAGGAGAATCCCGAGGAAGAAATCACCCGCATGGGTTTCATGGCGATAGTGGGTGACAGCGAAACCGACTCCGACAGTGAGGTACATTCTGATTTACAAGATGCCTTTAATGAGCTTTTTGAAATTAGTAAGTCTTTGGAAATATAAAATAAAAGCATGAAAAAGAATCTTAGTTTCCTTGAATCAGAAAATGAAAGATTAGAATTGAAACTTAAGGACCTAGAAAGTAGTTTTAGTTCTAAAAATGATTTGTCATTAGAAAATCATAACCTAGTCACTGAGAATAGTAAATTGATTTAGGAAAATACTAGTTTAAAATTAGAAATCTTTGATTTAAAGACTAAAATGTATGTTGTAGAAAAAGAGCATGCATGTCTCAAGGAAGAATTTAACAAATTAATGAAAAAACTAGATACCTTTTTTAATGATAAAGTTAGTCTTAGCTCTAAGGTTGAGAAAGGATCTCCGTCAAGGAGACCTGCTAACAGAGCCAGATCCAAATTAATATGGATACCGAGAAAAGAACTAGAATCTTGTTTTGTAGGTCATAAAGATTACAACACAAAGGACTGGACCTACAAACTCCAAAACGGTCAACTCGAGTTGGGAGGACCAAGGAGTAGACCAAGGAGGAGGATGAAAAGACCGACGAGACGGCGAACAAATGATCAAATCGCCTCACGTCAACCATTCGATTGGAGACCGGCGCCAATGCCTGGACCTCCAGCCTACGGATGGGAACCCCATCCGGTTTGGCATCCACCTCCATTTGGGCCATTCTATTGGCCATGGTAGGTGAGGTAAATTCTTTACCCTATCTTTTAATTTATAACATCTAGATTGGGGGAGTAAAAAATTGATGAAGCTAATTGTTAATCTTTAAGGGGAGTTTTAAAAAATAACATAGCTATATTGCTTTTAGAAAGGGGAAGGTAATAACATAGCTATCTTGTTTAATGAAAAGATGAAATTAGAAGAGTATGTTTTAAGGGAGAGTTTAAGATAATTAAAAATTATAGCACCCTTTTGATAATGTCAAAAAGGGGAAGAATTTTATGTATTATTATTTATGATTTTGTCATCATCAAAAATTGGGAGATTGTTAGTGCTAGAGCATCACATTCATTTATTTTGATACTAACAAAACACATGTTATTTAACATTTGCATTTGAAGTCTTAGATTTCATGATATTTGTAAATGGAGACGTGTTTAGACAGAGTTTGAGCTCACATTCATAGCTGATTGGAAGAGCTTAATAGAGGAGGAGCTTCACGAGGAGCAAAAGTTTGAAAAGGGAAGGAGATGAAGAATATGATAGATTTCCTTCATTATATTTTATACTTTATTTTTTGCTTTTTATTTTTCCTTGATCTTATGTTAAAAAGCCTCAAAGAACCCTTAAAATAGTCCTATGAATACTTGCACAACCCTAGGATACGTAGGTTTTCTGTAGAGAACTTAGAAAATAAAAATAGGGTTCTGACAGCCTAATTAGACATCTAATCTGAAAATCGGATGTCTGATAGTGACTTTTAAGACATCTGACTATTGACTTAGACGTTTAATAATTTAGGATGGACTTAATCGGTTTTGTCTGATAAAATCAGCTTAGTCCAGACGTTTGATGCTTGTGCCAGACGCCCAACTAGTGGAACATTGGCCAACAAAGTAAATATTGGGAAATATAACCGTTAGGCTTCTTTCAGACGTCTGTAGAGGACCCCAGACGTCTGAAATGTGACCGTTCTACCTCGACTGACCCAAAATTACCTTTGTGAGATTTTCTAGCCATTAACCTATCTTGGGAATTTATTCCCGTAGTACAATAGGTTTCCAGATGTCTAGACCTAGTCCCAGATGTCCTGTACGTCGTCTAATGACCTTACACTAGAACCCTGTTTAGGTCTGAACTAAGTCAGGAAGGAAACCCGCCTAGAATTAGACGTCTAACTTAGTTCTTAGACGTCTTAAACTAGTTTTCCACACATCTAGTACCTGGAACAGACGTCTGATGACCTTGTCAGAATCATAATTGATTCTTATTATGACCCGTTTTTCCTTGGGTTCAACTCCAACAGCTATGGAAGCCTTCCAAGGCCTTTCAAAGCCTTCCTAGGCCCTATAAATAAAGAAGTACCCTTGCCTTGCAAGTAAACCTTGAATATCATTTCCACATCAATTTGTATCTTTTGATCTTGAGAAGAAAGCTCTAGCTCTCCAAGCCTAGTTCTACATCCAGAGAGCTTCATTTGAGTTGCGCACTCGCTCTCCCGCCATAGTTCACAAGAGTGTAGTTGTGCCAAAGCGTGGTTCACGCATCCGCATCTTTCGTCGATGCGCTTCCAACAAAGGGAAGTATTTTTATCTATAGTAGCTAGTTTAATCTTTGTTGGCTGTATATGTTGTTTTGTAATTTATCTTTGTAATTGTGTTGGGTATTCGCATTACGAATTCCTATCTCCTTTATGAGATAAAATCCTCCTTATGAAAAGGAGGGGTTGCGGAACGCTACTCTCGTACTCATAGTGTGGTTGTAATTGATGTTGTACTACCCTCGTTAAAGTAGTACGTTAGTGGATTTGATCGACTTTATCGATCGGGAAAATCTTGCTCGAGAGGGTTAGGTGGTTGTTTTCACTTGGTTTGGGTTTCCACCTAAAAATTACTTATGCCTTGTGTGATTGCTTCATTTGTGAGATTGTTATCCTTTTGATTCCGCATTTTATACGTCACGTATATCTCACCTCCTCTCGTAGGGAATTATAGGATGTGCATGCATGTTTTGCTGTGAAGAGGTGCCTCTTTGTAGATGGCGAGTTAATTCGTCCACCTTCTTCTTGATAATGGAGACCTTATCTAAGAAATTGGGCACCAACTCCAGGTCGACGAATGTGGATAGATCTTGTGTTTCGTGTGCCTGACATGTGTTTGCCAATGCATAGGTAGTCCTTTTGCTGGACACATGCATAGACTTATTGTTTATGGAGTTCTCGTACATGTTCTCAAGAATCTCCCAAATGATGTCTTCATGCTAACCCATGATGTTGCCACCACAGGTTCCATTGACAAATAATCTAATGTCCTTACGAAGTCCCTGGTAAAAATACTGTACTTGTTCCCATTTAGGAACTCCGTGATGAGGGCATTTCTGCATGCGATCCAGCAAACGACCACATGCCTCATGAAGTGGTTCTCCCGCATTTTGCGTGAAATGCGTGATTTGGTGCCTCAAGGCATTAGTGCGACCCATCGGAAGGAATTTCTTCAGGAGTTCAGCTTGTAGTTCCTCCCAAGTATTGATTAGTTGAGTCGAGGTTTGATACCAATGGGAAGCCTTGTCCATCAGAGAAGGAGAACATCTTCATGGGCAAGATGTCCTGGTTTTGAACAGGTGGTCTAAAAGTTTGGGCCAGATGTTTCAGTTGTTGGATGTACTGGAAAGGATCTTCGGAGTTCAATCCATGAAATTTGGGGGTCGTGCTGATAAGATTGGGTTTCAATTCAGTATCATGTCCTCCGACCAAGATTCGCACCCTAGGTTCGATGCTACTGCTACAAGATTGTGGTGATCTCGCATCTGTGGACGTGGTCAGGGGTTCATGAATCCATGAAGTAGAACTGTGAGATTCTGCAATTGGTTCTAAAAGTTTGGTACCTGGCCTTCTCCTTCAAGGTCTTGATTCTCCATGGAAGTAGAGGATGGAGAACTGGGCTCTATTGTTAAATGATCAGAAGAGATTTTGATCTAATTGGAAGGGAACCCAAATAATTGAGCTGGGTCTTGGCCCCGATGAGAGTGAATTGCTAATGGAGGTCTAAAGACTGGTCTTAAGGACCTCCTCTCGTACATGCACTATGGAATCAGATGAGAGACAGAATCTGTATTGGACCCAATGAGGCACCCAATAAGGCTAAGTGACTACGGTAGTTCGAGGCAGATGGACCTCTAGATCAGAAACTCACCCATCTGAGAATTACTTAGGCAGTTAGGAAGGGAGAGTCCATCAGAGACCCTTACATGGTAGAGCATCCTCACAGGTTACAGGGTTTCCCCCACTTGACCTTCATTGTCACCACGATTCCAAGTAGACTGGAATGTGTGAGTTGAACTTAAGTCTGCCAATTTTAATCCTACTTGTGCCTTGAATTTCACTTGAATTAGAAGTTAATTTGATTTGTGACCTAATTTGAGGGTTGGTTGATTCACAAAGTGAACCAACTTCACTTGATGTGTCTCAAAGTTGAGGATGAGGTTTGGGCAAAAACACCCAAATCACCCTGAATTAGTTCTCAAATAAGTTATTAGGTCACAAATTTTAATGATCCAAGTGATTATAAAGCCTTGATTTTAGGATCTACTTGATTAGATCAATTCAACCAAGGGCTTCGGTAGCACACAATGTGGGAATATATTTCTTTTTAAGCAGGCAAATGTGCACTAGTCCTTGAAACCCTAATGTGAAACCCATAGATTGGCTCTATTTCCAAGTCCATTTTCATTCAAAGATGGTACCTTGGGCTCAATCAAGAAGGTGAATAGCCTAAGGAACCTTACGTCCCTAATAGGTGCAAGTATCAGGTTGGGAATCTCTAATCAATCATTCGAATCAAATTAGGAAACTTGAATGATGATTACTAAGTAAATAAGGCAAGTTGATCCTAAGTGATTTCCATTTCAATTTTTCCAAGAAAGGAGCTTAAAGAAGCGGGAAAAGTGGTTACCTGAACCTGGCATGGTTGCTCGAGTGGTCGATCTTCAATCTCTAGTTCACCTTGCAACACAACAAAACAGATATAGAAAGTTAGAGTCAAGTCAAAATAAGTGCAATTAGTAATTGAAATTTACATTGCTCTCTAGCAACGATGCCAGAATGTTGGGGTGAATTTTTGTCATTTTAAGAAAAATATGCATGTCGTAGTGTAGCGATGAAAATGGCTCGACATTTAAACTTTATAGTGCTAAAAAAATGTGAGTTTCAAGGTCATTTGCATGGAGTAAAACAATTGCAATTCACCCACTAATTGAGTAATAAATTGAGCACAAATAATCTGATTCACAAAAGATAATATGCAATGAATACTCTCTCATATAGATAAGAAAATTGAGTTCAAAACTAAATGTAATAGAGGCTAAAAGATTGGTGTTTCTCGTAGCACATATAAAGCCTATTACTTAGATTAATCAAAGCCATTTTCAGATGTCCAAATCAACTCCTCAGCCATGTTAAATAGGAAGCCCAATTTCCTTCAGTAACTAAAGCCAAAATCTCCCACTATCATGCACAGATCCCAAGGCCAAAACATCCCCCACACATACACGTGAGTGTGAGCACGTGTGAAGCGTGTGCGTGCGTGTGTGGCTTTGGGGACCTGACCCCCTGAGCTCTAAAGCAATAAGCCCATATGCACAAACCAATAAATATCAAAAATAATTTCAAAATCCAATGAGGTGGGATCAAATGCATGGCTTTTCCCTTTCATTTTTGACGTGTTGCATCATGAATTCATGGGCTTCAATTGGAGCTAGTCCACAATTGGTTCTTCAATCCAGGGTACGAATGGCTTCCTGGTACCAAGCCACGTCGAGCGAGGGTCTTCCCGTGGAGTTTCAATGGCCAGATGAAGAGCTCGACGTCGGTGATGGACGCTTGGTTGGCGTGGACCTAAAAACATGAATATAGGCTTTTGGCCCCATTATCATGTTCATAAGCTTCTATGTGAAGTAAGTAATGTGGTAGTGGTCTTGTGGTGGTGTTTGGAGCTTTGAGGTGGCCAGATGAAGGAGGGCAACGGTGGATGAAGATGGGTTTGTTCAGCCACGTGTTCGAGTCAAAAGCCAAAATTTGTTCAGGGCTTTTGCTCCCCAAGGTGTGAGGATTGTTTTGGTGATGGTAGCATGGAGTTTCATGGCAAGGCATGGCCGTACGAGCTTGTCGAAGCTTCGCCGGAGTTGGGGAAGAAGGAGGAAGAACTGGAAGATGAATGGTTGAAACTAGAAACTAAATGGATAGAACTACTTTAGGAAGTGAGGGGAAGGTAGAAACCTATCTAATTGGATGAAAGGGGAGGGTTCCATGTCTGGCATGCCTCACTAGACATGGAGAAGATGAATTGTCTGGTGATGTGGAATGGCGACAAGGAGGGAGGAAGGGGACCTAGCTATGGTTGGCTAGAGTCATGAGGATTTGGGGAAGAAGATGAGGTACCCAATTTCATCGTTGGATGCCTGAAAGAGGGGAGACGTGGAGGTCGCTGGAGCTCAAGTTGGACATGGCTGGAGAGAGGGGAGAAGATGCTTTTTTGTCCTAAACTTGGCTAGCTCGGACTTGTAAGGATGCTACGCTTAAATAGAGGTGGGATTTGCCCTCAATTGCAAAGAATCATCATGAATTGCTCGTGATTTCCGTAACCCAATCCATGATTTTTGGAGAGTTCGCCGGAGCTCTTGGGTCGTTCTTGGCTCTCGTCAAATGGTGCATTTGGAAGGGGATCCCTTCGAGATCAATCCCTCCAAATTTGGAGGGATTTAATCTTGAAACGAGCAAGAAATCAACAGATGAAATTTGTGGATTTGGGTTTTGAGACCCGCTGCTATTGTGTTTGGGATGAAGGAGACAGTGGCGGTGGGGGTTTAAATGAATGTTGATTATGGACTTAGGGAAATCTTGCAATAATCATGAGCAAATGAGCTAACATGCAAACTGAGTCAAAATAAACTTCCATTAGGCTCAAAATTTGGGGTTAATCTAATTTGGACATAAGGAATTTAGTGGTGACCTTAGATTTGGGTTTTAACTACATTTTATTGGGAAAATTATACAGTAGCCTAAAATAAGGTAAATTCCCACTTGAATCTCTCTTTTTCATCAAGACAGGTTTCGATGGTCCAAGAGAAGGTACCAAACCTCTTCTCATATTTTTCAATGATTTTAAGAGGTTTAGATTGCATTTATTTCTACCATAACCTATTTAATTGAAGTAAGGCTGTTAATTAGGATTTTAATGTAATAAATAGTATTCAGAATTTAGAAAACCCTGATTCAATCTACTCAAGCCCATTTCTTGGGAAAGTAACCTCATTTAACCATGAATTAATCCCTGATTAACCCGTTAGTTAATTTGCATTTGTGCTTGGATGTTAAAATGGTAGAATTAACTTGTTTGTTTTCTTCTTAAATTTAATTCAGAATGGAATTACGACCCTCAGATGATCATTAAGGAGCATTTATCATTGTATTTTGACTAATTTAAGCTAGTTATGATGAATGATGGTGTTATCATCATAGGATGTCCCGAGCAGCCTTGAGGGCCATGAGAAACTCAATCGATGGAGTTGATCAACAATTAAGTAATGTTTACTTAAAACAACTTTGAAAGTTCGGTGACTTGGACGAGAAGCTGCAAGCTGCATGCGTAGATGTGTCAAATGTGAAAGAAGAGGCACAAATATTTAAAACTGTCCATGCCTCTGTAATCAAAGTATGTGAGGATGCTGATAACGGCATTGTGACTAGCTTTTGTTATAGAAATAGCGTTGTAGTACAGCTAGTTATTGCCATCATTACAGATATATTTTTTTTTTACTCGGAAAATAAAAGAGTTCTCCCGAGGTCGAACTCAGGGAGCAAGTTGTATTCTAAAATGTACAAAGTTTCTATTACAAAAATAAAGAGAGAGAGAGAGGGGAAAATTTTTCTTCTTCTTCTCTTCTTTCTTCTTCTTGTCTTTTTGGTTGTTCTTCACCTGTGCTTTCTTTTCTTCTCTTTCTTTTTCTTCTTGGTCTTCCTTCTTGTTCTTCAGATCTTTTTCCTCGTGTTCTTTTCTTCTTGTTTCTCTGCTTGTCTTCTCTTCCTGTTCTGCAGCTGCTAAGTGCTCGCTGCTTTCCTCTTCTTTTTTTCTTCTTGGTTGCGGTTCTGTCCTTCTTTTCTTCTTCTTCTTCTTTGTCTTCAGGACGTCGTCTGATTTTTCAATCAGACGACTTAAACTGCTGCTGCTACAGTGTGTCTCCTTCTTCTTCACCTGTGCCTGCACACTCACGGTTTAAGTCAGAGGGCAAAACCTACTCTACCCTCCCCCCGCGTCTCTCTCTCTCTCTCAGAATTCACTCCTAGGAAAGCTCTCCCAGAGCAACCGGTTAATCGGGTACGCGGGTTGCGCCCGGGTCTAGGCCCACCGGCATGCGGTGGTGGGCGAGGAGTGCAGGTCGGGCTAACCGGGTCGGGCCAGGTCCGCGGGGCGTGAGCGCGGACGAGGCCGGGTAGTCTGGCGGGTGAGAGGGACCTCACCCCGTGATCAGGAGGCGAACAGCTTAAGGCACGTTTTGCCTTTAAGTGCCCACATGCCTCTCAAAGTTTCCGAGGTGGGACTAAATGTCCCACCCCAATTGAGCGCCTGCAGCGGAGGAGGCAGCTGGCAATCGCGGCTTCACGCGAGGCCTTCGCCCCAGCTGCGAGCCTGGGACTCTTCGCGGGGATGCCCCGCGCAGCCTGGGAGTCGGACCTAGGCGAAGCACAGCTGGAGCTGCAGGTTGAAGGTGCTTCTTCAGCGCAGCAATGGCGACGGCGGTCGAGATACCTGTCCACAGAGGAATGGCCTCTCGGCCTAATCAGATACGCGGAGAACCTTCGCCGTGGCACGGCGAAGGTGGTAGGGGGTCTAGCAGGCGGCGGGGCGGAGCATGAGGGCCGCCCTAGGTCAAACTACAGCGCGGGAAATGGGTTTGTTCGGGGCAGAGGGCGAGTGGCGGGAAGTGGAAGGGCGGAGGTTGATCAGGGTGAGGAGGCGGAGGTTCTGTGAAGGTCGGCGAGCCGTGTGGGGTGGTGGAGTGATGGGGGCGTCTCGTCGGAGGGTAGCCGAAGACGAAGGGGGTGACGGTGGTCAGGATCGGACTCGAGGGCGACAGTAAAGGTTTAAAGTGAGGAAAAGGAAGAGGGGAGGAAAAGGATAAGTTATACCTACTTAGCAGGACGAGGAGGAGCCGAAGCAGGCAACAGTCGTATCGACTGTCGCCGGAGAAGAAGCTGCCGAGGGGAAGGAGCGACGGTGAGGAGAGGGCTGGAGAAGCGCGCACTGGGTGCGGTGCGGCGCGGGAAGAGCGAGGGAAGGCAACCCTGCTGCTGGTAGTGCGGTAGGGCGACGAGGAGGAGGAGGAGGAGAAGCCGCCGGAGCAAGGGGGCATCTGTCGGAGTGGGAAGAGAGGAAGTGAGGGGGTATCTCCGTCAGATCCGAGCTGGGAAGAACGGCGGAGCGACGGGGGTATTTATAGGGGTAGAACCAGAGAGGAGGGCGGAGGGAGACGACGTGTCTCCCTCGCCGGAGGACGCCGGAGGAAGGATACCCATACCGTCCGTGCGTTCGCACGGCCGGTATGGGTGGTTGCAGCCAACAGGGGGGTGTTCCTGCGACGACTGACGACGTAGGGCACCCCCATTTGACTTGGCAGGCTCCCTCCTTTACCCTGCGCGGCGCCATGCTCCGCGCAAGGTCGCCGGAGCATGGTGTTGCTCAGGTTTTGCAGGAGGGACCTAAATGCAAAGAACGAAGGAGAGTTAGGGGCCAAAATGTGAGGGTTCAAAAGTTGAGGGCCAGAAAGTAAATGTATGAGGACCAAAGTATAAGGTTGGCAAGAAGGTTTCTTCTTAGGCTCAAGTTTTTATACATGACTAATTAGGACCTAAGGATTCTGATGGTGAATTTTATTTCTAGATTAAACCTTGTTTGACTAGTCAATTTACACAAAAACTCAAATTAAGTTGTTAATTGGGCATGGTTCTCAATGTAGGTCAAAATGGGTTCCTAAGGCCAAATTGAAGGTTCTAAACCCTAGAGATTATTTTTCTATGAATTTTAGAGGGTTTATTCTATTTTTACTTTGCCTCGAACCTCGTGTATTTAAGTGGGTTTGTTTTTAGGGTTATAGGATGTCATTTAATTCTTCGGAGTTGCTGTAGCCCTTATTGAGTCATTTCATCCGACTTTTCTTCTTATTAGGTTGTTTTGACCTATGTTTAGATCCTGAGTTACCCTGTTTTTAGATTGGATTGGTGAAATTTCATTTTTACCCCTCAGTTTATGTTTTCTTTGCAAACTCAGAATCTCTCTGAGCCAAGCCTTTCTAAGGTTATGTAGGAGCTTTTATTCTCTCTATTAGGTCAAAATGAGCTAGTTATTGCTTATGATGAGGTTCTCATCAGATGCCTTAAGGGATGAGCAGCTCTACCTAACTGGCATCATTGACGAGCTCAACAAATTTGGAATGGCGTGAGAGGAAGGAGATGCAAAAGCAAAAAGATTAAGAAAACAACTAGAGATTGTGATGACGATTGCAGAGGAGTCAAAGAAGTTTCACGACCTCAAAAAGATGCGCTGGCGTGACATGGATTTGGAATCCATAATGCAATTCTTCTCTAAGTATCTATCAATGGAATGCAACTAAAAGGTACTGACAGCTTGAGGGCCATGAGAAACTCAATCGATGGAGGTGATCAACAATTAAGTAATGTTTACCTGAAACAAGTTTAAAAGTTGGGTGACTTGGACGAGAAGCTACAAGCTGCATGTGTAGATGTGTCAAATGTGAAAGAAGAGGCACAAATATTTAAAACTACCCATGCCTCTGTAATCAAAGTCTGTGAGGATGCCTTAAAGGATGAGTAGCTTCGCCTAGCTAGCATCATTGACGAGCTCGTCAAATTTAGAATGGCGTGAGAGGAAGCAGAGGCAAAAGGAAAAAGATTAAGAAAACAACTAGAGATGGTGATGAGGATCGCAGAGGAGTCAAAGAAGTTTCACGACCTCAAAAGGATGCGCTGGTGTGACATGGATTTGGAATCCATAATGCAATTCTTCTCTAGGTATCTGTCAATGGAACGCAACTAGAAGGTACTGACAGAGTAAATAGAGAAGTACACTTTGGCTACTATCCAGGCCGTGCTTGAAGGAGGGCATACCTTGGCAAGAGAGTTATGCACTTGGTTGATCGAAAGGCTCAACTTGGAGCATGGTCGACAAGTAAGAGAGCAGCTAGTAACAGTGAAGGAGGCTATCTCTTCTTTGCTAGAAGATCGTTATCCAAGTCCCCTGAGGGGAAATGAGGAAGCAGAAGGGGGATCATTAGAAGCCCCAACACCAGCCAAGAATGCCAACAAACTTTTAGGCTGTAATGACCCTATCATGGAGACGAGGATGCCTCCCACTCCAGGCCTTAATTTTTCAGATGAACCATAAAGCTGGCTATACTTAATTTGTCGTTTCCTTCCCCTCCCCCCCCCCCCCCCCCCCCGCTATTTTTTTTCTATTTTGAAAAGGACATCACAAATGCATGGGAGTATGAAAAATATATTGGAATGAATGATTGCTTTTTTATTAAACATGGTACAACTTCAAGTTTGTGGCATGGCAAGTACAAGGTATTCACTTGCCTCCTACTATTTGCAATTTATAATAATCACTTTTCCAGTCTTACAAACCTTAAAAGGGCCCTCTCAAGCTCTCGCTGCCCAACTTTGTCGAATTCGAAGCTTCGACTCATCTTAAGACTAAGACCCCTTCGACAAATTTTCGCTTGTGAACATGCTTATTACAAGCAGTGATGACTCCTTTGTATTGGGATGCAAAAGCAAATGCCTCCTCCCTTATCTTATCAACTAAATCAATTTCCAGTTGGACTTGATCATCGTTGCCCTCGGGATCGTACCATTGTGAGTGATAGGTTAGGAGGGGAGTTTCGACGAGAAGCTTGGCTTCCATCCCATAAACTAGGTTAAATGGAGTATGGCTAGTAGATGTATTTTGACTTCTGGCAACTCTTTAGCTCATTGCACTTTTAGGAGATTCTAGTTATCATTTTAAGGCGGAGACAATTGTCACGTTGGTTACCTCCGCTATCTATTCGCTAAGTGTAGGCAACGGAGGTAAAATGCAAATGAATACCCCCACTAACACAAAACTCTTCAAATTTTCTAGAAGCGAATTGGGTACCATTATCAGTGACAATAGCTTGAGGTATTCGATAGCGAGCAATAATGTTTTTCCGAACAAACATAATACCCTGTCGATCTTAGGGCTTGCCATAACTTCAGCTTTAGCCCACTTTGAGAAATAGTTGACATCCATAAGACTATAATGCTTCTGGGCTAGAGTTGGTGGAAAAGCGTCGAAAAAATCCATTCCCCATCGAGTGAAGGGGATGGGGGAGAAAATTGAAACCATCTCCATCTCTCCTAGCATAAGGCAAGGGATGGTTGAAAACTTCTAGCACTTCTCACACTTCTAGACAAAAGACTTACAATGTTGTCTCATTTAAGGCCAGAAGTATCCTGACTGAAGTAAGCTGGCCACAAGTGCCCTATATCTCTCATGATTGACACAAATACCACTATGAGCCTCTTGAAGAGCTTGTGAAGCCTCTTCATTAGTTAGGAAATGCAATAAGGGAGTTGGATAGCCCTTCTTATATAGTTGAATAATATGAATAAGTAGAAGCATAAAGCAATGAAAAAAACTTGGGTTTACGTGGAAACCCCACTCATGAAGAATAAGTGGGAAAAGGCCTTGATAGGGCAAGTATCTGTATTACTCTTCTCAAAGAAACAAATGGGGGTATATGCCTATTTATAAGCCACCATACGCTCTAACACTCCACATCTCATGATGTGGTACAAAACCAACCACACATTCTCCAACACTCCTCCTCAGGCTAGAGAATGAAATGCTCAGCTTGTACAGCAACGAAATCCTACAAGAAAAATAACAAAAGAAGAAATAATAAGATTAAAGAAGAGTTTGTCTCCCTATTCTCTTAAACATAACCATCATTTTTTAAAATATATTTTTTTCCTTTTCTGTCTCTCTTTTTATTCTCCCTTTTTCTCTTTTTTTCTCTTTCTCTTTTCTTTCTAATTTTTTTTCTTTTCCCTTTTTTTGTCTACCTCCCTATTTTTTGTGAATTGTCCTCTCCTTTCTTTTTTACTAAGGCTAACAATCTCAAATAAAGGGGAGGACTTGTGTTGAATAATGCCCAAAAAGATAAGTATACCTCATGATCATGATGTTGCTTTGGTCCTTCAAAGCCAAAATAAGCATGCCTTACAGGAGCCAATCTTGCATAATATCGCGCCTAGAATGCGCCATCACTAGCTGACCATAAAGTCATCAGCAAGATCTCCTCCACCGATCTTGCGCGAGATCGTTGTCGAGATGCTCTTCAAGATTCGTGCGTAATCCATTCCCTACGATTATTCTTTGATCATGATCCTCTCCTCCTCCCTGGCCTTCTTCCTCCAATAGGCAACACAACAACAACAACACCATTGCCGCTGCTGAGCCTTAGTTGCTCCACAAACCACCGCTGGAACCCAGCAGTGCCACCTACTGTTAAACCCAACAGTGTTGCCTCGTCCATGCGCCGCCTCGCATTGGGCTTCAAGCTAGATGCTCCTTACCTCGTGGTTGCAATCGTCGCCTCCGACGATGCTCCTGCCGATTGTGGCTCACAATGCCAATCGTGCATGAGATCGCACCTAGATTGAGTGCCATCATCTTCATCACCTCCTCTGATATGGTCATTGCCACCTTCGACTCCTCTAGTTGAATCAAGAAAAAAATGGAAATCTAAATAATAGTAAATATAATAAACCCAAGAATCAAACTACTCTGATACCAAGTTGAATAATACCAATAAGCGGAATGATAAAAGATATCAAAGCATAAAGTAATGAAAAGAACACTTACGTTTACGTGGAATCCCTACTCATGAAGAGCAGGAAGAAAACCACTGGAGAAGGCCTTGATAAGGTTATTATCTATATTACTCCTCTCAAAGAAACAAGTGGGGGGTACATGCTTATATATACCTATATATAGGCTGCCACACACTCCACTCCACATCTCACGATGCGGTACTAAACCAACCACACATTCTCCAACATATACAGTTGCCCGTCAATCATGGTGTATCACGATGCCTTAAGCCTAAAAGCCTTAGGCTACATTTCACCTGGGGGTACATCCTCAGTGCTCAAACATTGTATTATGGGCATCATCCATGAGGCAGACTGTTGTAGGACCAACGTTTGAAGAGATGACACTGTAGCATCTGAAGGCATGTATCATCATCTTCGACTAAAGGTATGGCGGACGCTTGTAGAGCCGATGCATTGGCCAGGGGGATTGTCAGAGCATGGCACCTACCTGACCAAGGTGGATTTCAAATCCATCAATTCCTCCTAAGCTCTATCAACATATAGAATCATATTGGCTCCCATTACCTAGAATTTTCCATTTATTTAGTTTGTGATGAACAGGGAATCCATAAAAATTTTCAATGCTGGGGCCCCTATAGATTTTGCCACTCAAACTCTAGCTAAAGGGCCTTAAACTCTACTACATTATTAGAAGTAGGGAAAGCCAATTTGATGGAGTACTTATGAGTACTGCCATCCAAGGCAATCAAGGCTATCCCTGCTCCGACATTGATAGACATTGATGATTCGTCTATATAAAGCAACCAGGACAGGTCAGACAAAGAACCCGACTTGGTGAATTCGACTACAAAATCGACCAAGACCTACCCTTTTAGAGATTGACAAGGTTGGTATTTTATTTCAAACTCCAGTTCCAAGGCCCATTTTATTTGCCAGATAGGCCCCATTGATTTATGTTACATTCTATGCAAGGGGTAGTCGAATAACACAAGAATAGTGTAGGATTGGAAATAAGGTTGTAATTTTCTGACAATCATAATCAATGCTAAGTTGACCTCTTCAATTACAGAATACTTAGCTTCTACTCCTTGATATGTTTTGCTAACGAAATAGACAAGCCTTTGAATGCCTTCATGATTGTACACGAGGGTAGCATTAACAGTTAAAGCTGATAATGCTAGGTAAAGGAACAAAGGTTCGCCTGGAATAGGGGAGGTCAAAATAGGAGATTGTTGTAAGGCCTTCTTGACTGCCTCAAGGGCATCTTGGCATTGAGGAGTCCAATGGGACAGATTATAGCCTTTAAGCTTTTTAATGCAATCAAAGAAGGAAAAGGCATTTATCAAAAGATCGAGATAAGAAGTGGACCAGAGCTAGCTGCGATCTTTGTGATCTTGTTGACTAATGACTGAATTCCCTTGAGGGTAGATGGAGGGGTCAACGTCATGACTGCCTGAATTTTGTCGGGATTGCTCGATCCTCTAATTAGAGACCATGAAGTCTAATACTCGAAGTTATGCCAAAAGCGCACTTTTCAAGGTTATGGCATAGCCGAGTATCCCTTAAAATTTAGAACACCTTCACCAAATGCTTAGAAAAACTTAATCCCTTTACAAGCATATCATCAAAATTTTTTCCAATTAAATGGGAAAAAATTATATTTATAAGACACTAATAAGTTGCCTCAGCATTTCTTTAGCAAAAGGGCATGACTGGATATTGGAAAAGGCCTCGATCCATTCTAAAAGAGGTATGAGGCCGATCTATCTTTTGATGCTTATTTGATGATAACCACTATATGCATCCAAGAAAGACATATGAGATTGTCCACTGCAAGAATCTACAATGGCGACAATCTTGGGCATGGGAAATTCATCTTTATGGCAAGCTTCATTTAAGTTAGTGAAGTCCACTCACATCTGCTACTTGCCATTTGATTTCCTAACCATGACTTCATTTGATTACCATTCAAGATAAAGTGATGTCTCGATGAATCTAGCTTCTAGCCACTTATCAAGTTCAGCAACTATCGCTTATCAATGTTTAGTGGATTTGTGCCCATACGCCTACTTTATTAGGTAAGCACCCAGCTGGACATTTAGTCGGTGCTCGATTATTGAGGGATCTATTCCTGCCAAATCATTGGTGGACCAAGTAAATATATTTGTGTTGGCCCACAAGAAGAAGAGCAAATCATGAACCTCCAAAGGGCATGATCCACCCCCACCTGGACGATCTTGTTAGTTATGCCAAGGTAAAGTTGTATTTCCATGGTAGATAAACTGGGTGAAATGCTTGGTTGCCAAGGCAGAGTAGTTGGGTCTTCCTCCCAAACCATTTGCACTTGGTTTTGTTTCTTCCCCCATTTCTGTGGTTTGGGAGTCTTCTCTCCATCAACGTTCAAGCTCGATGTGAGAAAGCTCACTCCTGGTTGACTGATCCCCTTGCACAATCTCGACTCCACGTGGCTACTGGAAAAGTATGAATTGAAAATAAGATGTCGGGATCACCGGAAGTCATGAGTTGTTGGGCAGCGTACAATGTCATCAAATGTGGCTGCCAGATTGGCTACAATGAACATGGCCATCCTATTGAGGTGTCAGTTACCATCACATATAGACATTGGCAACTCAATCTCTCCCATGGGCATAACCTTATGGTTACCAAATCCTACCATCGGATATTCCGAAGGGGAGAGATCCTCTTCCTTGAATCCTAACCGAATAAGAGTTTTTAGAAGAATACATCCACCATGTTACCTTCATCAACAAGAAGCCACGGCTGGATCTGCCTTACTAGCAGCAAGGTTTTTAAGAGTGGGTCTAAATGATTGCCTAGATTCAAAAGGGAGGCAAACAAAGTGGAAGCCACTTGATAGATGGAGCTCTTCGCTACCGAAACTACCCATGGAAGAGTGGCGTACGTCTCCTGTGCTGACCCACCCTCAAGATGCATCTACTAAGCACAAGGCATGACACTAACATCAGAAATGATCTCCACCTAGTCACCGTTTAATTGGGATGGCAAAGGCATTTTGTGGTAGGATGAAGAAAAGTCATTGACCTAAATAGATTGCCACCTGACCACCAATAAAGAAAGGGTTTGACGGTTATAATTGATTGATCAATCTTTGCTTAAGAAAATAAGTTATTGAAGTAGAAATTGAGCGGCGAAAAATCAATTGTCAATAATTAAAATAAACCACTCACAGGAGAGCGGGTCATCCACAGGGAGGCACAGACCAATAAATTCACCAATGTTTTGAGTGCATTATTCGAATATGTTGTACGAGGCTAATATGATGCAAACTAAATTTGTCACTAAGTTGTAGCTTTAAATGAGATGAAGAATGGCTTGAATTAGCATTAACATGAAATGTAGTGAATCAGGATGGTCTGAGAAGCAATTACCCACAATATAAAATAATATATCAAAATTTCCTCTTCATCAACCAATCCTTATTTAAACTAATTCACCTCCTCCTATAGCAAAGTAGGGGAAGTGAATCTTCTTGGTTGTGCGCTGGATTGGAGGGACGGCTAGAGGCACGGCTCATCGGAGGAGTAGGTCTGGAGGAGAGGAGCAATTTGGTGGTGGTACGGTAGCACACGGTGGCCAGAGTTGTCACCAGCGACAAGGATGAGATGCGGCAATGAGGAGGCTATTCTCACTGCCTCAATAATATAGATACTTGATCAAATTAACACCTAAGACAGCTATAACTCGAACATTTTTTTTCCTTTTATATATATATATTTTCTCTTTTCTTTATTTTTCTTTTTTTCTATATATATATCTATATATTTCTTTTCTTCTTTTTCTCTCTCTCTTCTTTTATTCACGAGGCATTATTACATATGATGATGGTCAAGAGGATTTTGTGTGGCTTATTTGGTGGAAGTGCTTACTTTTGGCATCGGAAAGGAATGGATAGGACAAGCGTATTTCTGACCATTGACACTATTACCCTCCTTCAGCCAAGGATTCTATGAAGGACCGTCATAACCCTCCACCATAGTTATAGTTTTATTAGGACTCAATCTCTGTGTATCTGCTTTATTTGGTGAGTCTCTGGAATTCACACAATGTTTGTACATAGGAACAGAGAGTGAAAATTATGCCTAAATTTGATGTATCATCATCTAATTATCCAGAACTTAAGAATCCTTGCACTAGACTTAGTGCACCAGTATTCTCTCTACTTTCTCCACACGAATATTAAGTGGATCTAATAGAAGATAGGATGCCTGACTCCATTCAAACTGTCCAAGGATTTAGCAGACTAAAAATACTTATTGGTTTTCTCTAAAGATTCATTACCCAGTCTACGTGCAAGTGATGTAATTGTATTGGATTCTAAACTTAGAAATAATTTAAGAAGAAAATATTTAATGACACCTCCTTGATAAAAATCTTCTACTAGGGACTAACCAATTCAACTCAAGAAAACAAAAGATATTTTTTTTTTCCTTTTGTTTTTTTTTTTTACTAATGCACCTATCCTAAATGCATGCAACTATTTATAAATGATATGAACAACCTTAGGTTATAAGCCCCTATGCCTAAGATTGACAATGTCCTCGTTGGAAAAATAAAGACATAGAAGAGTATCACCTGAGGAGGAGAGTGGGAGGAGCTAAGGCTCCTCAAGCCGAAGTGCATCCAAAACATGACCATCTGAAAGAATAACATATGGTTTAAGTCGTTGGTCATTTACCTTAAAGCTCGCACCAGAAGTAGAGTTCCAAATTTCTACTGCTCTATGGGGAAAGGTATTGTTAACAACATATGGCCCATCCTAGCGAGACTTGAGCTTTCCAGGAAATACTTAAAGTCTAGAATTGAAAAGCCAGACCCACTGGTTGGGTTCAAAGGTCTTTTTAATGATGTGTTTATCATGGAAGACCTTTGTACGTTGTTTGTAAGCTTGAGAGGTTTTGTAGGCTTCATTACGAAGCTCCTCAAGCTCACTTAACTACAGCATGCGTGCCTTACTTGCTTTATCCAGATTTAAGTTAACATTTTTAATAGCCTAATAAACTTTGTGTTGGATTTGAATGGGAAGGTGACACACTTTCCTGTAGACAAGACGGAAAGGAGACATGCCCAAGGGAGTTTTATACGATGTTCTGTAGGCCTAAAGAGCATCATTTAATTTTTTCGACCAATCCTTATGATAGAGCCTAACAGTTTTTCCAGAATCCGTTTAATCTCCATATTGGACACTTCAACTTGTCTACTCATTTGGGGATGGTAAGGTGTAGCTATCTTGTAGTTGACTCTCAAATTTTGGAGTAGTCTTATGAAGTGCACATTTTTAAAGTGAGGTCCTCCATCACTTATGATAGTCCTTGGGCACCCATATCAAGAAATGATATTAGCCCTAACAAAATCCAAGACCACATAATGGTCATTAGTCTGTGTGGGTATGGATTCTATCCATTTCTATGCATAGTCCATGGCCACAAGTATTTACTCATATCCAAAGGACACAGGAAAGGGACCCATGAAGTCGATGCCCCAAATATCAAAGATCTCAATAGGGAGAATAGGTTGCTGGGGCATCTCATCCCTTTTTCCAATGGTTCCTATCTATTGGCAGCGTAGACATGGGCCCACATATGTATGTGCATCTCGGAATAATGTAGGCCACCAAAAGCCAGACTGAAGAACCTTATGGGTAGTCTTTTTCCCACTAAAATGCCCTCCATAGTGGAGGTCACGGTAGAAACTTAGAACACTCCTTTGTTCTTTGTCAGGGACGCAACGGTGGAATAACTGGTCAGGGCCTATTCTAAAATGCTCGGGTTCCTCCCAGTGATAAAGTTTAGCGTCGGCAAGAAACTTGTCTCGCTTCTGCTTTTCCCAATTACTAGGTGTAATAGCCGTGACCAGATAGTTTACTATGTAAGCGAACCAAAGAGTTTTGGCCTCCTCAGTCATTAGAGACTCATCAGGAAAAGTCTCTTGGATATCGCTAGCAGGGGTTGATGCCTGAATAGGGATCCTGGACAGATGATCCGCTACCACATTCTTAACTCCTTTCTTATCTTTTATTTCCAGGTCAAACTCCTGGAGTAGTAGAATCCAACGAATTAAATGAGGTTTGGTATCCTTCTTAGCAAGAAGGTGCTTTAAAGCAGAATAATCAGTGAATACTATAACCTTGGATCCTAATAAATAAGATCGGAACCTTTCCAGAGCAAACACTACAACAAAAAGTTTCTTTTTAGTGACCGTGTAGTTTTGCTGAGGATCCGTAAGGGTCTTGTTGGCATAATGTAAAACATGAGATTTTCCATCAACCCTTTGATCTAAGATCGCTCCCACTACAAAATCAGAAGCATCGCACATCAACTCAAATGGAAGGGCCCAATTTGGTGCTTGGAGAATCAGCACGGTCATAAGGGCTTTCTTCAAGACTTGGAAAGCCTCGCCACATCTGTCATCAAAATCGAAGGAAACATCCTTCACTAACAGGTCGCAAAGTGACTTAGAGATTTTACTGAAATCTATAATGAAACGCCTATAAAATCCAGCATGGCTAAGAAAAGATCTAACATGATGAACATTGGCGGGCAATGGAAGTTTAGAGATGGATTCAATTTTGTCTTTATCCACCTCTAATCCTCTCTTGAAAACTACATGCCCCAAAACAATGCTCTGCTAGACCATGATGTGGCTTTTCTCCCAGGTAAGCACCGTCTTTGCTTCTTCGCAACGGGTTAAGACTCTATCAAGGTGCAAAAGGCATAGGTCAAACATCGAACCATAAATGGAGAAATCATTCATGAAAATCTCTACAAACTCATCAATCATGTTGGAAAAGATAGCCATCATACATCATTGGAATGTGGCAGGAGAATTACATAACTCGAATGGCATTCGATGTAACGCAAATGTGCCATACAGACTCGTGAAGGTGGTACGCTCCTGACCATCCGGAAAGACGGATATGTGATTATACCCAGAGTACCCGTTTAGGAAACAAAAGTATTTGTTTCCAACCACTTTATCAAAATTTGATCGATAAATGGCAAGAGGAAATGGTTTTTCTGGGTAGCCGTATTCAAACGGCGATAATCAATGCAGACCTTCCAGCCAGTTGAGGGTCTTGTGGTCACCAACTCTCCTTGTCATTTTCTTCCACATTGATTCTCGCCTTTTTGGGCACCACATGCATTGGACTGACCCATTTACTGTCTGAAATGGGATAAATAATTCCTACATCTAGCCATTTCAGAATCTCCTTTTTGACAACCTCCCGCCTATTAGGGTTGAGCCTTCTCTACATATCTCGAAAGAGTTTCACAGACTTATTTGTGTATATATGATGAATGCAAAGGGAGGGGTCAACACCTTTAATATCAATTATTGACCAAGCAATAGCTCCCTTGTGCCTTTTCAAGCACTCGAGAAAAGCTCCCTCCTGTGATTCAGATAATGTAGATGGGATAATGATGAGGAGTGTGTCGTTAGGGCCAAGGAAATCACACTTCAATGTGCTCGGGAGGGGATTAAGATCCAACTCAGGTGCCTTTTGGATTAAGGGTATAAGTTGAGATATCCCCACCTCAAGTAGCGGATCTACGTTCAGGGTCCAGGGTGGGGATAGTGACTCTATGTGTACTCCCAACAACTCTTACAATTCGGGCATATCTCCTTCATTCTCTTTAATACTCGGAGGATGGTCTTTAGATATGATCATTTGAAGGGGATCTCTACATAAGAGTGCTGGACTAGTCTCCTTATTGATTTCATCAACAACCTCAATATGAGAACAGTCTTCAAATCTGGATTGCTTGTAGGTATCAAAAACATCCAACCAAATCTTCTTGTTCCTGAAGCCCATTTTTAAGTGCCCCTGATCTATAATTGATAGAGGCATTGGCTGTGCCCAAGATGGGGCATCCCAGAATAATGGATGGCTTGGTGGGCTTATTAGATGGGTTAGTATCTAACACATGAAAGCCAACGGGGAAAAAGAAGTCCTCCACTCTCACCAGGACATCTTTTAGCAATCCCTGTGGTGTCTTAAGTGATTTGTCTGCGATTTGGAGGATATCTGGACTAGGCTTTAAATCGTCTCCTCCCAAAAGGTCGTAGACATGGCTCAATAAAATGTTCACCCCCACACCTAGATCGAGCAGAGCCTCATCAATGTGTTGGTTACCTATAACCACTGAAATATACGGAGCCGTTGGGTCTTTCATCTTGGGAGGTGTTCCATGTTGGAGCACCGAGCTAACATGGTTAGGCAGGATGACCTTAGCTTGGACCTATCTCCCAGATCCGTGCTCCTGGGTGCACAGATCCTTTAGAAACTTCACATAGGGCGGGATCTGTTTAATAGCATTTAATAAAGGCAAGTTGATGTGGACTTGCCTGAAAGTGTCCATAATCTCATCCACCCTATCCTTGGCTCTAGATGAGCCGAAAGAAGATTCCCTAAGAGTGGATAGGCACTCAGGATAGGGCACCCTCGACTTCTGGGTAGAGGGGTCGTCATGTTGGGAAAGGGGTGGCGGAATGACGACATCCTCTGGGTGGGTGATTTCAAGCGAGGGAGAGCAGTGTGGCTCTTCCTCGGTGAGGGTGGAAGTCAGGTTTGGTGTAGGAGGGGAATTTTGGGAGGTGACCATAGGAGTGCTATCAGGTTTACCGATTTTCTTTCCACTCCTTAGTACGGTCACAACTTGAGTGTGCTCCTTGAACATGACCCCCTTACCCTTTGGGTTCTCCTCAGAAGAGCTAGGCAACTTCCCTAGATCACGCTGCCTAACTGCCTCATTAAGATGACCAATTTGGGATTGCATATCAGTGATCATCTTATTCTAAGATTAGATGACCAAATTCTGATGCTCTTGGATCACTTTTATTATGGCTTTCAGTTCATCCATCTTAGAAGGCTTATTTTGAGGAGGGTTAGTATAGGATGGCTGGTACATGAGTTGGGGAGGTTAGGGTTTTGCATTCCCTGAATTAGAAGCATCACCTTGCTTCCATGAAAAGTTTGGATGGTTTCGCCACCCTGGATTATAGGTATTGGAATAGGGATTATTACGAAGAGGTGGTCGGAAACCTTGAGTCGCATTCAGGTTGGCCTGAATCAATTCAGGGAATTGATTTTCCATGTGGCACTCCGTAGTGGCGTGCATAGTGCTTTGGCAAATGGAGCATTCACTTGAATCCTGAAAGATAGAGGCTGCTTGCGGGTTCATGCCGGGGTTTACTAAAAGCCTATCAAAATTTTTGTTCAACAATTAAATCTGATAATCCAAATCCTGAGTAGCCCCGGCTTCAGGGGCCTTTATCTTCCTCTACAAGATTGATGATTTTCTTTCTTGATAAGCAGAGGACATATGTATGGAATTATCACTTAATGTTTCAAATAGTGCCTAGGCTTCATCCTCAGTTTTGGTCATGAAGGTTCTTGCACAGGCTGCATCGATGGTATGCCTATGCCTTTTAGATAATCCATTGTAGAACCTCTCTACCAATTGCCATCTTGGTACTTGTTGGTGGGGGCATAACCTAAGGGGGTCATTGAAGCGCTCCCATGTTTCATGAAATTGCTCTCCTTCCTGTTGAGTAAAACCTATAATCTCTCTTCTGTAATGATTGGTCTTACTTATAGGAAAGTACTTTTTCAAGAATTCTCCTTTAAGTGTAGCCCAATCATTTACCCTTGCATTGAGGGTATGATACCAGTGCTTAGCCTTATCCTTTAGGGAGAAAGGAAATAGAGTTCTCATCAGAGCTTCATCAGTAAATCCTTGGAGCTTCACCGAGGAACGAACCTTGGTGAATTCCTCAAGATGCCTATAGGGATCCTCCTTAGTAGTACCATAGAAAGCAAGGAGCAAAGATATGGTGCTACTCTTGATCTCATAAGGATTATCCACTCCAGGTCTCCAGATAGGTAGGGCTTGGTGAGTGGTAGGAAGGAAATAGTCTCTCAAAGTTCTTTGGTTGTCACCAACCCTAATCTCTTATTCAGGACTTTCTTCTGCTATTTTTCTTCTTTCTTGGTTGGCTTTTCTAATAATTCTCTAAGGTTCTGAGTTGAAAACAATGCTCCTTCTAAGAGAGCGCCTACTAAGCATACATCAAGCAATCACAAGGCAACAGGTCTTTTGTTAATTTAAAGTACTATAAGTCCTCTTTCAACTCTCTAGCTTGGCCAAATAGAGTCAAGGCAATGTTTCTACATTCCCACGTAAGTGGTATAAGAGAAATGATGCACTTGAGATTCCTGGTCAATGTCTGTTAAGGAGGTTGAGGTTACTTTTAATCCTTTTTGGGTGACTGATCATGTTGTCAATCAATTACGCACCCTAAATTGACCTTCGAGTGCCCTAGAGACGTACACCTTCTTGCAATGATATTCTCAAATGCTTAAATAAAAGGTTACTCCAAGGATGGAACCAAGGGATGCATGTAGGACGAACCCTTCTTTTGAGGCGATGCCTCTTAATTACCCTTGAATTCCTTTAAGGGGTATCCCCCTCCTTAGATATCAAATCACTCGGGCAAAAGTTAATATCACCGTAACAAAGCGAGATAGGAGGGTTTGCACTAATAAAGATATCGATGGCTATAGCCTTATGGGTCCAAGTCCTAGTGTAGTGCCTACAGTGCATGCTCGATGCAGGGTGTGCATCACACAGCAAAAAAAGTGATTTTTCTTTTGAAAATCACAATTAAGTTATTCAAACACTTGTATATTTTACTTTTTCTTTCAAGACATAATGTAACCACTTGATTAATCTTTTCAAATTAGCTTAAGCAGTAATTTTAAGTTATGTCCATATGCAATGTGTGTGCAGATAACTGAAACAGAAAGATAAGAAATACATACCTTGCTCCAGCACTCTTCGATGCAAAAATGTATGCAATGCAGTAAGAAAATCTAGATGCTGCTCAAGCACTCCTAGATGGTCAACCTATGGATATGCAGCTTCTATCAGGCAGCTTGAAATTTTTTTTTAAAATAAATATGCAATCAAAAGAACTAACTACCACACACAGAATAATCCTAGAATCTAAAGAATTGGGGACACTCCCTCGAAAATAAGCCCCAGATTACAAGGGCGAGAAAACATATACTAAACTAATTCTATCGGTCTAAATCTAAACTAAGATCTAAAGACTAAATCAAGAAAGGCTCCTCCATATGCCTTCATGCTCGTGGGATCAAGGTCCACAGGCACTTGTTACTGGCCTTCAGGTGGCATTAAGGTCCACAAAAACAAGTGTCCACTACACGCTCCTCCTCCTCAAGAATGTACCTCGCACAAAAGAATAGAGAATGGTAAGGTAAATGTGCACCTTAAAATTATCAGAAATAAACCAGGTGAACCTATTGCATTCGTTGCCTCCCTGGCAACGACGCCATTTGATCAATCGATCTTTGCTTAAGAAAATAAGTTGTCGAAGTAGAAATTGAACTGCAAAAAATCAATCATCAATAATTAAAATAAACCACTCAAAGGAGAGCAGGTCGTATCCACAGGAGGCACAGACCAATAAATTCACCAATGTTTCTAGGGCATTCTTCTAGTATGTTGTATGAGGCTAGTATAATGCAAACTAAATTTGTCACTAAGTTGTAGCATCAAATGAGATGAAGAGTGGCTTGAATTAGCATTAACGTGAAATGTAGAGAATTAGGAGGGTCTAACAAGCAATTACCCATAATATAAAATAATGTCTCAAAATTTCCTCTTCATCAACCAATCCCCATTTAAAGTAATTCATCTCCTCTTGTAGCAAAACAGGGGAAGTGAATCTTGTTGGCTATGCGCTGGGTTGGAGGGATGGCTAGAGGCGTGGCTCGTCAGAGGTGTAGGTCCAAAGGAGAGGAGCACTCCGGTGGTGGTGTAGTGACACACGGTGACCGGAGTTGGTGTTGATGACAAGGAGGAGATGCGGCAGCAAGGAGGCTGTTGCCTCTGCTTGAAGTCATGCACAATCGAGGAGGCATCGCACGAGGGTGGTGCACGCGTATGTAGCCTTCAGTGGCGGATGGGTGGCACCGAAGGGGTGTTGTTGACGCCTTGGAGGAAGGTGTGTAGTCGAGGATGTTGGGTTCCTCCTTGGTTGTAGCAAGTGAAGAATGAAGAAGAGGAAGAAGATGGTTGGCTACGCGCAAGGGCACATACGCAAGGGTTGCGTGTGCGTGAGGGCTGTGGCGTGCACCACTATAGGTGCACGAGGGGCTACTGTGGGAATGGATGGTGCTGCATGTGAGGGCAAGGATGCACGGGGGGGCGTGCGTGAAGGCGTTGCGCTGCTACAATTGTGACGCTACGAGCGGGTGCGGTGATGGCGGAAGATGCTTGATGAGTGAACACTCTCACCATGCATTTATCAATGGTGAAAGCAAGCGGAAATAGGGCACGCTCAACTCATGGTGCATGCTAGTGACACAGTGTAAGCGAACTACAGTGGTGATGTATCTCCCCTCTGCAACCGTTGCACTTCATCCTTTAAAAGCACTTGCCGTTGGTTTCTTCCACCTAAAGTCTCGGCAATAGCTTGACAAAGATCTCAAGGTGGTTGTGAGAAGCTCAGTGCAATAGCAGAGTAGTTTTGTTGGCGGCAGTGCGTGCGTCGACACGTGCACTCTTCAGGAAAAATAGTAAAACTTGGTTATTTGTATAACGAATGTAATGTATACATGTATGCATGTCAACTAAATTATACTATATACTATCCTCTATTTCATTTACATATGAATGTCATGTATGAATTGTGCAAGTAATTTTATAAACTAATTTATTTACATATTAAAGTAGGCTATGTACATGTAAATATTATCAGAACATTTAGGCACTTATGTAATTAGTTATCCCACACAATTGGTCTCATCAATAATCATGTGGCGTAAGGTCTGATACGCCACATGGGGGTATATACAAAGGAGCATTCATCAACTCCCCTATAAAGGGGTATGTAGTCACATACACCTGGGGGCGTATACCCATCATTGCTCGAGTTACATGCTGGACAATCTTAGGGATGGAACCTTCGCCACTAGCCACCAAGCAGATGGTGCTAGATTGCTCCTCCAAGTCGCACGAAGGCGATAGAGGGGGCTTCGGAGGGCCAGGAGGAACCTCTCCATTCTGGTTGCTCAACTCACGTTTGAGCTTCTCTAATTGCTTGCACAAACGAGCATTCTCTTCTTTGACAAGGCAACGCCATTACACCTGGTCACATGGAAGGTTAGAGTCATGAGGCTCATCTTGCTGGGACTTGGCCTTCACCTTCAGCTACCAAACCTCTTTGATCTAGTTTGCAATTAGCTCTTATTCAGCTTTAAGTATAGCTAACCTGGTGAGATACTTCTTTTCCCTCACCTGAATCTCCAGAAAGGGATCAGGGTAAGGGTTATCCAAGCGAGGTTGCCCTAGCTACTCTCCACCTTGGGCTTCTTTTGCCTTGCCCATCTCCTTCACCTGCTGATGTCTCTTCGAGACAGAAAGGCTAGACTCAATCGAAGCTTGCTTCTCCAAGCTTACCCTAGAAGAGTGGTGGGTTGATGGAGCCATCAAAGCAATGATTGGAAAAAAGAAAGAGACGTGGGAGAAGACAACTTATTATGTGTTTCCCATAGATGGTGTCAATTGATCAAGCCTCAAATAAATGAGGACCCAACACAAAAGCAATCACACAAAAAAAAGGCGAAAGAATTGGTGACCTAATTCCACCTAAATAGGTATATGTCTGGGGAGAGTGATAACTCTCAAATTTTCACTATCTTTTTCTCTTATGAAAACAAGGTACAAAAAGTCTTCACTCTGTCTCATTCAGATTGCATAACCCTTTTCACCTGAATAACTTCAGCCTATAAAGGTTATGAGATCCTCAAGCGTGGAGATTGTGGTCCTTTAAACAAGCAATCATGGATCAAAGGTCACGATACCACGATCTCATTAAGTTTCGATGACATGTCCTCCAAATGATTGTCCCACCTATGGCAATCGCCCTATAATCGTATTCTAATGGGAGAAAGATATGACCCTTACCATCGGCAATTATTGGCGGCCAGGCTCTGTCAATCTGCTTGACTAAAATAGTTGGATAAATAATGTCTTCCTGCTCGTCTTTCCTACCAACACCTTTAGGCAGATGTCATCAACTTGCAAGCGAGGGCACCAGCACGACTTAGCATTGAAGTTGCATTACTCATAATAGCATTATGAAAATAAAAAATATGATTAAATTTGTAATACAAATGTATTATATTTGCGGCATGAATAATTAGTCCTTAACAAAAATAGCATTTAATACGAATTGTATTATTGATAAATCTTGTATTACAAATATTTATAATAAAAAAAATGTAAAAACCTGTATTACAAATGAAAACAGATCTGTATGTATATGATGAATTTGTATTACAATTATTTATTTTAATGATAATGCAAGTATTTGTATTACAAGTGACAAATTGAAGTGTAATACATGGGAAATGTTGCAATACAAATTTATTTTTGCTAAGAAGAGAGTTATAATATGATTAAGTATTAAGGTAATATGATTAGGTTCTAATAATAATATAATATTTCATTAATTGTATTCAAATATAATTTATAAATGAAGATGAAATACAATTCGACATTAGCATGTAAAGATATTTTTCAAAAGTAATAATATGATTGATCGAGTACGTTTCAAATAAAAAAGGTGGTGGTTTAAATCTTTTGACGTGTAATAATTTTCGTGAGCCTCGACGTTTCCGGTAGGGGGAGGGAACTATGTTTTGAAGTTGATTTTAGAATTTGAAAAAAGAGAAAAGAAAAGAAATAAGATATACTCTGCTCGCGCACACCATGCACGATATATATATATATATAATACGTCGTTGCTGGTGGAAATTCGAGTTCTAATCGGAGGATCTTGCTTTCCTTTGCGAATGGAGACTTGCAGATATGTGTATCTCGATAGCGAGACTTTAGCATGGACGATGGGCATGGACGCCTCCTTCCTCCTGGACTTCCTCCATGCCTACACCTGCACCGCCATGCCGTCATCAGCCACCGGACGAGCTGATCATGATCCCTACAACGCTGCCATCCTCTCCGATCTGCTTATGCTCGAGAACCAAATTCCCCTCTTCCTCCTCAACATTGTTTCCATGCACCTGCAGTGCCCCCACGACCCTCTCGGCAGGCTGCTCACCAACTTCGTCAAACGTGTCCATCCCTTCCAGCAGGGAGGGGGAGAAGGAGCAGCAACAATATCCGGTACTGGCCTCGATCCACAGCTCCTCCTCGAGGACACCACCTCGCGCCATCACCACCTTCTCCATCTCCTTTACGACACTATCGCACCGGAGAAACAATTATATTCTTGTCACTGCAGCAAAGAGATTAATCCAGCTGATGGCGAAGCCGCCGATGTGAAGACATGCGCCACGCAATCATCATCACTACTAGTACTACTACTAGGTCGCTTCAAGAGCGTCCTCGTCCCCATTTTCATCAGGCTGATCACCGTTATGTTTTGCCGCCTCCCCGTGTTCCTCGTGATCAAAGCTCCACTTGAGCAGATCTTAGCCGAGAGCTCCGCTTCCTCGCGGGAAGCAGCCGATGATGAGTTTGAGATGGACATCCCGTCGGCCTCGGAGCTGGCAGATGCAGGGGTGACATTCGTCGCGACCAACGGAGGCATCTCCTCCGTTGGATTCGACGTGAAGTCAGGGACCTTCTTTCTCCCGGTGATAACGATCGAGCTGCACACGGAAGTCATGCTGAGAAACCTGGTGGCAATGGAAGTGGCGGGGATGCTGCAGCAGCAGCAGCAGCAGCCGTGGGTTTTGGCGTGGTACGTGCAGTTGATGAAGGGTATTGTGGATGCGGCGCAAGATGTGCGTGTGTTGCGGAAATGTGGAGTGGTGAGGACTTGTCCCATGAGGAGCGACGAGGTGGTGGTGGGGATGTGGAATGGGATGGTCATGGGCGGCAGCAGCAGCAGTTGGTTGAATTCGGCGGTGGTGGGCTTGGTGGGGATGGACGAGTTGGTTAGAGCTGTCAACTTGTGGTATAAGGGCAAGTGGTGGAAGGTGAGGCTTCGGAGGTTTCTCAGGACGAAAGTGCAGTCTTCTTTGGATTTCTCAAAGCTTTCTTCCTTCGCGTTACTCAGTTTAGTGGTAGTGTTCGTCGCCATGCATATGTTTTGCTTCTTTCATCACTGTGGAGGTTAATTCGATCGGATGATCTTGGGAAGCTTCTAATTTGTTATTTCTTCTTTGAAATTATATAGATATAATAATAATTTCTAATCTCTACTTGGATAATTTTGCTGCATATATAACGTTTGTCTTGAAACTCTAACTCGCGTGTTATTTCAAAAGAAATAAGGTACACGCACGCGACATACACCAAAGAGGTAGCTGCCTTTGCCTAACATTAGAAGAGGATGATGCGTGGGGATGGGTGGGTTAATTAATCAGTCCGACGTCCTAAAAGAATTTTTTTTGCTTTCTTTCTTTCAGGTAATAGAAACAAATTGTTAGCTGTAAACTGTACATACGAGAGAATGAAGTTTCTTTCATTAATGGGGATTTTACATAGATTCCTTTATAATCATTGGATATTACACACAAACTCTTAGGTTCACATTATTATCATAGGTATCTTTGAAATCACAAAATTTATTATATACATACACCCTTTCGAAGAATGGATACTAAGCCTACGTTTAGATGTTGGATTGGTAAGGGATGGAAACGAAATGGATGTTAAAAATATATTTGATGTCGACCTTTTGAAAGGAAAAGGAAAGGGAATGGGGGAAATGGGGAGTTAAAATATTAACTTTTGGAGATATTTAGTTTTGGTCTAAACTAGAAGAATTGAGAGTCAAAGGGAAAGTATTACCTCTCATTTAAATTTAATTTCCTATTTTGTCTCCTTTTATAATAAATATCATGCACTTATATGAGTAAAATTATCTAAAAAAACTCTCCTCTCTTTTCCCATTATATATATACATATATATATACACACACACACACATATAGACACACGCACATGTGCACACGCGAGGGTAAGGAGCATGAAGCTCACTATACTTAACTTAGGTACAACTTAGTCATATTTATATGTAAAATCAATATTTTAAAATGAAAATTTAGGAATTAAAATCATTTAGTAAAAATATAAAGTACCTAAACTAGAAGAATTGACAGTCAAAGGGAAATTATTACCACTCATTTAAATTTAATTTCCTATTTTGTCTCCTTTTATAATAAATATCATGCACATCCTTAGAGGTATGGTAAAAGTTATATGAGTAAAATTATCTAAAAAAACTCTCCTCTCTTTTCCCATTATATATATATATATACACACACACACACACATATAGACACACACGCACACGTGCGCACGCGAGGGTAAGGAGCATGAAGCTCACTGTACTTAACTTAGGTACAACTTAGTCATATTTATATGCAAAATCAATATTTCAAAATGAAAATTTAGGAATTAAAATCATTTAGTAAAAATATAAAGTACCTAAAAGTTTATTAAAATTAGATTACTCTAGCAACTCCATCAAGTAAGATCAAATTTCGTAATATTTAAGTCGTTGAAATTGAGCCCACTTTGATGTAAGGGGTAGAAGAATTAGATTGACTTAAAATTTTGTGTATAATATGTTCATATAGAGTAATCTTAATACTCAATTTTTCACTTCAAAACATTATTTGTTGTGAAAGATATTAGGTAAGTGATCGAGGCCTTAGAATAGAAACCTCAAATTAACAATCAATCACAGAGAAATGAACGCATGAGATTTGATGACCCAGTTTCACCAAACAAAAGGTGTACGTCTTAGGGGAGGATCATACTCCCAATTTGCACTAGTATTTGAGTGATACAAACTCTCTGTTTCTCTCTCTAATTGAGTGAAAAATAAAAGCTAGTCCACTCTTACTATTTATAGGGTGAACTTCCCTCGGTTGCAAGCGTCGTTTTCTATTCCCACGATCTTGGAATTTTGCTAAAAATAATGTCATGTAGTAACTGACAGACGATCATAAGTTGATGCCATATTTCACATGATTCCTTCTAGGTGGCAGAGACAAGCCCGTCGGTTGGTGGTTTTTTGGACCTAAAATGACTTGTCATTTTGCTGGGTACACAGACCTGGGTAATGGGTCCACCCTAAGGTGCTGGGTTTTCACTATTTGTCGGGTAACCGGATCATCCACGCGACCAACTCATGGGGTGATGATTTTCCCATCATCAGTTCCCCCCACTATATTTGTCCGAGTTTTTCGCCAGAGAGAGTAGAACTATTTTTATTTTGTGTGTACCATGCCCCCGATGATGGGTCAGGTAGTTTCCCGATAGTTCCATCATTGAGAACCAGCCATGAAGCCTATATCGCATGCCGGCGTGTAATTAGTTGCCAGCTGCTTATAGGTCAAGGCCTATGTTTTAATGGGTTTCATAGGCAGGTAGAGTGTCGCTTGTATACCCGATAAGCAATTATTCAAGCGGGCAAGGTGCTATCTACTCAAGTTATAGGCATATCGCTGCCTGCTTGCTTTAGGGAAGAACAGGTGTGCCGTCACCTAATTTTCCATTGGCCTTAAGAGGCCATCTTCTCAGGCAATTAATTGTACGATGCAAGCATCATCTTCTACCAATGATGGCCAATCACTGCAGGCATAATTTTGTTACTTTATGTGGACAAGACGTGCATTAACCATAATTATGACAGAATTGCATCCCGATAGTTGGGAAGAATTACAGGGTCTGGGCCTATCATTTGAATCGTGCCACAATGATTACGTGTGCACGGGCATTAATTGCACCCGGTAATTATCAAGATTTAATAGCGTTGGAGTCCGCCCTCAGTTATAAATATGGGGTAGTTGGAAAGTAAATTCCCCTACCCCATATTTTCATTATTAAGAAGAGAAAACCCTAAGCACCGCAGGCATCGCTGTCCTCGGAGGAGTGATTTTGTCAGAGAAGAAAAGAGTTTCCTCGTCAGAGCTCTTTACTTTATGGAAGATGTCGAGAATCTCTAGGAAAGGTGCGTTGTTTCCCTTTGCCCCTCGTCTCTCTAACGAGACGTTTGGGTTGTACACCTCCAAGTCTACTTTCGGTAGTAAACTTGCTATTCAGGGATTTTTAAGGGAATATGGACTCGAGAACGTCCAGTTCCAGGTATGAGGAATGTTAACCCACCTGTGTTCCCTGGCTAGAGATGATTTTTTTATTGTTTGTAAATATACCATTGAAAATGGTCTTACGGTTCCTTTGAACCCCTTTTGACACCTTTCCTTTCGTACTACTGCCTCGATCCTTAACAACTTAGCCTCAACTATTGGCCGATTTTGAATATTTTCACCATTGTTTGCTTCCATTTAGGTATCCACCCTCGAATGGGGCTTTTCAGCCTCCTTTTCGGATTGATGCCCCTAAAAGTGAAGAGGGGAAGCCACCCTCTAGGACCTATACTTGTACAACAGGCAGACTAAGTATAGAATAATTGACCTGCCAGATAGTTTAAAGGGGTAAGATCATCATTTTTTCCTTCACCACAATGTGGAGAAGTTAAAAGTCCCCACCTCTTAGTAGAAACTGCCCAAGGAGGACCTGCCACCTGGCCCCCACAAGCTTGACCCAGATGTGGAGGAGGACACCAAGAAAATAATGGAATTTGGGCTTGTAGCATGTTCCATGTTGAGGCGGTTAGATGTACTAGCAGCCTTAATGTGTGTGGCAGACTCCTATGCCACATCATGTAAGTTATGGGGAGGGGCTTTGACCCTCTTAACCTTAATTTGACATTAACCGCTTGTTCTCTTGTTGTTGCAGCTTTTGGCAGTTTGCCAGGCAAGATACCCCAAGGCGGAACTCGTGGAGCTCCCACGAGGCTAAGTGGGAGGCAATGAAGCACGAGTCTCGAGGAGTGGGTGAAAGCAACTGGTCCCCTCATCGCCAGGAGAGCAAGAGGAAAGAAAGGGGGGAGGCATCCACTAGCTTAGAGGAGATGCTCTCCGACAGAGGAGGAGAGACACGGGCGCTATGCACATCTCCTTTAATTCTGAAGAGGAAAGTGGCGAGAGAGGTGTTCCCTCCTCATCTTCTCGTTAACCAACCTCGGTAGGTGTTGGAGGTGCAGTGGTCCCAGCTGAATGGGACGAAGGGGGGCAAGGCACTTTTCCGCCTACTTCATCTGGCACCCCCACCACATTCACCCATGTGGCCGAGTAGGTGGCCATAAGTAGATGTTTTGCGGTCAGTAGCATATTCGAGCTACCACTACCAATGATTAGGGCTTCTAGGATTAGCACCCCTATTAGTTCTTAGGATGTGGGTGGACCTATAGCTTCTAGGCAAAGGAGTGCCAGCTTTGCCTAAATCGCACTTTAGGTGGCACCTCCAAGCCAGGATTTCGCCACCACACTGCAAGCCATCGCATCCAGCAGTCTTCCACCTGCTCTCAGGAGTTCCTCGGTACCTTAGGCTCTAGGTGTCGACCTTGCCTTGGCCGACCTGGAGAGGTAGCTATTTCGACATCTTCAAGTTGTCGTGACCTAGGCTAACCCTCCAAGCGGGACAATTAACCTGACGAACATCTACTTCTACCTTTGGGTGGTAAGCCATTTTCCAAAGTATGTATCCTAATGGTACTACTTCCAGTATGTTTCAACACTCCCTGTCATGTTGCTATGTAGGTGGATACCCTGGGGCTGAGGTTCATTCTCAGCTCTATAACAACTAAATCGTTCTTTGAGCCTAGCTTCACTAGCCCAGCAAAGCGGCAGACTTGGTAGTAAAATGGCTGGTTACTGCTAGGGCAGAGCAAAGGAATTTCATCCGCCAACTAGCAGATGCCAACGTCACCCTCTAGAAGGCAGAAAAGGAGGCGGAGAAGGCCAATAGGAGGGTGAATTCCTTCGGGGATCTCCCCATCTGCTTCATTCATGCCTCTAAGGAGGCGGAAGCCGCTAGACTCGAACTAAGGGTGATCGGGAAGATGGTCGCCAAGATGGACAACTCCTTTCGGAAGATCCACGAGAATGATCTCGTGAAGATAGAGGAGCTCGATGGCAACCTCAAGGTGCCTGACTTGGAGAAATGCGTTTGTTTAATTTGTTCATTGTAGCAAGCATTTATGACATCAATTTTATTAAGAAAATCAAATGGTGATTCAAGTGTCAAACACAAGGAGGCGTCAATTCAGATCAATTAATCGCTTAGTTGGCACATGATACTTATTCAGTTTGCTTGTGTGAAAAAGAGAGGGAGTAGGGCTAGAAATCTAAGGTAGACAAAAGACCACTAACTATGCATGAAATAAAAACATCATGAAGCATAAGATTAGAGACATAGAAAATCAGTTGGAAAGCATAAGATAAAACCAATCGATTCTCTAGATTATGTAGCCAGCGTACTACAGATATGAGCAAAAACTAGAGGAATGCTTGACAACTACAAGCTAAAAGAAGACTAGTAATCAAAGGCGAAAACAAGGGTCGTTGAGGTAGCCATGGTGGTGGAGGGACTTTCGTCGGCAGCTCCGGGAACACACTTTGAGCACTAGAAGGTGGTGGGATTGTGCTTGCTAGCTGATAGAAAGAGATGCCATCCAATAGAGGTCCATATGGGTATTTATAGGGTTCATGCCAAATCATTTGCCACAAAATTATGATAAAACACGCGCTTATCCCAGCCATCTTGCGTATAGCCATGTGCTCGTGCACGCACAATGCATGGTCCGCATGTGCTGCTCGTTGCGATCCATGTGCTCACATCCACAGCTTTCCAATGAGCTATCAAGGGTCAAGATCGTGCCTCATTGTGCACTCAGGATCGCACCCATCACCATGTGTACAATTGTGCGTCAGATTGTGCGTGCACACATCATGCGTATCTAGGTGCTCCGCATAGCCGCTATCCCCATCGTTTGATCGCGATTGAATGGCTTTAATCAACTGAAGTGCACGATTTTGAGGATTGGGGAGCGTGGCAGGTTTTGAACCTGTGCCCCTGTAGCGTGCTCAGGCATAAGTTGCTTGTCACATGAGGAAATTTTTGCTAAGAACCTAACCCACAAAGAATCAGCAGTGCCCGGGGTGCCTGCCAAAATGCAGACCGCCCAAGTCCTTGCCTTATTTTGTATAAAGGTAAATTCCTTTTTTTTTAATGATTTTTATTTTAATTTTAGAGTTGAGAGTTTCAAAGTAACATTTTATGGCTACCCAACCCACTCAAGACTCGAAAAGACTCTAAATGCTAAGCATCTTGGTGCAAAAATTGTGATAGACTCACTCAACGGCAATTAAAACGGACTTCAGGTTTCTATGCCACTAGGTGACCTAAACAAAAAATGCTACTTAAAGGTGTATCTATTCGACTGGCAGCTTTCTCCCTGCTTTTACTTTTGTGGGGTTAACACAATGGCGAACCTAGTGTATATCTCCTCAGATTATCTTACTTCTTCGCTTCTTCCTTAGGTGTTTTGGAATTTTTTTGTGTTTTATGAGTTGGGGTCTGGACAAACGGCCAATGGGGCTTCTGACCAACGATAATTTGCCAGCCATACTCATGCGGTGAAGTGTGGCTTATTTCTTTTTTTTCTTCTTTTTCTCATCTTTTTTTTTTTTAAGTAGGTGGCTTCCTTGATATAAGATTTACCTAAAGGCATTTGTTAAAGAGAATGATCCTGTGGCTGGGCTTTGGACAAACAACCAATGGGACATCTAACCCACAACAACTTGTCATCCATATCACCCTAGAAGGTTCATTAGCTACCCAATTTTTGCTAAAATTGTCGAGGAGTGAGTCAGTGCAAATTGTGTGCAGATGCTTA
The DNA here is from genome assembly GCA_037157565.1 of Thalassia testudinum. Taxonomy (NCBI): domain Eukaryota; kingdom Viridiplantae; phylum Streptophyta; class Magnoliopsida; order Alismatales; family Hydrocharitaceae; genus Thalassia; species Thalassia testudinum. The sequence continues at coordinate 54,218,623 of JAZHRO010000035.1, read as the reverse complement.
GACTATAAGTCCCTCCAAATCTGAAGACGGGTTGATAAGTCATATACTTATCACCCTACTTTATTAACCAAATTAATGTAAATTAGGGTAGTGAGTACTTGAGAACAAGTCCACATTTTAGTGGACACCAGAGCTGATTAAGCCCGAAGACCTGAAGAGTCAAGTGTTTAGGTCCTTAGTGTATTATTTCCTAAAGTTGACAAGTTCCTAATAACTAAGTTTTCTTTTCCTAATTCTCTTCTTTTTTTTATAAAAACAAAAACTTGTTCAAGCTAACAATTTTTGTACTCAGAAAAGAAGAATTACCACCCCCTTCATGTCTACGTTGGACAATGTCCTCATTGGAAAATAAATATAAGCAAGGGAGTAAGGGAAGAAATCACCTGAGTTTCAGCTATGTATTTGGTCAGCTTGACACCTCTGGGTTGCCTCCTAGGAAGCACTGAGGTTATTGCCTCCAGTTTGGCGAAGCTCCAGTTTAACCCTCATGAGGGTTATACTTCCTTTAGGGGAACACAGGCAAGAAAATGTTTCAATCTTTGGCCATTAACTGTAAAGGTTTGCCCAATCTTAGGATCGACAATTTCTATTCCCACATTGGAAAAAGATTTGACCACCTGGTAAGGTCCCGTCTACTTGGATCTCAACTTCCTAGGAAAGAGTTTAAGCCTTGCATCAAATAGCTAGAATTGTTAGTTCAGCTCAAAGGTTTTCCTATTAATGTCCCTATCGTGGATAGCTTTCATCTTCTTACAAAGTCTACTATTCTCATACATGTCTCAACAAATCTCTTCGAGCTCGGAGAGTTGGAGCTTCCTTTGAGTTTCGGCCATATGGGAATCCATATTACATTGCTTGATGGCCTAGTATCCCATGTTCTCCAACTCAACTGGAAGGTGGCAAGCTTTGCTAAAGATTAATCGATATGGTGACATGCCTATCGGGGTCTTATAAGCGGTCCTATATGCCCAAAGGGAATCATCTAATCGTGTGGACCAATCCTTCTGGTCAGGTCTCACATTATTTTGTAGAATATTCTTAATCTACCTATTTGAGACCTCAGTTTTCCCGTTCATTTGTGGGTGATAGCCAATGCAGTGAGTGACCCTGTATTTCTTAAGTAAAGCATGAAACTAGGCATTGATGAAGTGATTCCCACCATCACTAATCATGGCCTTAGGTATCCTGAATCGGGAAAAGATGTTCTTCTTAACAATGTCCATGATGGCCTTATGATCACATTTCTAGGTAGGCATGGCTTTGATCCATTTTGAAGCGTAGTCCACTGAGACTAGTATATATTCGAAGTCGTTGGATGGTGGGAATGAATGCATGAAATCAATGCCCCAGACATAGAATATTTCGATGATAGGAATGAGTTGTAGAGGCATCATATCTTTTTTGGTCATGGTCCCTAGGGTCTGGAATCTAGTGCAGGTTTTAGCAAAATTATGTGCATCCTTAAATAGTGATGGACAGTAAAATCCAGACTGCAAAACTTTTACAGTCATTTACTTTCCAGAGAAGTGGCCACCACAGGCTTGGTCATGATAGAAGGACAGCACACTTTGAACCCCATCATCAAGGATACATCTCCTAATGATTTGATCTGTACAAAGACTAAACAACGTGGGATCATCCCAGAAATAATGTTTGGCCTCAGGCAACAACTTGTCCTGCTGTTGTCTAGACCAACTGTGCGGAGTCTACCCTACCACTAAGTAATTAACCAAGTTTGCATACTAGGGGAGACCGTTTCCTTGCGTAACCAGAATTTGCTCATCGGGAAATGTATCAGTTAAGGGTAGTGAAGGTCCAATATGCTCCAGGTGAAGTCTAGATAGGTGGTCGGCTACAACATTCTTGGATCCGACCTTGTCACGTATTTCCAGGTTAAATTCTTGTAGTAAGATCCATCTAGTTAGCCTGGGTTTAGCATCCTTTTTGGCTAACAAGTGCTGGATGGCGAAGTGGTCAGTACAGATGATGATGTGGGATCCTAGGAGGTATGATTTGAACTTTTCCAATCCAAAAGCTACGGTGAGTAGCTCCTTTTCAGTGACGATGTAATTCCGTTGAGCCTCATCTAAGGTTTTTCTCACGTAGTAGATCACCATGGGCTTCTTCTCTTGTCTTTGTCCTAGGACTGCTCCAATAGCAAAGTCTGATGCATCATACATTATTTCAAAGTCCCAGGACCAGTCTAGGGGTTGTAAAATTGGTGCAGTCGAGATTGTATCCCTTAGAGTGGTGTAGGCTTTGATGCAATCAAGTGTCATGTCAAAGTGCACATCGTTAGCTAGAAGGTCAGTCAAGGGCTTCGATATCTTGGAGAAGTTTTTTATGAACCTTCTGTAAAAGCCAACATGTCCTAGGAAAGATCTGATTTGTTTGACCAAGCTAAGAGGTGGGAGTTTGGAAATTAAGTCAACTTTAGCTCGATCGACTTCTATGCCCCTATGTGAGATGTGACCAAGGACAATCCCTTCTTAAACCATAAAATGGCTCTTTTCCCAACTTAAAACCAAGTTGACCTCGATACATCATTTCAGGATTTTTTCCAACTAAGGAAATGGTTGAATGAATCTCAAAAAATGGAGAAATCATCCATAAAGATCTGTAAGTAATCACCAACCATCTCTGAAAAGATGGCTAACATGCAATGCTGAAAGGTAGCGGGTGCATTGCATAACCCGAATGGCATACGATGGTATGCAAGTGCGCCATACAGGCAGGTGAACATGGTCATCTCTTGATCTTCGGGTGCAATAGTAACCTGGTTATATTCTGAATATCAACCCAAGAAGCAAAAATATTTCTGCTTTGCCAATCATTCGAGAATTTGGTCAATGAATGGTAGGGGGAAATGATCCTTCTTAGTAGCTTCATTGAGCTTCCCATAGTCAACACACCTGCCACACGGTGGTGGTGTGGGTGGGGATGGATTTACCTTGATCGTTTGTGACAACGGTGAGCCTGGCCTTCTTCAGTACCACTTGAGTAGGGCTCACCTAGGAGCTGTCGGAAATCGGATAGATGATTTCCACATTGAGCCATTTAATTATCTCTTTTTTAACAACCTCTCTCATGTTCGGGTTCAGTCGCCTTTGCATCTGGTGAGAAGGTCGAGCCCCATCTTCCAAATAGATCTTGTGTGTACAATAACTAAGGCTAATTTCTCTTAGGTCAGAAATTGTCCACCCAATTGTTGCCTGGTGTTTCGAAAGAGTTGTAGTCAACCTAAGCTCTTGGTCCCTACACTACTAGAAAAAGTTGTTTTACCGTCGGTTATTTGCCGTTGGTTTTCCAAGTGACGGCAAAAATATTTTTGCCGTCGCTTATTTATATAAGCGACGGTGAATTCATCATTAAAACTAACCCCCTCCACTTCTTTTGAAAACCAATATGTAATAAATATTTACCATCATTTATTATAAAAAGCGATGACAAAAATGTCGATAAAATTTACCCACGAAAGCCACCAATATTTGGGTGTAAGGATTCGGATAAAGTTGGACATTTGTTGTCGCTTTATAATGAAACTGATGGCAAATGTCAGTCAATCTATCATCTTACAAAGCCCCCTCTTCCTCCCACACTTTGTGTAAACCCTCCTCCCAGTCAGCCTGCAGCCCCTCCTTGTCACTGCCCCTCCTCAATCGTTACGTCTCCTCGTCGTCGCCCATCCTTGATCATCAGTCGTCTGTTGAATGGGCTGTTCAGGAGATTAAAGTGTCTCGTTATAGTAAAGTCTCCTAAATCGCTCAATCAACAAATAGAATTTATAACTCAAATATAAGTCCAAGGTCGATCATAGGGAGCAAATGTTGCATTCACGCACTAATCTCAATCATAAGATAAATGAGCACAACAATTAAGCCAATAATGATATTCAAGAAAGAATAATTACTCAAGGATCGATCATCAATGTATAACATGAGTTCGACATAGCAAAAAGAATAGAAATAATCCTAAAAAGTGGTGATTTAAATCACCTTTTAGATCCACATTTAAGCATGCATCTCAACCATAGTATTTAAATTATTGAATAGTAATTCAAATAATGCCACAGTGTTCTCGACTTAATAGATCCCTCCTTTTTCTTCAAATGCAGAGCCTTTGTCTCTTCCTTCTTCTCCTTCTTCCTTCTTCAGCATGCACATGGGTTCTTTTCTTCTCAAGCCTTCACTTCTATTCACACACAAGGGCTATGCACTCTTCAAATTTGGCTAAGTGTTGCACAGGGACACTTCCTTCAGAGAGCAAAAACCCCCCTCCCCCGGGCTCTTTCTCTTTATCTCTCTTCTCCTCTTTCTCTCTCAGATGGTCGGGTAATCGGATCACACTCACTCGGGCCCAGGGTTACCGACGTGGGTAGTAGCTGAGGAGTGTATAGATTAGGTCGGGTCAGGTCTGGTCGAGTGAGCATGAGAGGGTGAGCGGGGACCTCACCTCCGATGTCTTGAGGCGAATAGCTCTATTAAAAAATTCAACCTATGTGCTGCTGCGCGCCTCTCCACACCCGATGTGGGACTAAAACTCCCCTCTTTCTCTCGTGCGCCTATAGGTGAAGCTTCGTTCAATTGGGTGTGGTATTCACAGCTGGAACCTCCAATTGAGGACTGGGATGACTTCCGGGGGCTAGTTCGCTCTGCCTGGTGGTGAGACCTAGGGCTTTCGATGCCTGGAGCTCGAAGAACGAAGGCGGCGATGGCAGAGGTGGCGAAGCCTCGACAAGGACACCTAAAAGCAAGAATATGGCTAAATACCCCAATTAAAATTCTCAGAAGGTTTGCAAGGATGCAGCGAGGGTGTAGGTGGTGTTGGTGTGTTGTGAGAGGGCATTCAGTGGTCGAACGAGGTCAGAGTAAGTTGCATGAAGGTGGGTTGTTCGATGAAGGGATTAGGTGGACGAAAAAGTGAAATAGGAAAGGGCTTTTGATCATGGTGGAACGGAAAAGCTTTTGGAAGTAGATTGGAGTGGTTTGGTGGCTTGTGGTGGTGGCGCAAGCTTACTGGAGCTTGGTCAGTCATGAGGAAGACAAAGGGGGAGACGGTGGAATAGTGGTCGAATTGAATTAGGAAGGGTAGGAATGATGTCTAGAGAGGAGGAAGGGGAGGCTAAGGACCTAGCTAAAGGACAAAGAGGAAGGAGATCCACACCCTCTTTGATTGGCTGGCGCTGGAGGGGACGAACTCTCTGGTGAGGTGAACGGTGGTAAGGAGAGGGCAAGATGGCGTCCGCTGTGACCGGCGAGGGGCGGAGGAAGATGGGGACGGTCGTGTGCTTCCACTTTGGCTGTTGGAGGCGTGAAGGAGGGAGGTCGAGAAGGTCCGCTAGAGAGTAGGTCGGAGGAGGCCGAAGTTGGAGAAGAGGAAGATTTTTGGCCTTAAACCTTGCTAAAGAGGTGAGGTTTGGGTCGCAGGTCCATTTATAGGCCATGGGGAGGGGTTTCAAGCTTGGAAACCAAGCTTGTAACCCCACGTTTTTCATGCAAGTAGGTTATGTGAACCTTCAAAAGGTTCGCATGAGGAATTGGGGCAGAGTTAGGATTCATGGAAGGTCTCATTTGGAAGGGAATTCCTCAAGGAATCTCCCTTTCAATTTTGGGAGTGTTTGATTGAGAATCGAGCGAGAAATCCTTACTCGAAACTTGACGGTGAAGGTCTAACATTCCAAAAATGGTGTGAGGACCTTTTTGCAAAGAAAGATGATAAAGTTATGGACCTGATTGCAATTAATTCAAAAGTTAGGGGCATATGTGTGAGAGAAAAGAGTCAAACAGGATTGAAATGTAAATTAGGTCAAGATGATCTCTGATTGGGCCTAAATTTTGGTACAAACCTAATTTTACCCCAGGGAATCTGATGGCGAAGTTGGATTTAGGTTTTTACCAAGTTTGATTAGGTAAATTATGTAGAAACCCAAATTATGGCAACTATCTATCTGAGACTATGTTTTAGGTCAAAATAGACTCTGAACATCAAATCAATAATGCCAAACCCCAGAGAATACTTTTTTTATGATTTTTAGAGGGTTTAGGTGAATTTTATCCTAACCATAACCTCAGTAAATTAAGCGGGTCTATTTTTAGGATTTCAGATGTCATTTAATTCTCGTAACACGTGAAAACCCATTTCTATCTACACGGACCCTCTTATTAGACTTTAATGCATATCTGACCTTTAATAAACCCCTGAGAAAACCTGCGGTTGTTCTAGATTCATGATATGATGGTAAAATTACAGTTTAACACTGATTTTATGTTAAATTCTTAGAAAGGATGTGTAGTGAATTACGGTCCTTTGGTGGTTATGTAGGAGCATTTATTAATGGAAAATGTCTAATTAAAGCTAAATATGGCTGATGATGATGTTATCATCATACTCCTATTCCTAACTTTTACTAGTCCCTTAGCAAAATCTTGTGAAATTAACTCGAATTTTAGACCATGCCTTGATGCACAAAAAGTCTTGATTGTTTCTTCTTTTTAGAAATTAGGTCAGAATGCCAATAGTAGGCCTAGTGGTACTCAAGTACCAATCAAGATTCAGACTTGACTAGCTTTAGCCTCAGTCTTTCACAAAGGTTTCTAAGGCCCACAGAAACTAACCTAAGATTTGTTGGACTCAGCAGTTAAAGCACCCATGCTTGTAACATAGCTAGTCCATGTTCAGTTTGCAGTGCATTTTCATAAGCAAGAGGGATAGAAGAATATTTTTCATTTTTGGAGAGCTTTCTCTCTCTTTTTATTGATTATTTCTAGCTTTGGATTGGCTCAAAAACGCGATCTGTATCAGATTCCTTGCTCCCACCATTAATCCTTGCAGGAACCTTAGCAATCGATGCTTCGGGATAGCACCACCCATGAAAACCCCTAGAACCCTGGCTTTCAACACTTCGAGATAGTGCCGTCCATGGCATTTTTTAGCTAAATTCAGACCCTGGGAATCGAGATTTCAGGATAATCTCACCCATGGAACCTGAATCAGCACAAGGTGCTTACGTGCCCCCAATAGGATATTTTGATATCCTAGGAGACAAGCACCGAGGAGATGGTATGTTATTGCGCATCTTCAAGGGGAATTTCTCGCCTCTCTGCGTCGGGAACTCATCCAAATCAACTTGTGTTGATAAGCCGCTCCTAATATAGGTAGCTTTTTCAGAACATAATTAAACACTTTTGTGTGATTTTGATATTAAGCGCACTGAACCGGATTGTGTGTGGATTAGGGTGCTTAGGTTACCGAGTCCTGCAAACTAGAGGTCAGTTAACAAGGCCAAATAATCCCTAAGCCTTAGACCTAACACACAAGCTTCTCATTTTCCTCAACCTCTTGAGGACTATCCAGATCTTAGTGGATACGTGAATTTTTAAGCCCTAAAACAATCCTGAGAGGTCGAAGATCAGCACTCATACTAATCTCTTTGTCTCTCTATCATTCTAGGACTTAATTTTTTTTCTTTTTAATTTTTTTTCTTTTGATTTGGTCTACAACTTAAGTAGATTCCATAATCTTTTACTAATGACTTATCCTTTCTTGCTTGAAATTGTAGCTCCTTTTTAGCATTTGAATCACCTCCTCATTTCCTCCTCCAAAATGATATGCAATTAATTTTCTCAAAATTTCCTCCCCTTTCTCCATTTTTTTTATTTTTTCAATATTTTTTGGTTTTTTGGAATATGTAATTTTTTTGCCAGAACCCCTCAGAAACTTAAGTTTTTTTTTTTGTGTGTTTGCACTTTAAAACCCCCCATGCCTAAGCTTTGCAATGCCTTTATTGTAAATCAGAGGGTATGAAATAAGCTTGGGTTAGTGGGTTAGAACAGGATTAAAAGGGTGGGTGAATGGGTTAGGATGATTGTTGCGGATGATTTCAAGCTTTGATATGAATACCAAAGGTGGAGTTGGCTATTCTAAAACTAAACTCAGAGTGCTGTAGACGTGAAGCTTAAAAGGATACTCAAAGGGTCTCAAGTTTTTGAAATGATGGGTTGCCTCCCATTAAGTGCTAAATTCAATACCTTCAGCCGAGCAGAAAATGGCCATGGAGGAGTGGTCAAATCAGATGAATTTTGTAGAACAAGCACCTTGATCAAAAGCCTGGTTGGTCCAACCAGGTGCTTGTTGATAGAGAGATTTTCGCCTAATTAAGATAGTCGTAATAAAATGATTCGTCGTTGTATTTTATGTGGTGGAAAATTTCTCAATAAAAAATTAAAACAGATATCAAATTGAATCACAATAAAAATGTTGCATCCATAGGTAGGTATGAACCAAATAAACTAACAAATATTTCCACAATAATCTTAATTCCATAGAAAAATGTTCCGCAACATTATTTCTTAAATGCATCTCTTGTTGCAATCAATTCTTTCATTGGATGAAATAATAATGGATGTGAAAGTTAAAAGATGTTGCATGCAATTGACACCTCAAAAATCATAATAATTATTTCTTGACTTCATGATTATCTTAGTCATGAGAGATAGAGAGAACTTGCAGGTAGAAAAAATAGATTGAGAAGAATAAAGGGAATAAGGGGGGCCAGAGAGCAAAACCACCAAATAACCCAAACTAATCAAATAATTCGGTTGGCAATGGCATGAAATGTAAAAACAAATTCAACCTGAAATAGAGCATTACTGCGGAAGGTTGTGTACGTAAGGAGGGGGATCGCCGGCCATTTGCTTTGGTGGAGGGGTTCCACTGGAGGAGAGGAGCACACCGATGGTAGCGGCTTGGCCAGGGGGCATATCGGATGCTGGTGGTGGTGGGTGGCTGCAGGCAAATTGTGGAGGCGTCGATGGGTGCTTGCAATCGGCGTGGAGGCTAGTCAATGCTTAAGATCATTGGAGTTAGCTTGGGGTTGAGTTTGGCAGTTGGATGAGGCTCGGAGGCAATGTTGCAGGTTTGGGCGTGTTGGGTTCTCTTGGTGGTGGAAGTAGGGGAGGGGAAGAAGAGAAGAAGGGGAAGACGAAGAGGAAGACGATAGGGGAGGTTTTGGTAGTGAGGGATGGTGGGGGTGTTGGCTTTTGAGAGGAAGAGGGTTTGGTTGGTGTTTTGGAGAGGGATGGCGGTGGTCGCAGAAGATAGTGGGTTGCGGGTGGTGCAGGTGTGGGGTAGAGGTGGTGGCAGAAGGTTGAAGAAGAAGAAGGAAGGGGATAGAAGTGGGTGAGGGCGCGGTGTTTTTGGTGGTGTGCTGGTGATGTTGGTGCTATTTTTGTCAGAGAAGAGCAGGAAAGGGTGTGGCCCATGCTGTCACTACACAACACTTCGTCGGAGATGAGCGGTGATGTTGGAGCAAGCTGGGGCCACAGTGCAGGCGAGAGGGCCACCTTGGAGAGAGGGGAAGAAGCCCCTTCAATGGTCGTTGTGCCTCTTCTTTTAAATGCCTCTCTCGTTTGTTTCTCCTGCCATGAATCTCGACCAGAACTGAACGAGTAAATCTAATCCATTGGGGAGGCGTTGCATTGAAGCCATACTGCTGCAAGAAGTTTGGCAGCGAGGGTGCAGTGCATTGAAGCCATGGACTCTGCAGGGAAGAAAATATAAAGAAATTGGGTTATTTACAAAGATAATCCAAAATAATGCACGTAATGCATGCATGTCACCATAATGCATATTATCTTCTATTACATGTGAATGCAATGTATAAAATATGCATCCAAGCATTGTTATAAACTAATCTATTTATAAATCTAAGTGTGCTATATACATGTCGACATCATTCTAATATTTAGGTATTTATGCATTCGATTAGCCCACAAATGTGGTCTTATCAAATGCTCTCATGAGTAGTTTTTGCTAGTCCCTAGCAAAAGTGGAAAGTGATGGAAGTGACCAAAAGATTTCTTCTTTCCTTATTCAAAAAATTTAAAGATCCAGACAAATGTGAAGTGATAGTAACCTAGGTAACAGAACCAAGTGAAAGGCCAACTTACATTTGAAGTTCGTACTTAACCCTTGGTAAAAGTTCCATTAGGATAGGCAACTTCTTCCCTCGTGGATGAAGTAGGAAATAACCTATAATTTGGCCCCAACTTTTTCTCTTAGGTAGGAGATAACTAAGTCAAATGGATTTATATTTGGTGGCTCTCACTCATCTGGTGCTACATGTAGTCTAGTACTGCAGACTGTAAATCTTTAGACTATCAAACAAGTCAACCTAGAGAAAGGCTAAACACTGTGCTCTCTTTGTGTTCCCTTGCGCTCACTCACTCTTTCTTTTCTTTTTCTTTTTCTTTTTCTTCTTTCTTTTCTAAGATCACATATCTTACCAGATTTTGTAAATGTGCTCACTTTTTGGTGGCCTTACATGGCATTCACACCTCAATTAAAAATCCTAATAATCCTACAACTAATTTAGAAGTCCTCAGCCAGTATTCGGGCGATCAGAAATACTAAAAAGTAGGTATGGGTCATATTTGGTGGATTGTGATGGGTGTTTTTGTTTCCTTATAAACATCGACACATAAAAAATGATACGAACATAAAACTATAAACTTGAACTCTTTTTTTTTTCTTTTTCTCTCTTCTTTTTTTTTTTCTTTTTTTCATATTTTTCTAAATATAAATGTTTATTTTTTTCTTTTTTTCTTTTCAACTACTAATACAAAATGATGCATACTTTTATTTATGAGTCATTATTAGAAATGATGATGGCCAAGAGGATATTGTGTGGTTTATTTGGTGGAAATGCCTACTCTTGGCATCGAGAAAGAATGGATAGGACAATCGTATTTCTGACCTTTGACATTACTACCCTCCTTTAGCCAAGGACTCTATGAAAGATAGTCGTAACCATCCACCATAGTTATAGTTTTATTCGGACTCAATCTCTGTGTATCTACCTTATTTGGTGACTCTCAGGAATTCACACGATACTTGCACACAGGGACAGAGAGTGAAAACTATGCCTAACTGTGAGGTATCATCATCTAATTATCCAGAACTTAAGAGTCCTTGCACTAGACTTAGCACACCAATAGTATCTCTACTTTCTTCTCACAAATATTAGGTGGATCTAATAGAAGATAGTATGCCTGACTCCCTTCAAACTACCCAAGGATTCAGCAGACTAAAAATGTTTATTGGTTTTCTACAAAGATCCATTACCCAGTCTATGTGCAAGTGAAGTAATTATACTGGATTCTAAACTTAGAAATAATCTATGAAGAAAATCTTTAATAAAACCTCCTTGATAAAAATTTCTACTAGGGACTAACCAATTTAGCTCAAGAAAATAAAAGAAATATATATATATATTTGAACTAATGCACCTATCCTAAATGCATGCACATATTTATAAATGCTATAAACATCCTCAGGTTATACCCCTCAATGCCTAAGATTGACAATGTCCTCATTGGAAAAATAAAGACATAAAAGAATATCACCTGAGGAGGAGAGTAGGAGCGAAGGTTCCTCAAGCCGAAGTCCGTCCAAAACCTGACCATCTGAAAGAGTAACATAAGGTTTAAGTGGTTGGCCATTTACCTTAAAGCTCACACTAGAAGTAGGGTTCCAAATTTCTACTGCTCTATGAGTGAAGGTATTGATAACAATGTACGGCCCATCCCAGCGGGACTTGAGCTTTCCTGGAAAAAATTTAAGTCTAGAATTGAAATGCCAGACCCACTGGTTGGGCTCAAAGGTCTTTCTAATAATGTGCTTATCATGGAAGACCTTTGTACGTTGCTTGTAAGCTTGAGAAGTTTCATAGGCTTCATTACGAAGCTCCTCAAGCTCACTTAACTCTAGCATGCGTGCCTTTCCCGCTTTATCTAGATTTAAAGTTAACTTGTTTAATAGCCCAATAAGTTTTGTGTTGTATTTCAATGGGACGGTGACACACTTTTCCATAGACAAGATGGAAAGGAGACGTGCCTAAGGAAGTTTTATACACTATTTTGTAGTCCCAAAGAGCATCATTTAATTTTTTATACCAATCCTTACTGTCCGGCCTGACAGTTTTTCTAAAATTTATTTAATCTCCCTATTAGATACTTCAACTTGTCCACTCATTTGGGGATGGTAAGGTGTGGCTATCATGTGGCTGACTCCCAAATTTTGGAGAAGTCTTAGTCTTGTGAAGTGCACGTTCTTGAAGTGAGGTCCTCCATCACTTGCGATCGTCCTTTGGCACCTGTATCAAGAAATGATATTAGCCCTAACAAAATCAAAGACCACAGAATGGTCATTAGTCTACATGGGTATGGCTTCTATCCATTTTGATAAATAGTCCACGACCACAAGGGTGTACTCATCATATCTGAAGGATGCAGGAAAGGGACCCATGAAGTCGATGCCCCAAATGTCAAAGATCTCCACGGGGAGAATAGGTTGCTGGGGCATCTCATCCCTTTTTCAGATGGTTCTCATCTGTTGGCAACGTAGACATGTGCCCACATATGTATGTGCATCTCGGAATAATGTAGGCCACCAAAAGCCAAACTGAAGAACCTTTTGGGCAGTCTTTTTTCCACTAAAATGCCCTCCACAGTGGAGGTCATGGCAGAAACTCAGAACACTCCTTTGTTCTTCGTCAGGAACACAATGGAGAAAAAGCTAATCAAGGCCTATTCTAAAAAGTTTGGGTTCTTCCCAGTGATAAAATTTAGCGTCGACAAGAAACCTATCTTGCTTCTGTTTGTCCCAAGTACTGGGGGTTATGCCCGTGACTAGATAGTTCACTATGTTAGCGAACCAAGGAGTTATGGCCTCTACAGCCATCAGAACTCATCAGGAAAAGTCTCTTGGATATTGCCAGTAGGGGTTGATGCCTCAATAGGGATCCTAGATAGATGATTTGCTACCACATTCTCAACCCCTTTCTTATCTTTAATTTCCATGTCAAACTTTTGGAGTAGCAGAATCCAACAAATCAAGCAAGGTTTGGTGTCCTTTTTAGCAAGAAGATGCTTTAAGGTCGAATGATCAGTGAACACCATAACCTTGGATCCCAAAAGATAAGACCGAAACTTTTCCGAAGCAAATACTACAGTAAGAAGTTCCTTTGTAGTGACCATGTAGTTTTGCTGAGGATCCGTAAGGGTCTTGCTGGTAATGTAACACATGAGGTTTACCATCAACCCTTTGACCTAAGATCGCTCCTACGGCGAAATCAGAAGCATCGCACATTAGCTCAAACGGGAGGGTCCAATCTGGTGCTTGGAGAATTGACATGGTAATAAGGGCTTTCATCAAGACTTGGAAAGCCTCGCCACATCTATCATCAAAATTAAAGGAAACATCCTTGGCTAATAGGTCGCAAAGTGGCTTAGAGATTTTGTTGAAATCTCTAATGAAGCACCTATAGAACCTAGCAAGGCCAAGAAAAGATCTAACTTGATGAACATTGGTGGGCGATGGAAGCTTAGAGATAGAATCAATTTTTGTAGTATCCACCTCTAATCCTCTCTTGGAAACTACATGCCCCAAAACAATGTCCTGCTGGACCATAAAGTGCCTTTTCTCCCAGCTAAGCACCAGCTTTGCCTCTTTGCAACGGGTTAAGATTTTATCAAGGTGCGAAAGGCATATGTCAAACGATGAGCCATAAATGGAGAAATCATCCATGAAAATCTCTACAAACTTATTGATCATGTCAGAAAAGATAGCCATCATACATTGTTGGAAAGTGGCAGGAGCATTACATAACCCGAATGACATTCTGCGGAATGCAAATGTGCCATATGGACTCGTGAAGGTGCTACACTCCTGATCGTCAGGAAAGATGGCTATCTGAGACCCAGAGTACCCGTCAAGGAAGTAGAAGTACTTGTTCCCTGCCAATCGTTCCTAAATCTGATCAATAAATGGTAAGGGTAAATGGTCTTTCTGGGTAGTCATGTTCAAATGGCAATAATCAATGCAGACCCTCCAGCCAGTTGAGAGTCTAGTGGTCATCAACTCTCCTTGGTCATTTTCTTCCACAGTGATTCCTACCTTTTTGAGCACCACATGTATAGGACTGAGCCATTTACTGCCTGAAATGGGATAGATAATTCCTACATCCAGCCAGTTTTGAATCTCCTTTTCAACAACCTCCCGCATTTTGGGATTGAACCTTCTCTACATGTCTCGAAAGGGTTTCATGGACTCGTCCATGTATATATGAAGCATGCAAAGGGAGGGATCAACACCCTTAATATTAGCTATCGACCAAGCAATTTCTTCCTTGTGCCTTTGAAAACACTCAAGCAAAGCTCCCTCTTGTGATTCAGATAATGCAGCCGAGATAATAATGGGGAGCATGTCATTAGGGCCAAGGAAAGCATACTTCAACGTGCTCAGGAGGGGTTTCAGCTCCAACTCAGGAGCCATTTGGATTGAGGGTTTAAGTTGAGATCTCCTCGCCTTAGGTAGCGGATCTACCTTTATGGTTTAGGGTGGGGATAAACTTTGTGTACTCCCAGCAGCTCCTCTAATTCAGGCGTATCCCCTTTGGTTTCTTTAATAGTCAGAGGATGGTCTTTAGATATGACCTTTTGAAGGGGATCACTACATAATAGTGCTGGAGTAGTCTCCTTAATGATTTCATCCACTACCTCAATCTGGGAGTAGTCTCCAAATCCGGATTGCTTGTAGGTATCAAAAACATTCAACCGGATCTTCTTGTTCCCAAAGCCCATTTTAAGTGCCCCTGGTCTACAATTGGTAGAGGCATTAGCTGTGGCCAAGAAGGGGCATCCCAGGATAATGATGGCTTAGTGGGCTTATTGGATGGGTCAATGTCAAGTAGGAGAAAATCAACGGGGAAGATGTCCTCCACTCTCACTAGGATATCTTCCAGCAATCCCCATGGTGCCTTAAGTGACCTGTTTGTGACTTGGGTGATGACTGGACTAGGCTTCAAATCACGTCCTCCCAAAAGGTCTTAGATAGAGCTTGGTAAAGTGTTCACCCCTACGCCTAGATCGAGCAGAGCCTCATCAATGTGTTGGTTACCTATAACCACTAAAATATACGAGGCCCCTGGGTATTTCATTTTGGGGGGTGTTCCATGTTGGAGCACCGAGCTAACATGGTTAGGCAGGATGACCTTAGCTTGGACCTGTCTCCTAGATTGACGCTTCTAGGTGCACAGGTCCTTCAGAAACTTGGCATAGGATGGGATCTGTTTAATAGCATCCAATAAAGGAAAGTTAATGTGGACTTTCCTAAAAGTGTCCTATCCTTGGCTCCAGATGAGCTAACAGAAGATTCCCCAGGAGCGGATAGGCGCTCAGGATAAGGCACCCTCGGCTTCTAGGTAGAGGGGTCGTCTTGTTAGGAAAGGGGTGGAGAAATGACGACATCCTTGGGGTGAGTGATTTCAAGCGAGGGAGAGCAATGTTGCTCTTCCTCGATGGAGATGGAAGTCGGGTCTGGTGTAGGAGGGGAATCCTAAGAGGTGACCATAGGAGTGCTATCAAGCTTGTCAATTTTCTTTCCACTACTTAGCACGGTCACAACTTGGGCGTGCTTCCTGAATATGACCCCCTTGCCCTTTGGGTTCTCCTCAGAAGAGCTAGGAAACTTCCCTAGATCTTGCTGCCTAACTGCCTCAGTAAGATGACCAATTTGGATTGCATATTAGTATCATCTTATTTTGAGATTGGATGACCATATTCTGATGCTTTTGCATCGCTTTCATCATGGCTTAAAGTTCATCCATCTCAGAAGGCTTATTCTAAGGTGGGTTTGCATAGGATGGCTGGTATTGGGGAGGTATGGGTCTTGCATTCCCTGAGTTACAAGCATCACCTTGCTTCCATGAGAAGTTTGGATGGTTCCATCACCCTAGATTATAGGTATTGGAATAAGAGTTATTGTGAGGAGGTGGGCGGAAACCTTGGGCTGTGTTCAGGTCAGCTCGAATCAATTCAGGGAATTGATTTGCCTGGTGGCACTCCGCAGTGGCATGCGTTGTGCTTTGGCAAATGGAGCATTCACTTGAAGCTTGAAAGATAGAGGCTGCTTGCGGGTTCATGCCGCGGTTTGCTAAAGCCTATCAAAGTTTTTGTTCAACAATTGAATCTGATAAGCCAAATCCTGAGTATCCCCAGCTTCATGGGCCTCTATCTTCCTCTGCAAGATTGATGGTTTTCTTTCTTGATAGGCAGAGGACATATGTATGTAATTGTCACTTAATGTTTCAAACAATGCCCAGGCTTCATCCTCAGTTTTGGTCATGAAGGTTCCTACACAGGATGCATTGATGGTTTGCCTGTGCCTTTCAGTTAATCCATTATAGAACCTTTCGACCAACTGCCATCTTGGTACCTGATGGTGGGGGCATAACGTGAAGAGGTCATTAAAGTGCTCCCAAGTCTTGTGAAATTCCTCCCCTTCCTGTTTAGTAAAACCCATAATCTCTCTTCTGTAATGGTTGGTCTTACTCATAGGAAAATATTTTTTCAAGAATTCTCCCTTAAGGGTGGGCCAATCATTTACCCTTGCATTGAGAGTATGATACCAGTGCTTGGCCTTATCCTTAATGGAGAAAGGGAATAGAGTTCTCATCAGGGCTTCATCAGTAAAGCCCTAGAGCTTCACCGTGGAACAGACCTTAGTGAATTCCTCAAGATGCCGGTAGGGATCCTTCCTAGTAGTACCATAGAAAGAGGGCAGCAAAGATATGGTGCTGCTCTTGATTTCATATGGATTATCCACTCCAGTTCTTCGGATAGGTAGGGCTTGGTGGGTTGTAGGGAGGAAATAGTCTCTGAAGGTTCTATGATTTTCACCAAAGCTAATCTCTTTCTCAGGTATTTCTTCAGCCATTTTTCTTCTTTCTTGGTTGGCTTTCCTAATAATTCTCTTAGGGTCAGGGTTGAAAAGAAGACTATTTCTAAGAGAGTGCTTGCCAAGCATACACCAAGCAAACACAAGGTAAGAGGTCTTTTGTTGAGTTAAAGCACTTTAAGCCCTCTTCCAACCTTTCTAGTTTGGCCAAATGGAGTCAAGGTAGTATTTCTCCATTACCACGTAAGTGGTATAAGAGAAGTAAGGCACTTGAGATTCCTGATAAAAGGCTATTAAAGAGGTTGAGGTTACTTTTAGTTCTTTTGGGTGACCAATCAAGTTGTTAATTAATTACGCATCCTAAATGGACCTTTGAGTGCCCTAGAGACATACACTTTGCTGCAATGATATTCTGAGATGTTCAAGTAAAAAGGTACTCCAAGGATGGAGCCAAGGGATGCAAGTAGGGCAAACCCTTTCATTGACTATCATTGAATTCCTTTAAGTGGTGTCCCCCTCCTTAGAGTACCAAATCACTCGGGCAAAAGTTAATACCACTGTCACAAAGTGAGATAGGAGGGTTTGCACCGATAAAGGGATCGATGCCTATAGCCTTAAGGGTCCATGTCCTAATGCAGTACCTACAGTGCGTGCTCAGTGCAGGAAGTGTGCATCACATCGCAAAAAGTTATTTTTCTTTTGAAAATCACAGTCAAGTTATTCAAACACTTCTTGTAGCTTTTATTTTCTTTTCGAGAAGCAATGTGACCACTTGATTAATCTTTTCAAATTAGTTTAAGTGGTCTTCTTAAATGATGTTCAGATGTAATGCGTGTGTAGATAACTGATATAGAAAGATAGGGGATACATACCTTGCTCCAACACTCTTCAATGCAAAAATGCACACAATGCAGTAAGAAAATCTAGATGTTGCTCAAGTAATCCTAGATGGCCACCCTAAAGATATGCAGCTTCTAGCAGGCAGTTCAGATTTTTTTTCCTTTTTTTTATATATAAATAAATGCACAATCAAAAGATCTAACTACCGCACACAAAATAACTCTAGAATCTAAAGAATCAGGAACACTCCCCTAAAAATTGGTCTTAGAGTACAAGGACGAGAAAACAAATAACTCAACTAAATCCTAAAGAGTTTATTCTAAAATGCTAAATTAGAAGTCTAAGAGGAAGAATCCTCGTAGATGGTCCTCCATGCATCTCCATGCGGGTGGGATCAAGGCTTACAGGCTCTTGCGATTATCTCTATGGTGATGGCAAGGTCCACCAAATTGTATGTCTGTTGCGTGCGCTTCCTCCCTGATTGCACAACAAAAATACACTAGCAATTGTGCCATCTTGTGCTATTTCCAAGCATTACCACTGTATATTAGGTACACATAGTCGCATTTGTAAAAATAGATGCATGCATGCATTTATTTGAGAGGGGAGGAGAGTGAAATAAATGGCCTTGTAATTAACAAATTCTTCAAGTGCTGCCTCGCAAAATTTCCATCTTTATTTTTTAATTCTATTTGACTTTGAATTTCTTCTCCGCGGCTGCAAGGCATGGCAGCTCCTCTTCGCGCCATGCTCTGCAGCAAGCTTTCCCTGCCAGCCTCATGCACAGCCAGGGCATGGCTGTGCATGCTTCTTTCCTCTTTAAAAAGGGCATGGCTTTCCTCTTTGAAGCTGAGCCTGGTCCACCCACACGAATAACACCTTCTTCTCTAGGCTGTCTCCTCCCCTCTCCCCTCCATACACAGCCTCTCCTCCTTCTGAGGAGCTACTCTGCGGGCAGGAGCTGCTCACAGTGGTGCACAACCACCACTGAGTCCCACCACTGCCCAGCTCATCAAAGAGCCAGTGGGCATGGTGGATCTCTCTCTGTTTCGACGTTTAGCCACTTCCGCCATTGCCGCAGGACTCAAGGTCTGAAGCTCGCAGCAGCAGCAGCAGTGGCAGCCAGCAGCAGCGCAGGCCTCCACGCTCTTTAGGCGCTTGTTCCGCGCCCTCTACACGCGCCTGCAGGCCGCCCTTGCCCCTCCTCGCGTGCCCTGTCGTGAAGTTCCGCTACCGGCGCCATCTCGTCCGCGCACACCCGCGCTCGCTCCCGCGTACGCCAGTGCCCGCCTGCATCTTTGCCTGCATTTGCCCGCTTCAGCACATAGCGCCTTCGCCCGCATCAGCCTCATCGCGCAGCGCAGTGCGTTGCAGTCTCTCCCACGCTCGCTCCATCCTGCATGCATGCATGCGCCTCTTCGCGTGCCTACACGCCTGCGTGTGCGCGTGGCACCAGACAACGGTCGCTGCGTGCAGACGACTTAACTTCCGCCCCAGCTTCAGCAGACGCTCTCTCTCTCTCTCTTTCGCTCTCTCTCTCACAGCACTCTCTCACTCCCTCAGCAGACACATACACACACACTCACACTCTCGCACACACACACTATCACCTATACACTACTATATACTTATATATATATATATACATATACACATATATATAGCTATATACATATATTACTATATATATACATATATATATATATTTATATATATATCTATATCTATAGTTATATATACATACATACATATATATATATATACACATATACATACATCTATCTATACATATATTTACATACCTATATATATATACATATATATATATTTATATACATATATAACTACATATACACCTATATAATTATAACCATATATATATACGTATAGATATATACTTACATATATACATATATATATTTTCATATCACCTACCAAACGTTGTATCGCGGGAATATCTGCGCCGGTTGCTGATATTCCCCAATACACGCGTACAGAAAGTGTTTCTCGCACACATCTTCCACCCATCCATCCTACACTCCACGCAGCACTTCGTCCTGTTGGTTGCATCTTCCTAGACGACGACCGACTCGACACCGTGCTACACGCCATCTCCACCTCCACCCCCACCCCTTTATACATATATAATATATACACACATATATATACTATATTTACTTTATTTCTATTTCTCTTTTCTGCAATTAAAAAGATAAAAAAATATATAAAAGAGAAAAGATAATCCTTGACTTGTAGGTACTCAGTCTTGCGAAGACTAGTTTTGGAACCCTAATTTGGCTCCAAGCCAAGAACCTGATTTTTAGGGTATACCTCAAGGAAAAAAAATTATCAGAAAAAATCTTCAATAGAAAAGCACCAAAAACACAATAAACGAATGGAAGAGATTCGTTGTAGGAAAGGCGTAGAAACTTCTTCTAATCCCACTTCCCTGAGTTCGACCCTGGGCCTAAAAGTGACAAAGATAAAATCAAGTAGGCCAGGTTAACAATTTTGTAAAGAGATGGTTAGGCTCGATTTAGGTTAACCACTATACGCATTTCAACGATTAAATCACTATATTAACACAACCAATCCTGGTCGACCATACCTCCTTTCATGGCACCGTTGCCGGGGAAGTGCGCATTCAAGTAAGTTTTTACTCCATTCCTTTAATTTTTCTCTTCTCACACCCTTCTCTTCATGGGTGTTTTTGTTTGTTGCAGTGCAGGTGAACCTGTTGCAAGAAGAAGACAGGCAGACAAAGTCGGAGATGTGGGCAGATCCAAGGCGGCAACGAGAGCGTGAAGTTGCTGCACCGCACTGGGGCTTCGCACACATTGCTGAACAAGTAGGTCTTTCTTTCCTAGCATCTTAGGTCAACTTGTCACCTTAAAAATAATAAAAAAAAACTAAGAAAACTTCTTGGGATCTCTTGGGGCAAGTGGATTAAAAATCACTTGTTTGATTGTTTGTCTTCACTCCCACCACCCTGAGATTTCCCGCCAAACTTCGCATAGCAAAAGATCCAAGAAGCTTGATTCTTGAATCTCTCGCTGTGTGAAGTACTCTTTGAGGCAAAAATAAAAAGATTGATTGCCATCCCTCTTTGCCTCACTTATCTGCAATTCGAGATCATCTTTTTGGTGGGGAGACTTGGAATTGAGTTGATTCCAACCCCGCCATGACTTTTCACGTGCCTAAGATTCGATCCCGAATATTTCAACCCCAACAATTTGATTCTCTTTATCTTATGGTTTAGCCTTGTGTGTGGAAATCATTTTGGTGATTGGGAGCACTTGAATTGAAGTGCTTTGGCTCCCTTTCACACTAATCTAAAATTGATTCGTGCATCCACACATAGAAATCTCCATCTAGGAAAGCCCATTGCATTTTAGCATTCATTAACCAACTGACGTTGAAGAAGGGTTTGTTGGGCTTAGAAGAAAACTTGTATTCTCTCAAAACCCGGAGATTGGTTGAATTGGTAATTCAGAGGAATCCTAAAATCCATACTACTTAAGGCTAAACTCTAAAAATCATTCACCAATTAAAACTTCAATTCGAGGAGATTTCCCCGTTGCATGCTTGGTTTACAAACTCTCTAAAAATCAATCACTTGGGCATTACCCGTAAATAATGCCTTTCACATTCCAGAAGCACTTGATCTAAGCCTTTAACTAAAACTGGTAGCAACTTGACCCTTCTTAAGGATTGAAGGTCTAACTACCTGCGTGTAGCACCTACGCCTGGTGAGGGTTCCCGCGTGCTATCGGGTGTCTAAGACTAGGGCAAACGGCCTTTCAATCTGGCTCGGTGGTTCCGCGGTGCTCGCATTCGGTTCCGTAATTCGTGATAATTGGTAACTTAGATCTTTAGGTCTAAGGGATTACTGTAGAGGTTAGGAATTTGATTGTATTGATTTGTCATCAAGTGTACCTTTGCGGCGTCAATTCTCTCATCTCTTTTCCCTTCGTATCCCCCCAATTCATCCTGCGGTAGTGCATGTTTGGGAGGTCACAAAACCCTGAACTGTGTGAATTGCCTGATAATTTTAGAAAAGAAGCCAAATCGTCCTCCTCCACAAACATGGTTGCATGCCCACCCCCAAATCCCGAGGGAGGAAACCACCCTCAAAACCCACCAGGTGGTGGAGCCTTGGATCCCATAACCCGCCTCCAAGCCCAAATGAAAATGTATAATGAACAAATTGAAGCCATTCGGGAAACATTGGAGGAAATGCAGAACCCTCCCGAACGGGAGGAGCCTAGGTCTCTTAGCTCCTATCAGAATCCCTATGGGCAGGGGCGACTTTGAACTGAAACCTAATATAATTGGCCTGATAAATTTTCACTTTCATGGTCTTGCAAGTGATGAATCCTTTTCTCCACTTTGAAGACCTAACCCGATTGGCTGAAACAGTTAAACCTAGAAACATCGGGTTACCAATAGTCCTCATGAAAATGTTCCCGTTTTCATTGCGGGATAAAGCGTCGCAGTGGTTACGCACCCTTGGGAGAACCATCCACTCTTGGGAAGAGATGCGAACAGAGTTTCTCAAGAAGTTCTTTCCAATCGGGCAAACCAATGCGCTTCGTCGTGCTATCACTTCATTTACGTGACAAAACGGCGAACAGTTTCATGAGGCATGGGAGAGGTATAATGACCTCCTCAGGAAGTGTCCGCACCACGGTCTGCCTAAGTGGCATATAGCCCAGATTTTCTACTATGGGCTAAATGAGACTTTGAAGCAGATTGCGAACACTTCCTGTGGAGGGAATTTCATGAATAAAGACGAGAATGGAGCATTTGAATTATTTGAAAATATGAGCAAAAAATCAATGAACAATGCTTCCATTGTCGCCTTTAATCATACCAGCCTGCCCCGTAATGTCCACGAAGTTGACATGGGACCCTCCCATTCATCCACAGATCCCAGCCTTATCGCACAGAAATTGGATGAAGTCTCCGTCTTGCACAAGAAGCTGGACGAGCTTCTGGCCAACCCTGCCCATTCTATGGCAAACACCCCCACCTCACCACTTCGTCACAATTGTAATTCTTCCAATACCAGGTTTATCCCGAGAAACCCCGTAAGACCTTCGTTACCAAGTGTCGCGTCGAGCAACTCGGTAAGGCATGTGGATCTAGCTTCTGTGAGCCAGTATTTTGACACAGAGGACCAAGCCTCTGTGTGCTCGGACACGTATTTACATGCGGACACGTCTTCCGGCATAGAAGACGCTTGCGCCCTAGGGAACAACCCGTTCTCTGCCACTTATAACCTAGGGTGGAGAAATCATCCGAACTTCGCATGGTCCAACAACCCGCAGTGCCAAAACCCCGCGAGTGGACCAATGCGACCGTCCACACCCGTCATCCCAAGGGCCCAGTCTAATCCTATGGCGAATCCGCCATCGAGTCCTTGCGTACCACAAACAGAACAAGCATCAAGTTATATTGATAAATTGATGCGAATGTTGATGGAAATGTCCAAGCGCCATGAAGAGAACATGACCTCTCTTCAGCACCAATTGGCCCAGCAGAATGCTAAGATCAGTCAACTACACATGGCGACTCAATCTCAGGGCACTCTTCCAGCCCAACCTGTTCCCAACCCGCGAAATTTCATACCCCGTGGTCCTCAACCACAGGTACGACCTTCTCAGGGGCAGGTTCATCAAATTTTGCAAGCTCCTAGCATTCCAGCGGGATTTCAGGCTAATCCCGCTGCAGCACCTCACTCTTATGTCCCTATTGCGAACCCTCCTCCGCCTTATGATCCCACTGGACCCGCATTGTCCAATGCGATCATTACAAGGAGCGGCAAGTTGACCATCGATCCGCCTTGACCTGATCCTGGCCCGTCTTCTTCATCACCCTCTCATTCGGGATGCACACCGCATTCACGAGAGGACAATACACCCAAATTGGTGCCAGAATCAGTCCTATTCCTTGAGGCTCTACTGAGGGAGCCAAAAGGCAAGAAAATGGATACATAAGCCTTTGATAACCTGCATAATTTGTTCTGAGATGTTGAAATCAAGGTACCCCTGCTCGAGTCTATCGACCACATACCTATTGTCGCCCGATTTTTCAAAAACTACACAACACCTAGGCGACAGTCAAAGAAAACTTAGAATCCGGTGGTTCTCTCACCCCATGCGAGTTGTGCTATACTGTCAAATCTACTACCGAAATAAAAAGATTCGGGCATACCGCTTATTTCCTGTAGCATCCAAGGCTACAATTTTAATCATGCCCTGCTTGATCTAGGATCTTCCATCAATCTTATACCAACCATCATGCTCGAAAAATTTTCCTTGGGAAATCTGAAACCCACCCCTATCACGTTACAGTTTGCAGATCGTTTTGTCAAAATCCCAAAGGGTGTGGTGGAAGACGCGATGGTTAGGGTCAACAGTCTCTATTTTCCTGTTGACTTTCTTGTTTTAGATATGGAAGTTCCTAGCTCACTTTCTGATTGTCCGATCATCCTTGGTCGACCTTTCTTGGCCACAGCCCGCGCCCATATCTACTGCGAGTTGGGCTGTATTGAGATTGCCGTTGGATCTGAGAAGCTTAAGCTTAACATCTTCAAGGCAGCCAAGAACTTTGATTGCGATTGCATCGAGGATGACATGTCTGACGAGGACATGGCCGTTAGCACGTGTATCAGACTAATTAGGACCTATTCTGACTACTGTGGATTACCTTTAAACATTGATGATTGCCTGACTGACACATATTGTGACGTTCCCCCATCCCTCCCTATTCCTGTGCCCTCTCTTGACCAGACATCTGACGAGGTTTTCTTTGCTTCCCATGCCTTATGGTCTGAGTCATATCCGGGCTACTCACCGCTGGTCCACACTCTTGAAGACCTGATTTCCCTTTCTTTCCCGCCAAATCAGGCGGATTTGCAACTCCACACTGGGACCTTGAGCCCATATACTAATCACTGGGGCTATTCCCTTTTGGATCCATCTATCCAAGAAGCCCCTCTTCTTGGCCAATCTGAGGGCCAACTTCTTCCTCCTGACTTGTTTTCTGATCCGCCTGGGACACTCTCGTCCCAAGAAATGCCAGATCTTTCACCATCCACTCCTGAGCTGAAAGAGCTGCCTAGTACACTTAAGTATGTTTTTTTGGGACCAAATGAAACGCTCCCTGTAATCATCAGTTCAAAATTGACCAGGGAGCAAGAGTGCAAACTAACGAAGGTCCTCATTGGATGGTCTCTATCAGACTTATCTGGCATTAGCCCCTCCTACTGCACTCACCGTATATATACGGAGGAAGAGGCTTGACCTTCCTGCGAGATGCAGCAACGTCTCAACCCTAACATGCGGGAGGTCGTTAAGAAGGAAATTATTAAGTGGTTCGATGCGGGTATAATCTACCCGATCAGCGATAGCCCCTGGGTGAGTCCGATTCACGTCATGCCCAAAAAGGCGGGACTCACCATCTGTGTCAATGACAGGGGTGAATCCATCCCTACATGCACTCCTACATCTTGGAGAGTGTGTGTAGATTATAGGAAACTCAATGCTGCAACTAAGAAAGATCACTTTCTGCTACCTTTCATTGACCAAATCCTGAGCGGTTAGCGGGGAATAAATTTTTCTGTTTCCTGGATGGATTCTCAGGATATAACCAGGTGGCAATTGACCCCCGGGACCAAGAGAAAACCACCTTTACCTGCCCCTTCGGCACCTTTGCATTTAGAAGGATGTCGTTCGGACTTTGTAACGCGCTAGCAACTTTCCAGAGATGTATGCTGGCAATATTTCATGACATGGTGGGTGACTTTCTCGAGGTCTTCATGGATGACTTTTCGGCCTTTGGACCATCTTTCGATGACTGTCTTGCTAACCCGACCCGTATCCTTAGGAGATGTATTGATGTAAACCTCGTGCTTTCCTGGGAAAAAAGTCATTTTATGGTACATGAAGGAATTTTTCTCAGACATATCATCTCCGATAGGGGTATCGAGGTTGATAGAGCTAAGCTTGATGCTATTGCTGATTTTCCTATGCCTGGCTCTGTCAAATAAATCCGCTCCTTCCTAGGACACGTCGATTTCTATAGGAGATTCATCAAAGATTTCTCCAAGATTTCTCGACCTCTAACTCATCTCCTATCGACTGACGTACCCTTCGATATGGGCCCCGATTGCATACGAGCATTCACGCAGCTGCGTAATGCTATCACCAAGGCCCCTGTTCTCCAGCCACCTGATTGGTCCCTCGACTTTGAACTCATGTGTGACGCTTCCAACCTTGCAGTCGGAGCCATCTTGGGACAAAGACGCGATAGACACCCCTTCGTGGTGTACTACGCCAGTAAGACGTTGGATGAGGCCCAACGTAATTATACTACCACTGAAAAAGAACTACTGGCAGTCGTCTTTGGGCTGGAGAAATTCCGCTCTTACCTTCTGGGCTCACATGTTATTGTTTTCACTGATCACGCGGCCATTCGCCATCTCATGCACAAGAAGGATGCCAAGCCTAGACTGATTCGTTGGATCCTTCTGCTCCAAGAATTTGACATTGAGTTTCGCGATAAGGCCGGAGCCCAGAATGTTGTGGCTGATCATCCTTCTAGACTGGACCCTGACCATATTGGACTTACTATGCCGATTAATGAGATTTTTCCTAATGAGCACCTATTGGCAATTAATGTGGCAAGCGGACCTTGGTATGCCGACATTGCCAATTACCCTGCTTCTGGATCCCTTCCACGTGGCTGGCCTAAAAACCAGCGCGAGCGTCTCATGGCAGAAGCAAAGTATTATTTCTGGGATAATCCACTTCTTTTTCGAATAGGTGTTGATCAAATTATCCATCGCTGTATTCCTGACAGTGAATTCCCCAGTGTGCTATCCTTCTGCCACGATCTGGCCTACGGAGGCCATTTCTCTGGGAGGAAAACTGCAGCCAAGGTGTTGCAGTGCGATTTCTTTTGGCCCTCCCTTCACCAGGTTGCACACAATTATGCCAAACATTGCACTAGGTGCCAGTCGTTAGGGTCATTGTCACGACGTGACATGATGCCCTTGCAACCCATCCTAGCTGCGGAAATCTTTGACATTTGGGGAATTGATTTCATGGGTCCCTTTCCTCCTTCCAACGGCTTCGAATTCATTCTCGTGGCTATTGACTTTGTTTCGAAATGGATCGAGGCTATTCCCACGCGTCGTGCTGACCATGTTATATCCACTCGATTTGTCAAAGATCACATTTTTGCGTGCTTTGGGATCCCTCGAGCCATTATCTCGGATGGAGGAAGCCACTTTACCCATGCTTCTTTTCGGGCACTTCTGAGGAAATACGGAGTCCACCATTGTATCGCATCCCCGTATCATCCTCAGACGAACGACCAGACAGAGGTGTCGAACCGGCAAATCAAGCAAATTCTCCAGAAAACGGTTCGGCCTGACCGTCAGGATTGGTCCGACAAGCTGATTGACGCACTTTGGGCATATCGGACCACCTTCAAGGCTCCCCTTGGTATGTCTCCTTATAGAATCGTTTACGGGAAGCCTTGTCATTTGCCTGTGGAGTTGGAACACCGTGCTTATTGGGTGGTTCGCCAATGTAACCTCGACCCAGACCTGTGTGGTCGAGAAAGGAAACTCCAACTCTAAGAGCTGGAAGAGCTCTGTCGTGAAGCCTATGATTCTACTTCAACTTTCAAGCAATGCACGAAGGCTTTTCACGACAGTCGTATTCGATGGAAGGAATTTGAGCCATCTCAACAAGTTTGGCTCTACAATGCCCGGCTCAAATTCTTTCCTGGAAAACTGAAGTCCAAATGGACTGGTCCTTTCCTGGTCTCGAGACCATTTCCCAACGGGGCCGTTGAGATTGAAGATCCCAAATCTGGGCATAAATTTACGGTCAATCGGCAGCGTTTGAAACCCTATCTTACTCATGAACCTGCCCCCATTGGAGAAACTGTTGCCCTGCTGGAGGGTAACTAATGCTATGCCTCATCTTGAGTCCAGCTGGGGACGTTAAATTCAGCGCCCATTGGGAGGCACCCCAACAACACTCCTCCACTGTCATGCTCTCTTCACTCTTCACCTCACCACCCACCATCCACCCACCCTACCACCTTGTTATATACCCTGCATCTCAGCTCTCGTTATCTGATCTTTCATCCTTCCTCTACCCTTCCCTGCATGCATATGAGGACATAGCATCGTTTGGCATGGGGGGTGGATAGGCATCCATAGGATCTGGGTATTTTATGGTATCATGCAGTTTCCATCTATCTATAAAAAAAAAATTATGTTTAGTAATGATCTGAAGGCTAAAACAAAAATACAATAAGTGTTTATGGATATTCAACCACTGTTTTGAAGACTTTCCAGGCCACAGAAGCTTGATTCGCTCAGGCTTGGCTTAATTCACTTGAGCATTCACAAAATAGATCAGAATCTCTCCTAACTAAGGACGTATTCGTGTAGTTGAGACACCAGTACAGGATCCGTTGGTTTGCTTCTACTTGAGAGACTAAGTAATCTTGGTTCACGCTACACATATCAAGAAAGACCAGGTGAACATAAGATCCAACCCTAGTGTTCATTAGGGAAGGTGGAGTCCTTACCTGTGCGCGCAGGTAGACTTTTTATCCCAAGCTTTAGTCTTGTGTTTAGGAGAGACTCTTTCCACCAAAAAGGAACTCTCCCACCAAAAAAGAAAGATGTGCTCCTCCAAATAATGTTGTAAGATATATACTGACACGTGTTTCAAAAAAAAAAAAAAAGAAGAAAACAAATAACTCAGTATATCTCGCAAATGTCTGTAAAGTCCTCCCCCTACAAAAATTCTTCAGGGCAAGTTACAATACCCTGTTTTCTTTGAGCCACAAATGTAATAAAATGGGAGTTGAGTTCTCCATCATCTTTTTAAGGCTCAATCCGAAGACTTGAGCTGAAACTGGGACCAACCTGTAATTAAAAATTTGTGAAACCCTGGGCTTGAGTCTTAATATTCATCTGGTCAGTCTTGATCCTTCACTATGCACAAGCCATAATCTCTTGAGCTCTCTAGTATGGCAAAAACATCTTGGGTCCTGGAAATCGTACTTAAGGTTTAAATATCAAGAGTCCAGGTTAGTTGAGAGATGATCTATGTCATGTAAGACTTAAGGTACTGGTAGTCTTCTCTATAATTGGCTCTCACAATATCCAAAAATAAACACACCTATGTCGCCTCGGAAGAAAATCTTCAGCTTAAGATCATTTCTAAATAAAATACAAAAAAAATTTTTTGCTTAGGACTAATAAAAGATAGGAATGGGGGTATGATTGCACAGCAAAAATACATCAGCAATTGTGCCATCTTGTGCTATTTCCAAGCATTACTAGTGTATATTAGGTAGACGTAGTCGCATTTGTAAAAATAGACGCATGCATGCATTTATTTGAGAGGGGAGGAGAGTGAAATAAATTGCCTTGTAATTAACAAATTCTTCAAGTGCTGCCTCGCAAAATTTCCATCTTTATTTTTTATTTCTATTTGACTTTGAATTTCTTCTCCACGGCTGCAAGGCATGGCAGCTCCTCTTCGCGCCATGCTCTGCAGCAAGCTCTCCCTGCCAACCGCATGCACAGCCATGCACAACCAGGGCATGGTTGTGCAAGCTTCTTTCCTCTTTAAAAAGGGCACAGCTTTCTTCTTTGAAGCTGAGCCTGGTCCACCCACACGAACAACACCTTCTTCTCCAAGTCGTCTCCTCCCCTCTCCCCTCCATACGCAGCCTCTCCTTCTGAGGAGCTACTCTACGGGCAGGTGAGCACCACTGTGAGTCCCACCACCGCCCAGCTCATTAAAGAGCCGGTGGGTGTGGTGATTCTCTCTCTGTTTCGACGTTTAGCCACTTTCGCCATTACCGCAGGACTCAAGGTCTGAAGCTCGCAGCTGATTGCACCGCAAAAATACACCTGCAACTGTGCTGTCTTGTGCTATTTCCTAGCATTACCAATGCATATTAGGTAGACATAGTCGCATTGTAAAAATACATGCATGCATGCATTTATTTGAGAGGGGAGGAGAGTGAAATAAAATGGCCTTGCAATTAACATTTTTCCTCAAGTGCTACTTTGCAAAATTCACCATCTTTTTATTTTTAATTTTACTTGACTTTGAATTCTTCTCGCGGCTGCATGGCATGGCTGAACCTTCCTCCTTGCGCCATGCTTTGCAACAGCTCTCCCTGTCAGCCATGCAGAGCCATGCACAGCCAGGGCATGGCTGTGCATGCTTTCTTCTTCTAAAAAGAGCACGGCTCTGTTCTTTGAGCCGATCTTGGTCCCCACGAAAAAAACACACTGCAGCTCTTCTTCTCCAGGCCATCTCCTTCCCCTTCTCCCTCCATACGCAGGCCCTCCTCCTTTGAGGAGACACTCTGCGGGCAGGAGTACCTCACGGTGGTGCACAACCACCGCCATGAGTCCACCATCGCCCAGCTCATCAAAGAGTCGGTGGGTGTGGTGGTTCTTTCCCTATTTCTTCGTTTGAAGCCCTTCCGCCATTGCCACTGAAGCCTCAAGCTTCGAAGCTCAACTGACCACCACACGCTCCTGCAGCAGCCGGCCAAGCCCCACGGCGCACAGCAATAGGCCACCGGCACCCCTCTTCGCGCACGCAAGCCACCGCGTGCGCCTGCAGGCTGCCATCGCCTTCCGCTTCTTCGTGTACGCCTACCTCTCCGCGCAAGCCACCAGTCGGCGCACCCATTCCACATGCGCGCCAGCTCGCGCTTTGGCTCCCCGCACTCACAGCACCGTCCGCACCCGGTCACGCGGCTCGACCATGCACTGTAGCCACTGTTCACGCCAGTCAGCGGAACACTGTGGCTGTAGTGCGGTGATCGGTAGGTTTCTCACTTAACCAGTCACCCGACGTGCCGCAACCGGCCAGCACCTGCGCCCGCATCCCGCATCGCGTCCGCTCCTATGCCCGCCCGCGCGTCTGCATGCGCCGGCGTCTGCCAGCGCTCGCACTCGCCCGCGTCTTCGCCTGCATACGCTCACCTGCTCCCAGCTTCTGCATCTGCTTGCTCCAGCCCCTTCGCATAGCGTGGTGCGTTGCATTCCTTCCTCCGTGCCCACTCCCTTGCGTGCACGCACCTCTCCGCACGCCTGCGTGCGCGCGTGTATCATCAGATGACTTAACCTGCACGTCTTCACTCTAGCAGGCACTCTTTCTCTCTCTCTCTCTCTCACAGCACTCTCTCCCTCTCCCTCTCTGCAGATACACTTACACACACACACTCACACTCTCACACACACACACACCTATACTCTACTTTATACATATATATATATACGTACATATATATATTTATATATATATAGATATATACTTATATACATATATATATATACATATATCTATACATATATTAGTACTTATATAACTATGTATTAGTCTATATACATACATACATACATATATATATATATATACATATATATCTATATAACTATATATACACACACATATATATATATATACACATATCTATCTACATATATCTATATACATATATTATTATATATATATATACATACATATATATACATCTATATAGTTATATATACATACAATTACATATATATATATACATCTATACATATATCTATCTATACATATATTTACATATCTATATATATATACATATATACATATATATATACATATATAAGTACATATATACCTATATATTTATAACCATATATACATATAGATATATTTACATATATACATATATATATATTTTCACATTACTTACCATACGTTGTATCGCGAGAATATCTGCACCAGTTGCTGATATTCCTCGATACACGTGTACAGAAAGCATGTTCACACTCATCTTCCACCCATCCACCTTACACTCCACGTGGCACTTCATCCTATTGGTTGCATCTTTCTAGACGACAACCGACTCGACACCGTGCTACACTCCATCTCCACCTCCACCCCCACCCCTTTATACATATATATATACATATATATATATATTATATTTACTTTATTTCTGCTTCTCTTTCTTGCTAATAAAAAGATAAAAAAATATATAAAAGAGAAAAGATAATCCTTGACTTGTAGGTACTCCGTCTTGCGAATAGCAAGACCCATTTTGGAACCCAGATTTGGCTCAAAGCCAAGAACCTATTTTGAGGGTGTGCCTCAAGGACAAGAATTATCAGAAAAAAAAAATCTAAATAGAAAAACACAATAAACGAACGGAAGAGATTTGTTGTAGGAAAGGCATAGAAACTTGACTTCTAACTCCACTTCCCTGAGTTCGACCATGGGCCTAAAAGTGACCAAGATAAAATCAAGTAAGCCAGGTAAAAAAATTTTGTAAAGAGATGGTTAGGCTCGATTTAGGTTAACCACTATACACATTTCAACGATAAAATCACCATATTAACATAACCTAACCGGGTCCGACCATAATCCTTCATGGTGCCGTTGCCGGGGAAGTGCGCCTTCAAGTAAGTTTCTATTCCATTCCTTTCATTTTTTCTCTTCTCTCTTCACGGGTGTTTTTGTTTATTGCTGTGCAGGTGAACCTGTTGCAAGGAGAAGGCAGGCAGACGAAGTCAGAGATGTGAGCAGATCCAAGGCGGAAATAAGAGCTCACGTTGCTGAATAAGTAGGTCTTTCCTTCTTAGCAACTTAGGTTAACTTGTCACCCAAAAACAACTAAAAGAAAAAAAAAAAACTAAAAACTAGAAAAACTTCTTGGGATCTCTTGGGGCAAGTGGATTAAAATTCACTTGTTTGCTTGTTTGTCATCACTCCCACCGCCCCAGGATTTCCCGCCAAACTTCGCATAGCGAAGATCCAAGAATCTTGATTCTTGAAATTTTCGTCGTGCGGAGTATTCTTTGAGGCAAAAATTTAAAGATTGATTGCACCCCTCTTTGCCTCATTTATCTGCAAATTTGGGATCACCTTTTTGGTGGGGAGACTTGGAATTGAGTTGATTCCAACCCCACCACGACTCTTCACGTGCCTAAGATTCGATCCCGAATCCTTCAACCCCAACAATTTGATTTTCTTTATCTTTTGGTTGAGCCTTGTGTGGAAATCATTTTGGTAATTGGGAGCACTTGAATTGAAGTGCTTTGGCTCCCTTTCACACTAATCTAAAACTTATTCGTGCATCCACACATAGAAATCTCCATTTAGGGAAGCCCATTGCATTTTAGCATGCATTGACCAATTGACATTGAAGAAGGGTTTGTTGGGCTTAGAAGAAAACTTGTATTCTCTCAAAACCCAGAGATTGGTTGAATTGGTACTAAAATCCATACTACTTAAGGCTGAATTCTAAAAACCATTCACCAATTAAAAGCTTCAATTCGGGGAGATTTCCCCGTTGCATGCTTGTTTTACACACTTGAAAAATAAACTTGGGCATTACCCGTAAACAATGCCCTTCACATTCCAAAAGCACTTGATCCTAAGCCTCTAACTAAAACTGGTAGTAACTTGATCCTTATTAAGGATTGGAGGTCTAACTACCTGCGTGTAGCACCTACGTGCTGGTGAGGGTTCCCGCGTGCTATCGGGTGTCTAAGACTGGGGCAAACGGCCTTTCAATCTGGCCCGGTGGTTCCGTGGTGCTCGCATTTAGTTCCGTAGTTCATGATAGTAGGTAACTTAGATCTTTAGGTCTAAGGGCACATTGTAGAGGTTAGGAATTTGATTGTATTGATTTGTCATCAAGTGTACCTTTGCAACGTCATTTCTCTCATCTCTTTTCCCTTCTTATCTCACCAATTCTTCCTGCGGTAGTGCATGTTTGGGAGGAGGTTACAAAACCCTGAACTGTGTGAATTGTCTGATAAATTTAGAAAAGAAGCCGAATCGTCCTCCTCCTCCACAAACATGGCTGCACGCCCACCCCCAAATCCCGAGGGAGGAAACTGCCCTCAGAACCCACCAGGTGGTGGAGCCTTAGATCCCATAACCTGCCTCCAAGCCCAAATGGAAATGTATAATGAGAAAATTGAAGCCATTAGGGAAACATTGGAGGAAATGCAGAACCCTCTCGAACGGGAGGAGCCTAAGTCTCTTAGCTCCTATCAAAATCCCGCTGCTACAGAGACCATAGGACAAATTCGGGTCCCCATGGGCGGGGACGACTTTGAATTGAAGCCTAACATAATTGGCCTAATAAATTTTCACTTCCATGGTCTTGCAAGTGAAGATCCTTTTCTCCACTTGGAAGACCTAACCCGATTGGCTGAAACTGTTGAACCAAGAAATATCAGGTTACCTATAGTCCTCATGAAAATGTTCCCATTTTCATTGCCGGATAAAGCATCGCGGTGGTTACGCACCCTTGGGAGAACCATCCACTCTTGAGAAGAGATGCGAACAGCGTTTCTCAAGAAGTTCTTCCCAATAGGGCAAATCATTGCGCTTCGCCGTGCTATCACTTCATTTATGCAACAAAACGGCGAACAATTTCATGAGGCATGGGAGAGGTGTAATGACCTCCTCAGGAAGTGTCTGCACCACGGTCTGCCTAAGTGGCATATAGCCCAGATTTTCTACTATGGGCTAAATGAGACTTTGAAGCAGATTGCAGACGCTTCCTGCGGAGGGAACTTTACGAATAAAGACGAGAATGGAGCATTTGAATTGTTTGAAAATATGAGCGAAAACTCAATGAACAATGCCTCCATTGTTGCCTTTAATCGTACCAGCCTACCTCGAAATGTCCACGAAGTTGACACGGGACCCTCCCATTCATCCACTGATCTCAGCCTTATAGCATAGAAATTGGATGAAGTCTCCATCGTGCACAAGAAGCTAGACGAGCTTCTGGCCAACCCCGCCCGTTCTATGGCAAACACCCCCACCTCACCACTTCGTCACAATCCTAATTCTTCCAATACCAGGCTTATCCCTAGAAACCCCGTAAGACCTTCCTTACCGAGTGTTGCGCCAAGCGATTCGGTAAGTCTTGTGGATCTGGCTTCTGCGAGCCAGTATTTCGACATGGAGGACCAAGACCCCGTGTGCTCGGACGCATATTTACATGCGGACACATCTTCTGGCATAGAAGATGCTTGCGCCCTAGGGAACAACCCGTTCTTTGCCACTTATAACCCAGGGTGGCGAAATCATCCAAACTTCGCTTGGTCCAAAAACCTGTAGCACCAAAACCCCGCGGGTGGACCAGTGCGACCTTCCGCACCCGTCATCCCAAGGGCCCAGTCTAATCCTATGGCGAATCCGCCATCAGGCCCTTGCGTACCACAAGCAGAACACGCATCAAGTTCCCTTGATAAATTGATGCGAATGATGACGAAAATGTCAAAGGCCATGAAGAGAACATGACCTCTCTTCAGCACCAATTAGCGCAGCAGAATGCTGAGATAAGTCAACTACGCATGGCGACTCGATCTCAGGGCACTCTTCCCGCCCAACCTGTTCCAAACCCATGAAATTTCATACCCCGTGGTCCTCAACCACGGGTACGACCTTCTTAGGGGTGGGTTAATCAGATTCTGCAAGCTCCGAGCATTCCACTGGGATTTCAGGCTAACCCCACTGCAGCACCTCACTCTTATGTCCCTATTGCAAACCCTCCTCTGCTTTATGATCCCACTGGACCCGCATCGCCCAATGCGATCACTATGAGGAGCGGTAAGCAGACCGTCGATCCGCCTCAACCTGATCCTGGTTCATCCTCTTCATTGCCCTCTCATTTGGGATGCGCACCGCATTCGCGAGAGGACGATACACCCAAATTGGTGCCAGAATTAGTCCCATTCCTTGAGGCTCTACTGAGGGAGCCAAAAGGCAGAAAGAAAGATACGTCGGCCTTTGATAACCTACGTAATTTGTTCAGGGATGTTGAAATCAAGGTACCCCTACTCGAGGCTGTCGATCACATACCTATTATTGTCCGATTTTTCAAAGACTACACAACACCCAGGCGACAGTCAAAGAAAACTAAGAATCCGGTGGTTCTCTTGCCTCATGCGAGTTGTGCTATACTGTCAAACTTGCCACCGAAGCAGATAGATCCGGGTACACCACTGATTTCCTATAGCATCCAAGCTGCTATTTTAACCGTGCCCTGCTTGATCTCGGATCTTCCATCAATCTTATACCAACCATCATGCTCGAAAAATTCTCCCTGGGAAATCTGAACCCACCCCTGTCACGTTACAGTTGGCAGACCGTTCTGTCAAAATTCCGAAGGGTGTGGTGGAAGACGTGTGTTACGAACGCGTGCCCCAGACGTCTTAAAAGACGTCTGGGATGTGTCCCAGATGTCGGACCAGACGTCTGGAATAGTTTCTAGACGTCTGGAAATCCATTATTTTCGACACACGCGAGTCGTCTGCGTGCCTGCGCGCGCAGACCGCATATTCGCCTTTCCTCCCTCCGCGGCTGCAGATTCCCCTGCCGCGAATCCTTCTCTCTCCTCTCCGCGCGGCCTTAAAAGGGCACGCCTCCCCTCCTGTCGTCTCCACTGTCCCCTTCCTCTTCTCCTTCCTGTGCGCGAGAGCGAGCGAGCGCAAGGGCTGCAGCGGCGGCCGCAGTGAGCGCGGAGGAGGTGCAGCGTGCGAGGGCGGAGCTCTGCCGTGAGGGCGAGCTCACCGGAGCGGCTTGGCCGGCCGGCGGAGGGCGCAGGGGGTGCGGAACGACGCAGAGAGGGACCTGCTGTGGTCTGAGCAGCAGGCACGCGAGGTGCGACGCGGGCGGCGTCGCGAGCGGAAGCCGGGTGGAGCCCTGTTCTGGAAAAATTTCCAGAATCGGACGTCTGGGTTGATAGGCAGACGGCGAGGACGACGTCTGGTAGATCATACAGACGTCTGAAAAGTTAGTATTCCGCTTTCTTCTTCCTTCCTGTCGACTGACCGTACCGAGGGAGGGAGTTGGCTGTGCGCAGGCTCGCTGATTCGCCATCCTTTGCGAATCAGACGTCTGGAAGTTGTACCAGACGGCTTGAGTAACCTCCAAACGTCCGGGGTGACCATCGGACGTCTGGGAGCTAGGCCAGATGTTCCCGCAGACTTCTGGACGTCTGGGAAACCACGCTGAACAGGTAATTCTCTGATCCACTTTTTAAGACGTCTGGAAGAAGTTCTAGACGCCTGATTTTGCATAGTATCGTCTTTTTAGACCCGTTTAGGGCTCGTTCGGGCTCCGTTTTCCGCGATTCGAGTTGCGTTATTTTCAGAATTAATTCCTCTACCCGTCTACAATAGCTATACACTGTTTTGAGACACTCCTTGTGTTTGATCCTTGTGATAGGACCTCGTTCAGTTGCAGTCTTGGGAGTCGCGGAGGCACGTGGGATTCCCGATCACGCCCCCATTACTCCCGTTGTACCTGGTAGAGTGGCTTAAGTTTATTATCAAAATCTGTTAAAGTATGGAACCATAACTAGAATATAGGACATTGCATGAATCCTAGGAATGAGAAATGCATGGAATGATAGCTCCTAGGTGATGCATGAATCCTAGGGCTGGAAAACTAGTTGTATGCTAGATCCTAGGATGTGGCATGAATCCTAGGATGGAAAAACTAGTGGAATGTATAATACTGCAGTCTTGGAAAAATGGAAAAGAATATAAAGCTGCCTGTAAATTGAATTAACAGCTGCCTGTTGTGAATAGATAACGTGGTTGAGAACATGGATTGTAAGAATGTGAAACTGGAAAGTGAAACCTGGATGTTTGAGTAAAAAGGATGGAACCCTACGGGGAAGTAGGAGTAGAACTCCTGGAAGGTGAATGGAATAGTTTTGGGGAAGTGAGCTGGCCCTTGAGTACGGAGTACCAAGGAGAGCGACTATCCCTCTGTTTAGTGCAGAGCGGAGCTAGCCGCCCCAGGGACCCGGGGTTAGGACTGGCCACTCTGTACCGACTTGTTGGCCCTCGTGTACGTAGTATCGAGGAGAGCTAGTAGTGTTAGGAGAGTACTAGCTACCCCACGGGCCCCGGGGTTCTGCTAGCCTCCTTCACCGACTTGTTAGGCCCACTAGGGCAAACCAGGGTAGTCAGGCGAGGGTGCACGGACTGTGGAGGGGCAAGGCCCCAGTTTGGTTACTGTGGAGGGGTTGGACCCCTATTACTGAGAGGGCTCTGCCCTGGTTCCGTGTTGTGCTTTGGGCGCACCCGTTAACGGAAACGACTGACCGCGTGCCAGTGCGG
Organism: Thalassia testudinum; assembly: GCA_037157565.1. NCBI lineage: Eukaryota > Viridiplantae > Streptophyta > Magnoliopsida > Alismatales > Hydrocharitaceae > Thalassia > Thalassia testudinum. The sequence goes on along the minus strand of JAZHRO010000035.1, from coordinate 54,180,840 downwards.
GCTAGCTACCTATGCGTTTATCGCGCGTGCCGTAGTCACCGTTACGTCTGTCAGTGACCTTGGGGTGGTTGACTGAGGGTAGGATCACCACGGGGGACTCTCCCGGCCAGGAGAGCACCACATGCTACTTCTACTTTTGGAAAAGACTGCAATCAAGATCGTTCCCACAAGGACATTCGAGATCAAGTAAAGGATCTGAGTAATAAATGAAATAGTGAGAAAATTGAAAGATGTGAATAAAGGAAGTAATAGAACATAACAGCTACTGTACACTCTACTGTTGTCTTTAGTGAGTTTGCCACTCTACTCAGCGTTTTGCTGACGTGTTACACTCGTTACCTTTTTTAGGACCAGGTGTTGAGCAGCCAGGGTCAGCGGCTGCAGAGGACGCTGGGCCGAGTAGGGTCTAGTAGAGTTTGCCACAGTCTTTTGTACCTCTTTTGTTTCTGTTATAGTGAGTAGTTCTTGTTTCCGCTGTACTTTCTTTACCTGCAGTTCTTGTTATATGATAAATGTTGTTCTACTGTTGTGGTGGTATCTACTGTAGTAGTTTCTTTCCTTACTGCTGTACTTCCTTACTATTAGTTATATTCATGCTGAATGTGGTTTATTTTACTGCTCTTTTGGTTACTTTCTCGTTGGACGACTAGGTCTTGGGATTAGTCGAGTCGGTCCGGTTCTCGTGTCTCGTAGGGACTCGGGAACCGGGTCGTTACAACGTGGTGGTTAGGGTCAACAGTCTCTGTTTTCTTGTTGACTTTCTTGTTTTAGACTTGGAAGTTCGTAGCTCACTTTCTGATTGTCCGATCATCCTTGGTCGACCTTTCTTGGCCACAGCCCACTCCCATATCAACTGCGAGTCGGGCTGTATTGAAATTGCCATTGGATCTGAAAAGCTCAAGCTTAACATCTTCAAGGTAGCCAAGAACTTTGATTGCGATTGTATCGAGGATGACACGTCTGACAAGGACATGGCCGTCAGTGCGTGTATTGGACTAATTGGGACCTATTCAGACTGCTGCGGATTACCTGTAAACACTGATGACTGCCTGATCAACACATACTGTGATGTTCCCCCATCCCTCCCTATTCCTGTACCTTCTCCTGGCCAGACTTCTGACGAGGTTTTCTCCGCTTCCCATACCTTGTGGTCTGAGTCATATCCGGGCTACTCACCGCCGGTCCACACTCTTGAAGACCGGATTGCCCTTTCTTTCCTGCCAAATCAGGCGGATTTGCAACTCCACACTAGGACCTTGAGCCCATATACTACTCACTGAGGCTATTCCTTTTTGGATCCATCTATCCAAGAAGCCCCTCTTCTTGGCCAATCTGAGGGCCAACTTCTTCCTCCTAATTTGTTCTCTGATTTGCTTGGGACACTCTCGTCCCAGGAAATGCCAGATCTTTCACCATCCACCATCACTTTTCACTTCACCACCCACCATCCACCCACCCTACCACCCTGCTGTATACCCTGCACCTCAGCTAACGTTACCCGATCTTTCGTCCTTCCTCTACCCTACCCTGCATGCATATGAGGACATAGCATCGTTTGGCATGGGGGGTTGGATAGGCATCCATAGGATCTAGGTATTTTATGGTATCATGCAGTTTCCATCTATCTATAAAAAAAAAAATTGTGTTTAGTAATGATCTGAAGGCTGAAACAAAAATACAATAAGTGTTCAACTGCTGTTTTGAAGACTTTCCAGGCCACAGAAGCTTGATTCGCTCAGGCTCGGCTTAATTCACTTGAGCATTGACAAGATAGATCAAAATCTCTCCTAACTAAGGATGTATTCTTGTACCTGAGATACCAGTACAAGATCTGTTGGTTTGCTTCTACTCGAGAGCCTAAGTAATCTTGGTTCACACTACACATATCAAGAAAGACCAGGTGAACATAAGATCCAACCCTAGTGTTCATTAGGGAAGGTGGAGTCCTTACCTGTGTGCACAAGTAGACTTTTTATCCCAGGCTTTAGTCTTGTGTTTATGAAAGACTCTTTCCACCAAGAAGGAACTCTCCCACCAAAAAGAAAAGTGTGCTCCTCCAAATAATGTTGTAAGAGATATACTGACACGTGTTTAAAAAAAAAAAAAAAGATGCAAATAAGTCAGTATATCTTACAAATGTCTGTAAAGTCTTTACCCTAAACAAAGTTCTTTAGGGCAAGTCGCAAATACCTTATTGAGCCACAAATGTCAGAAAATGGGAGTTGAATTTTCCATCATCTTTTAAGGGTCAATCCGAAGACACGAGCTGAAACTGGGACCAACCTGTACTTAAAAATTCGTGAAACCTTGGGCTTGAGTCTTAATGTTCATCTGGTCAGTCTTGATCATTCACTAAGCACAAATCTCTTGAGCTCTTGAGTACGGCAAAAACCTCCTGGGTCCTGGAAATCGTACTTAAGGTTTAAATATCAAGAGTCTTGGTTAGTCGAGAGATGATCTATGTCATGTGAGACTTAAAGTACTGGTAGTCTTCTCTGCAATTGGTTCTCACAATATCCAACAATAAACACACTTATATCGCCTCAGAAGAAAATCTTCAGCTAAAGATCATTTCTAAATGCAACACAAAAATGTTTTGCTAGGGACTAGCGAAAGATAGGCATGGGGGTATGATTGCACTGCAACTGTGCCGTCTTGTGCTCTTTCCTAGCATTACCAGTGCATATTAGGTAGACATAGTCGCATTGTAAAAATACACGCATGCATGCATTTATTTGAGAGGGGAGGAGAGTGAAATAAAATGGCCTTGCAATTAACATTTTTCCTCAAGTGCTGCTTTGCAAAATTCACCATCTTTTTATTTTTAATTTTACTTGACTTTGAATTCTTCCCTCGGCTGCATGGCATGGCTGAACCTTCCTCCTCGTGCCATGCTCTGCAACAGCTCTCCCTACCTGCCGCATGTAAGCCTCTCCCTGTCAGCCATGCAGAGCCATGCACAGCCAGGGCATGGCTGTGCATGCTTTCTTCTTCTTTAAAAAGAGCACGGCTCTCTTCTTTGAGCCAAGCCTAGTCCCCACGAAAAAAACACACTGCAGCTCTTCTTCTCCAGGCCATCTCCTTCCCCTTCTCCCTCCATACGTAGGCCCTCCTCCTTTGAGGAGACACTCTATGGGCAGGAGTACCTCACGGTGGTGAACAACCACCACCGTGAGTCCACCACCGCCCAGCTCATCAAAGAGCTGGTGGGCGTTGTGGTTCTTTCCCTATTTCTTCGTTTGAAGCCCTTTCACCATTGCCACTAAGGCTTCAAGCTTTGAAGCTCAACCGGCCATCGCACCCCCCTGCAGCAGCCGGCCAAGCCCCACGGCGCACAGCAGTAGGCCACCCGCGCCCCTCTTCGCGTGCGCAAGCCACTGCGCATGCCTGCAGGCTGCCATCGCCTTCCGCTTCTTCATGTACGCCTGCCTCTCTGCGTAAGACACCAGTCGGTGCACCCCTTCCACACGCGCGCCAGCTCGCGCTTCGGCTCCCCGCACTCACAACACCGTCCGCACCTGGTCACGCGGCTCGGCCATGCACTGTAGCCACTGTTCACGCCAATCAGCGGAACACTGTGGCTACAGTGCGGTGACCGGTAAGTTTCTCACTTAACCGGTCACCCAGCGTGCCGCAACCGGCAAGCACCCGCGTCCGCGTCCCGCATTGTGCCCGCTCCAGCGCCCGCCCACGCATCTGCGTGCTCCCACGTCTGCCAGCTCCCGCACCTGCCTGCGTCTTCGCCCGCGTACACTCACCGGCTCCCAGCTTCTACGTCAGCTCGCTCCAGCCCCTTCACGCAGCGCGGTGCGCTGCGTTCCTTCCTCTGCGCCCACTCCCCTACGTGCGCACGTCTCTTCGTGTGCCTATGTGCTTGCGTGTGCACGTGGATCATCAGACGATGCCTGGCGGCCTCAGACGACTTAACCCGCGCGTCTTCACTCCAGCAGGCACTCTTTCTCTCTCTCTCTCTCTCACAACACTCTCTCCCTCTCCCTCTCTGTAGATACACTTACACACACACACTCACACTCTCATACACACACACACCTATACTCTACTTTATACATATATATATATGTACATATATATATATATATATATATATATATATATATATATATATATATATATACTTATACACACACACACACACACATATATATACATATATCTATACATATATTAGTACTTATATAACTATGTATTAGTCTATATACGTACATACATACATACATATATATATATCTATATACTTATATATATATATACATATATTACTATATATATATACACATACATATATATACATCTATATAGTTATATATACATACATATACATACATACATATATATATATATATATATATATATATATATATATATCTATCTATACATATATTTACATATCTATATATATATACATATATACATATATATATATATACATATATAAGTACATATATACATATAGATATATTTACATATATACATACATATATATATATATTCACATTACTTACCATACGTTGTATCGCGGGAATATCTGCACCAGTTGCTGATATTCCCCGATACACGCATACAGAAAGCGTGTTCACACTCATCTTCCACCCATCCACCTTACACTCCACGTGGCACTTCGTCCTATTGGTTGCGTCTTTCTAGACGACGACCGACTCGATGCTGTGCTACACTCCATCTCCGCCTCCACCCCCACCCCTTTATACATATATATATATACACTATATTTACTTTATTTCTGCTTCTCTTTCCTGCCAATAAAAAGATAAAAAAATATATAAAAGAGAAAAGATAATCCTTGACTTGCAGGTACTCCGTCTTGCGAATAGCAAGACCCATTTTGGAACCCAGATTTGGCTCAAAGCCAAGAACCTAATTTTGAGGGTGTGCCTCAAGGACAAGAATTATCAGAAAAAAAAATCTAAATAGAAAAACACCAAAAACACAATAAACGAATGGAAGAGATTCGTTGTAGGAAAGGCGTAGAAACTTGACTTCTAACCCCACTTCCCTGAGTTCAACCCTGGGCCTAAAAGTGACCAAGATAAAATCAAGTAGGCCAGGTAAAAAAATTTTGTAAAGAGATGGTTAGGTTCGATTTAGGTTAACCATTATACGCATTTCAATGGTAAAATCACCATATTAACATAACCTAACCGGGTCTGACCAGCAGCAGCAGCGGCAGCCAACAGCAGTGCAGGCCTCCCGCGCCTCAGGCGCCTGTTCCGCACCCTATGTGCATACCTGTAGGCCGCCCTCGCCCCTCCCTGCATGCCCTATCTCAAAGTTCCGCAACTGGCGCCAGCTCGTCTGCGCACGCCCACGCCTGCTCCCACGTACGCCAGCGCCTGCCCACGTCTTCGCCTGCATTCGCCTACTTCAGCGCATAGTGGCTTCACCTACACCAGCCTCACCGCGCAACGTAGTGCACTGCGGTCTCTCCTATGCTCGCTCCATCCTGCATGCACGTGCCTCTTCGCGCACCTACGCACCTGCGCGTGTGCGTGGCACCAGACGACGACCACTGCATGCAGATGACTTAACTTCCACCCCAGCTTCAGCAGACGCTCTCTCTCTCTCTCTCTCTCACAGCACTCTCTCACTCCCTCAACCGACACATACACACTCACACTCACACTCTCGCACACACACACTATCACCTATACACTACTATGTACTTATATATATATACATATATATATATATTTATATCTATATATATTTATATACATATACATATACATACATATATTAGTACCTATATAACTAAGTACAAATATATATACATATATATACACATATATTTATACATATATATATACATACAAATATACATACATATATACATATATCTATATACATAGATACTTATACTAATATATATATATATACATATACACATATATATAACTATATACATATATTACTATATATATACATATATATATTTATATATATATATCTATATCTATAGTTATATATACATACATATATATATATATATACATATACATACATCTATCTATACATAATTTACATACCTATATATATATACATATATATATATATATATATGCATATATAACTACATATACACCTATATAATTATAACCATATATATATATATATATATACACATATAGATATATATTTACATATATACATATATATATATTTTTTTTCATATCACCTACCATATGTCGTATCATGGGAATATCTGCACCAGTTGCTGATATTCCCCGATACACGTGTACGGAAAGCGTTTTTCTCACACATCTTCCACCCATCCATCCTACACTCCACGCAGCACTTCATCCTGTTGGTTGCGTCTTCCTAGACGACGACTGACTCGACACCGTGATACACTCCATCTTCACCTCCACCCCCACCCCTTTATACATATATAATATATACACATATATATACTATGTTTACTTTATTTCTGTTTCTCTTTTATGCAATTAAAAAGATAAAAAAATATATATAAAAGAGAAAAGATAATCCTTGACTTGCAGGTACTCAGTCTTGCGAAAACTAGTTTTGGAACCCTAATTTGGCTCCAAGCCAAGAACCTGATTTTTAGGGTATACCTCAAGGATAAAAAATTATCAGAAAAAAAATCTTAAATAGAAAAACACCAAAAACAAAATAAACGAATGGAAGAGATTCGTTGTAGGAAAGGCGTAGAAACTTCTTCTAATCCCACTTCCCTAAGTTCGACCCTGGGCCTAAAGTGATCAAGATAAAATCAAGTAGGCTAGGTTAAAAATTTTGTAAAGAGATGGTTAGGATCGATTTAGGTTAATAACTATACGCATTTCAACGATTAAATCACCATATTAACAAAACCTATCCGGGTCGACCATACCTCTTTTCACTCCCAAGAATGCACCTCACACAGGAAAAAATGCTAAATCAATGGATGTATAATATCAATTAGAACTCAAAGCAGATATGAAAAATTACTTGCAAGTTTATTGGACCCATTGCCTCCTTGGCAGCGGTGCCATTTGATAGAGAGATTCTCGCTTAATTAAGATGGTCGAAATAAAATGATTCGTCGTTGTATTTTATGTGGTGGAAAATCTCTCAATCAAAAATTAAAACAGATATCAAATTGAACCACAATAAAAATGTCACATTCACAGGGAGGTATGAACCAAATAAACTCACAAATATTTCCATAGTAATCTTAATTCCATAGAAAAATGTTTCACAAGATTATTTCTTAAATGCATCTATTGTTCCAATCAATTCTTTCATTGGATGAAATAATAATAGATGAGAAAGTTAAATGATGTTGCATGCAATTGAGACCTCAAACATCTTAATAAGTATTTCCTGACTTCATGATTATTTTAGTCATGAGAGATAGAGAGAGAACTTGTAGGTAGCAAAAATAGATTTCAACGAATAAAGGGAACGACAGGAGCCAGAGAGAAAAACCACCAAATAACCTAAACTAATCAAATAATTCGGTTGGCAATGGCACGAAATGTAAAAATAAATTCAACTCGAAACAGAGCATTGTTGCAGAAGGTTGTGCACGCAAGGAGGGGAATCGTTGACCATTTACTTTGGTGGAGGGGGTCCACCTGAGCAGAGGAGCACACCGGTGATGGTGGCTTGGCCTGGGATGGTATGATGAGGTCGGGTGGCGTATTGGATGCCGGCAGTGGTGGGTGGCTACAGGCGAATTGTGGAGGCGTCAGCGGCAGGTGCTTGTTATTGGCGAGGAGGCTCGTTGGTGCTTGAGATTATCAGAGTTAGCTTGTGGTCGAGTTTGGAGGTTGGATAAGGCTTTGAGGAGGTGCTGCGAGTTTGGGCGTGTTGGGTTCTCTTGGTGGTGGAAGCAGGGGAGGGGAAGAAGAGAAGAAGAGGAAGACGAAGAGGAAGATGATAGGGGAGGTTTTGGTGGTGAGGGATGGTGGGGGTGTTGGCTTTTGAGAGGAAGAGGGTGCGGTTGGTGTTTTGGAGAGGGATGGTGGTGGTCGCGGTAGATGGTGGGTTGAAGGTGGTGCAGGCGTGAGGTTGAGGCGGCGGCAGGAGGTTGAAGAAGTAGAAGAAGAAGGAAGGGGATGGCAGTGGGCGAGGGCGTGGTGTTTTTGGTGGTGGGTTGGTGATGTTGGTGGTGTTTTTGTTAGAGAAGAGTGGGAAAGGGTGTGGTGCGTGCTATCACTATGCACCACTTCATCGGAGATGAGCAGCGATGTTGGAGCAAGTTACAGCCACGGTGCACGCTTGGGGTTCATGGTGCAGGTGAGAGGGCCATCGTGGAGAGCGAGGAAGAATCCCCTTCAATGGTCGCTGCACCTCTTCTTTTAAACGCCTCTCCCGTTTGTTTCTCCCACTGCTAATCTCGACCAGCAACTCGACGAGTAAATCTAATCCGTTGGGGAGGCGTTGCATTGAAGCCGTGCTGTTGCAAGAAGTCTGGCTGCAAGGGTGCAGTGTGTTGAAGCCGTGGACTCTGCAAGGAAGAAGGTATAAAGAAATTGGGTTATTTACAAAGATAATCCAAAATATTGCATGTAATGCATGCATGTCACCATAGTGCATATTTTCTTCTATTACATTTGAATGCATTGTATAAAATATGCATGCAACCTTTTTCTTAAACTAATCTATTTATAAATCTTAGTATGCTATGTACATGTAGACACCATTCTAATATCTAGGTATTTATGCATTCGATTAGCCCACAAATGTGGTCTCATCACTTGTTCAGATCGACAGGCAAATGATGCAGCCCAAACATAATCAGTTTGGTGGGTTGATGGATGTGAATCAATAGATATGATGCCCACCAGATACTTTATGACTCAGAAGGATGTGGAAATGAAAATCCAGGGTTTGCCTGATTTGATTCAGCCTGGTCAGAGTAGGGATCCTCAAATGCAAAAGAGTCTATGGAGGATGTAGGAACCCTACAAGAGTGATTAGAGAAGAATGGGATGTGATTTGTAGTCTGATCAAAGTCCGAAACCAGATTAAAATGTGGAGAGGAATCATATGCGATCGAATCATCGAGAGTAGAGTTAGAGTAGAAGTTGATTCCAGTTGTGGGTCAGGTTTGGGATCGGATTTGAGAAGGTTCTGTATGTACTATAGAAGAGGTGGCATCCAAGAGAACTGGGTGTCAGGGCTCTTCTAGAAAAGGTTTAACGGTAGGTGTATCAAGAGAGTCCTCATAGAGCCCATCAAAATCAAATGTAAATACCTGGAGAGTGCTTATAGGATAATGAAAATCGGAGTCAAGAAAAGATTCAAACTCTGTATTGCATACACTCTCGGCACTTGTAGTTTCTGAATCCTATAGATAATAAAGGAATGATTCCAAGTCAATGGAACTTGATTTTGAAACGATGATCTCAGGATTAGGGACCTCAGAGTCAGAGTCGAAGAATGGGTCGTGGATCTGAGGTCGTAAATTGGCTCGTAGTCATCAGGAAACAAAGATTCTCCAAAATCAAAGTAAGATTCAAAATCATCGGAGAATTTGTGAAGATCGTGTTACGAATGTAATTCCAAATCGGACGTTCCACCATAGAATGAATCAAGATGTGGAGAAGCAGCAACCTTACTTGGATCTAACCTAAACTCAAAATCCAAACTCAAAAAGGTGTCCCTATTAGGCATGGGCTCGGGTTCTTGGCTTCTAGGAGAGACCCAATCAAATCCCAACTCTTCCAGCTCCGTTTCATTTTTGTAAATTGGCATGATATCCGACAAATCAATCTATATCTTGGAGGAGTCTGGAGAGGTGTAGTCATCAAACATAGGCCCAAAATTGTAGTTCAACTCGAAAATCTGAGTCTCATCACATGGGGCCTCATAATTATCCCAAATAGTCTCGAATCCAGATTCTTGGTTAAGGGTATGGATTGGATCACTAAAATCTAGGTTGGGCTCTATTGAGATGTTAGAATCATCCTTGAGAATTACCTTAACAAGATAAGGCTCAGGATTTACATTCTCGAGGAGTTCTGTTTTATGCTCATCATTACAGGTGTCTGGAAATTCAAAGCTAGGTGAACCAGGTTATCGTATCTCTAGGGATGGCTCGAAATCGGGAACACCTGCAATTGGATCTTCCCAACCCAACTTATGATCAGGCATATCAGTTTGCATATAAGTTGGATTATATTCCATCTGGGTTGGGAATCCACAACAACCTTGATTCTCAAACTCGGGATTTGGGAAATCATATTGATTCTCAGCCTTATTCCAAGATGTTTTGCTAAATGCTTGGGGTATGTTTCTCAAGATCATCTTGGTGTCTTTCCCAAAGTATAGGATTTGTCAGACATTGGAGATATTCAAAGTTATGCAATTTCTCTAATTCAAAATATCCTCTCATGAGAATATCTCGAGTTGATCCATTTGTTATTTGTGTCAATATTAATTGAGCACAATTTACAATAAAGGTTGTTATTTCCGGGATATTAACCTGAATCATGCTGACTAGTTTTGAGGTTTTGTCATCAACTTCATAATATTTCAAGGCATCCTCAATCATTTTATCACTCATGGACATTCGGGATTCAGGTTTTGTAAAGACCCGTTCTATCCTGAGCCTTTTAAGACATCTGGACGGTCGATCAAACGTCTGGTCAGATATCTGGACCCCTTCCCAGACGCCTGGAAATTGAAATTGTAGTATGAGCCATCGCGTCAACTCGCGGGTTGCATGCAGACAGTACCTCCTTTCGCTCTCTTTCCCTTCTCTCTCCTTCATCTAAACCCTAATGAGCCTTATAAAAGGCCTTCTTCCCCTTTCCCTTTCTCCCTACTTCACCACATCACCTCCTTCACTTCCTTACCACCCCAGCGAGAGGAGCAAGCGTGAGAGAGAGCGCGAGAGTGACGAGGAGGAGGAGAGACAGCGCAAGGAGAGTAGGAAGAGGTTAAGCTCATGAGCTCGTGGGGGCTCGCCGGAGGGCACACGGCTGGAGCGGCACGTGCGGGAGGAGGAGTGCGTCGAGGGAGCCATCCCTGACACTGTTGCAGCCAGAGCTGCAGGCGAGGAGGCGAGGCTGTGGCTGCACGCGGTGAGGGAGTGATAGTGCAAATACGCGGTTTGTTAATTAAGTAATTTAGTGTCGTTGCAATGCGTAAATCCGCTTTCACTTTTAAATTTATATCCTAGATAGTGGGGTATCTAGGGTCGTCCAAGGAGGCCAAATGTTTGCAAAATTGATTCTCTTGCTTACAAAATAGATCTCAACTTTCTTTTTGGTATTTTTCAATATATCATTTTTTTGTTTTTGAAATTAAGGCAACATGCGAAATTATGGCGGGAAAGTGACTTACACTTCAACTCAATATACTACTTCTAAAGTGGCAAGTAGAGCCTCTCCCTAAGCTCACTCTAGGCAAGTGGAGGCCTAGAATAATTAGGGAGAGGGAGTGAAGAATGCTAAAAATAAAGCAATTAGAAATGCAAATAAAGAAATTGCAAAGAAGACAACTAGATTAATGAATAATTATTTTACAAAAAAGCCTAGTAGAGGAATGCTTCTACTACTAGAAAAATTGCAATAAATAAAAGAAAACACAAATCCTCTAGATAGATGGTGAAGAAGAGGGCTTCTTGCTCCAAGCTTGGTAGCTCCCAAGCTTGAAAAGAGTCCTCCAACTCCTTCCTTGCTATGCTCCGCCAAGGTGATGTCCTCCAAGGCAAGCCCTAAAAGGGCAAGCCCTAAGCTTCTCTCCAAGGGTGGACGTCCGCCCTAGGTCCTTCTCCTTTGCCTGGCCATCCTCCTTGAAGTAGAGAAGTCCTCCTCCTTGGCGTGGCCCAAGTTGAAGAGAGTGGGGAGAAGAAGGCACCAAAAGGGCTGGTGATGTGCCCCTTTAATCTTCTTCTCTACTCATTCTTCTTGGCCATAGGTGTAGGTGGATATAGGTAGAGAAATGCACTAATGGAGGATGAAGAAAATGTGGGAAGTTTGGTGGGTATATATAGTGTAGGAAGGGGGGCATAGGTGTCTCTTGGAATGGATGGCTAGGATAGGATATGGGGGGTAGTTGGGGATCCTAGGGCTAAGAAAAAGTGGCGCCACCTAAGGGGTGCTAAGGGGGGTAGTTAAGGCTTTGGTTCCCTTTAGAATTGGGGCCAAAATGGGCCTTCTAGAAGGCCATTAGGTGGCACCACCTTAGGGTTCTAGAAGGGGGTATGTGGATGGCTAGGATGGGTTATGTGGGTAGGTGTATGGTGGATGAAGGGGATGAAAGTTGGAACCAAAAGGGAGGTGGTTAGGGTTAGTTTTGGTGCCAACTTTTGGTGTCTTTTGGTGGTTAGTTGAGGGGTGAGAGGTGGCGCCAAAATGAGTAGGATAGCTAGCTTAGGTAGGGCTTAAGTTGGTGGAGCTAGCTAGGGTTGAGTTGAAGGTGGTGGATGGCCAAGGAGTTGGTTGCTAGCTTAGCTAAGCTAAGCTAAGCTAGGCTAGCTTAGCTAGCTATGGAGTAGAGGAGGAGGTATTGGAGCTAGTGTTTGAAGAGAGGAGCTGAGGAGAAGAAGTCTAGAGCTGGTAGCTGCTGAAGAGTCTGGCATGGAGCTACTCTAGCTGGCTTAGCTTGCTAGTTCTTTGCTAGCTACTAAGCCAAGTTAAAGTGAACTGGCTTCTACCATAATGAGCTGAGGTGAGCTGGGTCTAGTCCTCCAGGGGAGGATCAAGCTGGTTGAGGCAGTTCAGGTAGCTTAGCTCAACTGAGTTGAGCTAAGCTGAATCCCCGGGAGTTGGACTTGAGCTTCCTGAGCTAAGATGAGTTCTTCTTCAGCTGGCTGGAGTTGAGTGGAGCTGGATGTAGCTAGGTCTGAGCTGGGGTGAACTCCTGTCAACTCAACTGAGCTAGCTAGAGCTCCCTATGGACTAGTTGGAGCTGAGATGAGCTAGACTCAGTTAAATTAAGCTGGATCTGAGTTGAATTGAGCTAGGGTGAGCTAAGATGAACTCTCTTGAGCTACCATTCAACTGAGATTAGCTAAATGGAGCTGGGATGAGCTACCCCTAGTTCAAGTGAGCTAGGTTCCAATTGTGGTGAGCTGGATCAAGCTGAGTTTCAGCTAGTCTGAGCTTCTCCTTCACCATTTGCCTTCTTAAGTGCTAGGGTTTTAGGGATCTGTATATCTGTTCATCCCTAACACTCACAAAAACATATCAAAAAGACAATAAAAAATGCAATGCATGCCTAACCTAATTTATGCCTAAATGCAGCCCAAAAACCCATTTGCGGAGTAAAATCCTAAGAGCTAGGTTTGTTTTAATGCATAAGAATGATGATAAACTGGCGTTTATCACACCCCCATGCTTATCTTTTTCTAGTCTCTTAGCAAAACTTCAATTTTTTGGAAAACGGAATTTTTGGAAAATCTAATTTTTTTGACTTTTGAGGAGAAAAAGAGATTAAGGGACCTTGGTAGATTAAAACACAGGAAGTACAAGATTTGTTAAAGATAAACATCGGGATTTATTTTTGGATCCAACCATTAGACAGAACGGGATCAATATATCCTCCAGAAATTTCACAAATTAACCCCTTATTAATTTAGATGACTTGAAATTTTTGTTTTTAGAATTTTTCTGGCTCATGAATCTGATTCGCAACTTGCCAAATCCTTTAAAACCTTGTGTCTGTGCTTGTGAAAAGCCAACATTTATAAGGACGTGTTAATTTATTTATTATTACTTTTTTTTTCTCCCCCATGCTTATTTTTAGCTTAGTCTTACAATAGATGTGTCGGGATCATCATTCCCGTTACCATTCCTCAAGGAGGCTCTGGCGCCAGTACTTCGGGATAGCACTGTCCATGACACCACCTAGGAGCTCACAACCCCAAAACACGATGCGGTGTAAAGGGGCGCTCCAAGCAAACTCAAGCTCTAGCTTCGACACTATAGGTAGAGCACGGTCCAAGACACTTGAGCTGCTAAAATGCGCTTTAATGCTCCATCTAAAGATATGAAATATAGATATGGAGTAGCGTCGAGGAAGTAACATGTTGACATCGCATCCTCAAAGGAGGCATTTTCCTCCTTCTCGGCAGTGGGAACTCAAACCAATGATCTGCTTCAGACTTTTACTAAGTCCAAACAAGGGAGTTTTTCAAATTTTTAGTTATTTTTAAGTGTTGGCTTGTGTGTGAAAATTGACACAAGTTTCTCAAGACATGCCAGTTTTTGAATCATAAACTAAGTCAAATACTTTCTGTATTACAAAATAGGATCAAGTCACCTGAACTATCATGAGTTCAGGTGGAATTTTAGAGAAGGATATCTGATCTAGTCTAGAAATAGACCCTGAAATTCTAATGATCAGATCTACATCCTCATCCCTAGTTTGTTAAAGATTAAATTCCATTGTACCAAAAATGAGTTTTTCAACCTTAGTCCCGATTTCAAAAATTTTTTTCCTCAAAAAGTTTTTCATCATTTTTTTTGGTATGCAAGTAGGAAATAAATTAAAGAAAAATGCATGTTTTTAGGTTTTGAACATCCTAAATCGATCGTCAAAATTTGAAAACACCCCCTATGCTTAAGATATGCCATATCCTCATGCATTAGGAGGGAAAAAAGATCACCTTAGTGAAGAACGATCGGGTTTAGGATGATCAAAGCCTGGAAAAAGAAGAAAAAAGGAAAGCAGGAAAAAATGATGGGTTACCTCCCATCCAGTGCTATCTTTTACGCTATTCAGCCAGGCGTGAAGGTATGCACGGAAGACGGAAAATCATGTAAATAATTGGACACTTGGATGCCCGCAAAAAAGGTGTCTTCTTCAAGTTCCCTAGAAAATTGATTAGAAGCAATATTGGGATCAAAGTTGGATGGAAAATGATAAGTATAGCCTAAGTCTGGCCATGGTTTTAAATCAGGTTGGATGCCAAACTCGGGCGGGGTTGGTGGCAGGTCCGTAAGAAAGGAGTCGGGGAAGGAATGGTGAGGATTGGGTGAAGTTAGTGTGGAAAAATTAGGTGCGTGAATAGAGGGTGGGTTAGGGTGCTTAGGGGGTGTATCAGGAATAAATTTGGGGTCAAGACAAGTCTCCAGATCACAGATTTCGCCGACCACTGATTCTGAATCAGAGTCCTCAAAAAAATTATGGTCGGTAAGGGTATCTATTAACATTGTCTCCTCCACCATATTAGAAATTTCCGTATCTGAGTCCTCAAAAAAGTTATCATCATGGAATCTCTTGGAGGATTTGAAAATATCTAAAGTGATAGTTTGGCCTACACAAGTGATATCCATTTTGCCTGTGTGGCAATTGATATTTGCCTTTGCAGTGTCCAAAAAAGGGCGTCCAAGGATTATTGGGGAGTCCAGTAATGATTCAGGTACCTCAATGTCAAGAACCAGAAAGTCTGCAGGGAAGACACAATTCTGGACCTTGACCAAAGCATCCTCAACAATCCCACGAGGTTTGATTGTAGATCAGTCGGCTAATTGCAAGGTAACCTCGACGGGTTTTAATTCACCAATCTGAAATTCTTCGAATAAACTCGTGGGAATAATATTAACTGAGGCACCAAGATCAAGGAGGGCGTGATTAAAGGTAGTGTCATCAATAATTACAAAAATTAAAGGTGCCCTCGTATCTTTCATCTTAGGAGGCAGCTTACTCTGTATGACAGAGTTTACTGTCTCCGAAAGATGCACCTGTCCGAGATATTTGGCCTGCCTTTTAGGAGTACAAATCTCCTTCAAAAATTTAGCATAGGCAGGTATATATTTGATGGCATCTAGGAGAGGAATATTGATATGAACTTGCCCAAATAGATCCATGAGTTCTTCTGTAGTGGGCTCAGATTTCTTTTTTTGTTGGTGGTGGGGTGGAGAGCTTGTTGGAAAGGGATAGGAATCTTGTCTTGAGATTTTTGTATTTCTTTTTCTTCCTGATGGGGAGGTGGGGTGTCAATTTGCACAGGTATATCACTAGGTTTGTATGAAGGCCCGGGATCAGTGGTGGTTTTCCCACTCCTCAAAGTAACTTCATGTGCAGTGGGATTATTATTTGGAGGAGGTGGGGGGGCTTGTGATTGCGAAAACCTGGGAGGTTGCTGAGGTGGTGGATTAGGAGGAGGCTGATTTGGATAGTGTGGAGTTCTACCCATATAATGGTTCCCTTGGTGATTCGGGTTGGGCATGGGTTGGGACGGAAGATGTCCTGCAGGTCTTTGCATGGGAGTAACCCCAATCTGATTGTTCAGATTTGTGATGGTGCGGGTTACTTCCGTCATTTTTGTTTGCATTTCCTGCAGGGTTCGCATCATTTGGGCATTGATGTCTTGTTGAGATGGCCCAGGATGGAAGATTGGATTCGACCCATACCCATTAAAATGATATGGTTGGGGAGAAACATGATTATTCCAGGAGTAGTTCGAGTAATTTTTCCAATTGGAAGAATTTTTAAAGGGCTCCTGGATGGTAGAAATATTTTGAGTGGGGTTAAGATCTAGATAGTTGTAATTCCCCAGTGAATCATGGGCAACCTCAGAATAATCAGCAGGAGTAGTGTTGAGATTGTGCAAATTTTCTCTTCGTGGAAAGTTAGGTTGGGTTAGATGTGGGTGTGGAGCTTGGGTTAATGTGGCCAGTCTTTCCTCAATTTTCTTTTGATTAATATGCATCTAGTCGAGTTTGTGAGCGATCAATTGAAAATCATCTTTGGTGACAGGGATAGATTGAGTGCCTATTTCATGAACACCGAACTGCGGGTTTTGGGTTCTGCAAAATGTGTTCATGGAAGCTTGGTTAAATGAGTTTTCACTCATTTCTTCAAACAGGTCGTAGGCACTTTCAGCATCTTTATTTAAGAAGTTGCCGCCACACGAGGCATCGACAAAATGTCGGATTTGATCTTCTAATCCATGATAGAAGATTTGCACGAGCTGCCATAAAAGAATCTCGTGGTGCGGGCAACTTCTTAAAAGATCTTGAAATCTTTCCCAAGAATCATGGAAAGACTCACCAGATTTTTGGTGAAAGGTCGCAATAGATCTTCGCAAGGAATTGGTATGACCTATGGGAAAGAATTTCTTGAGGAAGGTGCTCTTGAGCTGAGGCCAAGTTGTGATGGGTCGGCCAATGGTCCTGAACCAATAAGCGGCCTTATCTTTAAGAGATAATGGAAAAAGCCACATCAGCCATATGTCTTCTTGCACATTTCGGGAACGGGTTGTCTGTGCAAGAAGAGTTAGCTTTTCAAGGTGGTTGAAAGGGTCTTCCCTAGGAAGGCCATGAAAGTGTTTAATTAGGTTCAGGATTGCAGGCTTGATCTCAAAGTCCCCCTTTGGTATGACCACCCCTGGTCGTTCCTCATAATAAGACGGATCATAGAAATCTTTTAGAGGAATAACAGGCTGCTGACGGGGTGGTGGGTGTGGCCTTGGATTGGCTAGGTTTTGAACGTTCCTAGTCAATGTTTGTTGATTGGAATTTAATTTATTAATCTGCTCAGCCATCAATTTTAAAAGATTAGGCAGGGGGTCTTGATGTTGTGTTTGGGGCAACTCAAGATTAGGGAGCTCCAAGTGTGGGAAGTTAAAGGTGGGTGGGTTTTGGGTGGAAAGGTTAGAATTAGGATTAGTGGTGGGGTTAGAGGTAAGGTTAGAGGTGGAAGTGGAAGGGTCAGTGGACCTATTTTGTTGAGTTTCCATTTTTTTAGAAGGAGAAGAAGACAGAAAAACTGGTCTTTTTGCACGGGAGGCGAAATCAAATGGTCCTTCCAAGTGCGGATTTTGAGACCGTCGCCCGTGCATAAAATGGAAGAACGGGAGGGGCGGAGAAGAGAAAGAGATGAGAGAAAGTGTGCATATCAAACAAACAAAGCTAGACCTAACTTAAGTGTGACTCCCTAAAAATAAACCTAAGACTTGGTCTACGTAGGAAATAAATAATCAATAGTGAATACCCATTCTGTCAACAAATCTTGCCAAGTTGTTTAAGGGGAGGTTTTGGCCCAAACATTTCCCAGGGAAAACCCCAGGTGCTTGTACAAACCCGCGCCTGCTCGTTTGACACGGCCCCTCAGCCTGAACACCAGATATAGATGACAGAATTGATACTAACTAAAGAAAACTTAAGACCTAAATAGCAAGCCTAAGTTGATAAAGCCTTAGGGGCAAGTTGCTACAAATTTTAATTAGGTCTAGGATGCTACAGTGCACACGGAATGTGGAGGGCATTTATTGGGTCGTTGACCTGTTATTTCAATTTTTTTGTGTGTGCAGGAATTGGAGAGTGGCTCCAATGAAAATCAAGTTGTCACACAATTTTTTTCTATTTTTGTCTTTTAGGATTTGATTTAATTAAATGTGTTTTAGGGTTTTTCTTTTTAAATTTTCAAACAAGTTTGAAACTCCACAATCAAAGGAAAGACAAGTTGTATTGGTGATGGTTAATTTCCTTTAATGTGAGTCTCTAAAAAGAAAGAAAGAAACCCTAAGCCAATTATCCCTAAGACAGAAAATTACTACCAACGAATTAATTTTAGGCTTTCTGTATTAAGTAGTGGTCCAAACAAGTAAAAAAATACCACTACTTTGAATAAAATCAAACAAGGATTCCAAAAAAGATTTTTGTAAGATTTTAGTAATTTTTTTGATAATTATTTTGAATTTTTAATTATACTGGTGTTAAAGTTCAGAAATGATACCTGTGGGCATTTTGGACTTTTCAGTATTACCACCGACCTCAGAAAATTTTTGTGATTTTATATGATGTGTAAAATTTCATAGGGATTCCAGCAAGCTAAATTTCACAAAAATTGGATGAGTATGAAAATTCTAAAAATTCGCAGACAGTAGCAAAATAGGAAGATTAGAGGGTGTGACCCCTCTGTAGTCCATGAATTTTTAAAACTTAAATACAAATCAAATTGATCTGAAATTTGGAATAGATGTTCCTAACTTAATTGGGAATCACTATATGACATTTTATGATTTTAGGAGGCTTGTGGTGTTAAGAATCGAGTTTTCAAGTCTGGATAGAAATCTGAACCCGAAAAATAGAGCACGAATACTTGCAATGGAGTGGTGTTAAAGAAGCATTCAAGCAAACAATGGATTTTAAAATGCACCACTCCACTTAGTTAAGTTGTTTATGGTCCTAAAAGCCAAGTTTAATATTTTTTTGGTAGTCTTTTAGCCTAAATGTGACAAGAAAGGGGAACCAACCTAAATTTCAGGGGAAGAAAAGGATCTTTGAGCTCTTGCTTCCAGATTCCTACTTTCTTCCTGCAATAGTTCCTGCACACACAAAAGAAAAGAAAGAGAAGGGGATGAGATCCACTTCAAGCAAGAGAAAATTGACTAATGCAAAGCCGTGCCTCCCCGGCAACGGCGCCAAAAAGTGAGCGAAAATATGCAGTTTGTTAATTAGGTAATTTAGTGTCGTTGCAATGCGTAAATCCACTTTCGCTTTTAAATTTATATCCTAGATAGTGGGGTATCTAGGATCATCCAAGGAGGCCAAATGTTTGCAAAATTGATTCTCTTGCTTACAAAATAGATCTCAACTTTCTTTTTGGTATTTTTCAATATATCATTTTTTTGTTTTTGAAATTAAGGCAACATGCAAAATTGTGGCGGGAAAGTGACTTACACTTCAACTCAATATACTACTTCTAAAGTGGCAAGTAGAGCCTCTCCCTAAGCTCACTCTTGGCAAGTGGAGGCCTAGAATAATTAGGGAGAGGGAGTGAGGAATGCTAAAAACAAAGCAATTAGAAATGCAAATAAAGAAATTGCAAAGAAGGCAACCAGATTAATGAAAAAGTGTATTACAAAAAAGCCTAGTAGAGGAATGCTTCTACTACTAGAAAAATTACAATAAATAAAAGAAAACATAAATCCTCTAGATGGATGGTGAAGAAGAGGGCTTCTTGCTCCAAGCTTGGTAGCTCCCAAGCTTGAAAAGAGTCCTCCAACTCCTTCCTTGCTATGCTTCGCCAAGGTGATGTCCTCCAAGGCAAGCCCTAAAGGGGTGTGCCCTAAGCTTCTCTCCAACGGTGGACATCCACCCTAAATCCTTCCCCTTTGCCTGGCCATCCTCCTTGAAGTAGAGAAGTCCTCCTTGGCGTGACCCAAGTTGAAGAGAGTGGGGAGAAGAAGGCACCAAAAGGGCTGGTGATGTGCCCCTTTAATCTTCTTCTCTACTCCTTCTTCTTGGCCGTAGGTGTAGGTGGGTATAGGTAGAGAAATGCACTAATGGAGGATGAAGAAAATGTGGGAAGTTTGGTGGGTATATATAGTGTAGGAAGGGGGGCACAGGTGTCTCTTGGAATGGATGGCTAGGATAGGATATGGGGGGTAGTTGGGGATCCTAAGGCTAAGAAAAAGTGGCGCCACCTAAGGGGTGCTAAGGGGGGTAGTTAAGGCTTTGGTTCCCTTTAGAATTGGGGCCAAAATGGGCCTTCTAGAAGGCCATTAGGTGGCACCACCTTAGGGTTCTAGAAGGGGGGTATGTGGATGGCTAGGATGGGTTATGTGGGTAGGTGTATGGTGGATGAAGGGGATGAAAGTTGGAACCAAAAGGGAGGTGGTTAGGGTTAGTTTTTGGGCCAACTTTTGGTGTCTTCTGGTGGTTAGTTGAGGGGTAAAAGGTGGTGAAGAGGTGACTCCAAAATGAGTAGGATAGCTAGCTTTGGTAGGGCTTAAGTTGGTGGAGCTAGCTAGGGTTGAGTTGAAGGTGGTGGATGGCCAAGGAGTTGGTTGCTAGCTAAGCTAAGCTATGGAGTAGAGGAGGAGGTATTGGAGCTAGGGTTTGAAGAGAGGAGCTGAGGAGAAGAAGTCTGGAGCTGGCAGCTGCTGAAGAGGCTGGCATGGAGCTACTCTAGCTAGCTTAGCTTGCTAGTTCTTTGCTAGTTGCTAAGCCAAGTTAAAGTGAACTGGCTTCTACCATAATGAGTTGAGGTGAGCTGGGTCTGGTGCTCCCGGGGAGGATCAAGCTGGTTGAGGCAGTTAAGGTAGCTTAGCTCAACTGAGTTGAGCTAAGATGAATCCCCAGATGCTGGACTTGAGCTTCCTAAGCTGAGATGAGTTCTTCTGCTGGCTGGAGTTGAGTGGAGCTGGATGTAGCTGGGTCTAAGCTAGGGTGAACTCCTATCAACTCAGCTGAGCTAGCTAGAGCTCCCTGTGGACTAGTGGGAGCTGAGATGAGCTAGACTCAGCTAAGTTGAGCTAGATCTAAGTTGACTTTAGCTAGGGTGAGCTAAGATGAACTCTCTTGAGCTGCCATTCAGCTGAGATTAGATGAATGGAGCTGGGATGAGCTAACCCTTGCTCAAGTGAGCTAAGTTCCAACTGTGGTGAGCTGGATCAAGCTGAGTTCCAGCTAGTCTGAGCTTCTCCTTCACCATTTGCCTTCTTGTGTGCTAGGGTTTTAGGGATCTGTATATCTGTTCATCCCTAACACTCACAAAAGCATATCAAAAAGACAATAAAAAATTTAATGCATGCCTAACCTAATTTATGCCTAAATGCAGCCCAAAAACCCAATTGCGGAATAAAATCCTAAGAACTAGGTTTGTTTTAATGCATAAGAATGATGATAAACTGGTGTTTATCAGGGAGAGTAGGAAGTGGTTCTAGTTCTGGGATTTTCCCAGAATCAAACGTTTAGCGTGACGTTCAGACAACGGGGCAGACGTCTGGTGACTACACCGGACGTCTGAAAGCAGATCTCCACCAAGGTATGTTCCCTTTGCAGATACGGCCATGCAGGCCGCTCCACAGCTATGTTTTGCGTGGCTAATTTTAGGCTATTTGCCTGTCGCATGTCGGGCTTGCTTTGGGAAGGCGTGGGACATGCCCTCCCACACATTTTAGATGTCTGGACAGCTTACCAGACGACTGGAAGCACTCCTAAACGTCCGGAGAGGAGGTCTAATGTCTGGAGCCAGGTCCAGATGGTCAGGAAGAGGTTATGGACGTTTGAGGTCGACGCAGAACCTGAGGTGAGTTCCTGTTTACTTTTAAGACGTCTGGACATTGGGCCAGACGTCTGTTTGGTTCTGTAGCCCTGTTTTTGACCCGCTTAGGGTCCGTCGAGGTCCGTATTACACAAACAAGATATCGATGTTTTCCTTGTGAGTTCCTCTACTTGTTAGAAGGGCTTTTATAATGTTCTGAATGTTCCATTGTGATTGTTCCTTGGTTAGGACTTCGTTCTGTTGCGGGTTCGGGCCTTGCAGAGGCATATGAGCCTGCCGTTCGAGCCCCAATACTCCTGGGTTGTCTGGTAGAGTGGCTTTCCCTAGTTTAATTGTAAAACCTGAATGCATATGTGGATTTAATAACTAGAAGATAGGATATGGCATGAATCCTAGGACGAGAAGCTACTTGAAATGTTTGTATGCATGTTTGAATTGCAGTCTTGAATGAAGAAATAGAAATGTTATCAACTGCCTGTTAATGAACAAGAGCTACCTGTGAAATATGAATTACCCGTGCGAGTTAAACAGTTACATTTGACATTACTTGTTGTATATGTTAAATGATAGAAATACAAGTATAATGTGTATAACCTTAGAATGGAAATGTGAATGATGAAACCTGGTATGGAATGGCATGAGAAATATGAGCATGAACCCTACGGGGAATTAGGAGTAGAGCTCCTGGAAATAAATGGAATGGATCTGGAAATGTGAGTGGAAGTGTGCTGGCCCTTGAGTATGTGGTACCAAGGAGAGCGACTGTCCCCTGTTTCGTGTAGAGTGGAGCTAGCCGTCCTTTGGTTGGGACCCGAGGTTAGGATTGGCCACTCTGGACCGACTTCTTGGCCCTTGCTTACACGATACTGGGGAGAGCTACTAGTGTAGGGAGAGAGCTGGCCACCCCACGGGGCCTGGGGTTCAGCTAGCCACCCTACACCAACTTGTTAGGCCCACTGGGCAAACCAGGGTAGTCAAACGAGGGTGCGCGGACTGTGGAGGGGCGAGACCCCTGTTTGATTCTGAGGGGCTAGACCCCTGTTACTGAGAGGGCTAGGCCCTATACCGTTCCATGCTATACTTGGGCGTACCCGTTAGTGGAAATGACTGATCGCGTGCGAGTGCAGGGTAGCTACCCGTGCGCTTATCACACGTGCTGTAGTCATCGCTACATTTGTCCATGACCTTGGGGTGGTTGACTGGGTGTAGGATCACCACGGGGGACTCTCTCGGCCAGGAGAGCACCACGTGCGCCTTCTACTCTTCAGAAAAGACTTCCATCAAGATCGTTCCCACGAGGAACATTCGAGATCAAGAAAGAGATCTGAAAATATAAACCAATGGGTGAAAAGGAACAACTTGTGAAATAAAGTAACTGGAATAGATAATTTACCTGTTAGCTTTTACTGCTTTAGTTAGTTGGTTGCCATTCTACTTAGCATTCGCTAACTTTGTTACTCATAACCTTTTTCAGATCCAGGTGTTGAGCAGCCCAAGTCACGGATGCAGAGGGTGCTAGGCCTAGTAGAGCCCAGTAACAGTAGTCTTCCTTTTGTTGTACCTTTTTTTGTTAGTGAGTTCAGACTCTTGTTACTGTTTACGTTCTGTACTTGTTTCCGCTTTACTGTTGTGGTGGTAGTATGTAGTGTTGGCAGTTTTACTTCCTTTACTGTTTGCACTCTTTTTTCTATTAGTTACTTAGCATAGTGAATGTGGTTTATTTTCCTACTTTTTGATTATTTCTTGTTGGACGACTGGGTCTTGGGATCAGTCGAGTTGAGCCAATCTCATGTCCTATAGGAATTCAGGAACCGGGTCGTAGAAAGATGATTTCAGAGCAAGGTCGTCCTGAGAAATGAACCAACTTGTTTGAAAATGACCAATTCACGTGCATGTAACTAGAGTAACCACCACAACGTATCACTTGACATCTGTTCTGAGTTTCCTTTGCTTAAGTCCGTTAGAATTGACTCTTGTTTGTTCTGTTTTCACGTCTCCTTGCAAAAGATACTGATGTAAACACATTTACACTACTTAAAATGTCTATTTATGCATGTTCTTAAGCATAGGATTGCATTTCATGATATAAATATTGCATTACATGCATCATCTTGCATTTAGAGTAGTTTGAATAAAATGGAGGTTAATTGTCTCCTTTTATGTGCTTGGACAGGGCAAATATTTTATCGGGGCCTCGGATCAAAGATCCAACCGTATGGATATGATCAGGGCGACGATTGGAGTTCAACGACTCCAAGATCGCCCTAATCAGGCATCCGTAGCATCAGATAGAGACCGGGGAACCCTAGAAGATCAAGGGCCAGGATGGTGTAAATCCGCACTTCAGATGGAAAATCCGACCACACGGATGAATTCGGATCGACGATCGCAGCCGAACGACACAAAAATCGAGTCAATCCGACATCCGTGGCACCATCTACAACTTCCAGAAGATGGACGGCCAAGATGGCGCCACGTGGCGCCATCCCAGCCGTCCAATCGGCCGCAGGAGTCCTGTGAAGACCACGCAACGTCTCCTCTCCGCCGTTGGATCTCGATCCAACGGCTGCGGTCGCGCGCGTTTAAAAACGTCCGCGCGACCATTTCGCCCGCGTAGCGCAGCGGCGACGCAGCTGCGGGCGAAGCGGAGGTCGCGGGTTCGAGCCGCGGAGAGGGGGGCGAAGGCGCGGGCAAGCGGGCGTGCACGAGCGTCGGATGAAGATCCAACGGCCGCGCGCGCCCGATAGCACCGACGCGCAATTGGACGCCCTGGTGGGCGCGCGATCGCACGCGGGCGGCGCGCTACGCAGCGGGCGCGGGCGCAATCTAAGCCGTCCGATCTCGCGATCGGACGGCTGAGACGACGCGGACGTGCGTCTGCGTTACGCGCGCAGGTAGCCGAGCGGGCGCGCGTGGCGCGGCGGCGACGGCGACGGCGGGGCTTTAGCGACGGTTTTATCCGTCACTAAAGACCCCTTATTTATTATTTTGAAGATGTAATGTCCATTTTGCCCCCACTCCTTGCAACTATAAAAGGAGACCCCCTCCATACGAAATTTTCATCCCTTCCTTCTCCTCTCTACCTCTCCAAAGCTCAAGAGAAGCTTGTCCCACACCCGGGATGCTTCTCGCGAGATAAAGTCCAAATTTTCGTCCCCCTTCGGAAGTGGATCCTGCGACGACGACGGCGTGCTGCTTCGTTCCCGTTCTTCTGCTTCGTCCTCCTTCGTCCCGCTTCGTTCTCCTTCGTCCAGGCGTCGTCCCGTCCGGCTCGTCCTCCAAGCGACCGTCGAGGAGGATTTCTCTCTCCCTATTCTTTTTACTGCTTTCTAGTATAGATTTACTGCTTTCTAGAGTAGTCTATTCGTCCTCCGAGCGATCGTCGAGGAGGACATTTCTCCCTCCATTCTTTTAATGCTTTCTAGAGTAATTGTTTTATGTTTTCTAGTTGTAATGAAAGAACTCTTTTATGATAAATTCCTTGTCTATTCTATATCTCATTTTGATTTCCATGTATAGTATTCCTTCGCTCTCTCTCTCTCTCTTTTATTTGTTGTAGATACTTAGATAGTTTAAATTGAATTTCTTTGTGACAAAATAAAAAGAAACGCGGAGTTTTTAAATCAAACGTTCGCCTCCCTGTGTTCGACCCGGAATTCTTATTTCGGTATAAATTTTATTTGTTGAACGCGAATCCTTCGCTTTCGAACTACAACGACGGGTTTTAAAAAAACCAAACACGTTAGCGTAGATCGTCGCGTTCAACAGATACCTCGACGTGGAGTCCTTGAGGCAGGCCGCAGATGCGGCCGTGGACGAGGTCGGAGGGGCGGACGTGCCAGGCCCAAGGTGTCAGTGGACCAGCCACTTGTTCCGGGTGTTCAGGCCCAGGACCTCACCCAGTTGATACGGGATATAGTACGAGAGGAGCTCCACCTGCCTCCACAGGTGCCTCTTCCTAAGGACGTGGAGGGGGAGTCCTCTGTGGGATCGCAAGACAGTCGCAGCGCTGGACGAGGGGGAGGGGGTGGTCCTCCACCGCCCCCACCACACTCTGACACTTCTGAGCACGAGCGCTCCCTGCCTGGAGGCGTTCCTGTTCCCCCACTACAGCTGCACTACGAGCTTTTTGGACAGTTCTGGAAGCTGAAGCTCACCTCCTTCAAGGGGGATAAGGACCCGTCTAAGGCGGAGGACTGGCTAGAGTAGATCGAGAAGGTGTTTGACACCCTTTGCCCCCCTGTAGAGTGCTACGTGGCCTTTGCCACGTATTAGCTGGAGACTGCAGCACACAAGTGGTGGAGGGCAGTCAAAGGCCAGGAGAGGGCAGAGTCGACGTGGGACCAGTTTGTGACCCTCTTCTGCAAGCAATACTTCCCGCAGACATGGCAGGACCAGAGGAGGTGGGAGTTCCACACTCTCCGCTAGGGGACGATGACTGTTAGCGCGTATCGAATGCGTTTTCTAGAGCTGTCACGTTTTGCTGTGACAGCTGTGGCTACTGAGGAGGAGCGCCTGTGGAGGTTTACTAAGGGATTCAGGGGTATGTCAAACCCCTGATGCTTCCCACCTTCTTGAGAGTGGTAGAGGCGGCTATGACATATGAGGAGACCAACCTGGCCACACGAGACACTGACAGCAGATGGAAGAGGCCTTACTAGCTAGAGTGCTCACAGGCTAGCGAGAGAGGAGGCACGCGGCGCCCACAGGAGAGCCATCTCATTTTGCGGGGCCATTAGTGGCCTTTGAGGGCCCCTAACAGGGGCCAGCTGTCAGAGCTGGACCCCCGCCCAGCCATCAGTAGGGACCTACCGAGGGAGGGAGTCGAGTCCCCCTCTACTACCAATGTGACTAGCCGGTCCACATCAAGAGGGACTACCCGTCTAGGGTTGGAGCACAGCAGATGCTCCCCTCACCGAGCGCTGGAGGCCGAGCAGGTGGCTGTGGTTCCCAGGCCCGTGGGGGAGGACATCAGTCGTGGGGAGGGTATTGGTCAGCGGCTACCCATCCGACGCAAAGTATGGCTGCTTCTTCTGCGCTAAGAGCTGAGGGGCGTATCAACACCCTGACACACAGAGACACTAGGGCATCTGGTTTAGTGGTGGCAGGTATGGTTACAGTTTCCGGTAGATTAGTTTACATACTTTTTGATTCCGATGCCACGCACTCATTTATTGCTGTGAGTTTTGTTGTCAGTTTGGGACAGGACTGTGTGTTGTTAGAGGATCCTTTTGTAATCAGAGGTCTGAGTGGTCAGCTATTTGTAGCTGAGGTCTACACAAACTGTGAGGTCAGTGTTGGGGGACATCGCCTCCCCGCTGACCTGATTGTGATACTGATGGAGGATTTTGGTGTGATTCTAGGGATGGATTGGCTGTCCACTTATCACGCTTTGGTGGACTATTTTGAGAGGAAGATCGTCTTCTCCATACCGGAGATGCCTCCCTTTGAGTTTTATAGACAGCCGGTGGATGGAGGTTTCAGGTGCATTTCTGCACTTCGGGCGGTGAGACTTTTGGGCTAGGGGTGTGAGGGCTTCTTGGCTTGTGTAGTGGCAGAGCCTAGCCCTGTGGTAGACTTTCATAGCATCCCGGTGGTCAGAGTACCCCAACATGTTTCTTGAGGAGTTGCCAGGACTATCACCTGAGCATTAGATCGAGTTTGAGATCTCACTAGTATCGGAGACCAACCCCATTTCTACAGCACCGTACAGGATGGCACTACTTAAGCTGCGAGAGCTCAAGTCACAGTTGTAGGACCTGTTGGAGAAGGGCTTTGTGAGGCCCAGTGAGTCCCCGTGGGGAGCCCTAGTGTTATTTGTGAAGAAGAAGGATGGTACCCTACGCCTTTGTGTTGACTATAGATAGCTGAATAGGGTCACCATCAAGAATAGGTATCCGCTGCCGAGGATTGATGATCTATTTGACCAGTTGCGAGGTGCCACAGTATTCTCCAAGATAGATCTGAGATCAGGCTACCACCAGTTGAGGATTAGGGAGACCGACGTCACCAAGACTGCTTTCTGCACCCGGTACAGACACTACGAGTTTTTGGTCATGCTGTTTGGGTTGACCAACGCCCCCGCTACCTTCATGGATTTGATGAATCGGCTGTTCAGATCGTATCTGGATCAGTTTGTGGTGTTGTTTATTGATGATGTGCTCATTTACTCGCGGGATCAGGCGCAGCACAGACAGCACTTGCGGATGGTTCTGGACACGTTGAGATGACGTAGGCTGTATGCCAAATACAGCAAGTGCAAGTTTTGGTTGAGGCAGGTGACCTTCTTTGGTCATGTGATTGCAGGGGATGACTTGGCTATGGATCCAACCAAGGTAGAGGCAGTACTTAGGTAGGAGAGGCCACGTACAGTGACAGAGATCCACAATTTCTTGGAATTGGCAGGTTACTACCGGCGGTTTATCAGAGGTTTCTCGTAGATTACGCATCCTATGACTCAGTTGACCTGGAAGGATGTGCCCTTTGCTTGGATAGACGTGTGTGAAGCGTGTTTTCAGGAGTTGAAGGAGAGGCTAACTTCAGCTCTTGTGCTTACCATCCCAGATAGCAGTGGCAGTTTCGTTGTCTACACAGATGCTTTGTTGTAGGGGTTAGGGGGTGTGCTCATGCAGTGGGGTCACGTTGTCGCTTATGCTTTGCGGTAACTGAAGCCCCTATCGTACCCATGACATAGAGCTGGCAGGTGTTGTCTTCGCGCTGAAGACATGGAGGCACTACCTTTACAGTGAGACTTTTGAGATATTCACGGATCATGAGAGCCTCAGGTATTTGTTTGACCAGAAGGAGCTTAACATGAGACAGAGACGTTGGTTAGAGCTCCTGAAGGACTATGACTATAGCATCTCCTACCATCCGGGGAAGGCCAACATGGTGGCTAATGCCTTGAGTCGGAAGGCACCCGCCCACTTGGCCAGCTTACAGGCACAGAGTTGGAGACTTATGGAGGAGATGGGCAGTTAGCGACCCCTAGAGCTGTAGGGGCATTGTGGGGCAGTGACAGTGACACGATAGACGAGACTAAAGTCGATAGACCGCATCGTCACAGGACAGATGATAGATCCGTACCTGTAGTCGTTGCAAGACAGAGTACTGTCAGGGGACCCAGGAGACTTCCTCTTTTACAGACGAGGTGCTGCGCATGAGGGGCCGTTTGTGCATTCCTAGGGATGAGGAGTTTTTGAGAGAGCTCCTGACTGAGGCACATAGGTCCAGGTTCATCATCTGAGACGTGACTTTTGGTGGAGAGGGATGAAGTGGGATGTAGGTGAGTTCGTGCAGCATTGTTTGGTGTGCTAGCAGGTGAAGGCCGAGCATCAGAGCCCTGCAGGGCCGTTGCAGCCACTTCCTGTGCCAGAGTGGAAGTAGGAGAGCATCACCATGGACTTGGTGGTGGGTTTGTCCGTTACCCAGCAAGGACATGACGCAGTCCGGGTGATAGTAGACAGATTGATGAAGACGACATGTTTCTTGCCGATCCGAGTCACCCTGGGACCAGCGCAGTTGGCAGAGAGGTATATTCGTGACATGGTATGTCTGCACGGAGTTTCGCATGAGATTGTATCCGATTGGGATACCCATTTTACTTCCCAGTTTTGGGCTGAGTTTCAGCAGGCTTTGGGGACACAGTTGAGGTTCAGAACGGCGTACCACCCCCAGATGGACGGACAGTCAGAGCGCACGATACAGACACTTGAGGACCTTTTGCACGCCTGTGTACTAGACTAGAGGGGCTCTTGGGAGGAGCTCTTACCCCTAGCAAAGTTTGCATATAATAACAGCTATCACTCGAGTATCGGCATGGCACCCTACGAGGCTTTATACGGACGGAGATGCACTGCGCCCATGAGTTGGGTTGAGGTGGGGACTAAGTGGGAGGTTGGCTCCAGGCTGATCTGATAGAGTTAGGAGGTGATAGAGTAGATTCACAGACAACTTCGCACTGTCAGGAGCAGACAGAATAGTTATGCCGATTGGAAGTGCAGAGAGGTGCAGTTCAAGGTTGGGGATCACGTCTTTCTTCGCATTTTGCCCATGAAGGGCCTGCAGCATTTTGGGGTGAAAGGGAAGCTTGTGCCGAGGTTTGTGGGGCCCTTTGAGGTCTTGGAGCGAGTAGGACCCGTTGCTTACCAGCTTGCCCTTCCTCCCCAGATTTCTGGCATGCACAACGTGTTCCACGTGTCCAACCTCAGGAAGTACGTTGCTGATCCCAGTCACATTCTGAGCCACGAGAGTGTCGAGGTGGGTGACGACCTAACCTACCCTGAGCGACCAGTACAGATACTAGACAGAGCCGTCCGGAGTTTGAGATGGAAGCAGGTACCCCTGGTGAAGGTCATGTGGAGGAGCCAGAGGTACGAGGAGGCTACCTAGGAGCCTGAGGCGACGATGCGAGAGCGATACCTAGATCTTTTTGAGGGTACGTCATTTCGTACCGACTTCGGTCCTCTTTAAGTTTGTTATGCGTATATAGTTCTTTTTCCACACCCTAGCTAGCTCAAGTTTTAGGGTCGAAACCTCCTTTAAGTTTGTTATGATGTAAAGACCCATTCTATTTTGAGCCTTTTAAGACATCTCGATGGTCAGTCAGGCGTCTGGACCCCTTCCCAGACATCTGGAAATCAAGGTTTTGGTACGAGCCTTCATGTCTGCGTGCGGGCTGCGTGCAGACAGTACCTCTCTTCCCTCTCTTTCCCTTCTCGCTCCTTCATCCAAACCCTAACGATCCTTATAAAAGGCCCTCTTCCCCTCTCCTTTCTCCCCACTTCACCACAGCACCTCCTTCCCTTCCTCTCCATCCCAACGAGAGGAGCGAGTGTGAGAGAGAGCACGAGAGCGGCGATGAGGAGGAGAGGCGGCACGAGGAGAGGAGGAAGAGCTTGAGCTTGCAAGCTCGTGGGGACTCGTCAGAGGGCACACGGTCGGAACGGTGCGTACGGGAGGAGGAGTGCATCGGGGGAGTCGTCTCCAACACTGCTGTAGTCGGAGCTGTAGGTGAGGAGGCGAGGCCGCGGCTGTGTGCGATGAGGGAGAGTAGGAAGTGGTTCTAGTTCTGGGATTTCCTAGAATCAGGCGTCTGGCGTGACGTCTAGATGACGGGGCAGACGTTTGGTAACTACACCGGACGTCTGAAAGTAGATCTCCACGAAGGTACGTTCCCTTTGTGGATACGGCCATGCAGGCCACGCTGCAGCTAGGTTTTGCATGGCTAATTTTAGCCGATTTTCCTGTTGCGTGCAGGGATTGCTTCGAGAAGGTGCGGGACACGCCCTCCCATGGGTTTCAGACGTCTGGATAGCTTACCAGACAGCTGGAAGCACTCCCAAACGTTCGAAGAGGA
The DNA here is from genome assembly GCA_037157565.1 of Thalassia testudinum. Lineage (NCBI taxonomy): Eukaryota > Viridiplantae > Streptophyta > Magnoliopsida > Alismatales > Hydrocharitaceae > Thalassia > Thalassia testudinum. The sequence goes on along the minus strand of JAZHRO010000035.1, from coordinate 54,149,528 downwards.
GGTTGGACATCTGGAGCCAGGTCTAGATGGTCAGGAAGAGGTTTTGGATGCCTGAGGCCAACGCAGAACCTAAGGTGAGTTCCTGTTTACTTTTAAGACATCTGGACCTTGTGCCAGATGTCTGATTTGTGTCTGTAGCCCTATTTTTGACCCGTTTAGGGTCCGTGCAAGGTCCGTTTTACGCAAACAAGATATCGATGTTTTCCTTGTGAGTTCCTCTACTTGTTAGAAGGCCTTTTATACTATTCTGAATGTTCCATTGTGATTATTCCTTGGTTTAGGACTTCGTTCTGTTGCAAGTTCGGGGCTTGCAGAGGCACGTGAGCCTACCGTTCGAGCCCCCAATACTCTTGGGTTGTCTGGTAGAGTGGCTTTCCCTAATTTAATTGTAAAACATGAATGCATATGTTGATTGGATAACTAGAAGCTACTTGAAATGTCTGTATGCGTGTTTGAATTGCAGTCTTGAATGAAGGAATAGAAATGTTAACAACTGCCTATTAATGAACAAGTGCTGCCTATGAAATATGAATTACCTGTGCTAGTTAAACAGTTACATGTGACATTACCTGTTGTATATGTTAAATGATAGGAATATGAGCATAATGTGTATAACCTTAGAATGGAAATGTGAATGATGAAACCTGGTATGGAATGGCATGAGAAATATGAGCATGAACCCTATGGGGAATTAGGAGTAGAGCTCCTGGAAATAAATGGAATAGATCTGGAAATGTGAGTGGGAAGTGTGCTGGCCCTTGAGTATGTGGTACCAAGGAGAGCGACTGTCCCCTGTTTAGTGTAGAGCGGAGCTAGCCGCCCTTCGGTTGGGAGCCGGGGTTAGGATTGGCCACTCTACACCGACTTCTTGGCCCTCGCTTACATTGTATCGGGGAAAGCTACTAGTGTAAAGAGAGAGCTAGCCACCCCACAGGGCCCGAGGTTCAGCTAGCCACCCTACACCAACTTGTTAGGCCCACTGGGCAAACCAGGGTAGTCAGACGAGGGTGCGCGGACTGTGGAGGGGCGAGACCCTTTTTGGTTCTGAGGGGCTAGACCCCTGTTACTGAGAGGGCTAGGCCCTATACTATTCCGTGCTATACTTGGGCGTACCCGTTAGTGGAAACGACTGACCGTGTGCTAGTGTGGGGTAGCTACCCGTGCGTTTATCACACGTGCCATAGTCATCGCTACATTTGTCCATGACCTTGGGGTGGTTGACTGGGTGTAGGATCACCACGGGGGACTCTCCCGAACAGGAGAGCACCACGTGCGTGTTCTACACTTTGGAAAAGACTGCAATCAAGATTGTTCCCACGAGGAACATTCGAGATCAAGAAAGAGATATGAAAATATAAACTAATGGGTGAAAAGGAATAACTTGTGAAATAAAGTAACTGGAATAGATAATTTACCTGTTAGCTTTCACTGCTTTAGTTAGTTGGTTGCCACTCTACTCAGTGTTTGCTGACTTTGTTACTAATAACCCTTTTCAGGTCCAGGTGTTGAGCAGCCTGAGTCATCGATTGCAGAGGGTGCTGGGCCCAGTAGAGCCCAGTAGCAATAGTCTTCCTTTTGTTGTACCTTCTTTTGTTAGTGAGTTTAGACTCTTGTTACTATTTACATTCTGTACTTTGTTTCCGCTTTACTATTGTGGTGGTGGTATGTACTGTTGGCAGTTTTACTTCCTTTACTGCTTGCACTCTTTTTACTATTAGTTACTTAGCATAGTGAATGTGGTTTATTTTCCTGCTTTTTGGTTATTTCTTGTTGGACGATCGGGTCTTGGGATCAGTCGAATGTCATGTAGGGATTCGGGAACCGAGTCGTAACAAGTTTCTTAAATGATCTTCCAAATTTGCCAAGCTTCATCTTCCAATCAGGTGGTGGAATCATGATGTAGAATCAAACTCAGGATTTAGATTGAAATTGATCGGATATGAAAAGAGATTCCCATAGAAGATCTAATGAGGCCTCTTAGGTTAAAAAGCTAATGACCTTCCTGTGTATGTGCTCTGTAGAAAAGATGAGGAACTTGATATGAATTGGACCCAATCAAGGCACCCAATGATTTTTGGATGACTATAGAGGTTCGAGGCGGATGATACCCCTAGATCAGAAAAGTCGTACACTTGAGAATTACCTGGGTAGCCAAGGAGGGAGAGTCCCGCAAAGACCCATACACGGTAGAGCGTCCCCATGGGTTACAGGGTTTCCCCCACCCTACCTTCCCTGTTACCGCGGATCCAGGTAGACCATAATGGATAACTTGACTTCTTAAGTCTACCTGTTTTAAGTCCTAATTTGTGCCTTTAATTCCACTTGAGTAGAAGTTAATTTGACTCGTGACCTAATTTGGAGGTTGGTTGGTCCACAAAGTAAACCAACTTCACCTGACCTGCCCTAAAGATGATTGAATGCAATCTAGGTCAAGACCCAGAAATCACACTAAATGACTCAGTTTATTAGGTCCACGATTTTAGGGTTCAAGTGATTTTAAAGCTTGATTTTTAGGGTTTTCCTGATTAGGTCTTTTTAAATAGGGGCTTGGGTAGTAGACAATTGCGGGAGGGTTTATTTCCTTTTATGCAGCCAAATGTGAATTAGCACTTCAAACCCTAGTGTTGAAACCTTAATCGACTCTATTTCAAGTCCAATTTAATTTCAAAATGTTCACCTAGGGCTTCAAGCAAGCAGTGTGATAGCCCAGAGTGATTTTAGAAATTAAGCGTAGTCCCTAATAGGTATAGGAAATTTGGGTAGGGAATTCTAAATAGAATCGCTTCAAACTTCAATCAGATAAGAAAATTTTCCGTAAATCAGGAAACTTGCCTCTTGATGATAATTACTAGAAAAATAAGGCAGGTGATTCCTAAGTAGTTTTGTTTCCTTTTCTCTCTTCCAAGGATTAAGAGATTAGAGAGGAAGAGAGATTACCTATCCTTGAGTGGTTGAATTACGTGGAAGTTCACCTCGTGAAGTACCTCGCAAAATCACAAGAAATCAAACAGGGCAAGTTATTGCTCATATATAATCAGATAAAGCAAAGACTAGCGGTGAATTGTGCATTGCTCCCCGGCAACAGCACCAAAATGTTGAAGGCGAATTCATCGTTGTTAAAGTTATGCATTGTAGTATAAGACAAATGTGCTTAAACAAATAAAATTTATAACTCGAATATAAGTTCGAGGTGGAACACAGGGAGCAAATGTTGCATTCACGCACTAATCTCAATCATAATATAAATGAGCACAATAATTAAGCCAATAATGATATTCAAGGAAGAATAATTACTCAAGAATTGATGATCAATGTATAACATGAGTTTGACATAGCAAAAAGAATAGAAATAATCCTAAAAAGTGGTGATTTAAATCACCTTTTAGATCCACATTTAAGCATGCATCTTAACCATAGTACATAAATTATTAAATAGTAATTCAAATAATGCCATAGTGTTCTCGACCTAACAGATCCTTCTTTTTCTTCAAATGCAGAGCCTTTCTCTCTCTCTTCTTCTTCTTCTTCCTTCTTCTGCATGCACATGGGTTCTTCTTTTCTTCTCAAGCCTTCTCTTCTCTTCACACACAAGGGCTATGCACCCTTCAAATTTGGCTAAGTGTCACAAAGGGACACTTCCTTCAAAGAGCAGAAACCCCCCTCCCCCGCACTCTCTCTCTTTTTCTATCTTCTCCTCTTTCTCTCTCAGATGGTCAGGTAATCGGATCACACGCACCCGAGTCTAGGGCTATTGATGTGGGTAGTAGTCGAGGAGTGTATAGGTTAGGTCGGGTTGGGTTGGGTCAAGTGAGAGTGAGCGGGCGAGCGGGGACCTCACCCCTAGTGTCTCAAGGCAAATAGCTCTATTCAGAAATTCAACTTATGGCCTGCTGCGCGCCTCTCCACACCCAATGTGGGACTAAAATCTCCCTCCTCTCGTGCACCTGCAGGTGAAGCTTCATTCAATTGGGCGTGGTCTTCACAGATGAAACCTCCAATTGAGGACTGGGATGACTTCCTAGGGCTAGTCCTCTCTACCTGGAAGTGAGACCTGGGGCTTTCGATGCCTGGAGCTAAAAGAACGAAGGCGGCGATAGCGGAGGTGGCGGAGCTCTGATGAGGACACCTAAAAGCAAGAATATGGGCTCACTTCCAGGCCCCAATTAAAATGCTCAAAAGGTTTGCAAGGATGCAGCGAGGGTGTAGGTGGTGGTGGCATGTCGTGAGAGGGCATTCAATGGTCGGACGAGGTTGGAGTAAGTCTTATGAAGGTGGGTTGTGCAGTGAGGGGATTGGGTGGACAAAAACATGAAATAGGAGAGGGCTTTTGATCGTGGTGGAACGGCGAAGCTTTTGGAAGTGGAGTGGAGTGGTTTGGTGGTCTGTGGTGTTGGTGCAAGCTCACCAAAGCTTGGTCGATCGTGGGGAAGATAGAGGGGGAGACGGTGGAATAGTGGTGGAATTAAATTAGGAAGGGTTGGAATGAAGTCTAGAGAGGAAGGTGAGGCTAAGAACATAACTAAGGGATGAAGAGGAAGGAGATCCACGCCGGCTTTGATTGGCTGGCACCGGAGGGGACAAACTCTCTGGTGAGGTGAACGATGGTGAGGAGAGGGGAAGATGGCATCCGTTGTGACCGGCAAGGCATGGAGGAAGATGGGGAAGGTCACTGCTCTTCCAATTTGGCCGTTGGAGGCATGAAGGAGGGAGGTTGAGAAGGTCCACCGGAGCATAGGTTGGAGGAGGTCGAAGTTGGAGAAAGAGGAAGATTTTTGGCCTTAAACCTTTCTAAAGAGGTGAGGTCTGCGTCGCAGGTCCATTTATAGGCCATGGGGAGGTTTCAAGCTTGGAAACCAAGCTTGTAACCCCACGTTTTTCACAAAAGTAGGTCATGGGAACCTTCAAAAGGTTCGCATGAGGAATTGGGGCTGAGTTAGGATTCATGAAAGGTCACATTTGGAAGAGAATTCCTCAAGGAATCTCCCTTTCAATTTTGGGAGTGTTTGATTGAGAATCGAGTGAGAAATCCTCACTCAAAACTGGACGGTGAAGGTATGACCTTCCAAAAATGATGTGAGGACCTTTTTGCAAATAATGATGATAAAGTTAGGGACTTGATTGAAATTAATTCAAAATTTATGGGCATATGTGTGAGTGAAAAGAGTCAAACAAGATTGAAATGTAAATTAGGTCAAGATGAATCTGTGCTTAGGCCCAAATTTTGGTACAAACCTAATCTGGACCCAAGGAATCTGATCGTGAAGTTGGATTTAGGTTTCGACGAAGTTTGACTGTGTAAATTGCGTAGAAACCCAAATTAGGGCAACTATCTGTCTAAGACTATTTTAGGTCAAAATGGGCTCTGAAGGTCAAATCAAGGATGCCAAACCCTAGAGAATATTTTTCTATGATTTTAGAGGGTTTAGGTGGATTTTAACTTGGCCAAAACCTCAGTAAATTAAGTGAGTCTGCTTTTAGGATTTTAGATGTTATTTAATTCTCGTAATGATTGAAAACCCGTTTTTGTCTGCACGGGCTTTCTTGTTAGACTTTAATGCATATTTGACCTTTAATAAACCCTTGAGAAAACCCAAGGTTGTTTTGCATTCACATGATATGATGGTAAAATTGTAGTTTTAACCATAGTTTTATGTTAGATTCTCAGAAAGGATGTGCAGTGAATTACGGTCCTTTGGTGGTTATGTAGGAGCATTTATTAATGGAATATGACTAATTAAAGCTAGATATGGTTGATGATGATGTTATCATCACCATCATCGTCGATCATCCCTAATCGTCCTCCTCCTCAGGTAACTCCTCCTTGCTTTCCTCATCTTCCTCCTCCTCGTCGTTGTCTTCCTCCTCCTCGTCCACACTCGCCTCCCCTTCCTCCTCCCAGTAGCCCTCCTCCTCATCTTCCTCCTCCTCCTCACCCTTCTCCTCTTCCTACTCCTCTTCTTCGCCTCCATCGTCTTCCTCCTCCTTGCTGCCTTGCTACACTTCCTCACCTCTTCCCTCCTCGTCTTCCTCCTCCCTACCCCCTCCTACCAACCCCTCGACCACCACCACCACCACCCATCTTCCAATACCACCCACCACCACCACCCCCCTCCACCTCTCCTCCTCTTCATCCTCCTTCTACCCTCCTCCACCTCTCCTCCTCCTCCTCCTCCTTCGATCCTCCCCCCTACCCCCCTTTGCCAGTGCCCCCTTCCTATGAAGTGTTTGGTTGCCTCGAGATTAGCTCTAGTGACATATATTTAGCATCATAGACTATGGTTTGGAAGGCTAGTGAGCACTCATCATTTTTCTCTCAAAAAGATGGGGAAAAAATGGCATCTTAAACCATGGTTTGAATAAAATCTGACGTTCTCGAAATGAGAATCCACCTTCTCAACATGTTTGGCTTATTTTGAGGTTGTTTTACTTGTAGATTTGATTTGTTGAAATTTTTGTGGATTGACTTCCAGTGGTCATCCCTTTCCTCTCAATGTTTAGCAAGGGTTTACAAAGACAAGGTAGGTAATTAGTGTGCATACCTTGTTGTGGAGTTAGTACTGGAAACAGACATCCTTAATTATATTAGGAAGTTTTTGATTCAAACTCTTAGATGATAATGTGGGCAAAGATCTATTCAACATTTGGAACTCAAGGATAAATTTGCTCCAATGTTGTAAAGGTATATATATCTAAGATGGAACAACTGCTAGGGGATGATGATAATGGGTTTAGTTATGATAGTTGTGAAAGCTATCTATTCTGGTGGGTGCATCTTTAGGAGGTGAATTTATTTTGATAGTAGTGATTCTTTGGAATCGTTTGAATGACGCATGGACAAGTACAAGATATGTGACTAGAAATTGCTTGCGATATCTGCAACTGAATGACAGGACATTGAATGATGTTTCCCATATCAACTTTTATCAACTTTGGATCTTATGAGGATTATGTTTGGATGCCAGAGAGAAAGAGATATAACCATGGCCTTGGGATGTGCATGGCTGTCTATTATACTCTATTTTTTCTTTGTGTGTGGAGTCTAGGAGTTCCTTGGACATATTGCATGGCTGATTTAGCATTTAATTTGAAGATTGCTACATCTATTGCCTTGAGTGAAAAGAAAAATATTTCCACTGTATGGAGGATGGTGATAGGTTGCTTCTCCACCCATTCTATGGTATACATGTCTGGGGTGAAATAATGTGACCTTCCAATCTAGAAGATGACCTGGAGGCCTCAGAAAACATGAAAGTGTTTGTAATTTTTTAGAGCATGCCATATTCCATGGTATGGTATCCGATCTTTTTACTCTTCAAATGTTGCTTATAAAAGATTCTTGATGGCAATGACAGTATTGTGCTATAGCTATCCTTGGGCCTTTTAATTAAGGACCATTCTTGCAAAGTTTGAGTAGGATAGAAATTGATTTTGAGCAATAGAAATATGGAAAAGAGCTTTTTCTTATGTGCTCTTGATTTTGTAACTTGCCATTGATGAATTATATAGAAAGGGAGTTAAAATCGTTCCTTTGTTAATTTTTTAGGAATTTACTGGTTATTTTAACTTTCTTTTTCTCACCTTACATCAAATAATAATGGCATTAATCACAAGTATGCCTCCATCCTAGTTTACCTTAAATTGGGGTCAGGGCAGATGGACCATTCCATCACTAGATTATCTCTAGCTGAATTAGAAAGATTCAAAAAATAAATTTTAAAACATATTTTTTCATATTTTGAATGTAGTTGCATCAACCGGTGGGATCATAACCACTGCTTGCCACCTTTCTACCCTCACCACAAGTGCTGTGGACATATCTACTTCGTTAACCTATGATGAATGCTGAAGTCTTGAAGGCTCTCCTAAATGGGGAATTCAAGATATTCTGATAGCCTTTTAGGGGGTCGGGAGAAAGAAATATTAGTTAGGCATGCAGTTGTGTGGCATGTGGAATTTTAATTGGCAATTATTCTTTGTGACATCTCCTTTTCATGAGTACATATTTCTTAATGCATAGCCATATTCTTACATTGATGTTTTTGATCTCTTGAAGATGGAACAGGAAAAGGATGCCACCAGCTAAGGAAGGAAATGGTGTCAGTGCCCAGTTTGCACGGGGGAGGAAGAAAGGATCCTACACTTCGCGAGGAACCCAGTTTTACTGGTCATTAACACACATGGGAATAGAATATTTCCGTTATGATTACATGCTTCTATTTGAGAAAGATGACATCATGCTTCACATTGGCAAGCTTATTAAAATGTATGAATCTGCAGACAAACAAAAAAAGGTGGTTGCGTTGTGGTTTCTTTGACCTATGTAAGTCAAGAAGGCACTTAAGAAATGTCATCCTTCTGGAGAATGAATTATTTCTAGCATTAGGTCAAGGAAATGGTGTCGTCGGCTTAGTTCCTCTAGTAATCTATTCACTCACTGGTTGCCAACTTAAATGTTTGATATTTGTTTTTCTTCCAATCTGGATTTCTTGTAGGCTTTTATATCTCTTGTTTTGTATATCATGTTTTTCCATATTATTTGGAGTTTCAAACTTTAAGTTTTTTCTTTTGTTTAATTATCTCTTGATAATCCTAGGAAAACATGGACAACTTGCTTATAATGTTTTGCTATAGTATGCTATAATATTGTCTAATTACTAATGACCATCTTGACTCTTTTCATGAAAGTTCCCTCATTTAGTGCTATATTCTTGTTCAACTATGAGAAAGATCAAAAATGACCTTTCCAGGACTATAAAGCCTATGGCCCAAATGTTTCTTCTCATTATTGTAATTTTTTTTCTCGTCAAAAGAGAATTATAATTTATTGAAAGTGCAGTAGATGTTTCTTAGAAGTAATAACTTCTTTGATGATAATTATGTCCTTTTCAAAAAAAAATTATGTCATGTTTCTTAGAAGTTTATTCTTGCTACATGAGTTGTCAATATCACATAAATAGGCATAACAGTGGATGGAGAAACACTACTCTATTTCCATTTTATACTATCATTTAGCCAAAATGAAGGGATATAATGTAGCATTTGTTTACTCTAAATTGGGATTAATGATAATGAGAAATAAGGTTTATCCCTTTTCTCTTTTTTGTGATTTCATCTACCCATTACAAATAAATCTCAACTTCTATTATCATGTAGATGAAGAAACTGGAGACTGAGCAGAAGATACTGGAAGAAGATGTAATTCTTTACAATAGAATACAGAGACAACTAAAGCTTTCGCCTACTTTTAAAATAGTTTAATACCTTGATCTCTACTGATATATGTATGTTTTCTTAGGCTCTGTCGATCTCAGTAATTATTCTGTTATTTAGCTTGATTTAGATGCTTGATGTTGGTGATCGTATGGAAGCAGAGGTAGATTCTGGTTGACGTGCCGATGCAGCATATTCTGATTTCACTGACATATCCTTTGAAGAACTTTTACCAAAGGAAAAGAAAGACTCATTTTGGCATGTATTGGATGTCTTGCACCATTCTATAAGCATCCTGGGAATGACGAATGAGTCCCTGATAGATTGTTTTTCAATTTTCATTCTAAAACACTAAAAATGAACTTTTATTCTTATCCCCTTCCTTGTTTCATTTCCTTTGAAAAATAGTCAATATAATGAACTATAATGTTTATTCTCCATTTAACTTAGAAAGTAGTTATTTACATGACGACGCTGAAGACCGTGAGCTTGAGGTTATGTTTAGCCCATTTAAAAATACCAAGTTGATTTAATTAGGTGGATGATATCTATTGGAACCTAGTTCCACATCTCTTTTATGTTTTGGTGTTAACAAAATCATTTTAAATCTATTGAGTTTATGAAGTGTTATTTTCAAGAAATAACGGGATCTAAGGATGGATGAAAGAAGTTATGATAGCATGAAGATTGAAGACTGTTTCTTTTTGTTCATATTTTTTGTAATCTAGATTGTATATGTCTCCTAACAAGATAAATGACTTAGGAATTAAAATCGAAATAGAGATAATTAAGAATCATTCTTCCGTTCAGCTATTCGTTTGAAAATGCATCATTTCGTTGAAGTATTGATCATGTATTTACACTCATATTTCACTTAGATTGTGATCAAAGGTCATTCTTGGTACTTGGCACAGGTTTTGGTTTTAGTCTCAAACTGTGAACAATAAGTACTGGTACTCGTCATGAGTATCGATACAAGGTGCTCATAGTTTGAAGACATGAGAAGTACCTAGACCTTACAAGTATGGGTACTCATCATGAGTATCAGTACATGTAGGTCATAGGACCCAAATCTGTGAGTCACAAGTATCGGTGCTCATCATGAGTACCTGTAGCTAGTGACTCAGTTGGTACTCAATTGTAAGCACTGAGTACCGGTACCCATGATGAGTATCTATACCCAAGCATTGTTGGGTTGACTACTGGTTAATCTATGAGCAGTCAGTACCGGTACCAACTAACTGTTGTGACCAATCTAAAGGGCTATTTTGCAATTAATCCTATCTCTGATCTTCCCAAATTGTCCTTAATGGCTAGTAATCGTAGGGAAGGTGTTTAGTGGCTTATATAAACACCTTGCGTGTGTCATTTGCACATAATACAAGAAAAAATTATCTCCTTGCTCCTAATTCCCAAATTTCACATTTCAAGCTGCAAGGATTGTTATTGCATTCTTCTTCAAGGCGATACTCTCTGCAACAAACCTCTTTCAAGTGATCTCTTCTTCATCGTATAATCTTTCGATTTAGTGTGCTTTCATTAGATTAGTCTATAATCATTTTATTAAGCAAATTCTTGTTGGAGACTTAGGAATTTAGTTGTAAGCTTTATTGTTGCTTTCTTACACCTATATCATTTTGCTCTTATTCTATCTTGTAATTGGGTTGAGGTAACCCATTAATTACCTTTGTTTATAGAAAATTGATTCCCTCCGTGTTGAGGGAATTGGGTTAAAAATCCTAAGTCGGGAGACTTAGGTGGTGGAGTACCCAAGTGAGGGGAACCACTATATATCTGGTGTTATTTTTTGTGGTTTGATTTGATTGCATATTTTTATCTACCACACTATTCATCCCCCCTTCTAGTGTGCTTGTGCCTTTTAGGTCCTACAATATCACCATCCGGTGAGGACCGTGAGGTTGCTGTCCAACCACTTTGTGTTAGTTGTCTACCCATGTTGTACAGTTTTGGTTCTGTCCTGCTTGAACCACTATTCCATATGAAAATATGGGAACAATTTTAGGTTAATATCATATTTCCTCAAAGAAAAAAAAGAAATAACAAAAGCAGAATTATTTAGTGAGCCATGTAAAGCTTCAAGTAGTGCCATCTTCGCCTTTCCCTTTCTAATTCAAGCTTAAGCACAATTGTGTTCATGGATGCTTGCCATAATCTTGTTTCAAGATATGTTCAATTTTCATATAAGCTGTTCGAAAGTTAGCTGCTAGAATGAATTTTGGAGATCTTGTTGCCTACAGATGGAGCATGAGAGGAGAATGTTGGATATGGGTCCCTTACTTTTTAACAAAAAAGATAGAGCAGTCTGATGTGCGTATTTTTGCGATGTAAAATCAGGGTTTGGGAGAACCCATCGTTGTAGTTGCAAAAATCACTACTAGATAAAATTGATACCGAAACTCCAAGGGAGTCTCGGGTTAAACACAGGGAGGCGAATGTTTGATTTTGAAATCCGCATTTTCGATTTTATTTTTTGTTATTTTTGTCTTTTATGATTTTTTTGGTATTTTTAGAAAGTAAGAGATCAGATCGACAAATGTTTATCTAACTAATCTACTTGCAAAATAAGAAAGAGAGAGAGAACATCAATATATTTATCTAAACAAATGTTTGCTACAGATAGAAAGCGGAAAACTACCCTACAAAAGTGATAAAGATAGAGAGAGGTGAGAAGAGTCCCCCTCGATGGTTGCTTGGAGGACGACTCACTCTGACGTCGCCTAGATGAAGTAGTGGGAAGCTGGAGGAAGGAGAACAGCGGCAGAGGAAGGAGGACGGGATGGGATGGTGTCGTGGCAAGGATCTACTTCTTGAAAGGTGGTGAGAAGACGGCCATGGGATGCTCCACGAAGGGGGATGAGAGGTAGGAAAAATATTTGATTTTCTATTCTAGAGGAGCATCTTGGGTTTGGGACAAGCTCTCTCTAGAGCCTTGGAGGTGGTGAGGGAGAGAAAGGAAGAGATGAAGAGAAATGGGAGGGGTAGGGGTCCTTTTATAGTGGAGGAGAAGAGGCATTTCGTGGCCCTACTGCGATGCAACACTAAGTCTCTCTCTGTGAATTTTCTCTTCTTGACCCACTTGTTATGGGAAGTTGTTGTCTTCTCCTTATACAAGCCTGCTGCCTTTGATGCTTCCTCCTTGACTTCATTTACCATGTCTAACGCCAGGTGGACTTGGCCTTTGTTAGTGAGTGGGTCATACAACTGGGAATGGTATGTGGGGAGTGTAGGTTCTAATAGAGGGGGCGTAAGATGTGCATGATAAACAAAATATGTGGAATATAAATAAACAACCACAAATAAGCAATCTCACAAATGACACAATGGATTTTTAGGTGAAAACCCAAATTCGGGTAAAAACTACCACCTAAACCTCTTGATTTAGGATTTCCCAATCTACCTAATAGATCAACTTTACTAACGAAATACTTAAACAAGGGTAGTTCAGCTTCTTACAACCACGCTACTTTGAACCGAGGGTAGCGTACCTCAATCCCATCCTCTTCATGAGGAGTTTGTCTCACAAAGGAGATGGGAATTCGCAATATGAATACCCTACCAAAAACAAAAGCAAAAACAAATACCTATAGAGCCACAAAGTAGGGATAAATCTATGCTACTACAGGCAAGGACTGTAGTAGAACTAAAACGGAAGAGAATTGACATTAAATCAACAAAGTTTCGATGCTCTCGGGTTTGTAATGTAGAACTTGGAGAGCAAGATCTTGTCTAAGTGATTTCTCTCTTCTTTTAGAGACAAATAGACATGGAAATGGTTTCTCAAGATGTATTTTGAGAAGTAAAGGTCCTCTCCAATTTATAAAGGTGCCTAGAAGGCTTTGGAAGCTTTGGAAGCCTTTTGTAGCCATTGGGAACAAGGCCCAAGAGAGTGGTCCAAAATCCCACCGAAATAAGGGTTATTAAAGAGTTTGACAGAGTTATCAAACGTCTGTGATTATGGTTAGACGTTTGGGTCCTCGTCTGATACGATGGTCGGTCGTTTGATCTAGCAAGGTTAATCATTTAGGCTAGGATATATCAAGATGGAAGTCTAAGGCATTTTAAGACATCTGGGAAACTAATTAAATGTCTAATTCTAAGATGGGTTTCTTCCTATTTTGACTAGATCGAAATAGGGATCTAGTGTTTGTTGGTCAGATGATAGATCAGACATCTGACATAATGTTCGGTCGTCTGGAAAAGGATTCTCTACAAGAAGTGATTTCCCAAGGCTCAAACGGCTATAAGGGTCTGACAAAAGTAGATTTGGGTTAAATCTAGCCTAACATCTTTTTATCAGACATTTGGAAGAGTCTACGGATATGTGAAAATATAATTATACAATCATAAGCCAATCCTTGAAGACATTCTATTAACAGGCTAACGGTCCTCTAATTGGACATCTATCAGGGTCCTTAGACATCTTGTAAGACGTTTGGACTATGGGTTGGTCATTTAAAAGTAATGATCAGAGACTATGTGTTCTTAGCCTAAGTGTTTGAACGTTTGTACAAATTGTCGAATGTCATAAAAGTCATTATCAGACATCTGATGATCAAGTTAGATGTCTGATTGAGCTATCTAATTTCTATATTGATTTTCTGATTCTATTCTAAGGTTTGAGTAAGTATCCTAGTGATGTATAAGTGTTCTTAGGACTAAGGTATGTTACATTGGGCTCTTTACATGAATCGAAGGAAATAAAAAAGAAAAGAACAAAAAGATAATTACAATTACAAAATACATGAAAGAAGATATCCATCCTATTCTTCTTCTCATTTTTGCTTTACGTAAAGTTCCATCTTCTCTTTTCCTCCATCAAGCTCCTTCAATTTTCCATGGATGCGAGCTTGAGCTCCTTCATACTTGAATCCATTTGCATTTATCCTAAAAGCTTCAACTCAAACGCAAATGTTAAATACCAAGTGTTTTGTTATCATAAAAATCAACGATCGTGGTGCCCATGCACCAACAAGGAGGAGTGTTTCTACTAGTAAACGGGACTCCATACCGTATACCAAGCTGAAGGGTGTGTGGGCAGTCACAGTCTTCTGACTTGTGTGATATCCACAAAGGACATTTAGCAATTCATCCACCCAACATCCTTTTGCTGATTGTAGTCATCTTCTAAGTGTGGAGATGATTGTCTGGTTAAACACCTCCACCTGTCTGTTCACTTGGGGGTGGGTGACGGATGTAAAACATAGCCGGATGCCCCAACTTGCAAAGAAATCCTCAAATTTTTGGAGGCAAATTGAGTGCCATTGTCAATGGCCCTTAGTCATCGATATCGAGCGACAATATTCTTCTGTGCAAATGTTATGACTCTATCCACTATTGGGCAGGCCATGGCATCTACCTCAATCCACTTTGGAAAATAATCGACCACTACCAGGATGAAATGCTTCTAAGCCAACGCTGGTAAGAAGGGGCCAACAAAGTCTATTCCCTACTTGGCGAAGGGAATTAGGGACATAATAGGCACCGTCTTTCCAGGAGGGAGGTGATGGATTGGGGAAAATGTTTGCATTTGTCGCACTTGCATATAAATTCTTGGCACTACTGCTTCCTTTGGGCCAAAAGTAGCTTTTTCGAAATAAGCAGGCTATCAAGGCTTTGTACACTTCGTGATTACCGCAAATGCCCCTATGGGCTTCTTGGATTGCTTGAGCCACTTATGCCAGGGTAAGTTAACATAATAAGGGGGTTGAATATCACCTCTTATATAGTTGCTCGCCAATTAGTGTGTAACACGAGGCCTTTAGCCAGAAAGCCCTTGGGTGGGGTGCTCCTAGAGGTGATTTGATTAGCCCATATTTGTGGGCTATTTAAGTATTTAAGTGCCTAGACATTAGGTTAATTCAAACATTTATTTTTCATAAATTAGGAAGTAAATAGATTAATTCATATTTCTAATTTAATTACATAATTCATGCATTGCATTCATATCTTAAATGCATTTAGAATTAACTTAGAATTGCATTCATTTAATTAGTTACCCAATTAGGTACATTGCATGCATTAATTTAAGTTAACATAAAAGTTGAGGGTTTGTATATAAATAACCATAATATTTTAACAATATCTTTTATTCTTCTTCTTTTCAGCAATGGCTCAGCTGCCGTTGCAACACCACCTGCCGCACTAAAGCCCACATTCATGGATTAGCGGAGAAGGTGGATCTGCTCCCGCCTCTCCATTCAAATTCGTGCAGGCAGCAACAAAAAGAGGAGAGAGGCTGCCGAGTGGAGGAGGCCTCCACCCCAACAATCCACACTGTGCAGAGAGTCCATCTCGTCCATTTGACCACCGTCGGCCTCAACCGCGGCGACGAGCCTCCACCACCGTGGGAGTGTGGTGTGACAGGTCACATTGCCATCCGAAGATCGTCCGCATTACCGTGAGCACCTCGTCGTGCACCTCCCTCGCCGTCGTCACCAACAACCACCGTCGCAGCTACTGCAATTTCACTCCTCAGTCAGTTAAGACATCCAGGGGAAGCTTCAGACATCCGGGAAGTTTCCCGGATGTCTGAAGCTTCCAACACCTCTCCAGCCTGCAACAGCAACCACCCTTGCTGCACTTCACCTCCAGCCCCAACCGCCAGTCCTCGCCCGCATCACCTCCAGCTCCAACCATCTTGCAGCCTCGCGCGCATCCTGCTGCGCAAGACTGCCTTCAAGCCATCTCCAGCCTGCAATGCGCCCGCTCACTCCTCGCTGCGCGCTGCATCTACTCAAGCATGCCTCCTGCAGTAGCGTCTGCCTCCAGCAAGCGCACATTCGCCAGCGCTTCAATGCACTCATCTGCAGTGCCAAGCCAGTGCCCGCTCCTTACAGCGCACCCGCCAGCAGCCTGTAGCAGCGCTCAACTCCCGCATCACCTCCAGCGTGCCCGTAACTTCCGCCTGCAAAGCCTCTACCGTCTGCAGTGCCCTCCCCGCCGCTACCTGCAACGCCTCACCAGTGCGTGCACCCGCCAGCAACCCTCAGTGCACTCAACTCTCGTGTGCCCGCAACACCAGTACGTGCGTGCGCATCGCCTGCAGCAGCGCTCAATTCCCACGCACAGCTGCCCCTCCAACAGCTGCAGCCACCGTCGAGAGCCACCTTCGTCGGAGCTCCGTCCGGCCAGCTTTGGCCACCACGCAACTCGCCACTACCACCGCTGTGAGGCCCTCGGTCCAAAGAGCTTCCTCCGAGCTTCACGCCTCCCACCATTCATTCCTCTTCACGCACGGCCAAGGGGAAGAAATCCCCTGTTTTGCTACAGTACCCGTCCCATTAATAATTACATTTTCTACCATTGTCATCTTTTAATGATATTTTATTTAATCTACATTGCCAAAAATATCCTCTAGTTATTAAGAATTGCTATTTCAGCATGTTTTCTTTATTCAACCTTAATCTGAAGGCAAATTTGTCTTGATTCTCGTCTAAACTAACTACGAACAAACGTTTCTAACCAGTGCGAATTTAAATACGTCATTGCCTCCCTATGGATATGACCCGCTCTTCTGTGAGTGGTTATTTTTAATTATTGATTGGTCGATTTTTCCACCTCATAAAACTACAAACGACTTTAAAGCGAATAATCGACTTGTCAAAATGGCGCCGTTGCAGGGGAGGCAACAGACGCAATAATTTCACCTGATTTTATTTTGATTATTTCTTAATTGCACAGTGATTTGACCATTTATTATTTTCTTTCCTGTGCGAGAAATTTTGTGCAAGGAATCAGCCATAGTGAGAGGCGACCATTGACGTCGCCAGAGGAGAATTGGTCGAGTTGCTTTGAAAAGGAGGAGAAGGATGAGGACGCGACAATCATCATTGTACATTTAGTCGCTAATCTGATTAGAGTAGAATTAAGACTTTAGATTTAATTTTTCATTGCATTTGGTTTGAAACCCTTGTTCTGGGGTATATTTTGAGGGGTTTGTTCCCCGATTTTGTTTTAGGCCCGTGTTGGGTAATTTTTGGGAGCCTGTTCCCTTTTCTTTAGATTTAGGTTTTTAGTTTATTGATTACTTTTATTTCTTGTGCATAAGTAGTTTAAAAAAAAATTAAAAAAAAATGAGCTGCCTGCTAGAAGCTGCCTGCCCTTAGGACGAACCATTTAGGTCTGTATGAGCAGCCTCTAGATTTGCTTCTCTACATTGCATGCATTCTTGCATCATTGATTGCTAGAATCAAGGTACGCATTCTCTTACTTTGCATCCTATTCTTGATCACGCATTGCATTTGGATTTAATTCAAAGACCACAAAATTTGTCTTGAAGCGATCTAACAAGTGGTCACATATATTCGTGGAAAAGGACTAATTAAAGGAGGGACATCTAAAAATCAAGGACTTGATTGTAAAACGTGGTGTGCGATTCAAAATTCAAAATCCTTTTGTGGTGAATGCACACATATCTTTTGCACCACAACACTCATTTAGACACCCCTAAGTATTGAAACGACTAGGACAAGAGCCCTCCTACCATTGGATTCTGAAGTGTTCGGAACATGTGATCAAAGGTTTTGTAAATCCAAAGAGGGGGATACCCTGTCACGGATTTTTGGGGGTAGTTGAGGAGCACCGCGAAAGCATAGCTTCAAAGGAAGGCTTAGGCCTACTTGCATCCCTCGATCTTTCGTCTTTGGATTTACTTGACCATTTGAGATTTAGGGAAGAATACCTAAGCTCCAACTAGGTCTTTTTAGGCATTTTGAAGGTTGACAATAGGCACGTAATTGATTGGAAAACTTGCTTTGTCACCTACAATTTGAACTAAAGTCAAAAGCCTAAATTTGTAAAGACCAAACAAGTCCTTTTGAATTGTGTTTGTAGTGCATGCTTGGTAGGCGTTCTCTTAGGAGACTTGTGTTTGATCCTGAACCTGAAAGAATCCTAAGAAGAGACCTTCCAAGGGTAGAAATGGCCGGTCAAAGGAGCCTTATGGAATATTTCATCCCAACGAATCGAGCTGGCCCTGCACTACGTAGACCTGGAGGGGACAATCCGTATGAGATCAAAAGTAGTACCATATCCTTGCTACCCTCCTTTTATGGTACTACTAGGGAAGACCCTTACAGGCATATAGAGGAATTCACCGAGGTCTGTTCCACGGTGAAGCTGCAGGGCGTTACTGATGACGCTCAAATGCGGACCATCTTTCCCTTCTCCCTTAAGGGCAAAGGCAAGTATTGGTATCACACCCTTGATAATATTAATACTTGGGATGCCCTAAAGGAGTTTTTGAAGAAGTACTTCCCCATGAGCAAAACCAATCACTTTAGGAGGGAAATTATGAGTTTTGTTCAAAAGGATGGGGAAGCATTCCATGATGTGTGGGAGCACTTTAACGACTTGCTGAGACTTTGCCCACATCACCAGGTGCCTAAATGGCAACTGGTTGAAAGGTTCTACACTGGACTTAATGATTCGCATAGGCAAACTGTGGATGGTGCCTGTGCAGGAACCTTTCTATCTAAGACTGAGGATGAAGCTTGGAACTTATTTGATACTTTGAGTGAGAATTCTATTCACTTGAACTCTGCCTACATAGATAGAAAGCCCACTCTCATGCAAAGAAAGTTAGAGGTGAATGAGGTAAGGGACACCTAGAATTTAGCCTATCAGATTCAATTATTGAATCAAAACATGGAAAGGCTTATGTCGAACTCGAGTTCATTCGTACTTAACACCTCCACATCCCAAGCTTCCGAATGCTTAATTTGCCAAGGCAATACACATGCCACTGTGGATTGCCACTTGGCCTCCCATTTCCCTGAGCTTGTACAAGCGGATTTGAATGCCGCTCAAGGGTTCCGTCCTAGACCTCGTAATGACCCTTTCTCCAACACTTATAATGAGGGATGGAGGAACCACCCAAACTTTTCATGGAGATAAGGAAATGTCTCAAATTCAGGGAATTACAAACCACAATCCTTTCAAAACCATCAAATGAACCAACCTCAGACCTTTGCCCAACCTAAAACCTCTGAGATGGATGAATTGAAGGCGATGTTGAAAACTATGCAAGAAAGTCAAAGTGCCATCATCCAATCTCATGACAAGGTTATACATGAGATGAAATCACAAATTGGACACCTTGTTGAGGCCGTTAGACAGAGGGAGACTGGGAAGCTTCCCAGTACTGCTGAGGAAAATCCTAAAGGAAAAGGGATTGACTTTAGGGAGCATGCTAAGGCAGTGACTATTCTGAGGAGTGGGAAAGAAATTTCCAAACCCGATGCTCCTATAGTCTTACCCCCTAAAAAACCATCCACCTCGACTTTCACTCCCACCGGAGAAGACTTGCCCAAATCTTCTCCACTTGAAATCACCTCACCAGAGGAAGTTGCCCCCATTCCACCCCTTACTTGACATGACAACCCTTCCACCCAGAGAGCGAGAGTGCTTTTCCAGAGCGCTTATCCACCTCTGGGCAGACTTCTGCTGGCTCATCTGGAGCCAAAGATAAGACGGATGAGATTGTGGAAACTTTCAAGCAAGTGCAAATTAACCTGCCTTTGCTTGAAGCTATCAGGCAGATTCTGTCTTATGCCTACTTCTTAAAGGACCTGTGCACGAAAAAGTGACAATCTAGAAAATAGGTCCAATCAAAAGTTGTCCTGCCTGATTCTGTTAGCTCAATTGTTCAACATGGCACACCCCCGAAACTTAAGGACCCAAGAGCCCCATACATCTTTGTAGTTATTGGTGACTTACAAATTGATGAGGCTCTACTTGATCTGGGTACGGGGGTGAACATCCTTCCGAGCTATGTGTATGAACAACTTGGGGGAGGCAATTTGAAGCCTAGCCCTGTAATCCTTCAAGTTGCTTAAGACACCATGGGGAATTTTGGAAGATGTCCTCATAAAAGTGGAGGATTTCTTCTTTCTCGTTGACTTCTTAGTTTTGGACACTGACCCTACCAACAAGCCAACCAAACCCTCCATCATTTTGGGCCGCCCCTTCCTTGCAACTGTGCATGCTTCAATCAATTGCAATACTGGGGCATTGAAAATGGGCTTTGGGAACAAGAAAATCCGGCTTAATGTGTTTGATGCTTACAAATAAGCCAGACTTGAGGATTGTTCTCAAGTTGAGGTGATAGATGACCTGATTGAAGAGGCAACTCCTGCAATGTTATGTAATGACCCCCTTCAGCATGTCAAGCTAAATGAGCATTCCCATCTCTTGGAGGAATGTGAAGGGGATATACTAGAACTTGAGGAATTGCTAGGTGTTTCTACTGAGTCTCTTCCCCTATCATTTCCGCCGAAGGTAGATCTGCTACCTAAGATGGGGACATCTATTATGAAACCCTCAACCATACAAGCCCCCGACCTTGAGTTGAAACCCCTCCCTGACACTCTCAAGTATGTTTTCCTAGGTGCCAATGATACGCTCCCCGTTATCATTTTGGCTGTGCTATCTGAGGCACAGGAGGGAGCCTTGATTGAATGCCTGTCTAGGCACAAGGAAGCTATTGCTTGGAGCATTGCTGACATTAAGGGTATAGACTCTACACTCTGCATGCACCACATTTATACTAATGATACCATCAAGCCTTTTAGGGACATGCAGAGTCGTCTGAACCCTAATATGAGGGAGGTGGTAAAAAAGGAAATCCTGAAGTGGCCGGATGCCGGGATCATATATCCCATTGCTGATAGTAAATGGGTCAGTCCCATTCATGTGGTGCCAAAGAAGGCAGGCTTTACTATGGAACTCAACGACCAAGGTGAACAAGTTGTCACTAGACCCTCAACTGGATGGAGGGTCTGTATTGATTACCGTAAGCTAAACACCGCTACCCAGAAGGATCACTTTCCTCTGCCTTTTATTGATCAAATTCTCAAAAAATTGGTAGGGAATAAGTACTATTGCTTTCTTGATGGATATTCTGGGTACAATCAGGTAGCAGTCTTTCCTGATGACCAGGAAAAGATGGCATTCACGAGTCCTTATGATACTTTTGCATTCAGGCGTATGCCGTTTGGATTATGTAATGCCCTGCAACTTTCCAGCGGTGTATGATGTCTATCTTTTCGGACATGATTGACGAGTGTGTTGAATTGTTTATGGATGACTTCTCCATTTATGGCTCGTCTTTCAACCAGTGTCTCCTGCACCTGGAGAATGTGTTGAAGTAATGTAAGGGACTGGTTTAGTCCTCAGCTAGGAGAAAAGTCACTTCATGGTAGAGAAAGGAATTGTACTTGGGCATGTTGTATCCGAGTAAGGTTTGGAAGTAGATAAAGCCAAGATTGATTCTATTTCCAAACTTCCATTGCCTATGAATGTCAAACAGATTATATCCTTTTTGGGCCATGCTGGATTTTATAGGCTCTTTATTAAAAATTTTAGTAAAATTTCTATGCCACTTTGTGACTTGTTGGCGAAGGAATCTTCCTTCAGTTTTGATTCAAAGTGTGTCGAGGCCTTTCAAACTCTAAAGGAGGCCTTGATCTCTGCGCCTATTCTCCAAGCTCCTGATTGGACACTCCCATTTGAGCTTATGTGTGATGCTTCGGATTATGTAGTGGGAGTAGTCCTTGGACAAAGGGTTGAGGGAAGACCTCATGTGCTGCATTATGCAAGCAAGACTTTAACCGAACCTCAGCAAAACTACACCGTCACTGAAAAAGAATTACTTGCTGTAGTTTTTGCTCTAGAGAAGTTTAGGTTTTACCTACTTGGGTCTAAGGTGGTTATTTTTAATGATCATGCAGCAGTGAAACATCTCATTGCTAAGAAAGATTCTAAGCCACATCTGATTAGGTGGATCCTACTCCTTCAAGAATTTGACTTGGAAATACGTGAAAAGAAAGGAGTAGAAAATGTTGTGGCTGACCACCTGTCTTGCCTTCCTCTCAATGACTCTCTTTATGGAGACATTCGCGAGACATTTCTCGATGAAACTCTGATGGTGGTAACACCAACTTTACCTTGGTATGCAGACACTGTAAATTACTTGGTCACTGGACAAACTCCTGGCTCTTGGGATGAGCAAAAAAGAAAGAGATTCATTTCTCAAGCAAGATATTTTCATTGGGCAGAGCTAGAATTATTTATAATTGGACAAGATCAAGTATTGAGACGTTGTGTACTTGAAGAGTGTAACGAACGCGTGCCCCAGACGTCTTTTAAGACGTCTGGGAGGAGGTCCAGACGTCGTAACAGACGTCTGGGATCGTTTCCAGACGTCTGGAAAATAGTTATTTTCGCACGGGAGAGTCGTCTGCGCGCGCAGACCCGCGATTCCTCTGTCTCTCTCTCTTTTTCCCTCTCTCTCTGCGGCTGCAGGCGGCCTACCACCCCCTCTCTCCTCCTCGCGTGGCCTTAAAAGGGCCACGCCTCCCCTCCCGTCTCCACCGTCACCTCCTTCTTCTCCTTCCCGTGCGCGAGAGCGAGCGGACGCGAGGGCGGCAGCGATGGCCGCAGTGAGCGCGGAGGTGCGGCGTGCGAGGGCGGGGCTCTGCCGTGAGGGCGAGCTCGCCGGAGCGGCTTGGCCGGCCGGCGGAGGGTGCAGGGGGTGCGGAGCGACGCGGAGAGGGACCTGCTGAGGTCTGAGTAGCAGACGCGCGAGGTGCGACGCGGGCGGCGTCGCGAGCGGAGGCCGAGCAGCGCCCTGATTTTGGAAAAATTTCCCGAATCAGACGTCTGGGTTGACAGACAGACGGCGAGGTAGACGTCTGGAAGCTCATACAGACGTCTGAAAGGTGAGTTTACCGCCTTCTCCTTCCTTCCTGTCGACTGACCGTACTGAGGGAGGGAGTTGGCTGTGTGCAGGTTCGCTATTCGCCATCCCTTGCGAATCAGACGTCTGGAAGTTGTAGCAGACGGCGGGAGTGACCTCCAGACATCCGAAGTGACCATCGGATGTCTGGGAGCTAGGCCGGACATCCCCGCAGACTTCTGGACGTCTGGGAAACCACGCTGAACAGGTAATTCTCTGATCCACTTTTTAAGACGTCTGGAAGAAGTTCCAGACGTCTGATTTTGCACAGTATCGTCTTTTTCGACCTGTTTAGGGCCCGTTCGGGCTCCGTTTTCCGCGATTCGAGTTGCGTTCTTTTCAGAATTAATTCCTCTACCCGTCTACAGTAGCTATACACTGTTTTGAGACACTCCTTGTGTTTGATCCTTGTGATAGGACCTCGTTCGGTTGCAGTCTTGAGAGTCGCGGAGGCACGCGGGATTCCCGATCACGCCCCCATTACTCCCGTTGTACCTGGTAGAGTGGCTTTAAGTATTAATAAAATCTGTTAAAGTATGGAACCATAACTAGAACCTAGGACATTGCATGAATCCTAGGAATGAGAAATATATGGAATGATAGTTCCTAGGTGTTGCATGAATCCTAGGGCTGGAAAACTAGTTGTATGCTAGATCCTAGGATGTGGCATGAATCTTAGGATGGAAAAACTAGTGGAATGTATAATACTGCAGTCTTGGAAAAAATGGGAAGGAATATAAAGCTGCCTGTAAATTGAATTCACAGCTGCCTGTTACGAATAAAGAAACATGTTTGGGATCATGGTTTGTAAGAACGTGAAACTGGAAAGTAAGACATAAGATGTTCTGGAACCCTACGGGGAAGTAGGAGTAGAACTCCTGGAAAGCGAATGGAATAGAATTGGGGGAAATGAGCTGGCCCTTGAGTACGGAGTACCAAGGAGAGCGACTGTCCCCCTGTTTAGTGCAGAGCTGAGCTAGCCGCCCCAGGGACCCGGGGGTTAGGACTGGCCACTTTGTACCGACTTGTTGGCCCTCGTGTACGTAGTACCGAGGAGAGCTAGTAGTGTTAGGAGAGTAGTAGCTACCCCACGGGCCCCGGGGTTCTGCTAGCCTCCTTCACCGACTTGTTAGGCCCACTAGGGCAAACCAGGGTAGTCAGGCGAGGGTGCGTGGACTGTGGAGGGGCAAGGCCCCGGTTTGGTTACTGTGGAGGGGTTGGACCCCTGTTACTGAGAGGGCTCTGCCCTGGTTCCGTGCTATGCTTTGGGCGCACCCGTTAACGGAAACGACTGACCGCGTGCGAGTGCGGGCTAGCTACCTGTGCGTTTATCGCGCGTGCCGTAGTCATCGTTACGTCTGTCAGTGACCTTGGGGTGGTTGACTGAGGGTAGGATCACCACGGGGGACTCTCCCGGCCAGGAGAGCACCACGTGCTACTTCTACTTTTGGAAAAGACTGCAATCAAGATCGGTCCCACGAGGACATTCGAGATCAAGTAAAGGATCTGAGAAACAAATGAAATAGTGAGAAAAATTGAAAGATGTGAATAAAGGAAGTAATAGAACATAACAGCTACTGTATACTCTACTGTTGCCTTTAGTTAGTTTGCCACTCTACTCAGCGTTTTGCTGACGTGTTACACTCGTTACCTTTTTCAGGACCAGGTGTTGAGCAGCCAGGGTCGGCGGCTGCAGAGGACGCTGGGCCGAGTAGGGTCCAGTAGAGTTACCACAGCCTTTTGTACCTCTTTTGTTTTTGTTCTAGTGAGTAGTTTTTGTTTCCGTTGTACCTTCTTTACCTACAGTTCTTGTTATATGATAAATGTTATTTTACTGTTGTGGTGGTACCTACTGTAGTAGCTTCTTTCCTTACTGCTGTACTTTCTTACTGTTAGTTATATTCATGCTGAATGTGGTTTATTTTACTGTCTTTTGGTTACTTCCTCGTTGGACGACTAGGTCTTGGGATTAGTCGAGTCGGTCCGGTTCTCGTGTCTCGTAGGGACTCGGGAACCGGGTCGTTACAAAGAGGAACAACAAAGTTTGCTAAGTTTTTGCCATGAACTTCATTGTGGAGGACACTTTGGTACTAAGAAAATTGTTTTTGAGGTTCTCCAGTCTGATTTTTGGTGGCCTTCCTTATTTAAGGATTCTCATAATTTTGTTAAGGCCTGTATTAGATGTCAACAGACTGGAATGATTGGGAAGAAGAATAAAATGCCTCAACATCCTATTCAATCTGTGGAAATTTTTGATGTGTGGGGAATTGACTTTATGGGCCCCTTCCCGTTGTCCCATGGTTATGAATCAAAAACTAAGTCAAATACTTTCCATATTACAAAATAGGATCAAGTCACCTGAACTATCATAAGTTCAGTGGAGTTTTTGAGAAGGATATCTGATCTAGTCTAAAAATAGACCCTGAAATTCTAATGATCAGATCCGTATTCTCATCCGTAATTTGTTAAAGATTAAATCCCATTATACCAAAAGTGAGTTTTTCAACCTTAGTCCCGATTTCAAACTTTTTCCTCAAAAAGTTTTCAACATTTATATTTTTTTGGGTATGCAAGCTGGAAAATAAAATAACTAAAGAAAAATGCATGTTTTTAGGTTTTGAAAATCCTAAATCGATCGTCAAATTTTAAAAACATCCCCCCATGCTTAAGATATGCAATGTCCTCATGCAATAGGAGGGAAAAGGGATCACTTTTGTGAAGAACGGTCGGGTTTAGGATGATCAAAACCTGGAAAAAGAAGAAAAAAGGAAAGCAAGAAAAAAATGAAGGGCTACCTCCCATCCAGTGCTATCTTTTACGCCATTCAGCCAGGCGTAGTGTGCATTAGTGATCGAGGGTGGCTGGCTCAGTAAAATTCAGACAGAATTTTAGGCGTATGATCAAAATAGGGCTTTAAACATTGGCTGTTGACTTGAAAGGTCAAATTAGTTTTTGGATCAAAAAGATCAACAGCGCTGTATGGATATGTTTTATGGACAATAAAGGGGCTGGTCCATTTTTATTTTAATTTTCCAGGAAAAAGACGTAATCTTGCATCGAAAAGCCAAACGCATTGATTAACATCAAAGTGTTTCCGAACAATATATTTATCGTGAAATTTCTTTGTTCGGTCTTTATAAATTCTCACATTTTCATAGGAAAAATTACGTAATTCTTCTAATTCAGTTAATTGTAATTTTCTATATATACCAGCGTCAGATAAATCCATGTTGAGTTGTTTTATTGCCCAAAAAGCCCTATGTTCTAGTTCTACCGGGAGATGGCATGCCTTCCCAAAAATCAGACGGAAGGGAGACATGCCGAGCGAGGTTTTAAAAGTGGTACGGTAGGCCCATAAAGCGTCGTCCAATTTGGTGGACTAATCTTTACGGTCGGGCCTAACCATCTTTTGTAAAATATTTTTAATTTCCCGGTTAGAAACTTCAGCCTGGCCATTTGTTTGGGGGTGATATATGGTAGGCCCATAAAGCGTCGTCCAATTTGGTGGACTAATCTTTACGGTCGGGCCTAACCATCTTTTGTAAAATATTTTTAATTTCCCGGTTAGAAACTT
This sequence comes from Thalassia testudinum, assembly GCA_037157565.1. Classification (NCBI taxonomy): domain Eukaryota; kingdom Viridiplantae; phylum Streptophyta; class Magnoliopsida; order Alismatales; family Hydrocharitaceae; genus Thalassia; species Thalassia testudinum. The sequence goes on along the minus strand of JAZHRO010000035.1, from coordinate 54,122,988 downwards.
CAGCCTGGCCATTTGTTTGGGGGTGATATACGGTAGGCCCATAAAGCGTCGTCCAATTTGGTGGACTAATCTTTACGGTCGGGCCTAACCATCTTTTGTAAAATATTTTTAATTTCCTGGTTAGAAACTTCAGGCTGGCCATTTATTTGGGGGTGATAAGGTGTGGAAATTTTATGATTAACCCCATATTTAGAAAGAAGGTGAAAAAATTATGAGTGGGTGAAATGTGAGCCTCCATCGCTGATAATGGCTTTTGAAATGCTGAATCTTGAGAAAATATTTTTCTTCAGAAATTCGACAACCACACTGTGATCACTAGTGCGGGTGGGTATTGCTTCTATCCAGTTTGAAACATAGTCGACTACGACTAATATATATAAGTACCCAACAGAGTTGATGAATGGTCCCATGAAGTCGATGCCCCAAACATCAAAAATTTCACCCTCTAAAATAAGATTAAGGGGCATCATATCCTTCCGAGTCATGTTGCCGATGCTCTAGCAACGCACATAGGACCGAACAAAGTCATGAGCATCTTTGTGCAATCTGGGCCAATAAAATCCCGCATTAAGGATTTTAGCAGTAGTTTTCTTGCCCAAAAAATGTCCACCACAGGCCATTGAGTGACAATGTGTCAAAATATCATGGATTTCAAAATCGGGTACACATTGTCGAATGACCTGATCGGCACAGATGTGGAAAAGGTCGGGCTCCTCCCAAAAATAGTATTTAATATCAGCAAAGAACTTATCCCGTTTTGTTTTTAGCCAATCATCGAGGTTCGTTTTGTTGCTAAATAGTTTGCGATGGGCACAAACCAAGGGAGGGTTGTAGCAGCTAAAATGCTTGATAAAAATCCCAAAAAAAATTAGAAATGATAAAAACAATAAAAGTAAATAAAAGCAAAACGTAGATTTTTCAAAACCAAACGTTCGCCTCCCCGTGTTCGATCTGGGACTCACATTTTGAGTTTCAGTTATAAATTTTATTTGATCGATGTGTTTTGCGAGCTATGACGACGGGTCCTCCAAACCCCTAATTTTAATTCGCGAAACACACCCTCATCATTTTGGCACCGTTGCTAGGGAGGCAATGCTCTTTGATTTTTTTTCCATGTTTTTCCGCCTTACCTAACTTTTATCTCACCTTTTCTCTAATCTTACTGTGATTGCAGGTACTCATTCGAGGCAGGCCAGAGCGGTTAGATCAAAGAAAAGTGCAGATGAAGGTTTTGTAAGTTTATCCCCACCACCCCCACCCTAGTTTTCATTCCATAACCTAATAACTAAAACCCAAATCAACTTAGGTGCTTGCATAAACCCTAGGGTAGATTTTGGTTGTTTGATTGTCACTCCACTCACCTACCTGCATATATAAAAAAAAAGAAAAAAAAAATATATATATATTCTTCTCTTGTGGGATTTAACTGAAAGCTACACACTTAACACCCACAAATTCTCATCCTAAGGCGCACAATTACTTTGATTCTACCACTTAGCTGGGATCTGACCTATGGACCTGGTACACTTTAACCCAATACACATAAGTGAGTAGAAATCTAAATAGGTTAGACATCTGTGTGCCTTAACTAAGTGGTGCAACAGGCCAATTGATTGAACTGTTTGGGCTGCACCACTAAGGATAAAAGTCATTCATCAGTAGCTTGCCACTTAGGGTTGATTTTTAGGGCTAAACCAAGCACTCTACATTTTTTCTGATTTCTAAAGGAATATATCATCACCAGTGCTTTCAAAACTTGGAGTATTCTACTAAACATTGATTGAATATACCTAAAGATTAAACCCTAAAAGCTACTAAACAAGGTTGAACCCTCAAAGACACATCATCAAATAACCTTGTTTATAAACCCTGGTTGTGTGCGCACACACATTTGAATTGATCATTAAGGGCACAACCCATCTAAAGGGCCCATCACATTCCAAGAGCACAATCATCCCAAGCTTAATTGAAATTGAGTAGACATTGGCCTTATGGATTGATTCGCTCTTTGGGGTTCAGACTGAGATTTTTTTTTATTAATCTACTTTTGCTGGTCTATCTGATGTCTAGCTAGGGGAGTAGTGTCAAACCACCACGGCTGGGGGGTACTCTAGGAACCAGAGGCACAAGCCAAAGGAAGAACCTTCTCCCCAGCCCCTTCCTCTAGCGGGTTAGATTGACTGGATAGAAGTAGACCAAATTGTTTATAATCTCAAGATGGGTCGTGGGAGTCTGTAGGTCTTTAGGCTAACCCACCTAAGGACAGGGTTGATTGCTTGTATTGCAGGGCTCCTTTCTTATTTCTGATTTCCCTCCTATTCTACCAAGTATCCTTCCACATCCTACACTCATTTCACATCCTACCCTCCTACCACCACTTATCCCCAAAATAATTATATCCTGACTTAACTTGTAATTACCCATCCACTAGCCAGGATAACTTTGATTAAGGGTATGAATTTGGACCTCAGTGCCTAGGGTCTAACCCTGGACAACAAGACTATGATTACTATCCTTCCTAGAGCTACAATGATTATAGATCTCCATCCTTTGATAATCAACCTAACCAGATCTACAACCATGAAGGAGATGCTGATTATAACACTTACCCTCCCTAGAATTATGTTGAACATAGATCGCTACCATTCTTTAAACAACTTGAAACAACCTACTATTAAGGAGGGACTCGAGAACCTCAATATCTTGAGATTTAACCCGAAACCACCCAACACTGAACCAAACCAGTCAGTTCAGGCGAACCAAATTCAGGACAGGGTGTTGGCTAATTTGAGGAACACTATGCAATATTTAGAAGCTCAGCGAACACCATGCACTGAAGTGTTGGAGCCTATGATAAAAATGATTGATGAATGGAATAGTTCTTTATTGGATTTGCTCCAAAATGTTAGGGATAGAGACCTGGGTGAGTTTCTTCTTGGGAAATTGTCAAGGTTGAGGATGAAATTTGTGGTTGCCCTAGTAAATCTTGGGACGATTCTCAAGATGAACCCCCTTCAGGAGAGCCAATGTCTGAACCCGCTCATGCGCCTGTCGGGGGGGATACATTTTCTGAGACGGGGGATGACCAGGTTGGGCTAAAGCAACCCATTGAGGATGAACCAATTGATTCACCCAAGATTCCCAAGCCAGGGAGCGAGGAAAAATATGTCTCTTTGAACCTGGAAATGACAATCGATTTTGAGACATATATAAATTAGGATCATGAATTCTTTGACTCTGAGGGTGAAGAATCTCTTAGTGAAATCTCACCTGAGTGTAAGGAAGATGATTTTAGTGAGACAAACGGGCTTGAGGAATCTGATGAACCGTTTGATAGCCTATTCATTGAAGATTTGGATTCAGTTGGGGCTAACTTGGAGGATTCGAATCCTCATTTACTAGAAGATTCAATCAGTAACCCCATTCCTCAACCACACCCCAAAGGGATTGATTTTGATTTGGATATCATTGTACCCAAGTCAATTCTGAGTCAGTCACTATTTTTGGACTTGGGTAAATCTTATGGGGTGAACGGTATGCTAGATGTCCTAGAGCCTGAGCACTTGATCTTGGAGGATAGAAATGTTGAAATGAAAATTTGGGAGGTTAATTCTGAGGGAAAAACAAGTTTGGATTTAAGGATTCCTGTTGACCTAAGACCACCTACTTTTTACCAGGACCCGTACGATATCATCCATGTGCAACCCAAACTCGAAATAACTGATTATCTTTCTGAGCTGAACTTTAAGAGGACATCCGAACCTATTGAACCATCTTTACTCATTGTCCTACAATTTGGTCTTGGGCTGCACAACACAAAATCGCAGGATCGGCCCAGCAAGATTAACAATCTTTGGTTCTAGGTGATTTTCATCTAGAACCTGAGAACCACTTGACCCTAAGGCATGGGTCTTCATGATAATATGGTCCATGTCTGTGGACATCTCTTGCTGACGGGTTTAAGGATCAATCTTTTAATTCTAATTCTGACCCATACCTGTGAATTCTTAACCTCTTCTTTGTTTGTATTTTATGCCTAGCTAAAGGCATTAAATTTAGCACGTGTTTATATTCCACATTTTTTGTGGAGCTGACCAGATTTTCATGTTATTCAAGTGATATTCTGTTTACTCTGCCTTTTCATGTCTTTATTTTTACAATGAGGACATTGCATCATTTAGGCATGGGGGGTGGAAACTTTATCCTGAAATCATTTTGTTAACTCCATAGAATTTCTTTTAGTTTCTTTTTAAAAAAAATGAAAATTCAAAAAGATAAAAAAAAGAAGAATTAGGAGAAGAGAACTTAGGCATTTGGAAGTTATTAATTTTAGGAAATGATATGATAGGACCTAGACACTTAAACTCCTTAGGTCTTTAGGCTTAATTAGCCTGAGTGTCCACTCGAATGTGCACTTAGTCTCGAGTCCTCTCCAAGTAATTCTATTTTAAACTGGTCAATAAATTGGGGTGATAAGTATACGACTTATCAACCTGCCCTCTGATTTGAGAGGACTTTAAGCCTAAGCATCTACACACTTTTTGCACTGACTCACTTTTCGGTGGTTTCCTCGGAAATTGGGTAGCTAATGAACTATCTAGGGTGATATGGCTAGAAACTTGCCGGTGGTAACAGCTCATCGGCCGATTGTCCAAAGCCCAGCCACAAGACCATATTCTTCATACTACCTTTACGTAAATCTTAGATCAGGGAAGCCACCTACTTTGAAAACAAAAAGAAAGAAAGAAGAAAAGAAAAAAAATAAAAAAGGAGAAAATAAAAAAATATATAAACAAATAAAACCACACTTCACCGCATGAGTATGGCTGGCAAGTTGCTGTGGGTAATAACCCATTGGCCGGTTGTCCAGAGCCCAGCTCACAAAAATGCACAATAATTCCCAAAATACTTAAGGAAGAAGCAGGGAAGTAAAATAAATCGGGGAGACATACACTAGGTTCGCCCTTCTATTGACCCCATAAATAAAAGTAGGGAGAAAGCTACCATTCGAAAAGATAAACCTCTAGGCAAGGTCACCTAGGGTCGTAGAAACCCGAAGCTAGTTTTAACGACCACCTAGTGAGTCTTTCACTTTTTTCACTAGATGCTTAGCACTCAGAGTCCTTTTCAAGTCTTGGGTAGGTCAGGTAGCCGTAGAAAGTTATCCTGGAACTCTCAAACTCCAAAAGTCCAAAAAAACTTGAAACGAAGAAAAAAAATGTATCTTCCCCTTTCAAATAAGACGAGGACTTAGGCGGTCTGCATTCTGGTAGACACCCAGGTACTGTTGAGTCTTTGTAGTTTAGGACCTTAGTTGAAATTTTCTATTGTTAATAAACAACTTAGGCCTAAGCAATTGAGTCCTAATTCTATTTTTATACATAGCATGTAGTTTAATTTTGCTAGGGACTAGCAAAAGATAGGCATGGGGGTATGATATAGAGACATCTATTTAGGTTAAAATGCCTAATCATGCAAATTCCTAGGCTTAGATTTGCATTTCATCTTATAAATATTGCATAGCATGCATCATTCTGCATTTAGAGTAGTTGTATATATTTTAGGTTAATTAGGTCCTTTTTTATGGTCAGGAGAGAAGAGGATTTATTTCAGGGCCTCGAATGAACGATCGGACCGTACGAATCTGATCAGGACGACGATCGGAGTCTAATGCCTCCGAAATTATCTAGATCGAAGTCCTGTAGCATGATATGAAGTCTGAGGAAGATCAACGGCCAGGAGGGCAATGTGACATCCTTATGGGCTTCAAATGAAAAACCCAGCCATATGGATGGATCCGGAGCAATGATTGCAATCCGACAGCGCAGGAATCATCTCAATCCAAGCACCGTGGCATCCTCTACAACAAATAGAAGATGGACGACCTAGATAGTGCCACGTGGTGCCATCCAGGCTGGCCAATATCAGCTGTGCACCATGAGATGAAGGAGAGCCATGCCAAATCACAACCTTTGGATCTCCATCCAACGGTCAGGAGAGGATTGCACACTTCCGTCTTCTCGACAATCTACACTGGTAGTGCATTGGGTAGCACCCTCACCCGCGACACAAGGACCACCGTTTAATCCCACTTTGACGCTTGATTTTGAGGAGCATGGGTGCGATTCGATTGTGCCTGATGGATGTCATCAAGTGGAGGAGGCATCACCACATGGCACCACTCGATGGGCGCGGATGCAGCACGCGGCCGTCGACACACCTCAAGAACGTGCCATCTCACTCACAGGCAAGAGGCACGATCTCTACACCATCTCAGCCATTCACTTCTGAATCCAACGGCTACGGCGCATCTAACCTCAGTGATAACAGGCATGTGTGAGCAGTGGGCGAGGGATTTGCAACGACAGAAGAGCGAGCCTTTAGTGACACTTGCAGTTGTCACTAGGTGACCTGGGCAGTGGATGCGCCTACCAAGGCAATGAAGAGGTGCAGATCTTTGGCGATAGCTCGAGCGGCCTTTAGTGATGCTTGTAGGTATCGCTGAATGCCTGTGCATGGGATGCTCTTCTTCCCTCCACTATATAAACACCCCTCATTCATCTTCATCTCTTCCTTTCTTCCTCTCACCACCTCCAAGGCTCTAGAGAGAGCATGTCTTAAGCCTGGGATGCTCCTCTAGAGTAGAAAATCAAATAGTTTTCCTTGCCCACATCCCCATTCGTGGAGCATCCCGTGCCATCCTCTCACTGCCCTTCGGGAAGAAGACCCTCACCGCGACACTGTCCTACCCCATCCTCCGTCCTCTAGCTCCGTCCTCCTTCGTCCATCTCCTCACCAGCTTCCTCCAGGCAATGTCCAATCGAGTCATCCTCCGAGCAACCGTCGATGGGTATTTTCTCATCTCCATCTATCTGTACTGCTTTCTAGTGTAGCTTTTCCCACTTTCTTAGTTGTAGAAAACTTTGGATTCAGAAATACATGTGATTCTCTCACACTCTATTATATTTTTTTTGCAAGTAGATAAAGTTTTCATTGACCTAATCTCTTGCTTGATAAAAATAACAAAAAAAGATTAGAAAAGATACAAACAATAAAAATAAATAAAAGCGAATTGCAAATTTTTCAAAACCAAATGTTCGCCTCCCCATGTTCGACCCGGGACTCACTTTTTTAGTTTGGGCTATAAATTTTATCTGATTGACGTGTTTTGCGAGCTACGACAATGGGTCCTCCAAACCCCTAATTTTAATTCGCGAAACACGCCCCCATCAGGTGACAAGGCCTCGACAGCTTGATTTACCAACTGCCTAGCCTTAAGTATTGGCATAACCTGGCGGTAATACTTCTTAGGTAGGAGTTCCTCCTGTATCTTCTATTGGGTCGCCAGGGCCATGGTCTTTACCACTCCTTGCTCTGGGATGGATCTGACCTCGACTTCAGAGAGCTGCTAGAGCTTCTCCCAATGATAGTCTTCAGGACCCTCCATAGGGTGTTTCCCCTTGTCTTGACCTTCATTTCATTTGATAAAATGGGCCAGATTGCCATGCCAGATCTGAGACTCGATCTAGTCGGGTAGATCACGGTAGTCCTCCATGGCATTCAGCCAAAACTGATGGTATTTGTAATAAGGTCCAATCTCTGACTTCTTCTTTAGGGTCTTTGGTGGGGGAAGCAAGTCGCTATCCATGAACCACACCTCTGCCAGCACATCTGCCTGATTCATAGTCAAGGTAGTGTAATCTTCGTAGGGGTCTCTCCTGGGTTGGTGAGGACTATTGAGCCAGTTCCCATTGTACCGGTTCCTCAAATCTGGGAAGTTCCCCTTTTGCTTGTTGTGGTGGTGGCCATTCCTTGTTGATATCGGTGCCAACTCGGCTGGATCCTCCTTGCCTTGTGGGAGGCACAATCTTCGTATTGTTCATCCACTAGATGACTCCAAGAGTAAGAGTCATCCTATTCAACAAACTTAGTGGCGTGATCCCAGAGCTATTCCATGTCCCATAGAGGGAAATCGTCGATGTCATACCATAACCTCTGAGTCGGAAAGCTTAAGTTGAAGTACTGGATAACTATAGCATTGTGAGGATGCTTGTACTTAAAATATTGAGTCTTGAATCGGTCCAGATAGGACCGGAAAGACTTTGGCTTCCTTTGCCAGATTTCTGATAGACTCTTAAGATTATCCCCAATCAGCTATTGATTGGCGAAATATTGACAAAACTTGTTGGACAACTCTTGAAAGCATGTGATATGGCCTATCGACAGTTCATTGAACCACTCATAGGCCATCCCAGACAAGTACAACAGGAACACCCGGTAGAGAACTCCACCTGAGCACCTGTGGACTAGCATCATTTGCCTGTAACTCCCTATGAAGCTATTAGGGACTGACGTCCCATCGTACTGAGCCAGAACAGGTTGTTTGAACTTCTCAGGGAGCAAAGTGGTCATCACTTCCTCCGAGAAGGGGTATGTGATTACATACGCTCGAGGCCTTATGCCTCTCATGGCTCAAGTGACCCGGTGGACATTCTCGAGGATCAAGCCTCCATCTTTGGTCACTAAGGGATGAGCCTCTGACTCCTCGTCCGACTCCCTTGGAGGTGAGAGGGGGCCCTTTGGTAGGCCAAGAAGAACCTCACCCTTCTGGCTACTAAGCTCGCACTTCATCTTTCCAAGTTGTTCGCATAGGCTGGCATTTTCTTCTTCCACTACGCAACACCACTTTAACTGATTGTCAGTGGGGTTGGAACTCTGGGACTCTTGTTGGAATTCCACTCTGTCCTTCATCAGCTAGATCTCCTATAATTCTTTGCCACTAATTGTTGTTCGATCCTTAGGGCTACCAGGTTAGCATTGCACTCGTCCTCCTTTGCTTGCATATCTAGGAGAGCATCCTTCAGAGGGCTCTCCTGACGGGGAGGCTCCTGAGGCATACTCGGTGACCATGCCTCCCCTTACTTAGCCTAGGGGACTGCCGACGTTTCCTTGACAAGAAAATGCTGGATTCCATCGGGATAGGTTTTTCCGGGTTAGCACGAGAGAAGTGACATGTGGAAGGAACCATAATAGGAGGGATGGAATAGAGGAACGTAGCGCTGCGTGCTTCTCACAGATGATGCCAATTGATCGAGGCCCTTAAAATAAGAGCCTCGAATCAACAAACAATCACAGAGAAATGCATGCATGAGGTTTGATGTCTCAATCCCACCAAAGAAAATGTATACATCTGGGTGGAAGATGATACTCCCAATTTACACTAGTAGTTGAGTGGTACAAACTCTTTGTTTCTTTTTTCTTTGATTGCTTGAAAAATGAAAGCTAGTATACCCCTACTATTTATAGGATGGACTTCTCTCGGTTGCGGGCCTCATTGTCTGTTCCCACAATCTCAAGATTTTGCTAAAAATAGTATGTCATGTAGTAACCGACAGGCGATCATAAGTCGATGCCGTACTTCGCATGATTCCTTCTCAGTGGCGGTAATAAGGCTGCTGGCTAGTGGTTTTCCAAACCTAGAATGACTCGCCATTCTGCCAGGTATACGAGCTCAAGTAAACGGGTGCACTAGGAGGTGCCAAGTTTTCACTATTTGTTAGGCAATTGGATCCCCCGTGCAGTCCAACTCGTGAGATGATTTTTCTCCCCTCATCAGTAATCTTCACTTGAGTTATATACAGGTGGGCTTCAAACTCTTCTCTCTCTCTCTATGTGTGTGTGTGTGTATGTATAGGGCTAACCTAGACATAAGTTACATATAGGTGTGGCAATATCTCTTACCAAGAGTAATATTTTTAATTGAAAATTTGGAGATTGAGATTACTCCATATGAATATATTATATACCAAATTTGAAGCCAATCTAACACTTCTGGCACAAACATCAAAGGGGGCTCATTTTTTATGACCTAAGTATCACGAAATTCGACCATGTTAAATGTATGTGTTAGGAGTGTCGGATTGACTTCAAATTTAGTACATAACATGTTCATATAAAGTGATCTCAATCCTCAAATTTTTTATTCAAAACATTACTTTTAGTAAGAGATATTACCGTACCTACACGTAAGTTACGTGCAAGTCACCTGTATATTCCCTTTTCTCATATATATATATATATATATAGCCGAACATCCTAGCTTTCCTTTCCATCTCCTTCTATCCAAACAAAAATTATATCATTTTCCTTTCTTTTCCGCCCATCCTTTCTTTTCCAACATCTACTAATCTTTCAATTGAAACATATGCTAAAAGTTAAACAACTTTTGCTTATTCCTTTTTTTGTTTTTTTTTACTCCTCTTCCGGTGTTCGTCCTCTCTTATTCCCCTTCTCTTCCATGCCCAGTAAAGGAAACGACAACGTTGACAGCGTTGGGGGTGATGTCTAGGAAAGTATTGGGCGACTTAACGAAGGGGAGCTCGCAGATGTTCACGGCCAAGATCACGTGTGATCTTTGGGTGACTGCGGGAGACACGTTGCAATCTTTTTTTTCCTGCAGAAGACACCGTTGTAATCTGGTGCAGCTCCTTGGCTATTGCCGTGCGCCGAAGAGGAATTAATTAAAGATCTTGGTGATCCAGTTGGGGGACTTCGATCCGGTTGGCAATTAAGGTTGCATGAAGAACATGGAGCAAATAGCATACCGCGGCTCCTGTAGGCGGCCCAGTTGCTTCGCCATTATTGCCAACAGATGTCCTTGGAGTACGTACGTGACATCCTTGAATATTTCAGTCTTTGCCAATTTGGTTAATTGGATGTTCAGTGAGATAAAGTTTCGGTCGTTCTACGTCTAGGTACAACCATGACCCAAGTAAGCGAGAATGGAGGAGTTAAGTAGTTATAGTCGAATTAATTCTACAAGTATATACATATATATATAGGGAACGGATTCAGAGAGCACAGGAGTTACAAAATGGGTGACAAGCATGTAATACAATCTATTAGATTAAGATCACATTAATATAGTAAATGTCAATTATACCAATGAAAGTGATATTGCAACAACTCCGAGATTGAAAACGCTTAACATAAATGTAATGCATTTATAATTATTAAGTTACCTAAAATGTAGGTCGCGATAATAACTAATCATATCTACATATTCTAAAAAATGATGTGTATATTGATTGCATTACAACAAAAAATTATTCAAAATCATAAATATCCATATTAAGTCTAAAAGAATCCAAAAAGGTAAGACTAACCAAATAAATCTAACTGTTCGGTAACTAAAATTACGTAAGACTCTATGTTACTATCTGTAAAATTATTGTAATAAAATAAAACAACATTTGTAACAATAAGTGTGTACAGATGTAATAGCTTTATGGGTAAATTGTAACAAACAAATGAGTTCTTGTAACAACTGATTTATGAAACTTTTTGAATATTACGCGCAATGTGTCGTAGATACTTTGCAATACATAATATATGACATTTAATATGTATATCACATATGATCAATTACAACTGCATAAGATTTCATTTAATTAAATATGTTATTTTTGTAATGTATGCATGTTTTGTTCCTGATATACAATAAATATGGAGACATACACGTAACGTATTATTATAATATATTACGTTCTGACATCTCTTAGTGGTGAATAGCTGTAACATTCAATACAAGATATTTAATTTATTGTAGTTGCTTTGTAATACATCGCTTTCATTGAATATAAGTTTTGTGTTATAAAGAGATATTGAGTAACAAAGATGTTAGGAGTTGAGTTGTAATACAAGCCAACAACGCATAAAATAATAGAAAGTTAGTTGTAATACAAGTAAATAATACAAAATAATGGATAGTCAAGTTGTAATCACTAGAAGAAAAAGTATTGTTCGCCACGGACATTTTCAATCATTTAAGTAACGGTTGAGAATAAATGTATTATCAACCATTTTAAGCGTAACGGTTGCCAAAAGTCTGGTCATTAACTTTCTCATATGTAAAACAATCGGGGTGGTTGAGATCATTCTCAACCATTTATAATGGTCGATAATAAAAATTTACTTGACCGTCATTATATAATGGTCAAGGATAATGACATCGTCGACGGTTGAATATACAATGGTCGAGAAAAGTCAAGTATGAAATTAATGCATTGGTTGAGACCATTGTTGACCATTTGTAATGGTTGATAATAAAAGAATCATCGACCGTTAAATATATAATGGTCGAGAAAAGTCAAGCATAATTAAGATGTGTGGTTGAGACTATTATCGACCGTTTATAACCGTCAACAATAATAACATAGTCGACGGTTTCTATATTAACAATCGTGGATATTCTCATCGAAAATCGTGGTGGCAAAAAGATATTTTTCGAATACATTCCTTGACCATTGAATCTATAATGGTCGAGAAAACACAGACAAAAATACCAGCGTGACCCCGACTCGTTCCCCTTCCTTTCTTCCCCTTCCTTTCTTCACTAGACCTCCTCCAACCTCCTCCGACCCACAATGCCTCCGACCTTCTCCGTCGACTCTGAGGGCCCTCCTCTCGCTGGCAACCGTGCGCATGTCGTCTGGCATCCCCCCACTCAGTAAGTGCTCATTGCCCCTCCTTCCCTTCCTCGTTCCACCATGCCACCATGGCAACCACTGGCACCACCATGACAACCTTCCCTTCCTCGTGCCTCTGCCACCACCACGACCACGTCACACCACCTCGTCGGCCACCACCACCACCTCCACGGCCGCCCACTGCCACCACCACCTCAAGCCACGACTACAACTTCCTGCCACCACCACAACCACTTCAGGCAGCACCACCATCACCTCCTCCTGCCGCCACCACCACCACCTCCTCCTCCCACCACCATCACCCCAATTTCCCCCCTTAGGGTTAGAAATTTAATTTTAGGTTAATTTAATTCTTTTTATGTAATACTTAGGTTAGAAATTTAATTATGAATGCAATTAAAGTATATACTTCATTTAATTATGAATGCAACACAGTGCCAGTGGCTACTGTGTTGCGGTAAAGGAGTAGTGGTGGTGAGCTGGTAGAAGTGGTGACGATGGGAAGGAGCAAAAGAGAGTTGAGTTGAGGAAGGAGGGAATGTGGAGGAGATTACAGTGGTGGTGGCTTGGGGAAAACAAAGAAGCCATGGCTTGTCAAGATGGAGTTGGAGAGGGAGAAGAATGGGAAGAGAGGGAGGAGGTGGGTGGAGCATGTGGTAGGGTACGTGGTAGTGGTGGATGCTAGGGGTGGAAGAGGTAATATGGATGAAGGTGACAGTTGTGGGAGGAGTTGTGGGAGAAGAAATGTCGAGAGGACATTCTTGGTGGTGTCTTGTCATGAGAAGAAGGTGGAGTAGAGGATGAACAGGGAGAGGAGCTATGATGGAGGAGGATTGATGGTGGTGGATTAGTAAAGGTAAGACGAGGAGTTGAAGATGACGACGCTGGCCATGTGGTGGAGAAAGACAACAGTGTCAGCAGTTGCTGCGTCATGGTGAAAGAGCAGTAGTGGTGAGCTAGTGATAGTGGAGAGGAGAAGAGAGTTGAGTTGAGGAAGGATGGAATGAGGAGTAGATTATGGTGGTGATGGTGGGTTGAGGAAAGTGGAGGAGAAGGCCACCATGCATGGCTCTTGGAAGTGCAGTTGGAGAGGGAGAAGGATGGGATGAGAGGGGGAAGGGTGGTTCTCTATTCTTGCATGCTTTTAGAAATTTGATGATGAAAATGATTGTTATAGAGCTTTCTTTCGATAATTCCTTGACTGCATGTTTGAATCATGTTGCCAAATTGTTTGAATTATTTGATATTTATGTTTGATTATGAAATTTTTATTACAACTTTGTAGATACACACACTTGAGCAAATTTAGATGCACTTGATGACAAATAATAAGAATTCTAACCCCTAGGTAACAGGTTGTGCGAGGGATATAATTGTATCAAAATACTAGCATGTTAAGACTTATGATCATGTTGTACGGACAATGCAGAGTGTGTGTATACCTCACTTACATGCACGATGTATTGTCTTTATAACATGCCATAATGTCGCTGTCCTTTGGTTAGAGAAGTTTTGAACAAATGGGGGTCCTTGAAGATTTGATCACAACTTAGGGTTAATTCTTGCATGTAGCTAGTGTTTAGAGAAATTTCGATCGTATTTTCTCGCTCTTCTCCAGTATACCAACTAATCTTAGCTCCGTTACCGAAACATCCTTTAGTAGGGGTTATTGGGGATGTAGTTAAGGTTAGTCTTGGAGGGTATACTGGAGAAGTGCGGGGAAATGCTACCAAAATTTTTCCAAACATTGGCTTCATGTAAAAAGTAATGTTATGATCAAATATTCAAGGATGGGCTATCAAGAAAAATCTTCTTAAAGTACACATTTCTTCCTTATTCGAGTTTAATTTATGAGTGATCTTAAAATACACATTTTTACCTTATTTAAGTCCAACTTATGAGTGGTTATCTTTTACATTTAGGTTAATTACCATTGATAAGTCATGGATTAGTATGAGAAATTTCAATTATCATGAATACAAGAGTGGAGTGATTTCGTTTCTAGAGTGGACATTTCATGATAATAGGAAGATATTTAGACGAGATGAATTCCTTCAACTGATTTTATACCCATGTTGACACTGTTTGAATGGATTTTTCTATAACCGAGACAGTTTTGGAGCATGTGATATGTAACGGTTGGTGACAACATTACGTATATTGGATAGCTCATGGTGAGAAAATGAGAGAAGTTAGAAATGAGAGAATTGAAGCCTTTGAAGGAAGTGATGATAATCAAGGAGATGAATTGGATGAAATGTTACATGATAAGAGAGCAGCAGACCACAATGATGCAAATGACGATGAGACATTATGAGATTGTAATGGGTTGTATGATGCAGTCAAGGTAGTAGAGGATCCTATTACTCCTGAAATAACGTCAATGTCAAAGTTGTCATTCCTTCTGAAATTATTTTAGATGAAAGTGATGAATAGAGCCAAAATTAATGTCGAGGTTCTAGAATTCATTGGAGATTTGCCAAATAATCATGCTGGGTATCCTAAGTCATGGTATGATGTGAAGAAGTAGATACGTGGGCTCAAACTGAAATGCGAGAAGATTGATGCCTGTCATAATGATTGTGTCCTATACAAAAATGAGTACTCAGGGTTGACTAACTATCCTAAATGTGGTGAGGAGAGATATAAGGTGGGTAAGTCAACAAACACTGATGGGAAGAAAAGGTTCTCTGTTATTTTCCACTGATCCCTAGGCTACAACACCTATTCATTTCTAGTAAAGTAGCAAAACTGATGCCGTGGCATAAGGATAATAAATCAAAAGATGGATGGATCTGTCATCTAACAGATTCTAATGAGTAGAATAGATTTAACGAGAATCACTCATTATTCATAGAGGAGGCACTAAATGTGAGACTAGGTCTTGCAAGCGATGGATTCAACCCATTTAAGAGCATGTATCCATCATATTCCATATGGCTGGTGGTCATGGTAACTTACAACTTACCCCTATGGCTATACATGTGATCTGCATTCATGATGTTGACACTCCTCATCCCAGGATCCAAGCAACCAGGAAATGCAATAGATGTTTATCTCCAACCATTGATTGATGAACTAAAAGTCTTGTGGTACGGTAGTGTTCAAACATATGACACACAAAAGAAATAATTCTTCTAGTTGTAGGCAGCATTACTGTAGACAATCAATGACTTTCCAACATATGCGAACTTTTTAGAATGGAGTACGAAGGGGAAGTTTACCTGTCCAATCTATATGGATGATACTCATCACCTGAGATTTCCTAAAAGTAAGAAGTTCTGTTACTTAGGGCACCATAGGTTTTTGCCTATTGAATAGAGATGGCGAATGTCACAATTCATGGACATATTTGATGGTAAAGCATGTTGGTATTCATTGAGGAATCCTAAAAATAAACTCAGTACATGTTCTATTAGGCTATTGGGGATGAAAATCATGGAGACATTGCAACAGCTCGGAGAAATACGTTTGAGTTGTCTTTTCAAAAATGACTTGGCTTCCTTATGACATTTAGGGTTTACGAAGAAAAGCATATTTTTTATGGTGCTTCCATATTGGAAGGATTTGATAGTGCAACATAATTTAGATGTTATACATATCGAGAAGAATGTAATAGACAACATTCCTAATGTATTAAACCTAATAGATAACCCAAAAGATACAGTTAAAATAAGGAATGATATGAAAATTTTAGGTATTCTTCCTGAGTTGCACATTTAAGAAGTAGGGTCTCACTTTCCAAAAGCTATATACAGTCTTACTGGAGAGCAGAGGCAAAGAATTTTCTCGTTCCTTAAAGACATTCGGAGGTTCCAGATGGGTATTCATTGCAGCTTCCACATTGCGTAAATGAAGCATAAAAGATGATTACTGGGTTAAAACGTCATGATTCTCATTTGTACATACAAATCTTATTCCTACTAGCGATACGTGGAGTGATACTTGATCCGGTAGTCGATTCTTTCACAGAGATGAGCATATATTTTAAAGTCATATGTTCAAAGACATTAGATCCCTAATTACTAGACTATTGGGATAAACAAATTGTGATCACTTTGTAAAATGAAGTAGATTTTCCCATCTGTATTCTTCGATGTGATGGTTCATGTCACGCTTCATCTTTGGAATGAAGTAAGAATTGCTAGACCCATGCAGTACAGTTGGATGTGACCAATTGAACGATATTTGAAGAAACTGAAAAATTATGTCTTGAATAAGGCTATGCCAGAAGGGTAAATCATTGAAGGCTATCTTGTAGAAGAATGTATTAACTTCTGTGCCATGTACATGAATGAAGCAGACAATCGATTTAATCATCTTAAATGGAACTATGAAGGAGAATTTATTGGCAATGATGAAGATTGTCTATCCACATTTAACATCGGAGGAAGGTCAATCCTCCAGACGGAGGTTAAGCCCATCTCGGAAATGGACCGACAATTGGTACACTTGTACATTATGAAGCAAATTCCAGCAGTGGATGAATTTTGCAATGAATTAAAAGCATCCTCTGTGTCATCTATACATGACTTGCAGTTCCTTGATTGGTTCAAGGATCGTGTAAATAAACTGAGAGAAGATAGGGATCAACAGTGGGTATAAGATTTTGATGTAATTGCTGATACACCTTTGACATATGGATGTTACCATTAGAGATACATAATTAATTGTTTCAAATTTAGAGTACGATCTATTGATGATGCGAAGGCCATGCAACAGGCCGGAGTTGTTGTCAGTTGTGACCTAAGCACTGGTTGTGATGGGTATTATAGTCAAATTGAAGAGATTGTGGAAATGAGTTTTAGGTTTGACCGTAAGGTGGTTCTATTCAAGTGTGATTGGTTTGATATTTTTAAAGAAGGCATTGGATTCAAAGTCGATAAGAAACATGGTTTCTTAAGCTTAAGTAAGAACCGTCGCATCCTCCAATCATCAAAACCACTCACACTAGCTTGTCAGGTAGCACAAGTATTCTACATGCTTGATAATAGCAGAAATGGGTGGATTATACTAGTTAGAGCTCAACCATGTGAACAATATGATGCGGGAAAAGATCTACACCTAGATGTTGAATTTAAAGCATATCAACGAAACTCACAAAGTGAAGAACTTACCCCTGGTGCAACTGACATTGACATATAAGGTAATTTGTCAAAAGTATTAATCCATAACCATAAATATAAATAATTTAAGAAATTCTTAGTTGTCTATTTTGTTTAAATTTTCTTTAAATTATTTTATCTTTTATCAAAGCTTATGTTCATTTATATTTCAAAACTGAAATTTATTTTATTACTTTCTCATATAGGTTCTTCGCATTCTCCTACTGTTTGTACATAGTTTGTAGACCATTTCGTCACTATGGTGAGTTTTTTACTACTTTTTTCTTTAAAATACTATTATCATGTTAAATGTGTGGTGTGCCCACATATGTTTATTTTTTGTGTGGGGTGTGCCCACTTAGATTTATGTTTTGTGTGGAATGATGCAATTATTTATTTTTTGTATGTTGAATGTTTTCTGTTGAATGTGGAGAAGAAGGAGAAAAGGAAATGGAGGGGAGAATGGAGGAAAACAGAAGAGGTATGAAAAGGTGGAGGGAAATGGAGGAGAGGGGAAGGGAAATGGAGTGATGGGAAGGATAAAGGAGAAGGGAGAAAGAGAAGGAGAGGAAAGAGGAAGGGAGAATGGGAGGAAAATGAAGGGGAAGGTAAGGGAAATGGAGTGATGAGAAGGGGAAAGGGGAAGGGAGAAAGAGAAGGAGAAGAAAGAGGAAGGGAGAAGTGGAGGGAAATGAAGGGGAGGATAAGGGAAATGGAGGGATGGGAAGGATAAGGGAGAAAGAGAAGGAGAAGAAAGAGGAACGGAGAAGTGGAGGGAAATGAAGGGGAAGATAAGGGAAATGGAGGGGAGGGGAAGGGAAATGAAGGAATGGGAAGGGGAAAGGGGAAGAGAAAAAGAGGAGAAGAAAGAACGGAGAAGGGGAGGGAATGGAGGGGAAGGGAAGTGTGATATCATTTCATTTTCAGTTTCATTTATATACGATTATTTTATTTTCATTTATTTGTATGCTTATTTTATATAAGATTTTTAAAATATCACAATATATAGGGGAAAAGCTACCAATTTTTTTAAAAAAAATATTTGACTATTTGTGATATTTTTACACAGGTTATTTTCAAGAAGAAGGCTAATAGGAGTCATAGGGAGGAGGCTCAGGCCTCCCAGTAGCCTGAGGCCCCCTGCCAGCAACCTCAGCCTTAGCCTTAGGCTCACCACTGACAGTAGCCCACTTATCTCCAGGCACCTCGCCAGTGGTTTTTGAGGCCTGGAGATGTGGCTCGATATTTCCAGAGTTAGGGAAGGGGAGGTAGGGGGTAGGGGAAGAGTCTGATGCCTCCTCCGACAGATCTACCAGTAGAGGATTCTGACTATGAGGAGGATGCGACTGCCGATGAGGTGGAGGATGATAGTACTTTAGTTGATGAGGAGGATGTTGGCTTGGATGATCAGCCAGAGTAGTTGGCTGACCTAAATCCTTCTTAGCCAGGATGTTCTACACCACCACCACCCTTCCATAGTTTAGGTATGAATTTAAGGTTTGGTAGGTGTTACGATTCATTTATTTCTTTGTTATTTAATTTTATGTTATAATTTTGTCTTATAGGTGCACGTAGGTGAAGTGGTCCCACGCACAACAGGGACTTAGGGAGCATTTAGTATGGGGTCTGCACTTCAGTGTGGATCACATCAACGAGGGAAGTAATGGACTACCCTCCATTTGTCAGTAACTAAGTACGTTGACGAAGGTGACCATCCAACTGTCCTACTTCAATTGGAAGAAGGTGCCAAACGAGCTGAAAATGTAGCTCATTTGAGAGTTAGAGGTAATTGGTAAAAGTTAATAACTTATATACATTTCTTTATATAAGTTTAAATTATGTAATAATTTCTATTCTCTTACTAATGCAGGCCACCTTCGATTGGGGCGATGATTAAAACATCGCTAAAGATATCCTTAAGCATACAGTGAAGATTCATAAAGATTAGAAATTGGAGATGAAGAATAAGGCAAAAGATAAATTTTAACTGTATTTGTTTATTTCCTTCACCATAATTCAAATATTATTTCCAACATTACAATTCTATTTTTTAGTATTATAAGAACAGAAATCATGATGAGGTATTGCATAATGTGCCTCTTTTGATACAACCGTACACTTGAAAGGAAGCATGTGAGCATTGGCATGATCCAACGACGCAGGTAAAAAGTATTTCATATGTTATCATTTATTTAACTAATTTCTAAATTAATAAATTATACCTTTATTTTAGGAGCAGGCCAAGAAGAATAAGGAAAGTAGGGCTAAGGCTGCACCGAAGACCCATGTCTTGGGTCGGAGGAGCATAGGCTCAATGAAATCCATATACGTACATAAGTATCTTTAATTATTATTTTCTTTTAAACCTACCAAACTTTCTAATTTTGTTAAAATTAACTATTTCAAATTATTGTAATCCGCCATGCTTCAAGGTGACCAGCTTGATCAGGTGGGAGTATATGAGGCCACTCATAGCAAGATGAGTGATGACGGAAATAGAGAGTGGCTTCACAACACATACCAACAGAGACACGTAAGTTAAAAAAGATAATACTTTTATTTGATTTCGTAATTATATAATTAAATGAAATTACTTAACGTAATTCAATATCTTTCAGGATAATATGATCAACTTAATGCATCCTCCTGAAGATGCCAACTCTGCTACACTTTAGTAGCCACTGGCAGCAGAGGAGGCCTACCGGACTGTAATGTCACCTGAGCATGGTGGGTATGTCTGTAGCATAGGGAGGAGTGAGACCATCTCAGGATGGTATGGGAGAAGGAGAGCATCATCCTCTTCAGCTGAGGTGCATGAGTTGAGGAAGGAGATTGCGACATTATGCCACAAAGACAAGGAGAAGGACTAGTGGATCGATGAGCTGACGATGCTAGTCAAGGACAACGCGATGCAAACCAAGGAATCTAATAAGACCATCAAGGAGTTGTTGGCATTACTTCAGAAGGGAGTTATTGGTCACCCACCCTTTCATCGGTATAGAAATCATCGTGATGACGACGATTAAGGTGATATCAGTGCTGGAGGCATTGGTGCCACACCATGATTGCATTTTTTATATACATTATCATTTGTAATGAACTTTGTATACGTTATTTCATATATGAAATTTTTATTTTGATTTTGTGTGCTTTAATTAGATGCAAAAAAGTTTTAAGTTGTGTGGTTGATTATATTTTTACTAGATTTGTAGTTCTTTACATGTCTTCCATATAAATTAAATAAATTTAAAAAAATACTTTCTCGACTATTTTTAATGGACAACAATATTAGTATTATTGACAGTTATTTAAGAAATGTCGACAATATTAATATTCTCGACCGTTTGAAAACAGACGAGAATATTGGAATTTCTGACTGTTAGATATGAACAGTCAAGAATATTAATATTCTCAACCGTTCACAAATGGACGACAATAGAAACATTCTCGATCATTATTGATAAACTGTCAAGAATATGATCTTACTCGACCACCTAAATACTAGTCGAGGTAAATACTTTCGTCGACCATTTATTTAGAATGGTTTAGAAAAAGCTTTCTCGACCATTGAAAACAGATGAGAGAAATAACCAAATGTCAAGTGGTGGTTCGCCTTTTTCCTAACAGTATTGTTCTAAAATGATTGAGAAAACCCAATAGCGACAGTACATTCCTCGACCCTTTTTCTCAATGGTTATTTGAACATTGCTAACTATTTTTAACGGTTGGCAATACTTGATATTGTTATAGTGAATACAAGGTATCAATACATAAAATAATAAGTAGTCGAGTTGTAATACAAGCTGGCAACACATAATTATTATAATATAAGCAATTGACGTTATTATGGAAGATAATCAATACGAAATTTGTGGGATTCATTGTTATATTCTGTATATAATAAGATAATCATGATTGGTTATTTCCAAAATTAATCGGTGGTTTGTGTGGGTTTGCTAAAACCATTTATGGTATAGTGAAGTGGTTTCATCAAATGCCTGTGTTATCCAATGATCGCCACTTTAGGCCTTTTAGAGAATTTGTGAGCAAAGTGCTCAATGGATACTTTCTATATATATATATATATATATATATATATGACGGATTTATCACATGAGTAGGAATATACGTTTTGATAAATTTGATTCGAATTCGAATTAATTTAACCTGAAAAGAATTTCTAAAACCTGACCTAAACTTGATGAGTTCGACTATTGGTTATAACCAAAAAACTTGACTGGATATGGGCATGGGTATGGGTATCAGGTATGAATCTATACCCAATTACTCAACCTAAGTACTTGAATAAAATCCTTATTTACCTAAGATATATAAGTTCCACCCTAAGTCTTTTATTCCCCCAATCAAAATTTTCTTCATTATTCCCTCTATGATTTTAAAGGTTGGGAGTGCTTTTGAAGCTTCCATTAAACATTTATTTCAGGGATGGGGATCTTTTATTTGAAATGTATTTGAATTTTTCCTTTCTCTATATTTTTTTATTTTTTATTTTTGATATATTCCTCTTGAAAGACTTTTTTTATAATAATTTCATTGAGGATCAATAAAATTGGAGTAATCTAAACCCTTATGTTTTAGACTTGTTAAAAATAAACAATTGATGAATCATGCCATAGGTTTTTTTCTTCTTTAACTCTAAGTTGGGCATGATTTAATTGTAAGATTAATTCCTAAATGGATACCTGATGGGTAGATGGGTATGGATATGAGTTCGAATTTTTTTACACGATGGGTAAATGAGTAGGGTATGAGTATAGATTTTGTAAATGGGTATAGGCACCAGTAGAAAATGTACTATTCTCGACAATGAATTTTCTATCATTCTACCACGGTTGAGAATAATAATATTCTTGACTGTAATAAGGTGAAACGATGACCAAAAGGCCAATCATTATGTTTGCCACCTACTGGCCAGGCGAAGTGGTTAAGGTCTTTCTCACCATTTATTACGATCAACAATAAGATATTTGTTGACCATTTTCGATAAAATGGATTAGGATATGCTTCTCGGAAATCGTCGATGTGAAAAGTTAATTTTCAAATGCATTCGTCGATTGTTTTATCGGGAATGATCGAGAAACGTCAACCAAAATCATTCCCGCAACCTCGACTCCCTCCTCCTTCCTCCCAAATCCTCCTCTCCTCTTCGAGAAAGCTACTGCGCGTGAGACCCTCACC
Source organism: Thalassia testudinum (assembly GCA_037157565.1). Lineage (NCBI taxonomy): Eukaryota > Viridiplantae > Streptophyta > Magnoliopsida > Alismatales > Hydrocharitaceae > Thalassia > Thalassia testudinum. The sequence goes on along the minus strand of JAZHRO010000035.1, from coordinate 54,100,196 downwards.
CCTCTGACCGCCTCGTCGCCTCCAACCTCGATGTTGTCCTGATCTCCTTGTGTGACCCCTCCTCTTCATCATTGTTCACCTCCTCCTCAAGTAGGACCTCCCCTCACATGTGAAACCCTCTTCCTCCACTCACCTCCCATCTCCAACGTGAACCCCTCAACGCCCTCGTCATAGCCTCGACCACCACCACCACAATCGGCCCCTCCTCCTACCTCACCTCCTCTTGCCGCCACCACCACCTCATCCTCCTCCCTCCCTGCTACTACCACCACCATCTCAATCTCCTCCCTTCGCTCCCCCTAGCGCCACCACCAACTCATAGTCCTCCCATCTCCTCCCTGCCACCATCTCACTTTATTTTTGTTTTCTAAAATAGTATTTTTTGATTGCATGGTTTAATTAATTAGAATGTTTTAATTAATATTCTTGAGCAATTGTGCCCATGTGTATATTTAATTTGATTACATTATATTGTGTTAGTGAATGTGTGTGAAAGAATGTTTACAAATAATATATGTCTTGAATGTGTTAATGAAAGTCAATGTGAGAAGGTGGACGAGGTGCAAGGGTTATGGGTGGTGACTACAATAGTACGCCACTTTTGCGATGACTCAGAACCGTCACCAAAACCCTATAAACCGTCGCCACACACCATTGTAGTATATCGCATCGCTGTTTTCTTTTGGTAATGGTTACAATCCATTATCGTCGCCTTCTAAGCGTGCACGGGTGAACATGGAAGAGGCTTTGACGATGGTTTGAAAAACGTCGCTAAAATGAATTCGTAACGGTTATGAATTAACCGTTGCCAATTTTCTTGGTGGGAACTCAATTTACGTGCCAAAAATTTCCATACTGTTAGGGAGGGTTGTCAAAAAAATCGCCCCCAATTAGGACGGTTTAATAACCGTTGCCCAATGTAAGGCAAAGTTATTAATCTGTTACACAAAAGAAATGAAAATTTCAAGAAAATAACGTAAATTTTTTAAAACATTTAATATAAAGTAATTATACAATGAAATTAATTATATATATATAAACGAGGTTCAAATATTATAACAATAACAGGAATAACAAAGATATAAACACATATACATTATGCTGTAGCACTTACGCCACCAACCTCAGAACTACCGCTGCAACAAAGGGTTTTGGTCACGGTTAAGAACCGTGACCAAAGCGTTTTTATCGTCACCAATTAGTGTCACCAAAAGTTTTCTGTGGAAGGGTCTTTGGTGACGTTTTAACCCAAAACCGTGACGAAATGCTTTGGTCACGATTCCATTCAAAGTAGTGACCAAAGCCCCCACCATTAGCTAGGTTCAAGAGTTTTGGTCATGGTTATAAACTGTGACGAAAGAATTTTAGTCACAGTTTTGAAACCGTGACAAAATAAAGAGCTTTGGTCACAATTAATAACCATGGCCAAATTTTGGCGTGGACAAAAAAAGGGTTCCTTTGGTCACGGTTCCTTAACTGTCACCAAAGAGGCAACCGTGACTTACCAACCGTCACCAAAGGTCTCTTAAAACAAAAAAAATAAATAAATGTAAATATGTTTGGTAACTAGAATGCTATGGAATGCTACCTTACCCTTCACCATTACTTTGATTTAGAAAAGATCTTCATAAGGACCAAAACCAAAGTTGAAGGAGCTATAAAAAAAGCAGATAAAATGGGGATAAAAATGGAGTCGATCTCTTCAGTTTAGGTCTCTAGAATTGTTCTGCTTAGGCTAAAACCTCAGCAGAATGAAATTTTACTTTTGATCATCACAAGAGGTCGAAAAGTTAAAAAAATAGGGGGAAAAGAAAAAAAAAATGCTTCCAGAGATAAAACGACCAAAATCACAAAAAAACAATGCCAAGAGAACAAAGTCTTTGTGTGTGGATCAAATAATTGTAGTCTACCAAATACCTAGAACAGATCCATCATCAATACATGTAAAAATGAATCAGAACTTGACTCAACACAAACCTGAATTGTTTAATGTCAATGCTTGTTTTGTACCAAGCTTCTATTTCACACATCACCAATGATTGCTAATAGACATATTCTTTGACTGACTCTTTGATGAGTAGTTGCCTAAGAAAACCCTTAAACTTAATGGAAGCAAGGGCAAAACATATATCAAGTTGCACACTACACGCCACAAATCAAGGGTATTCAAAGTACATTCTTGCATGTGCTTCTTATTATCACCAAGGCATTTTAAAACATTTGACAAAATTCCCTGCAAGACAATGGTATGAAGGCACATCACACAAGTCAAATTGGAAATAAATCATTGTTTGATTGGTTTGTTTCATGTTATTACCACATTGTGTCTAATACATATTTATTGAGAAAGCTATGTAAAAAAAATGAATGATCAAATAAATGAACCAAATTAAAAAGAAAAAGGACAAGGAAGGGGAAGGGGAAGGGCACCTTGCTCGATTTCTCAATGGCAGGGCCCGTAGCAGATGCAATACCACCAATAGTAGTTAATGTTGGAATAACTAAATTTTTATTGATGTCCACTAAGTGGCCTTTAAGTGCACCAAAGAGTCCAACTGTGAAGGCAGCAGCATAAAATATCAGTTTGCAAAATTAGGAATCAACATCTTAAATCTAATTAAGTCTAGAAATATAATTGAGAAGAAAAGGGCCTCCATAAATTCAATTGAAGGCAAAAGTAAACAGTACCAATTAGTTGGTTGAATCTGTTTGTTAGCTTCTATTATTTTCTTCCCTTGTGTATTTGAACAGGTATTTTCTTCATAGCTTCCTTCTCCACATTGCAGGTAACTATTCAAGCATTCATTTTCTTTAGTATACAGCATACAGTCATTCTTACAAGCATCAATCTTTTCACACATCAAGCCAAGTACGTGAAACTAATTTTTTGCATCATACCATGACTGAGGAAAATCTTTGGGATTATTTAACAACTCTTTTATGAACTTAAGGACATCAGACATTAACTTAGATGTTGCCTTTTTTGTCACTTTAATTTGAAACATTCTCAAAGGAAATGACAACCGTGACATGGAATTAATTCCAGGAGAAATGGGTTCCTCTGTTGCCTTCAGTGCATCATAAAAATGATTACAATCTCCAAACATATTATCATTATCTATATTATCAACATTTGTAGCCCTCATTTCTTCTAACATCTCTGCAACAATATCACCTCCAATATCTTCAATGAGATTCTCAACATCATTATCAATAGAAGGATAAGTGATTTCTTCCCCATGTGAGGTCTAGACTGTGTAGTGCAGCCACCAACAGGTACAAATTAGATGTTCAAATACTATGTTACGATCATGCATAAATCCATTCAAACAACATTTGCATGGACAACAAATTCTCTCATAGAAATCTCCTCTTCTATATTGCTTCCTATCTTCATGAAATGCCTAGTCTAAGAATGAAATCACTCTACTCTTAAATAAAAAATAAGCAGAAATCCTCAAACCAATCCAAGACTTATCCATGGAAACCTATAATCAAATAAACCCACAAAAAATGAAAGTAAGTTACATAAATAAACATCAAATATTTGTCTATTTTAGTTATTATTTTCACTTGATAGCTCATCCTTAAGGATTTGATCACAACAATACTTGTTACATGCAACCCGTGCCTGGAGAAATTTTAACATCATCTCCCTACACTTCTCCAGTATAACCCCCAAGACTAACCTCAACTAGATTCCTTTAACACCCAATTTAAGGTGGTTAAGAAACCTAGGTAAGTTTAGTTAGTATACTTGAGAAGAGCAGAAAGATGTCATCGAGATTTCTCCAAAAATGGATTACATGTAACAAGTAACACTTAAGTTGTGATCAAATCTTCAAGAACCCTCTTTAGTTCGGAACTTTACCGAACTGGGGACGATCAAAACTTATGGCATGTTACAAAAACAACACATCATGCATGCATGTGAGATATACATATATTAATGCATTGTCCGTATGACATGATCTTAAGTCTTGAATGAGTAGGCATATTAATACAATTTTACCTATCCTTTCAACTTGTACCCTAAGGGTTTAGATGCACTCGATGACTTGGCTAATTCAGTAACTACTTTGGTTGCGAAAAGAAGATTTACATTAGCTTGATAGCCATAGTATATATATATAACAGGAGTATTAGCTACTCTTAGATTGTAATTTCTCTTGCCAATAACAAAAGTATTAGCTAGACCAAGGTGATTATCGAAATACGATCTAGGTCCCCTAAAATTAACTACATATCTCTTTATCCCAATTGCACAGATAAGTGGTAAATACCCTGAGTAATTAGTTGAACAAAACCTGTTTTGTTTTCCTAGTAAAACATGAAGATTACTTGATGCCCAGGCTACTCTTAGAAATTTACTCCCTAGAGGAAAAGTATGTACCCACTCCTGGCTTAATTACTAGATTACTTGTCATCTCCATATGACTATATTCCTAGTTTCCTCTAGCAAAACCCTTCTTTTCCTATTACAGTTTATTATACACTGAGGACTAGGATCTCAAGAGGGATATAGAACCCTCCAGGACATATGCCTTTTTATTAAGCAAGAGTATTATACCCACTTAAAGTCCATGCACCTATACTATATCCACACCTATGGATGTCGCAAAAGAGCAATCCTTATTAAAAGTGATCGGATAGCAAATTATTTTTCATTGCATGTGCAAATTAACATCTTCTATATAATGAATTAAAGTGCTTGCATGCACATTTGCTCTTTAATTTATTCAAGAATTATATATCACTACTTTTAATTTTAGTCATCATGTTTCGTCTCCCTCAAAGGCTCATATCGATAAACATAACCTCTCTTTGGTCCCCTCCCTTCCACACCCCTCCCACACAACAACCTAAATTTCTTTCATTGCTTCAGACTGAGTATAAGTTTAAATAAAGAATGGATAATAGGTTATTTCTACTAGAACAGGTGCTCTAGAGGGACATTTAGATCTTGCAAGGAGGACAAAGTGTTTACATATAGAACATTCATTATCCTCTTCTTAATTTAGTTTAAACTAAACCAATCCATGGTCCTGTTATTATTTTCCTGAAGTAAATATATGATGTTTCTGGTCATTAAGGTGAATGTAAATTCTATCAAACATGAAAGTAATTGATTGAGAGAAATGATGAATTTTCCTTTCATAAGTCCAATAAGACAATCGAATTGGTTGTGAGAAGTCTATCAACATAGAAACTAATTATATTAAAGAAATCATATTGAACATTAAAAAAAAATCATATTAAACTTGTAAGCATCACTCACTCGATCAGTATTCCGGTGATGTTCTCTGTCAATGTGATAGGTATGCTTGAAAAATTATTATATGCTAAATTCCTTCCAAAGAAGAAAACTAGGAAGGATTAACAACTCACAAATTTTCTACTTATTCAATCAGAAAAGAAAAGAATCTTCCACACATGCAAAATTAATTCCAAAAGTATCCTTACAACACTTCAACACTGAGGTCAGTAGATCTCCTTGAGCCAATTCGCAGTCAATAGATCCACCAAGTACTATAACAACAATAACCCTAGCAGTCAGGATATCAGGAGAAGTGGAGTTGGAGGAGGAATGAATGAAATGAAGTGTAGCAGCGGTAGCGGTAACAGAGGTGCTACCATGGAAGATGAGGGAGGAAGAGAGGAGGCGACCTTGAGGGTGAGGAGTGGCGCTGCTGGGGAAGGGATTGTCAGGGGAGGCACCTTCGTTGAGAGAGGGAAGGGGGTAGCAAATGGTGGAGGGAGCTACGCCATCTGGGAGGGGCCTGGGGAGTCGAGGGAGGGGGAAGGTGATGGGGGCAGCAGTGGGTTTTGACATCTTTCATAACGGGAAGGAGACATGATGCTAGGTCGGGGATGGTCGGAGAAGGCACCTTAGGCCAAAAAGGAGGGAGTTGCACCGTCGGGGAGGGGGCTGGGGAGTCGAGGGAGGGGAAAAGTGATGGCGGTAGTGGGTTTAGGGAAAAAGTGAAGGGAAAAAATTTTTTGGAACCAAAGCCAATGGTCACGGTTTCAAGTGGCTCCATGACCATATGCTTTGGTGACGGTTTTTAAAACCGTGACGAAAATGTCGGTAACAAAATAATTATCCTTAATTTCAAAAAAAAATAATTATCCTTAATTTCTGTAGTGACGGTTTTAGGTGGACATGTGGCTATAAGTCACTTTTAGGCACGGCGTTTAAAACTGACCCAATAACCATGACGAAACCTTAGTTTTCTAGCAGTGCATCGTCATCATCGTCGCCACACCTCGGAATGTGGAACGACGAATGAACAGGTCCACACCACCCCACCTCGGAGATAGGACAAGACCTACTCCCATTGCTTGTTATGCTGATCTAACAACTCCTCCTGGTGCTCCATCCTGGCAGTGGCGACTTGGAGCTAGGCGATGACCTCCTCCAACCTTTTCTCTCGCTTCACATCTCAACGCTTTAAGGTCTAAAGCTCGGTGCGTATACTTTCGTCGTGTGCGAATGAGGAGGAACCTTTCCTACCATACCAGGAGGAGATCGTCGCACTCCTCCCTGCACTATGGACAAAGCCTGTAACGACCCGATTCCCGAGTCCCTACGAGACACGAGAACCGGACTGACTCGACTAATCCCAAGACCCAGTCGTCCAACGAGGAAGTAACCAAAAGACAGTAAAATAAACCACATTCAGCATGAATATAACTAACAGTAAGAAAGTACAGCAGTAAGGAAAGAAACTACTACAGTAGGCACCACCACAACAGTAAAACAACATTTATCATATAACAAAAACTGCAGGTAAAGAAGGTACAGCGGAAACAAAAACTACTCACTAGAACAGAAACAAAAAGGGGTACAAAGCTGTGGTAACTCTACTGGACCCTACTCGGCCCAGCGTCCTCTGCAGCCGCCGACCCTGGCTGCTCAACACCTGGTCCTGAAAAAGGTAACGAGTGTAACACGTCAGCAAAACGCTGAGTAGAGTGGCAAACTAACTAAAGGCAACAATAGAGTGTACAGTAGCTGTTATGTTCTATTACTTCCTTTATTTACATCTTTCAATTTTTCTCACTATTTCATTTATTTCTCAGATCCTTTACTTGATCTCGAATGTCGTCGTGGGACGATCTTGATTGCAGTCTTTTCCAAAAGTAGAAGTAGCACGTGGTGCTCTCCTGGCCGGGAGAGTCCCCCGTGGTGATCCTACCCTCAGTCAACCACCCCAAGGTCACTGACAGACGTAACGGTGACTACGGCACGCGCGATAAACGCACAGGTAGCTAGCCCGCACTGGCACGCGGTCAGTCGTTTCCGTTAACGGGTGCGCCCAAAGCACAGCACGGAACCAGGGCAGAGCCCTCTCAGTAACAGGGGTCCAACCCCTCCACAGTAACCAAACCGGGGCCTTGCCCCTCCACAGTCCGCGCACCCTCGCCTGACTACCCTGGTTTGCCCTAGTGGGCCTAACAAGTCGGTGAAGGAGGCTAGCAGAACCCCGGGGTCCGTGGGGTAGCTAGTACTCTCCTAACACTACTAGCTCTCCTCGGTACTACGTACACGAGGGCCAACAAGTCGGTACAGAGCGGCCAATCCTAACCCCGGGTCCCTGGGGCGGCTGGCCCCACTCTGCACTAAACAGGTACAGGTACTTCCCTTGGTACTGCGTACCCAAGAGACAGTACAAACTACATCTCAATTCCATTCCTTTTTCTTTCCAGGAGTTCCACTCCTAATTTCCCGTAGGGTTCCAGCTCTTTATTTCAGAACATCATATGTTTCACTTTCCAGATTCACGTTCTCAAATTCCATGATCTCAAACATGTTTCTTTGTTCATAACAGGCAGCTGTTAATTAAATTCACAGGCAGCTTTATATATTCCTTTCCATTTTTCCAAGACTGCAGGAATATACATTCCACTAGTTTTTCCATCCTAGGATTCATGCCATATCCTAGGATCTATCATACAATCTAGTTTTCCGGCCCTAGGATTCATGCAACACCTAGGAGCTATCATTCCATATATTTCTCATTCCTAGGATTCATGCAATGCCCTAGGTTCTAGTTATGGTTCCATACTTTAACAGATTTTATTAATACTTAAAGCCACTCTACCAGGTACAACGGGAGTAATGGGGGCGTGATCGGGAATCCCGCGCGCCTCCGCGACTCTCAAGACTGCAACCGAACGAGGTCCTATCACAAGGATCAAACACAAGGAGAGTCTCAAAATAGTGTATAGCTACTGTAGGCGGGTAGAGGAATTAATTTTGAAACGAACGCAACTCGAATCGCGGAAAACGGAGCCCAAACGGGCCCCAAACGGGTCGAGAAAGACGATACTGTGCAAAATCAGACGTCTGGAACTCCTTCCAGACGTCTTAAACGGTGGATCAGAGAATTACCTGTTCGGCTTGGTTCCCCGGACGTCCAGAAGTCTGCGGGGACGTCTGCCTAGATCCAAGACATCCGATGGTCCCTCCGGACGTCTGGAGGTCACTCCCGCCGTCTGGTACAACTTCCAGACGTCTGATTCGCAAAGGATGACGAATCAGCGAACCTGCGCACAGCCAACCCCCCTCCCTCAGTACGGTCAGTCGACAAGAAGGAAGAAGAAAGCGGAAACTCACTTTCAGACGTCTGTATGATCTCACAGACGTCGACCTTGCCGTCTGGATATCAATCTAGACGTCTGATTCTGGAAATTTTTCCAGAATCAGAACCTTGCTCGGCCTCCGCTCGCGACGCCGCCCGCGTCGCACCTCGCGCGTCCGCTACTCCGCCCGCAGCAGGTCCCTCTCCGCGACGCTCTGCGCCCCCTGCGCCCTCCGCCGGCCGGCCAAGTCGCTCCTGGCGAGCTCGCCCTCACGGCAGAGCCCCGCCCTCGCACGCCGCAGCTCCTCCGCGCTTACTGCGGCTGCCGCTGCCGCAGCGCCCTCGCGTCCGCTCGCTCTCGCGCACAGGCAGGAGAAGAAGGAGGAAGATGGTGGAGACAGGAGGGGAGGCGCGCCCCCCTTTTAACGTCGCGCGGAGAGGAGAGAGAAGGCGGTCGCAGCCGCCTGCAGCCGCAGAGAAAGAGGGCAGAATCGCAGGTCTGCGCGCCCAGGCGCGCAGACGAATATCCCGTGCGAGCATAACTGTTCGCCAGACGTCTGTAAACTATCTCGGACGTCTGGTCAGACGTCTGGATGTGATCCCAGACGTCTTGACAGACGTCTGGGCCACCTCCCAGACGTCTTAAAAGGCGTCTGGGGCACGCGCTCGTTACAATATAACAAACTCAAAGGAAGTTTCGTCCCCGAAACTTGCGCCAACTAGGGTGCGGGAAGAAGATGTCCAAATAACCATAACAAACTCAAAGAGGACCGAAGCCGGTCCAAAAAGACGTACCCGCGAAAAGCTCCGGGTACCGCTCCCGCATTGCCGCCTCAGGCTCCCAGGTAGCCTCCTCGTACCGCTGGCTCCTCCACAAAACCTTTACCTGGGGTACTTGCTTTCGTCTCAACCTGCGGACTGCTCGGTCTAGGATCTGTACTGGCCGCTCGGGGTAGGTCAGGTCGTCGCTCACCTCGACGCTCTCGTGACTCAGTACGTGGCTGGGATCGGCTACGTACTTCCTGAGGTTGGACACGTGGAACACGTCGTGCACACCAGAAAGCTGCGGGGGAAGGGCAAGTCTGTAAGCAACGGGTCCAACCCACTCCAGAACCTCAAAGGGCCCCACGAACCTCGGCGCGAGCTTCCCTCTCACCCCAAACCACTGTAAGCCCTTCATGGGCGAAACACGAAGAAAGACGTGGTCCCCAACCTCGAACTGCACCTCTCTGCGTCTGCGATCTGCGTAGCTCTTCTGTCTGCTCCTGACAGTGCGTAGTCGTCTGTGGATCTGCTCAACTACCTCCTGACTCTGCCGGATCAACCTGGGGCCAACCTCCCACCTGGTCCCCACCTCAACCCAACTCAAGGGTGCCGTGCATTTCCGTCCGTACAGAGCCTCGTAGGGAGCCATGCCGATGCTCGAGTGATAACTGTTGTTGTATGCAAACTCCGCCAGGGGCAGGTGCTCCTCCCAAGAGCCCCTCCAGTCTAGTACACAGGCACGCAAAAGGTCCTCAAGTGTCTGTATCGTGCGTTCCGACTGTCCGTCCGTCTGGGGGTGGTAAGCCGTGCTAAACCTCAACCTCGTCCCCAAAGCCTGCTGAAACTCAGCCCAAAACTGGGACGTAAAGCGGGTATCCCAATCGGATACGATCTCCCGCGGAACTCCGTGTAGTCGCACCACATCACGGATATACCTCTCTGCCAACTGTGCTGGTCCCAAAGTGACTCGGATCAGCAAGAATCGTGCCGTCTTCGTCAATCTATCCACTATTACCCAGACTGCGTCGTGTCCTCGCTGGGTAACAGGTAAGCCCACCACCAAGTCCATGGTGATGCTCTCCCACTTCCACTCTGGCACTGGAAGCGGCTGAAGCGGCCTTGCAGGCCTCTGATGCTCGGCTTTCACCTGCTGGCACACTAAGCACTGCTGCACGAACTCACCCACATCCCGCTTCATCCCTCTCCACCAGAACTCGCGTCTCAAGTCATGGTACATTTTCGTGTTTCCGGGATGTATGGTGAATCTGGAACCGTGTGCCTCAGTCAGGAGTTCTCTCAACAGCTCCTCGTCTCTGGGGACGCACAGCCGTCCCCTCAAGCGTAACACCTGGTCTGTGAAAGAGAAGTCCCCTGGGTCCCCTGACAGTACTCTGTTGCGCAAAGACTGCAAGTACGGATCGGCCATCTGTCCCGTGATGATGCGGTCTATCAACTCTGGCCTGGTCTGCCGTGTCACCGTCATTGCCCCACAGTACCCTCGTAACTCTAGAGGTCGCCAACTGCCCACCTCCTCCAAAAGGCTCCAACTCTGTAACTGTAGACTGGCCAAGCGTGCGGGCGCCTTACGGCTCAAGGCGTCAGCCACCACATTGGCCTTTCCCGGGTGGTAGGAGATGCTGCAGTCGTAGTCCTTCAGGAGCTCCAACCAACGTCTCTGTCTCATGTTGAGCTCCTTCTGGTCAAAAAGATATCTGAGTTTCTTGTGATCTGTAAAAATCTCGAAGGTCTCACCGTACAAGTAGTGCCTCCATGTCTTCAGCGCGAAGACAACAGCTGCCAACTCTAGATTGTGGGTAGGATAGGTATGCTCATGGGGCTTCAGTTGCCGCGAAGCGTAAGCGACCACGTGGCCCCTCTGCATGAGCACACCTCCTAACCCCTGCAATAAAGCGTCCGTGTACACAACGAACCCGCCACTACTGTCAGGGATGGTGAGCACGGGAGCCGAGGTCAACCTCTCCTTCAGCTCCAGAAAACACGCCTCACAGGCGTCTGTCCAAGCGAAAGGCACATCCTTCCGAGTCAACTGTGTCATAGGACGTGCAATCTACGAAAACCCTCTGATGAACCATCTGTAGTAACCTGCCAGTCCCAGGAAACTGCGAATCTCAGTGACTGAACGCGGTCTCTCCCACCTGAGCACTGCCTCGACCTTGGCGGGATCCACCGCCAGGCCGTCTCCAGAGATCACATGACACAAAAAGCTCACCTCCCTCAACCAGAACTCGCACTTGCTGTATTTGGCGTACAGCCTGCGTCGTCTCAGAGTGTCCAGAACCATCCGCAAGTGTTGTCCGTGCTGCGTCCGATCTCTAGAATAGATGAGTACATCATCTATGAAAACCACCACAAACTGGTCCAAGTACGGTCTGAACACCCGGTTCATCAGGTCCATGAAAGCAGCGGGGGCATTGGTCAGCCCAAACGGCATGACCAAAAACTCGTAGTGTCCGTACCGGGTGCGGAAAGCTGTCTTGGAGACGTCGGTCTCCCTAATCCTCAACTGGTGGTATCCAGACCTCAAGTCGATCTTGGAAAACACCGTGGCACCCCGCAACTGGTCAAACAAATCATCGATCCTCGGCAGCGGATATCTGTTCTTGATGGTGACCCTATTCAGCTGTCGGTAGTCCACACAAAGGCGTAGGGTCCCATCCTTCTTCTTCACAAACAGTACCGGGGCTCCCCAGGGAGACGCACTGGGCCTCACGAAACCCTTCTCCAAAAGGTCCTGCAACTGAGACTTGAGCTCTCGCAGCTCAAGCGGTGCCATGCTGTATGGCGCGGTGGAGATGGGGCTGGTCCCTGGTACTAGTGAGATCTCAAACTCGATCTCACGCTCGGGCGGTAGTCCTGGTAACTCGTCTGGAAACACGTCGGGGTACTCTCTGACCACCGGGATGCTCTGGAAGTCTGCCACGGGGCTGTGCTCTGCCACCACACAAGCTAAGAAGCCCTCACACCCCTGGCTCAAAAGTCTCGCCGCCCGAAGTGCCGAAATGCACCTGAAACCTCCATCCACTGGCTGCCCGTGAAACTCGAAGGAAGGCAACTCCGGAATGGAGAAGACAATCTTCCTCTCAAAGCAGTCTACCAAGGCGTGGTAAGCGGACAGCCAATCCATCCCCAGAATCACTCCAAAGTCCTCCATCTGTATCATAATCAGGTCAGCTGCCAGGCTGTGTCCCCCGATGCTGACCCCGCAACCAGTGTACACCTCCTCAGCTACAAACAGCTGACCACTCGGACCACTGATTACGAACGGATTCTCTAACAATGTATAATCCTGGTCCAAACTAACTGCGAAACTAGCTGCGACAAACGAGTGCGTAGCGCCAGAATCGAAAAGCGTGTAAACGAGTCTGCCAGAAACTGAAACCATACCTGCTACCACAGATCCCGAAGCTCTGGCGTCCCTGTGTGTTAGGGCGTTGATACGCCCCTCAGCTCTAGGTGCGGACGAAGCAGCCACACTCTGCGTCGGACGGGTAGGTGCTGGCCGGTACCCTCCTCGCGACTGCGGTCCTCCTCCTCGCGCCTGGGAACCGCGGCCTCCTGCGTGCCCTCCAGTGCTCTGCGCGGGAAGTATCTGCTGACCTCCTGCCCTAGATGGGCAGTCCCTCCTGACGTGGCCCGGCTAGCCACACTGGTAGCAGAGGGGAACCCGACTCCCGCCCTCAGTGAGTCCTTGCTGTCGGCTAGGCGGGGGTCCGGTGCTGGCGACTGGCCCCTGTCGAGGGCCCCCAAAGGCCACTGATGGCCCTGCACAACGTGACGGCTCTCCTGCGAACGCCACATGTCTCCGTTCTCGCCGGCCCTGTGAGAAGTCTGGCTGAAAGGGCCTCTTCCGCCCGCCGTCGGTCTCTCGCGCGGACGGGTTGGTCTCCTCGTAAGTCATAGCTGCCTCTACCACCCTCGAAAACGTCGGCAGCTTCAGGGGTTTGACATACCCTCGGATCGCAGGCTGGAGCCCCTCGGTGAACCTCCAAAGGCGCTCCTCCTCAGTGGCTACCGCTGTCGCTGCAAAGCGGGATAGCTCCAAGAAACGCGTGCGGTACGCGCTCACGGTCATCGTCCCTTGGCGGAGAGTGTGGAACTCCCGCCTCCTCTGGTCCTGCCACGTCTGGGGAAAGTACTGCTCGCAGAAGAGGGTGACGAACTGGTCCCACGTCGGCTCGTCCCTCTCTTGTCCCCGGACCGCCCTCCACCACCGGTGTGCCGCACTCTCCAGCTGGTACGTGGCAAAGGCCACGCGGCACTCCACCGGGGGGCGAAGGGTGTCGAAGATCTTCTCCAGCTACTCAAGCCAGTCCTCTGCCTCGGTCGGGTCCTCATCCCCCTTGAAGGAGGGGGGCTTCAGCTTCCGGAACTGTCCGAAAAGCTCGAAGTGGTGCTATAGGGGAGGTGCTGGTGCACCTCCAGGTGAAGGTGCCTCGTGTACAGAAGTGTCGGAGGAAGGTGGGGGCGGCAGGGGCCCATCCCCTCCCTCGTGTCCAGCGCCGCGTCCGTCGCGTGGTCCCACAGAGGACTCCCCCTCTGCAACCCCAGGAGGAGGTGCTCGGGGCGGTGGGTGGAGCTCCTCTCGTACAATATCCCGTATCAGTCTGGCGAGGTCCTGGGCCTGGATGCCAGGGAGTGGTGGCTGGTCCACCGAGACGTCAACGACAGCACGTCCACCTCGCCGACCTCGCCCTCGGCCGCGCCCGCGGCCAGTCTCGCCAGTCCCGCGACGAGGCATCTCCTGCAAGGAGACGCGAAACAAAACGGAAACGTCAAAACAGACGGTACCTAACAACACTTCTAAGAGCTCATGTCAAGAGATATGTTGTGGTGGCTACTCTAGCTATAAACATGTGAATTGGTTATTTTCCAGTCAGTTGATTCACTTCTCGGGACGACCTTGCTCTGATACCATCTTGTAACGACCTGATTCCCGAGTCCCTACGAGACACGAGAACCGGACCGACTCGACTAATCCCAAGACCCAGTCGTCCAACGAGGAAGTAACCAAAAGACAGTAAAATAAACCACATTCAGCATGAATATAACTAACAGTAAGAAAGTACAGCAGTAAGGAAAGAAACTACTACAGTAGGCACCACCACAACAGTAAAACAACATTTATCATATAACAAAAACTGCAGGTAAAGAAGGTACAGCGGAAACAAAAACTACTCACTAGAACAGAAACAAAAAGGGGTACAAAGCTGTGGTAACTCTATTGGACCCTACTCGGCCCAGCGTCCTCTGCAGCCGCCGACCCTGGCTGCTCAACACCTGGTCCTGAAAAAGGTAACGAGTGTAACACGTCAGCAAAACGCTGAGTAGAGTGGCAAACTAACTAAAGGCAACAGTAGAGTGTACAGTAGCTGTTATGTTCTATTACTTCCTTTATTTACATCTTTCAATTTTTCTCACTATTTCATTTATTTCTCAGATCCTTTACTTGATCTCGAATGTCGTCGTGGGACGATCTTGATTGCAGTCTTTTCCAAAAGTAGAAGTAGCACGTGGTGCTCTCCTAGCCGGGAGAGTCCCCCGTGGTGATCCTACCCTCAGTCAACCACCCCAAGGTCACTGACAGGCGTAACGGTGACTACGGCACGCGCGATAAACGCACAGGTAGCTAGCCCGCACTGGCACGCGGTCAGTCGTTTCCGTTAACGGGTGCGCCCAAAGCACAGCACGGAACCAGGGCAGAGCCCTCTCAGTAACAGGGGTCCAACCCCTCCACAGTAACCAAACCGGGGCCTTGCCCCTCCACAGTCCGCGCACCCTCGCCTGACTACCCTGGTTTGCCCTAGTGGGCCTAACAAGTCGGTGAAGGAGGCTAGCAGAACCCCGGGGCCCGTGGGGTAGCTAGTACTCTCCTAACACTACTAGCTCTCCTCGGTACTATGTACACGAGGGCCAACAAGTCGGTACAGAGCGGCCAATCCTAACCCCGGGTCCCTGGGGCGGCTGGCCCCACTCTGCACTAAACAGGTACAGGTACTTCCCTTGGTACTGCGTACCCAAGAGACAGTACAAACTACATCTCAGTTCCATTCCTTTTTCTTTCCAGGAGTTCCACTCCTAATTTCCCGTAGGGTTCCAGCTCTTTATTTCAGAACATCATATGTTTCACTTTCCAGATTCACGTTCTCAAATTCCATGATCTCAAACATGTTTCTTTGTTCATAACAGGCAGCTGTTAATTAAATTCACAAGCAGCTTTATATATTCCTTTCCATTTTTCCAAGACTGCAGTAATATACATTCCACTAGTTTTTCCATCCTAGGATTCATGCCATATCCTAGGATCTATCATACAATCTAGTTTTCCGACCCTAGGATTCATGCAACACCTAGGAGCTATCATTCCATATATTTCTCATTCCTAGGATTCATGCAATGCCCTACGTTCTAGTTATGGTTCCATACTTTAACAGATTTTATTAATACTTAAAGCCACTCTACCAGGTACAACGGGAGTAATGGGGGCGTGATCGGGAATCCCGCGCGCCTCCGCGACTCTCAAGACTGCAACCGAACGAGGTCCTATCACAAGGATCAAACACAAGGAGAGTCTCAAAACAGTGTATAGCTACTGTAGGCGGGTAGAGGAATTAATTCTGAAACGAACGCAACTCGAATCGCGGAAAACGGAGCCCAAACGGGCCCCAAACGGGTCGAGAAAGACGATACTGTGCAAAATCAGACGTCTGGAACTCCTTCCAGACGTCTTAAATGGTGGATCAGAGAATTACCTGTTCGGCTTGGTTCCCCGGACGTCCAGAAGTCTGCGGGGACGTCTGCCTAGATCCAAGACGTCCGATGGTCCCTCCAGACGTCTGGAGGTCACTCCCGCCATCTGGTACAACTTCCAGACGTCTGATTCGCAAAGGATGACGAATCAGCGAACCTGCGCACAGCCAACCCCCCCTCCCTCAGTACAGTCAGTCGACAAGAAGGAAGAAGAAAGCGGAAACTCACTTTCAGACGTCTGTATGATCTCACAGACGTCGACCTTGCCGTCTGGATATCAATCCAGACGTCTGATTCTGGAAATTTTTCCAGAATCAGAACCTTGCTCAGCCTCCGCTCGCGACGCCGCCTGTGTCGCATCTCGCGCGTCCGCTGCTCCGCCCGCAGCAGGTCCCTCTCCGCGACGCTCTGCGCCCCCTGCGCCCTCCGCCGGCCGGCCAAGCCGCTCCTGGCGAGCTCGCCCTCACGGCAGAGCCCCGCCCTCGCACGCCGCAGCTCCTCCGCGCTTACTGCGGCTGCCGCTGCCGCTGCGCCCTCGCGTCCGCTCGCTCTCGCGCACAGGCAGGAGAAGAAGGAGGAAGATGGTGGAGACGGGAGGGGAGGCGCGCCCCCTTTTAACGCCGCGCGGAGAGGAGAGAGAAGGCGGTTGCAGCCACCTGCAGCCGCAGAGAAAGAGGGCAGAATCGCAGGTCTGCGCGCCCAGGCGCGCAGACGAATATCCCGTGCGAGCATAACTGTTCGCCAGACGTCTGTAAACTATCCCGGACGTCTGGTCAGACGTCTGGATGTGATCCCAGACGTCTTGACAGACGTCTGGGCCACCTCCCAGACGTCTTAAAAGGCGTCTGGGGCACGCGCTCGTTACAAAGCCTCTATGCTTTAGAGGCATCATGGTCCTCAAGGCCTCCTCTGGTGTAAGAGGGGTCCGCAGAACAATACCGGAGGTCTTGTCCGCGACCTCAGGAGGATGGATCAAATCCATCGTACGACCCTATAATATATATATTTGCAATTAGTTTTTATATATTTGAAATTAATGTAACTAACTTTTATTTACTTACATGTGTCTCCTGCTATGTCGGATGTATCCATGCACGTGGGCCATCGAGTGTTTGTTTACTATTAGTCTACTTATAGATTCCCACTTGATCTAACTGAGTACCCACATGGGTCTCCACCTGAAAATGAAGTAATATTTTCATGTTATTTTAATTTAACTAAATTATTTTAATTTTATTTCAAATGCTGAATTAATAAACTTACATATCTATTTTGTAATGAGTTAATACTCATTCGACCCAAGCAGTGGGTCTAGGCAGGAGCTCAAACCCTGTTGGCCTTATTCTTCCTGATATGCTCCTATAAGAAATATAAATTTTATTACTAAAAGATTATGTGATTATTCGTTATAATATAAGTATAGAAATAAAATTTAAGAGTATTTATTTACCTCTACTGATGGATCACTCCAGTACTCAGAACACTCCCTCCAAATGAAATTGCAAATGTAGGGGGCACGTTTCTCGATGCCTCTTTATATGACTTATTGTTAAAATACTGAAATAATTTTACAAAATTTTATTAGAAATTTTTAATTATATATAAATAATTAAATAAATTTAGAATCTAAAATAAATTCATACTGTACTCTTCATCTCCTCTCTCCATTCACGATGTATCCTACCTGAATGCTGCTGGATAGCCTTGGGCACATTCGAATTTTCGCCACAATCAAAAGTGCCCTTTATTCAGTAATATATAAATTGATTATAATTGTTATAAATGTGAATGAATGAATTTCATATTTATACTTGCAACTCTCGAATAATGGACGCTTTCGACTCCTTGGCGACCCTCCTCCAATCAAAGCACAAAAGTGGCTTGGTTTCCTTAACAATCATGGCTAACCGGCTCGTAAAGCTGGGGTAGTTCTTTGCCTCCCCAACTACAGTATGGACACTGTAATCTTGCTACCTTAGGTAGTTTGTTGAGGTTCGCATTTCATCTCGGACCTCGCATGTTTTCCCAGATGAAAACATGAATAAGCATATTGTAAAAGATTAAATAAGTGAATTAAATATAGTAAGCTTTTGAATGAAATTATTTTAAATTCTTACCGGGAATGGTGCCTGCCTGAGTATCACGCTGCTATGATGTGCCAGGCAGAGTATTTGGCTCCTATAATGTACCAGCTTGAGTATCTGGTTGCTCAAACAGATGCTCTACCTTCTCATCCATAGCCCTCTGCTACCTTAGCAATTTCTCATGATGGGTCTCAAGTTGAGGATTCACCTCAACATCATGGGTATCTGGGACTGGCAACTGATCTCTACGAAAAGCGTGACGGTATTAGGGTAAAATATGTAGAGGGAGGTATTGGAACTAGTAGGAGGGAATCTCGATATAATGGGTATCGAGAGGAGGCTGAGACTGTGACTCCTCTCTAACCTCATGCGTAGGTGGTGGTCTACCCCAAGTAGCCCCCCTCCTTCGTGGCCTCATCTGCACATAAATAAAAATAGAATTAAGTAAATATATATTGGAAAATGCAAATGATAAAAGCAAAAAATGTAAACAATTATTTTTACAAAAGTAACTAAATTTAAATTGAGTTCATTAGAAAATAAATGATCTTATACCTTAAACATCAGTATCTATTGCACCAAGACCTATTTCTACCTCCTATTGGAATTTCTTGATATTCTTTAAATGTAACAGAAATTTCATTATCTTTTTCATTAAAGAAATAACGGGGCACAATTTTTGCTGGTATGATCCACCCATTCCTACTATTATCGGCTACATGAAAAACTTGTGATACTTGGCTGGCTAGTGTGGATGGTTTAGTTGTTTGAAGAATTTGACGGTTCTTATTTAAACTGATGAAACCATGTTTATTATCTTTTTTGAAATCATTCCCTTCCATAAAAGCATCAAACCAATCGCACTTAAATAAAACCACCCTACGGTCGTATCTGAAACTCATCTCCATAATATCAATGATTTGCCCATAGTAACCATCACAACCCATTCTAATATTACAACTGACAAGAACTCCAGCCTATTGTGATGCCTTCGCATCATTGATTGACTTTATTCTGAACCTGAATCCATTAATTATGTAACTAGAATGATAATGTCCATAACTCAACGAAGTCTCGCATATTACATTTAAGTCATCCACCCAACATGGGTCCTTTTTTCTTTCATCTGATACACATGTTGCTTAGATCAATTAAGGAACTATAACTCTTGAATGGCATGAGGTAAAGACTATTTAAATTCATCGAGAAAAGGATTGACATTGGGAATTTGTTTCAAGATATACAAGTAAGTTAACTGCCGATCCATTAAATTGATCATTCTATATTCTGTATGCAAGATAGACCTTCCCCTCGTGTCAAAAATTGTTGAAGAATCATCATTTATTTCATTGTATCCCAATCAAAATTCCTCTCCGATCGATTAAATTTGTTGTTGACATTGTCCATGTACATAGTATAGAAGTTTATGCACTCTTCTAAAAGGTAACTCTTGACGATTGAACCCTTTGGCTTAGCTTTATTTAAAATGTAATCTTTTAGCCTTTTCAAAAATTACTCAATTGGATACATCCATCTGTACTGTACAAGCCCACCAACTCTTTTTTCATTTGCAAGATATACCGTTAGATGCACCATGGCATCGAAGAAAGACGGGGAAAAAATTTATTCCATTTTGTAAAGTATAATTACAATTTTATCATTCTAATAGTCTAGACTTCAATAGTTCAAAGTCTTCGAGCAAATGACTTTAAAAAATTGACTCATCTCGATGAATGAATCGACCACTAGATCTAGCAACACTCCACGAATAGCTAACAAAAATAAAATCTGCATGTAAACATGTGAATCGTGACTTTTCAATCCATTGATCTTTTTCGAGCTTCATTCACACAACGCGATAGCTGTGAAGAAAACTCATCTGGGACCCGAATTCCTTTCAAAAAAGAGAATATCTTATCCCACTGTCCTTGTTGTAGATTGTACATTGCTGGTGTCATTTCTTCCTTTTCAGTGACATGTAGCTTAGGACGGATACATAGTTTCTTCATGTCATTTCTTGATCTTAACATGTCTTTGGGATTCTCTGTAAAATTCAACACGTCTAAGATATTGTACATGACATTTTTCTCAATATGCATGACATCAAGATTATGGCGTATTCTAAGTTCTTTGTAATATGGAAGCTCCATGAAGAAGATGCTTTTCTTCTTAAAACCAGTGTCCTTCAAAGCTATCAGATCTTTCCTAAAGGGGCGACCCAATCGTCCGTTGGCAAACTCTTGTAATTTTGCCATTACTTCACTCTCTAACAGTCGAATGAAATTTGTCAACAACTTATTTATTGGATTCCTGCTCTTATGCTTAATTGGAAGAAATCACTGGTGCCCTAAATATCCAAATTTATTACTTTCAGGGAGTCTCAAATGATGTGTATCTCCCATGCATACTAGGTAGGTAAACTTCCCTTTCGTGCTCCATCTAGAAAGATTCGCATATGCTGGTAAGTCATTAATGGTTCACAGCAATGCCCCGTACATCTAAAAGAATTCTTTATTCTTTGGATCATATGTCTGCACACCGTCGTGCCATAATTGTTTCAATTCATCTACTAACGACTGTAAAAAGATGTCAATTGCATTTCCTGGTTGCTTAGGACCTGGGATTAAGGGAGTCAACATCATAAACGAGGATCACATGCATAGCTAGGGAGGTAAGTTGTAAGTAACAATCATGACTAGCCATATAGAGTACGATGGGTACATGTTCCTATATGGATTAAACCCATCACTTGCAAGTTCTAATCTAACATTACGTGAATCCTCTGCAAAAGATAAATGGCTACTGTCGAAGTTTTTCCACTCCTATCAATCAATTGGATGGCGAATAAGATCGTCTCTTGACTTTTTCTCGTGATGGCACCTTATCGATGTTGTAGTTCTACTTGAAAAAAATAGCTGTTGCAACCTTGGAATTAATGGAAAGTAACGAAGAACCTTTCTGGCTTGTCTCCTCTCTCCTTTATATCTTTCCTTACCACATTCTGGGTAGGAAGTCAAGCTAGCATACTTGTTTCTATATAACATGCAATCATTGGGACATGCATGAATCTTCTCACAATTCATAACAAGTACGTGATTTGCTTCTTGGCTTCATACCTCAACTTTTGCACACCGCTAGGATTATTCAACAACTCCCGTGTAAACTGAAGCACCTCCGACATCATTTTTGTTGTAACTATATCCATAACTTTCATCTAAAATAATCTCATTAGGAAGGACAGCCCCAACATGGAACTTATTCCAGGTGAGATAAGTTCCTCAGCTACTTTCATCGCATCATAAAAATGATTACAATTATTAAGTCCTTAGTCATCATTTATAATTTCAGGATCAGCCTCTCTCATCCCATGTAGCATCTCATCGATTTGATTACCATTGTCTTCCTCGTCATCACAATCATCCACTTCAACTATATTCCATCTGTCATCCTGTGCTGGTTCCTCTCCATGTGCAGTCCACTTCATGTAATGTTGCCACCAACCATTATAGATCACATGTTCTAGAACTATCTTCTTATCCTAGATGAATCCATTGAAACACTTTCTACACGGACATAATATTTTCTCCAAAAATTCTCCACGTCTATATTGCTTCCTATCCTCATAGAAGGCCCAATCCAGGAATGAGATCACTCTACTCTTATACTTAGGGTAATCCAAATTCCTCAGACCAATCTAAGACTTGTCCATGATAACCTAAACTTTTATTACAAACAACCCACATGTTAGGAGTGAATATTTGGAAGGTATTTGTATTTTAAAGAAGATTTTCACTTGATAGCCCATTCTTGAAGATTTGATTACAACGTTACTTGTTACATGCAACCAGTGTGTGGAGAAATTTCGGCAGTACCTCCTCTCACTTCTCCAGTATACCCTCCAAGACTAAGCTTAACTACGTTCTCAATAGCTCCCACTAAAGGGCACTTTAGGAACAAACCTAAGATTAGTTGGTATACTAGAGAAGAGTGAGAAAATGCATCTAAAATTTCTGTACATACTAGTTCCATGTAACAAGTAACCCTAAGTTATGATCAAATCTTCAAGGACCCCCTTTAGCTCAGAACTCCTCTGAACTAAGGACGATGACACTTATGGCATGTTATAAAGACAATGCATCGTGCATGTAAGTAAGGTATACACACAATCTACATTGTCCCTATAACATGATTATAAGTCTCGATGAACTAGTATTTTGACATAATTATATGCCTCCCATAACCTATTACCTAGGGGTTAGAATTCCTATTATTTGTCATGAAGTGCTTTTAAATTTGTGCAAGTGTGTGAGACTAAATGATATCATACAAAGAATTGATAATCAGAAATTTTATTTTTAAATTATTTTCTTTATTACAAAATTCATCTACAAAAATCATCACCTTAACCCCTAAACACTAAACTCTAACCTGAACCCTAACCCCTAAGCACTAAACCCTAAACATTAAACAAGTCCTTTAAAATATAAATCTTACACCATAAATCAACTATGAGCCACTGGCTCAGTACGGACCGTCTCCTCAAATAGGACCTAGTTTCATGAAGGTCTAACCACCAGCAGCCGCAACACCCGACTACTCAGCAGCACCTGAGTACGGAATCCAAGACAAACATCAATGAAAGCTGAGTAGAGTAGTACAACTAAACAAGTAACTCAAGTAATAGAGTACAGTAAAAAGGCACTACTTGATAGTTCTTCTGTTTTTAATCTTATTTATATCCAGTCCCTCTTATGCAATTTTCCCATATTCTTATTGTTCTCAAACTGTTAAACAATGTCATGGGCACGAGATGATTTTGTGTAACTTCCTATGGTGCAAGACCAATATAAGCCACCCTCCTGGCCAAAAGGGCTGCTTATATCCATCGAGTCGCCATTCTCTGTCACCCTGGGGTCATTACGAAAAGGGGTGGTGGCTACGTCATATAGCGTGAACACGTACAAGTGCTGTGTACGTTGAATTACAGACAACCAATGACCCACCCACCGGTTGAAGAACTGCTGCAAACCTTGAGCCTTGCAAATTCGCTATCCCAGTTGGTCGTTGATGTGTATACATCTAAGTAGCCTAAAATATCTATTTATGCATGTTCTTAGTATTATAGAAGCATCATGCATTATAAATAGTACACAAAATGCATCAGCATGCATTTAGGTCAATTTGTATAAATTGTATAGTAATTTACCTCTTTTTGTGGCTAGGGACGAGGCAACATTTATTGGGGCCTCGGATTGAAGATCCAACCATACGGATCTGATTAGGGCAATGATCGGAGTTCAACAACTCTAAGATTGTTCCAATCGGATCTCCATAGAATCAGATACAGTCTGAGAAAGATCAGAGGTCAAGGGGCCAAGTAGTGTAAATCCATACCTCAAATGAAAAATCCAACCACAAGGATGGGTTCGGATGAACGATTACAGCCCGGTTGATGGGAACACCATCATGAGCCATAACTAGCTCAATTTGGTATGATAAAGTCAATAAAAGCTCCTACATATCAGTTACAAGGTCTCTTAGGTAGGTTGAGTTGTTTTGAGAAGAAAAGATGAAAATAGGGTTATTTTTGTAATTTTGCCATCTTATCACAAATACAGAATAACCACAGGATTTTTCAGGGGTTACTAAAGGTCAAATATGCATTTAAGTCTAATAAGTGGGTCAATGCAGACAGAAACAGGTTTTCATGCATTTCAAGAATTAATGGACATCTGAAACCCTAAAAATAGATCCACTTAATTAACTGAGGTTTTGGTCTGGATAAAATTTATCTAAACCCTCTAAAAATCATAGAAAAATATTCTTTAGGGTTTGACATCCTTGATTTGACCATCTGAACCTATTTTGACCTAAAATAGAGTCTCAGACAGACAGTTGCCCTGATTTGGATTTCTATGAAATTTACCCTAAAAACTTGGTGAAAACATAATTCTGACTTCACCATCAGATTCCTTAGGTCGAAACTATATTTGTACCAAAATTTGGGCTCAATCAGAGATCACCTTGACCTAGTTTACATTCTAGTCTAGACAGACTCTTCTTATAATGCAATGGCCCTTAACTTTTTGAATTCTTTACCAAAAGGTCCCTAACTTTTCCATCGTCTACACATTTAGGTCCCTTCCGCCATTGGTGTGAACACACCAAGCTCCATCAAGATTCGAGCAAGGATTTCTCACTTGATTCTCAATCAAACTCTCCCAAAATTGAAAGGGAGATTCCTTGAGGAATTCCCTTCCAATTAAACTCGGCCATGAATCTTGATTCATTCCCAATCTTACATACAAACGTATGGAAGATTTGGGTATCAAGTTTGTGTGAACTTTCCAAGCTTCGCAAGCTTGTTTCCAAGCTTGGAGCTCCTCTTTCTTGGCCTATAAAAGGATCAAGGGCGAGAACCCTTGCTCCTTAGGAAATTTTGGTTAGAGAAAACCGTCTCTTTTCCCTCTCCGGCCACCACCACAGCTTGCTCTAGCAACCTCTCTTCGACCTGCTCCTCCGCAGCTCCAACCATCAAATTGGAGGTGCCAACATCTTCCTTTCTTCCTTACGCACCTCTCCGATCAAAGTGAGGGCATTCCTCTGCCGCAATCACTGTCGCCTCCATCTTCTCCGACTCTGGTTAGCCACAACCAGAGCCCTTCGCTTATCTCCTCCTCTCCTAAGACCCTCAACATCTTTCTCTTTCCCACACTCACAACACATGCACGACTGCCACTCACTTATCTCCCCCTCCATCTTCCCTGCCTTCGGTAGAACTCCGGCGAGTTCGCCCACACCACAGATCACCATCTGCCTCGCCACAACTCCCAAAAGCATCGTCGTTCTGCCACGACCAAAACCCCTCCTATTTTACCAATCCACCCACTGAATTGCTCCACCGAAGTCCACCTCCTTCACACACTTTCTCCAACTTTGTCAGTCGTCCATATGCAAGCATTCACCACACAACCACCACCAACGCACTTGCCCTCGCACGATGACCCTTCTGAGCTTATCTGACAAGGCCGAGAGGCCATGCTTTCCTTTTCAGGTGTTCATCAGACGTCCACCGCTACGACCTTCTTCTCTGACTGCATCTGTCTTGCTCGTGCTATGTTCTTCCTTGCTTCTACGCCCAAGTGAAGCATCTTTGTGCCAAGTGTATGCTTAGGTCCTCAATTGGAGAAACTAGCCACCCTTTCATCCTTAATTCAGGAACTTCCTCATTTGCAACTGCACGAAGAAGGGTGTGGGACATAGTCCCACATCAAAAACTTCAGAAGTCTCCACATGGGTTAAATTGAATTTGTGAAATTGAACTTGTGAAGAGAGCTCTTTGCCTCCAAGAGCACCAGGGTGAGGTCCCGCACACACGCTCCATGCACGTGCCCTCACCTGCGCTCACGCCATGTGGGTTTGGGTTCTGATCCAATTGCTCGATTACTCGGGTCTAGTTTGGTTGGCCCGATTATGAGAGAGAAGAGAAGAAAAAGAGATAGAGAAGGGGGTTTTTGCCCTCTGTTGCTCTCTACACTTAGCGAAAAAAGAGGCCTTCGCCATTGTTGGTGCTGTGCAATGTTGTGCCTCTCCCTGAGGCTTGAAGAGAGAGGCCTTTGCCTCTATTACTGGTTTTGAAACATTGTAGCACTTAAGTTGACATGACATTTGGTTGATTGATACTATTGATTATTTAAGTAGAATTGTAATAGGGTAATCGGATATTCAAATCACCACTTTTACCTTAATCTTTTTGCCACATTTGCTCTTGAATTTATATCTATATCATTTGTGCTTGAAATTGCTATTACATTGCTATATTCTTGCTTAAAATTGTGATCTTGAGATAAATTGTTATATTGCTCCCTGTATTCGACCTCGTAATTTCCTTCGAGCTATAAATTTAAGTGTTCTACATGATTTATCTGTTAAACTACAGTGCATTACTTTTAAAATCCCGATTCAGTGCATTAACATTTTGGCGTCGTTGTTGGGGAGCAATGTGCAATTTGATCTCTTGATTGCAATATCTGATTTGATACTAACTTATTCTATCTTTCTTGTTGTGATCTGTGTAGGGGAATCTAATCAAGGAGAGTTAAACAAGCACCAAACACTTTAGGGGTAGGTAAACTCTATCCACTTTCTCCTAAGCCCTTGATTCTGAAAAAGCTAATAGAAGAAAAATCAATTAGGGCTAACTTGCATTCTATTCTTAGATTAATCATCGCAAGTTGCCTGATTTGATACATTCTTTCTAGAAAACATCCCAAACCTGATTCTTGCACCTACTTAGGGATTTAAGACACCTCGAGATACCACCTTCTTGGTTGAGCCCTAGGTGCCAGATTTGGAATTAATTGATTGACCAATTAAGAGCCAATTAGGGTTTCCATTCTAGGGTTTTGGAGACACACTTGCTTAAAACAAGAATCAATCTTCCCAAACTATGTGTGTCCTAAGCCTTGATTGAACTTACCTAAATAAGCAAACCCTAAGAATCAAGCTTGAAATCTCACTTGAATCCTAAAAGCGAGACCTAATAATCAAGGACAAATCAGGTGAAGTTGACCCACCTTGAGGGGTCAACCAATCTTCAAATCTAGTCACCACTCACAAAAACATCTTAAAGTTCAAGTGAAATCCTAAGCACTCACACTCTAAACATAAAATTGGTAGACTTAAGAGGTCAAGTTATCCATTCTGGTCTACCTGGACTCTCAATGACAAGGAAGGTCGGGTGGGGGAAATCCTGTAACCCGTGGGGACGCTCTACCGTGTAGGGCTCTTTGCGGGACTCTCCCTTCCTAGTTGCCCAGGTAATTCTTAGGTGGACAACTTTTTGATCTAGGGGTATCATCCGCCCCGAACCTCTGTAGTCATCCAAAGATATTTGCATGTCTTGATTGGATCCATCACACTTTCTATCCCTCATCTTCTCCATCGGTGCATGTTTGGAAGGAGGTCCCTAAGACCACCCTTGAGGCCTCTGTTAGCTATTCACTCCCATCGAGGCCAAGCCTCAACTTCTCTATTTGTGCAACCACCTGACCAGATCGACAGATCTTTTGATTCATTTGAGCCTAGATCTCCTTCATCCATACTCATGGAATAACCAGCAGAAGAAGAAAACAATCTCCAGAATCAGCTTCAGTGCCTCAATGATCTATTCCAGGCTTTTATGAATCCACCGCAGCGTCCTATGATGCGAGATCATTACAATCCCGCTGTGGTGGTGATCGAACCTCGAGTCCAAATCCCGGCTGGAGGTCCTAATAATGAACTCAAGCCCAAGATGATTCATGATATTCCTAAATTTCATTGGCTTAATTCCAAAGATCCTTTCGAGCATATCAAGCAACTCAAGCATCTGGCCTAGACCTTTGGGTCAGAAGCTCAAAATTGGGATATCTTGGTTATGAAAATGTTCTCCTTCTCTCTCATGGACAAGGCCGCTCACTGGTACCAAACCCTAACTCATCCAATCAACACATGGGCTAAACTACAATCCGAGTTTCTAAAAAAGTTCTTCCCTATTGGTTGGACAAATGCTCTGTGGCACCAGATCACACATTTCACGCAGCTAGCAGGAGAACCACTTCATGAGTCATGGGATCGCTTTCTGGATCTCATGCGAAAGTGCCCCCACCATGGAGCTCCTAAATGGGAACAAGTCTAGTCTTTTTACCAAGGACTCCGTGAGGATATTCTATTGTTCGTCAATGCGACTTGTGGAGGAAACATCATGGGTCAACATGAAGACACCATGTGGGAGATTCTCAAGAACATATGCGAGAACTCCATCAATAATGAATCCATGGGCATGTTCGATAGGACGACTGCCTGTGCATTAACAAATCTGAGGGGAGAACATGAGATGCAGGGCCTGTCCACATTCGTTGACTTGGAGTTAATGGCCAGTCGCCTGGACAAGGTCTCTATCATTGAGAAGAAGGTAGATGAGCTAACTCAACATTTGCAGTAAGCGACCTCTGCACAAAACCTGTTCGCACAACCACCCTTTGGGGGGGAGGCTGTGTGATAGGTCCACTTTAGTGGGCAAAATTAGAGCTTAAGTACATGGTCAGTGAAATAGGAAATGAATTTATAATATCCTTTATATTAACAAAATTATGTAAGAGAAAAAATCATCATTTCAAGCATTACATAATTTTGTTAGGAATCCCTCTAAAATTGGAATGCTAGTTGATTTGTCAAATTGAAGAAAAAAATTTCACTACTTTCTATGTTTGAAAGATTTCCTTTTTCTGAAGGGAAATTATTTTTCATAAAAAAAATCCGTGTTTGGAAGTCTATTGAAAAAAAAAAGAAAGAAGAAGAGAAAAGGAAACAAGGGAATTGTCTCGTTAAGACCATCCCAATTCTCCTCATTCTCTCAATCTCTCCTTTTTTGTCGCATGAAATAACGAGCCAAATTCTCTCTATATATAAAAGGAAACAAGAAGCAGAGAGGATCATCACCCTCCAGAGAGTAATTGGCCTTCCTCTCACAACCTTCACCGTTCGCCCATCCACCATCGTAAGCACCACGACCGTGCCCCCAACTCCACCTCTGCAAGCCACCACCACATCTCCTCCATACGCCAACACCTCTACTGCATGCCTTCCTTCGCCAACTGCAGTAGGAGGATTCCCAACGCTCTTCCTCTTCTCACTTGCACTTCTGTAGACCATGCATAATAGACCAGCCTCCTCCCTCAATCGCGTCCACTCACCACTGCAACCACAGCAGCACTGTGCGCCACCTTCCCCCTCGGTCGCGCACACACACACCCGATCTTCTCCTCCTATTCTTCTTCTTCATCTACTGCACCAAAGAAGGAACCCAACAACACCATCCTTCTCCTCGACGTCAGCAACACTCGGGCGCCACCCATCTACCACCAGTGGCTACATGTGCGTGCAGCCACCCTTGTGAGCAACCCAGGCTGTCAGCAGTTTCTCTAAGCAGCAGGTTTAAACAACAGCAATAGAGCGCCATCGTCACCAACCCTTCTCACCGTTGGCAGCCAGCTCCGGCCACCGCACACCGCCACACCACCATTGAAGTGCTTCTCTCCTATGCCTATCTCCTCCAGCCAAGCTCGACAGCCGTTGCTCCTTCGATCCACGCAACTACACGCGAGAATTGCCTCCCCTGTTTCGCTACAGTGGGGGAGGCATTAGTTGGGTGAGGCTTTCCCAATTAAGAAGCACTATTGAAATATTTTTTTACATTAGTTTATTCAATGCTTATTGCATGCATGTCCTTCAACTTCCTCCTATTCTCAAGATTTATGTGACAAATAGATGGCTTAGAACAAGAGATTAGCATTTAATTATCATGCAACTAATTTTTTCTTGGACATGATTTTATGTGGAATTAATATTGGTGATCTTATTGGTTCTATGCCTCCCTGTGATATGACCTAGAGTGTGGTATAATTTCAGTATTTTAGTAACTTTGTTTGAAGGTTTTCCACCACATTATTTACTATGATGCATTATTTTTCTGATACACATCATCTTTGAAAAGTGAAAAATGTTCGATCACTGTGCACAACATCTACCATTGATCTTCTTAGGGGATGGATCCATACCCACCCCCATCTGATCTAGGGTTTGGAGGAAACTCCGAATCTGCCTACTCTAGTAAAGGCAACTCTAAACCCTTGTGTTCTGATTTCTCTAAGGTTCCTCAGACCTGCGAGGACCTCAATGCCATCCAAAACGATCCTTTCTCAAACACCTACAACCTTGGATGGCGAAATCATCCTAATTTCACATGGTTAGGGAATAATCAAAATTAGAGACCTCAATATCAGCCCCGACCACAAGTTTCTCGTCCATATCTGCTGCCTCAGCCTCGGCCCAACCCAACTTATCAAATCGGGCCAATTTGGGAAGATCAAATGACTCTTATCCTTTAGACTCTGGCTGACATTAAGAAAATGAATGCGGCTATGGAAAAATTGCACAAAGACGAGATCACAGAGGTTCACAATTAACTCGCCTAAATGGAAAATCCTCGCCAACCTGGTGCACTCCCTTCGCAACCTCTGCCCAATCCAAATAACAAGCCAAACTAGAGGCGCGTTATGATCCTGACTCATGGCCATGCTCACTATGTCTACCAGGCCCCTTCTACTCCATCACCCGACGGGATGGAGGCTTCGACATCATATGCGGGTTATCAGTAGCAACCACCTCTTTTGCCTACCCCAACCCAAAACCAGGTAGGACTGAATTCTATTACCACCCGTAGTGGCAAAACAACTCAAGAACCACTTTACCCGAGCCACTCTCATCCTGGTAGTTCAAACCCAAACCCTAGGTTGGTCATCTAGGATACCCCTATCCTAGATCAAGAACCTAGACCAATTCTAAAGGAACCTGCAATGGTTCCATTTTCGGAGCCCTTGTCCAAAGGAAAGAGGAAAACCAAACCCGTGGCTCTCGAGGAGGATTTGGTCAATCTCTTTGAGCAGGTCCAAATAAACATCCCGTTGATGGATGCAATTCATTACGTACCGGCTTATGCGAGATTTTTGAAGGATGTATGTACACCTAAGCGTAAGCCACGAACCAAAGGTGGGAATCCAATCATACTATCGGAGCAAGCTAGCTCCATAATTTTGAGTAGGCTCCCACCTAAGGCAAAAGACCGTTGTACCCCTTGTTGTGACTCGTATAGCGTGTTTTTGATAAGAAAAAGTGTCGTAGTATAGTGCACAATACAATCAACAAAAATATTTATAAAGATAACGAGACTTGGAGTCCCGGTCGTTCGTCTCTAGGAGGCGAAAATGTAGATTTGAAATCTCTCTTTCATTCTACTTGCTTAAAATCTCATGCCGGTTTATGGTGATTTACGTATTGATGTACGACATGCTAGTTGCCAAAAGATAGTAATTAAAACATGCAATCACACCAAAAGATGATAACTAGGCACATGGTGATTTTCAACATATGTATTTATATATATAAAAGATGATGATGATATCAGAGTTGCAGAGCATAGGTAGAGGAATGCTTGTACAGGGAAATAAAACTACTCGCTACTAGAAAATGACTGCATACATGAATCTATGGGGGGATTTTGCATGAATCATTGGGGGAGAAGTAGGGAACTACACTATTAAGCAGTAAATAAAGCATGTAAATCTAAGAAGAACTATAATCTATTCTAGTAGAAATAAGGGCATTCGGAGGTGGGCTCCGATGGCCTTTGAGTTGGTTGAGAGGAGGAGGGGCGGCCAATGGTGCTTAGGCCGGCCCTTGGAGAGAGGTTGAGGAGGTGATCCAACATCTTGGCGTGGAGATGGTGGTGGCCATGGTGAAGCAACTCGTGAAGGTGGAGTGGAGGTGGAATGTATCTACGCTAAATAGAAGCCAAGAGTGAATGGGTGCAAATGGCCACCCTTAGGTCTTTGTATAAACCTAAGGGAAGCTCTCTAGAGAATTATAGAATTCTATAGAGAGGCCTATGGTGGGAGCTCGTGGGAGAGTGATAGAGAGAGGATGGATGGTGGTTTTTAGATCCACCAAATGTGGATCTAAAAATTGAATGGCTCTTGGTTGCTAATTTTAGCAACCAAGGCAACAACATGTGGTAGAGAGTTCTAGAGAACTCTAGGCTAGGTATTTTCGTGTGGATGGTGTGTGTGGGTGTGTGTGGGTCGAAACTTAGGTGGCTAGGTTGATTAGGTTAGGTTCTAGTGGGTTTAGGTCAAGGTGGGTCTCAAATTAGGGTTGTAAACCCTAATTCACTAAGGTAAAGTGCAATTAAACTTAATACAAGTTTAATTGGGTGTGTGAAAACTTAATTGAGAGTAAAATAACTCAATTAAGTCAGGTCTAGGTCAATTGGACTCTCACTGAGTCCAATTGGATAGTGTGTGCTGAGATCAGGGCTCAATTGGACTCAATGAGTCCAATTGAATAGGCTGATGGAATTGACTAAGATCCAAGTCAATTAGGTTTAGTGAGGACCTAATTAGGTCCTTAAAGAGGTCTAGAGGTGATGATGTACTAGGGTTAGGGCACCTTAATTTAGGTTCCTATGGGGTTGGAATTGGGTTTAGGGACCTAGAGATCCAAGATCAAGGCTTAAATATCAAAATAGGGTCTGGAGGGCAGTTTTGGATGTTCAATAATAGTGTCAGACGTCTTATAGTGAAGAATCAGAAGTCCAGACTTGTTTTCTGGATGTCCAATCAGAGTCAGGAGGGATTCTAGGTTCTGTCTTGGCTATTCTGTAGAAATTGGACGTCTGACCAAGTGTTTGGATGTCCAATAACACTGCAGAAGTGAGTTTAAGGTGTGCGAGAGTTGGCTAAGGGTTCTGGATGTCCTATAGCTTATCTGGATGTCCATATAGAAGCTAGAATTATGGTTTTAAGGTTCCCTAGGGTGTGGTGACCTAATCTAAGGTGGCTAAGGCTTGGGGAAGCTTCTAGGCTATCCTAGGGCTAGGATGGTCCTAAGTTCTTCATAATTTACTGCTTTATTCCTACTTAAATAGAATAGCATACCTCAACCCGTTACGTTATTGTCTACTACATCTTATTCTAGGTCTTCTGCTCCAACTCTACTGCAACTCTAGTTATTCTTTATTCTTCAGATCCAGCTTTAGATCTACCTTCTGGTCAGCTTATTACCTGTAATTAACATAATGCACCTAATCAACACATTATAGCATTATCTTATGCATAGCTAAAAGAAAGCAGTAAAGATGCAAATAATGCTTATGCATGCAAGAATTATCCTAACTTATGCTAAGTCCTAGCCTAATTTAGGTCAATTAAGACCTATGATTGCTGTGCAATCACCCCTCTGATTTCATGCAAAATTGATGATTTAGAATTCGACAGAGCCCTTTTAGAGTTAGGAGCTTCCATCAATTTGATCCCTACGTCCCTACTAGATCATGTCAAGGAGACTGAGCTAAAATCGACTGAGGTGACTTTACAGTTAGCTGACCGATCAATCAAGTCACCTAGAGGAGTTCTTGAGGATGTTCTAGTTCGGATCCGCGATTTCTACTTTCCTGTGGACTTCATTGTCTTAGATATGGAGACTCCTGAGAATCTAAAGAATACACTGATTATATTAGGTAGATCGTTCTTAGCGACAGCTAGAGCGAACATTAATTGCGAGGAGGGCCAAATTGAATTGAAATTCAGGAACAAGACACTAAAAATTGATATATTTAAGGCCTAAAAAGGAATTAACTACGGGGTGGTGGAACAAGTATGCAACATGAGTTCTGTGGTTGTGGACACATTTCTTGAGGATGACCTGATTATCCCTGATCCTCAGCCCCAAGTAGATCATACCTCGCAGATAAAGGAGCCTAGCATCGACTAAACCCACATACAGCTCCCACCTTTACTTCTGAAGCTCATCTCGACCCACCTATTGCTGCTGATAACCCCGTTATGGAACTAAAGCCTCTTCTCAATCATCTGGAATACATCTTTTTGGGTTCTGATCAGACATTTCCTATGCTTATCAATTCCCACCTCACCTCTGATCAGGAAACACATTTGATTTCTATCCTCTAGTAGCATCGGAGAGCCATTGGTTTGACTCTCGATGATCTAACTGGCATTAGCCCTTCATATTGCACACATCACATCTACACCGAAGAGGGCTCACGACCATCCCGTGAAATGCAGAGATGCCTGAATTCGAACTTGTAGGATGTCGTGAAAAAGGAGATTATCAAGTGGTTAGATGTAGGGATCATCTACCCGATCTTCGACAGTCGTTGGGTGAGTCCAATCCAGGTTGTGCCCAAAATGGCTGGACTCACCATCATTACGATTGAAACTAGAGAGACTATACCGACCTGTATAGCGAACTCATGGAGAGTCTGTATTGATTATCGAAGATTAATTGCCTCGACAAAGAAGGATCATTCCCCATTTCTGTTCATTGATTAGATACTCGAGAAACTAGCGGGTAATCATCTCTTCTGCTTTTTGGATGGGTACTCCTGTTATAATCAAGTGGCAATCCATCCTGAGGACCATGAAAAGACCACCTTCACATGCCCCTACAGGACATATGCATTCCATAGGATGCCTTTCGGTCTCTGCAATGTACCCGCTACCTTCCAGCGGTGCATGCTTGTGATATTCTCAGATATGGTAGGTGAATATCTTGAAGTCTTCGTGGACAACTTCTTGGTATTTGGGGAATCTTTTGATGATTTCCTACTACACTTGCTCCAAATCCTCAGGTGTTAAATCGATGTGAATTTGGTTCTTTCTGTTGGTGCTAGAGCACCATGATCGTTTGTTTTGATGATAACAAAACACGTGTCATTTAACATTTGCACTTGGAGTCTTAGATTTTAGGTCAATTACAAAATGAGACGTGATTAGACGGAGTTCAAGCTCGCATCCAGGACGGATTGGAGGAGCTTGATGGAGAACAGAGGAGATTCGCGAGGAGCGATAGATTGAAGAAGGAAGGAGATGAAGAATAGGATAGATTTCCTTTTCTTGTACTTGTTGTATTTTTCGTTTCTTTTGTTGCTCTTTATTTTTGTTACTTAGATTCATGTTAAAGAGCCTCAAAGAACCCTAACAGTAGTCCTAGGAACACCGGCACAACCCTAGGATACTTAGGTTTTCTGTAGAGAACTTAGAAAATCAATATAGGGTTCAAACAGAATTTCCAGACGTCTAATTCCCAAATCAGACGTCTGATAATGTATTTTAAGACATCTGACTGTTGATTCAGACGTTTAATAACATGTAGGCTGGACTTAGTTAGTTCTGTCTGATGAAATCAGACGTCCAGACCTTAGTCCAGACGTCTTAGAAGACGTCTGATGGACATGCCAGACGTCCAATTAGTAGACCGTTAGCTGGCTTCACAAACACAGCAGAATATGACCGTTAGAGCCTTATCAGACGTCCATAGGCCTTTCCAGACATCTGATAATTGATCGTTTTGCCTCGACTGACCTGAAAATCTCTTCTCAGAGATTTTCTAGCCGTTGCAAATCCATTCCGTAGAAAAAGTAGGTTTCCAGACGTCCAGACATAGTGACAGACGTCCTGCATGTCGTCTAATGGACTTGCACAAGAACCCTGTTTAGATCTGATTCAAGTCAGGAAGAAACCCACCTAGAATCAGACGTCTGACCTTGTTTTCAAACGTCTTAAAGTGGTCTTCCAGACGTCTGATGCCATAATTAGACGTTTGATTTCCCTGTCAGTGTAATAATTGTTCCTGATTTTGGGCTGATTCTCTTAGACTTTGCTCCCAATGGCTATGGAAGCTTTCCTAAGCCTTCCAAAGCTTTCCTAAGGCCTCTATAAATAGAGGGGAGCCTTTGCCACTCCAAAACACACCTAGATACACAAGACACACACCTTGCAATACACTTTCAAACCATTTTGTGTCTCTCTTGCTCTCTAAGCTCTAGTTCTACATCTAGAGAGCATCAAGCTGTTTTGCACACCCGCTCTCCCGCCATAGTTCACGAGAGCGACGTTGCGCCATCGCGTGGCTCACGCACCAGCATCATCGACTCGACGCACTCCTTGCAAAGGGGAGTTTCTTAATTCCTATAGAAGCTTAGGTTTAAAATTACTTTGTTGGCTCTATAGGATTATTTGTTATTTTATCTTTGTTATTTGGTTGGGTATTCGCTTTGCGAATTCCCGTCTCCTTCGTGGGATAAAATCCTTCTCGTGAAGAAAAGGGGTTGAGGAACGCTACCCTCGCACTTGTAGCGTGGTTGTAATTGAGGTTGAATCACCCTCGTTTAAAGTGATTCGTTTAGTGGATTTGATCAACTTGGTTGATCGGAAAATCCTAACTCGAGAAAGTTAGGTGGTGGTTTTCACCCGGTTTGGGTTTCCACCTAAAAATTATTGTGTACTCGTGTAATTGAATTTTTTGTGAGATTGTTTATATTTTATTCCGCAATTTATTACGTCACCCCTCCTGGTAGGGATGATTCTACACTTTCTTGGGAAAAGAGTCATTTCATGGTTCCTAAGGGAATATTCCTGGGTCACCTTATTTCTGAGAATGGCATCCAGGTTGATCGAGCCAAGGCTAATTTGATTTCTAAACTACCCGTGCCTTGCTCGGTCAAGGACATCTGCTCTTTTCTAGGGCACATCAGTTTTTACCATCGTTTCATTCCTGATTTCTCAAAAATCGCATGCCCCCTGACTAATCTTCTCTCAAAGGATGTCCCTTTCAAGATCACCGATGAGTGCACTCATGCATT
The DNA here is from genome assembly GCA_037157565.1 of Thalassia testudinum. Classification (NCBI taxonomy): domain Eukaryota; kingdom Viridiplantae; phylum Streptophyta; class Magnoliopsida; order Alismatales; family Hydrocharitaceae; genus Thalassia; species Thalassia testudinum. The sequence goes on along the minus strand of JAZHRO010000035.1, from coordinate 54,063,735 downwards.
TGAGAGCCTACATAATTGAGTTACTCAAGTACTAATCCTGCAATCCCCTGACTGGTCTCTGCCCTTTGAGATCATGTGTGATGCATCTAACTACACAATAGGGGCAGTTCTTGGGCAAAAATTCAATAAGAAACCTGTGCTCATCTACTGCACTGCAAGACACTAGACGAGGCTCAGCATAACTACACGGTTACTGAGGAAGAGTTGTTGGCAATAATATTTGGCCTGGAGAAATTCAGATCTTATCTTCTGGGTTCCCATGTCAGCATTTACTCAGATCACACTGCTGTGAGGCACTTACTTGTGAAGAAGCATGCGAAACCTCAATTAATCCATTGGATCTTGCTGTTGCAAGAATTTGATCTCGAGATTCGCGACAAGGTGGGAAAACAGAACATGGTAGCTGACCATTTGTCCCATCTTCCTTCAGTCATCGACTCGTCTGGTCCAATCACTGAGCATTTTCTGGATGAACATTTACTAGCCATTCATGGCCTCCCTTGGTTTGTTGATATAGTGAATTACTTTGTTACGGGGAAAGTCCCGCCAGATTGGGTGACTTCTGCTTGCACTGCAAAAATACACCTGTAATTGTGCCATCTTGTGCTATTTCCTAGCATTACCAGTGCATATTAGGTATCCATAGTCGCATTTGTGAAAATACACGCATGCATGCATTTAATTGAGAGGGGAAGAGAGTGAATAAAATGGCCTTGCAATTAACAAATTCCTCAAGTGCTGCCTTGCAAAATCTCCATCTTTATCTTTTATTTCTATTTGACTTTGAATTCTTCCCGTGGCTGCAAGACATGGCCTTTTCTTCCTCACGCCATGCTCTGCATAGCAGCTTGCCCTGCAGCAAGCACTCCCTGCCGGCCATGCTAAGCCATGCACAGCCAGGGCAGGCCTGTGCATGCCTTCTTCATCTTTAAAAGGGCACGGCTTCTTCTTTGCAAAGGGAGCCTGGTCCACGCCAAAAACACACCAAAGCACCTTCTTCTCCAGGCCGCCTCCTCCCCTCTCCCTCCATATGCAGCCTCTCCACCTCTGAGGAGCCACTTTGCGGGCAGGAGTACCTCACTATGGTGCACAACCACCACCGTGAGTCCACCACCGCCCAGCTCATCAAAGAGCTGGTGGGCGTGGTGGTTCTCTTCCCTGATTTCTTCATTTGAAGCATTTCCGCCATTGCCACAGGAGCTTCAAGCTTTGAAGCTCAAAGCTCCACAGCGGCAGCAGCAGCGCAAGCCACCACGTGCCCGCGCGTAGGCAGCCGCGCGCGCCTGTAGGGCATCCTCGCCTCTTGCTTCTTTGCGTCTTCGCCCGCCTCTCAGCGCAAGCCAGCAGCCGGTGTAGCTTCTCCGCGCATGCGCCAGCTGCTCGATGCCTCCACACTCACAGCACTGGGCACAGGCGGTCGCGCGGCTCGACCATGCACTGTAGCCACTGTTCACGCTAGTCAGTGGAACACTGTGGCTATAGTGCAGTGACCGGTAAGTTTCTCACTTAACTTGTCACCTGGCGCGTCGCAATCGGTCCTAGCCCGCGCCCGCGTCCAACCCTGCGCTCGCTCTAGTGCCTGCCCGCACGTCTGTGTGCACCCGCGTTTGCCAGTGCCCGCACTCGCCTGCATCTTAGCCCGCGTACGCTCGCCCGCTTCAGCGCCTGCCTCACTGTGCAGCGCGGTATGCTGCGGCCTCTCTCCCTCGCACTCACTCCCTCCTAGCGCGTGCCTCTTCACGCGCCTACGCGCCTGCGAGTGCGCGTGGATCACCAGACGTCGCCAGCTACGTGCAGACGACTTAACCTGCACTCCTTCACGCCATCTTCAATAGATGTTCTCCCTCTCTCTCTTTCTCTCTCTCTCTCTGCAAACACCTACACACACACTCACACTCTCGCACACACACACTCTCACTTATACATTACTATATACTTATATATATATACATATATATATTTATATCTATATATATTTATATACATATATATATACTTATATCTATACATATAGTAGTACCTATATACCTAAGTATTAATATACATACATACATATATATATATATATATATATATATATATATACATATATATTTACATATATACATATACTTATATACATATAAATATATATATATCTATATATATATATTATTACCTATATAACTAAGTATAAGTATGGATACATATATATATATATACATATATACACATATACTTATACATATATATATATACAAATATATATATACATATATATATATATCTATAACCATATATATACATATATATCTATACATCTATATAGTTATATATACATACATACATATATATATATATATATATATACACATATAGATATATATATTTACATATATACATACATAGATATATATTTTCATATCACCTACCATGCCTTGTATCGTGGGAATATCTGCACCAGTTGCTGATATTCCCCGATACACGCGTACAAAAAGCGTGTTTGCACTCATCTTCCACTAATCCACCTTACACTCCACGCGGCACTTCATCCTGTTGGTTGCGTCTTCCTAGACGACGACCGACTCGACACCGTGCTACACGCCATCTCCACCCCTACCCCTTTATACATATATAATATATACATATATATATTATATATTTATTTTATTTCTGTTTCTCTTTCATGCCAGTAAAAAGATAAAAAAAATATATAAAAGAGAAAAGATAATCCTTGACTTGCAGGTACTCAGTCTTGCAAAGACTAGTTTTGAAACCCTAATTTGGCTCAAAGCTAAGAACCTGATTTTGAGGGTGTACCTCAAGGACAAAAATTATCAGAAAAAAATATTAAATAGAAAAATACCAAAAACATAATAAAGCGAATGGAAGAGATTCGTTGTAGGAAAGGCGTAGATATTCACTTCTAATCCCACTTCCCTGAGTTCGACCCTGGGCCTAAAAGTGACCAAGATAAAATCAAATAGGCCAGGTAAAAAAATTTTTGTAAAGAGATGGTTAGGCTCGATTTAGGTTAATCACTGTACACATTTCAACGATAAAATTACCATATTAACACAACCTATCCGGGTCTACGCCACATCCCTTTCAACTTCTAGGCGGGACAAGTTGATTTCCAAAGCCAAGTACTATATTTGGAAGGAATCATATCTCTTCCACTTGGGCAATGTGATCTGGAGATGCATTCCTTATGATGAGATCAATGACGTGATCTCATTCTGTCACGACTAGGCCTGCGGTGGCTATTTCTCTAAGTGTAAAACCGTGGCAAAAATCATCCAATGTGGGTTCTTCTAGCCCACGATGTTTAAAGATGCACAAATATATTGTAGGGCATGCACTCGTTGTCAGACCCTCGGCAACATGGGCTCGCGGGATATGATGCCCTTGAACCCGATAATTGTGTGTGAAATCTTTGACATATGGGGAATCAATTTCATGGGATCCTTTCCCAGATCTAACAACTTTGAATACATCTTGCTCACTATTGATTACGTCTCTAAGTCGATCGAAGCAGTCCCCACGAGAACTTGCGATCATAAATTTGTTCTCCGATTCATCCAGGAGAACATCTTTTCTAGATTTGGGGTTCTTAAGTCCATCATCAGCGATGGCAAGTCTCATTTCAGCAATGTGCACTTCCAATCCCTAATGAAAAAGTACAGGGTGTCATATCGTATCTCAACTCCTTACCACCCCCAAAAAAATGGACTAGCAGAACTATCGAATTAAGAGATCAAGAAGGTCCTTTAGGTCACTGTTAGGCCTGATAGGAAGGACTGGTCTACTCACCTTCTAGAAGCTTTTTGGGCCTATAGGATCGCCCACAAGATCCAATTAGGCATGTCTCCCTTCAGATTAGTGTACGGGAAAGCATGTCACCTTCCCATAGAGATGGAGTATAAGGCCTATTAGGCAGTATGAAAGTGCAATCTGGATCTGATGAAGGCTGGAATACACCATCAGTTACAATTGAGCGAGATCAAGGAACTACGATATGACACATATGAGAACTCGTATATCTACAAAAAGTGGGTTAAGGCTTTCCATGACAGGCACATTGTGCGAAAATCTTTCCACCTGAGTCAGAAAGTCTTACTCTATGATGGCAAGCTCAAACTCTTCCCAGGCAAACTCAGATCTAAGTGGATTGGACCTTTCTTGGTAAGAAAAATCTTTAGAAATGGAGCCATTGAAATTAGTCAACCAAGCCTTGATTCCAAACCTTTTATTGTGAATGGCCAGCGACTCAAACCGTTCATTGAACTCACTGATGCGAACTTGGATGAGGTATCCTTTGATCTCCATTCTCCCTGAGCTTATTGTGCCCGACTGATGGTGTTAAACTCAGCACTTAACGGTAGGCAACCCGTCATCTCTTCAAAAAACTCAAAATCCTTTTGACATATCTCTTTGCTAAAATCATATTGCACTTTAGGGTTCGTTCATTAGAATAGCTGACCCCACCTCTTGTGCATGCACTAGAGCTTGAAATCATTCGCAACAGTCACCCCGACCCATCCACCCACTCTTTTGAACCTGTTCTAATGTATGATCTAAGCTGAATTCTAACCCACCTAAATTACAATGAGGACATTACAAATTATAGGCATGGGGGTATTAAAGTGCAAAACGTCATGAAAATCAACTCTCACAAAAGGATTACACAAAAAAAAGAGAAAAAGGAGGATCAAGAAAAGAGAAGGACCATTTGAGAGAAAAAATGAGAAAAAGGAGGGAGGAAAAATTAAAATGAAAAGAAAGGGGCAAAAAGATAATGAATAATGGAGTCCCTTCAAAATAATATAGAACTTACCTAACTTCTAGGTTTGATCGAATGATGAATTAAGACCTGGAAGGCTAAAACTTAAGGGATTAGTGGCAAATACCGACCTTAGACCTCTTGGAACTGATTGGATTTAAACACTTATGTACTTGTCAAGATCTAGATTAGTCCTCAAGTGGTTGGGGAAAATGCAAAGCTTGTGTATTAGGTTTAAGGCTTAGGTAGTATTTGGCCTCGTTAACTGACCTTTGATTTGCGGGACTCAGTAACTTAAGTACCCTAAATCACAAACAGTCTGATTCAGTGCACTTTAAATAATAAAATCATGTCAAAGGGCATTTTAATCTATTTTGAAAATGGTCCTAAGATCTAAATTAGGAGCAGTTCGAAAACACAAGTTGATTTGGATGAGTTCCCGACGTAGAGAGGCAGGAAATTCCCCTCAAAGATGCACAATAACATATTGTCTCCTCAGTACTTGTCTCCTATGATATCTAAATATCTTACCAGGGGCATATAAGTACCTTGCACCGGTTCAGATGTCATGGGTGAGATTATCCTGAAATCTTGATTGCCAGGGTCTGGATTTAGCTACAGAATGCCATGGGCAGCACTATCCCGAAGTGTCGAAAGCTAGGATTTTAAGGGTTGCCATGGGCGGTGCTATCTTGAAGCATCAATTGCCAGGGACCTTGCAAGGATTGATGGTGGGGACCAAGAATCTGATACAGAACATGTTTAGGGCCAATCTAAGGATGGATCTAAGGAAAAATATGATGAAAAGAAAAAGAGAGAGAAAAGCTCTCCACAAATGAAAATTCTTCCATCTCTCTTACAAAAATGCATTGGAAAACTGAACTTGGACTAACCATGTTACAAGCATGGGTGCTTTAACTGCTGGTTCCAACGAACCTTAGGTTAGTTCCTGTGGGCTGTGGGCCTTAGAAACCTTCTCGGTAGATTGAGGCGAAAGCTAGTCAGGTCTGGATCTAAGCTGGTACTTGAGTGCCTCTAGGTCTATTGTTGGTATTAAGATTTGATTCCTAGAGATGAAGCTTAGTAAGGCATCCTGATGGTTACATCTGACCTAGATAACTAGTTTGATTCATAAAGTTTTACTAAGGGTCTAGCAAAAGCTAGGCATGGGGGTATGATGGGAACACTATCATGAGCCATAACTAGCTAAATTTGATTAGATAAAGCCAATAAAAGCTCCTACATATCAGTCAGAAGGTCTCTTTTGTAGGTTGAGTTGTTTTGAGAAGAAAAGATGAAAAATATGGTTATTTCTGCAATTTTACCATCTTATCACAAATACAGAATAACCACAGGGTTTTTCAGGGGTTATTAAAGGTCAAATATGCATTTAATTCTAATAAGTGGGTCCATGCAGACAGAAACTGCTTTTCACATATTTCAAGAATTAATGGACATCTAAAACCCTAAAAATAGACTCGCTGAATTAACTGAGGTTTTGGTCAGGGTAAAATTTATTAAAAAACTCTAAAAAGCATAGAAAAATATTCTCTAGGGTTTGGTATCCTTGATTTGACCATCTGAACCCATTTTGACATAAAATAGAATCTTAGATAGATAGTTGCCCTAATTTGGGTTTCTGTGCAATTTACCCAGTCAAACTTGGTCAAAACCTAAATCTAACTTCACCATCAGATTCCTTGGATGCAAATTAGGTTCTTACCAATCAGAGATCACCTTGACCTAGTTTGCATTCCAGTCCAGACAGACTTTTCTTATCACACAATGGCCCTTAGCTTTTTGAATTCTTTACAAAAAGGTCCCTAACTTTTCCATCGTCTACACATTTAGGTCCCTTCCACCATTGGTGTGAACACACCAAGCTCCATCAGGATTCGAGCGAGGATTTCTTGCTCGATTCTCAATTAAACTCTCCCAAAATTAAAAAGGAGATTCCTTGAGGAATTCCCTTCCAATTAAACTCGGCCATGAATCCTGATTCATTCCCAATCTTCCATACAAACGTATGGAAGGTGTTGGTATCAAGTTTGTGTGAACTTTTCGAGCTTTGCAAGCTTGTTTCCAACCTTGGAGCTCCTCTTTTTTGGCCTATAAAGGGATCAGAGGCAAGAACCCTTGCTCCTTATGAAATTTTGGTCAGAGAAAACCTTCTTTTCCCTCTCCGACCACGTCCGCAGTTTGCTCTGGCGACCTCTCTACGACCTGCTCCTCCGCACCTCCAACCATCAAATTGGAGATGCCAACATCTTCCTTTCTTCCTCACGCACCTCTCCAGTCAAAGTGTGGGCGTTCCTCTGCCTCAATCGCCATCGCCGCTTCACCGTCGCCTCTATCTTCTTCGACTCCGATTAGCCACAACTGGAGCCCACCGCCTATATCCTCCTCTCCTAAGACCCTCTAGATCTTTCTCTTTCCCTCTACTTTTTCCCACACTCTTAACACACTCACGACCGCCACTCACTTATCTCCCCCTCCGTCTTCTCCGCCTCCGACAGAACTCTGGCGAGTTCGCCCACACTCCATAGACCACCATCTGCCTCACCACAACTCCCACAAGCTCCGCTGTTCCACCACGACCAAAACCCATCTCCTATTTCACCGATCCACCCATTGAATCACTCCACCGAACTCCACCTCTTTCGTACACCTTCTTCGACACTATTAGCCCTCCATACCAAGTATCACAACCACCACCAACGCACTTGCCTCACACGATGACCTTTCTGAGCTTATCTGACAAGGTCGAGAGGCCGTGCTTTCCTTTTCAGGTGTTCTTCAGACATCTGCAGCTATGACCTTCTTCTTCGACCACGACTGTCTTGCTCGTGCTATGTTCTTCCTTGCTTCCATGCCTAGGTGAAGCGGCTTTACTCCAGGTGTAGGCTCAGGTCCTCAATTGAAGAAACTAGCCGCCCTTTCATCCTCAATTCAGGAACTTCCTCATCTGCAACTGCATGAAGAAGGGTGTGGGACATAGTCCCACATCGGAAACTTCAGAAGTTTCCACGTGGGTTAAATTGAATTTGTGAAGAGAGCTCTTCACCTCTGAGAGCACCGGGGTGAGGTCCCGCATGCACACTCCACGCACATGCCCTCGCCCATGCTCATGCCATGTGGGTCTGGGTTCTGATCCGATTGCGCAGTTACCCGGGTCTGGTCTAGTTGGCTCGATTCTGAGAGAGAAGAGAAGAAAAAGAGAGAGAGGAGGGGTTTTGCCCTTTGCTGCTCTCTAGACTTAGCGAAAAAGGAGGCCTTTGCCTCTGTTGGTGTTGTGCTGTGTTGTGCCTCTCCCTGAGGCTTGAAGAGAGAGGCCTTTGCCTCTATTACTTGTTCTAAGACATTATAACACTTTAGTTGACATGGCATTTGGTTGATTGATACTATTGCATTATTTAAGTAGAATTGTAATAGGGTAATCTGGTGATTCAAATCACCATTTTTACACTAATCTTTTTACCACATTGACTCTTGAATTTATTGAAAGTTCCCTACTAGGAGGGGGTGACGTAATAATTTGCGGAAATAAAAATATAAAGCAATCTCACAAAAATCAATCGCACAATGTACACAGGTATTTTTGGGTGGAAACCCAAACCGGGTGAAAACCACCACCTAACCCTTTCGAGTTAGGATTTTCCGATCAACCAAGTTGATCAAAATCCACTAAACGAATCACTTTGAACGAGGGTGATTCAACCTCAGTACAACCACGCTACAAGTACGAGGGTAGCATTCCTCAACCCCTTCTCTCCACGAGAAGGATTTTGTCCCACGAAGGAGACGGGAATTCGCAAAGCGAATACCCAACCAGAATACAAAGATAAGATAAAATAGCAGTCCTATAGAGCCAACAAAAATTAAACCTAGCTTCTATAGGAAATAGGAAACTCCCTTTTGCAAGGAGTGCGTCGACGATGACGCGGTGCGTGTGCCACGCGATGGCGCTACGTCGCTCTCGTTGACAACGGCGGGAGAGCGGGCGCGCAAACTGTTTGATGCTCTCAAGATGTAGAGCTTGAGCTTGGAGAGCAAGTGTTTTTTGGACACAAGAGAGTGGAAATACTTGATCTTAGTGTATTGCAAAGTGTTTGTCTTAGTGTGTATATGTCTCTCTAGGTGTTTTTTTTTGTTACAAAGGTTCCCCTCTATTTATAGAGGCCTTAGGAAGGCTTTGGAAGGCTTGGAAAAGCTTCCATAGCCGTTGGGTGCAAAGCCCAAGAGAATCAGGCCGAAATCAGGACAATGATTACACTTCACAGGGTTATCAGACGTCTAACTCTGGCATCAGACGTCTGGAAGGCCACTTTAAGACGTCTGATTCCAAGGTCAGACGTCTGATTCTATGCGGGTTTCTCCCTGACTTGAATCAGATCTAAACAGGGTTTTTGTACAAGTCCATCAGACGACATAGAGGACGTCTGGCACTAAGTCTGGACGTCTGGAAACCTACTTTTACCGTGGGAATTGATTTCCAAACGTTGCAACGGCTAGAAAATCTCTGAGAAGAGATTTTGGGTCAGCCGAGGCAAAACGGTCATTTATCAGACGTCTGTGAAGTCCTATGGACGTCTGATAAGGCTCTAACGGTCATATTCTTGAGTGTCTTCTAAGCCAGCCAACGGTCCACTAACTGGACGTCTGGCAAAGTCATCAGACGTCTCCTAAGACGTCTGGTATAAGGTCTGGACGTCTGAATTCATCAGACAGAACTAACTATGTCCAGCCTAACAGTTATCAGACGTCTGAAACAACAGTCAGACGTCTTAAAATCCTTTATCAGACGTCTGATTCGTGAATTAGACGTCTGGAAAGTCAGTTTTAACCCTATATTGGTTTTCTAAGTGTTCTATAGAAAACCTACGTATCCTAGGGTTGTGCAGGTGTTCCTAGGACTACTGTTAGGGTTCTTTGAGGCTCTTTAACATAATGTCTAAGGAAAATAAAGAGCAAGAAAATAAATACAAGAGATACATGAAAGGATAAAAAAGAATCTATCCTATTCTTCTTGTCTTCCATCTCCAATCTTTCGCTCCACGCGAACCTCCTCTATTTTCCGTCAAGCTCCTCCAATCCGTCCTGGATGCGAGCTCGAGTTCCGTCTAAACACGTCTTCATTTGCAATTGACCTGAAATCTAGGACTCAAATTGCAAATGTTAAATAACACGTGTTTTGTTATCATCAAAACAAATGATCGTGGTGCTCTAGCACCAACAATCTCCCCCTTTTTGATGATGACAAAATCGTAAATAATAATGCATAAAAATCCTCCCCCTTTTTGACATTATCAAAAAGGTTTGATTGATTTTATATTTCCTATTACTCCCCCTTAAAACATGCTCTTCTATTTATTTTTAACAGAGGTAATGTCCTCCCCCTTTTTATAACAACAAGATAGCTATTATTTTTCTCCCCCTTACTAAAGGAAATTTAGCTACCTTATTTCTCCCCCTTAAAAATTGACAATTAGCTCATCATTTTTTTTAACTCCCCCTATCTAAATGCTTATGATAAAAAGATAGGGTAAAGGGTTTTACCTCACCTACCATGGCCAATAAAATGGCCCGAATGGTGGTGGTGGATGCCACATCGGATGGGGCTCCCATCCGTAGCTTGGAGGCCCGGGCATTGGCGCCGGTCTCCAATCTGGTGGTCGACGTGCGGCGGGTCCATCGTTTGTTCGCCGTCTCGTTGGTCTTCTTGTTCTCCTCCTTGGTCTACTCCTTGGTTCTCCCAACTTGAGTTGACCAGACTTGAGCTTGTAGGTCCAGTCCTTTATGTTGTAATTATCCCTGAACCCTACAAAATAAGATTCTAATTCCTTTTTCGGTATCCAAGTGGGCTTGGATCCGGATTTGTTAGCGGGTCTCCTTGATGGAGATCCTTTCTCAATCTTAGGGCTATAAAAATTATCAACTTTGTTGATTAATTTGTTAGAATTTTCCCTAAGACATGCAATTTCTTTTTCTATAGTTTGCATCTTAGTCTTTAAATCATAGATTTCTAACTTTAGACTATCATTTTCCTCAATCAATTTATTATTTTCATTAATGAGGTTATGATTTTCTAATAATAGGTTATCATTTTTAGGACTAGCTTCTATGTCCTTAAGTTGTTTTTCTAACCTATCATTTTCATTTTTAAGAAAACTAAGGTTCTTCTTCATGCTTTTGTTTTCTATTTTTAGTGATTTACTAATCTCAAAAAGTTCATTAAAAGCTTCTTGAAGATCGAGATTTACCTCGTCGTCGGAGTCGCTTCCGCTTTCACTGTCGCAGTTGCTTCCTCTGGCCATGAAACCAAAGCAAGCGGTTTCCTCCTTCTCGTGATCCTCTTCCGAGCTTGTCTCTTCATGAGTGCCTTCCAACCTCCTCCATATCTCGTGGGCGGTGGTGCACTCTTGGATTTTCTCGAACTCCTTCAGACTCAACGCGCAATACAAGGCATTCATTGCCTTTGCGTTGAGGTTGAGATTCTGAACCTGATCTTCTGAGTAACCTTTTGCGGGTTTCTTGGGAATCAAAAATGCGGATTCGCATTTTTCCCACACCCGGAAGTCGTAGGCCTGCAACCACATAGTCATACGATTTTTCCAATAAATGAAATCTATACCTGCAAAGTATGGTGGTCGCGAGGTATCGTGTCCTTCAGTGCACACGAATGCTTTTCCCTCCATGTCTAGATCCTCGTCGGTTTGTAACGCCGATAACGCGAGACCTGCTCTGATACCAATTGAAAGTTCCCTACTAGGAGGGGGTGACGTAATAATTTGCGGAAATAAAAATATAAAGCAATCTCACAAAAATCAATCGCACAATGTACACAGGTATTTTTGGGTGGAAACCCAAACCGGGTGAAAACCACCACCTAACCCTTTCGAGTTAGGATTTTCCGATCAACCAAGTTGATCAAAATCCACTAAACGAATCACTTTGAACGAGGGTGATTCAACCTCAGTACAACCACGCTACAAGTACGAGGGTAGCGTTCCTCAACCCCTTCTCTCCACGAGAAGGATTTTGTCCCACGAAGGAGACGGGAATTCGCAAAGCGAATACCCAACCAGAATACAAAGATAAGATAAAATAGCAGTCCTATAGAGCCAACAAAAATTAAACCTAGCTTCTATAGGAAATAGGAAACTCCCTTTTGCAAGGAGTGCGTCGACGATGACGCGGTGCGTGTGCCACGCGATGGCGCTACGTCGCTCTCGTTGACAACGGCGGGAGAGCGGGCGCGCAAACTGTTTGATGCTCTCAAGATGTAGAGCTTGAGCTTGGAGAGCAAGTGTTTTTTGGACACAAGAGAGTGGAAATACTTGATCTTAGTGTATTGCAAAGTGTTTGTCTTAGTGTGTATATGTCTCTCTAGGTGTTTTTTTTTGTTACAAAGGTTCCCCTCTATTTATAGAGGCCTTAGGAAGGCTTTGGAAGGCTTGGAAAAGCTTCCATAGCCGTTGGGTGCAAAGCCCAAGAGAATCAGGCCGAAATCAGGATAATGATTACACTTCACAGGGTTATCAGACGTCTAACTCTGGCATCAGACGTCTGGAAGGCCACTTTAAGACGTCTGATTCCAAGGTCAGACGTCTGATTCTATGCGGGTTTCTCCCTGACTTGAATCAGATCTAAACAGGGTTTTTGTACAAGTCCATCAGACGACATAGAGGACGTCTGGCACTAAGTCTGGACGTCTGGAAACCTACTTTTACCGTGGGAATTGATTTCCAAACGTTGCAACGGCTAGAAAATCTCTGAGAAGAGATTTTGGGTCAGCCGAGGCAAAACGGTCATTTATCAGACGTCTGTGAAGTCCTATGGACGTCTGATAAGGCTCTAACGGTCATATTCTTGAGTGTCTTCTAAGCCAGCCAACGGTCCACTAACTGGACGTCTGGCAAAGTCATCAGACGTCTCCTAAGATGTCTGGTATAAGGTCTGGACGTCTGAATTCATTAGACAGAACTAACTATGTCCAGCCTAACAGTTATCAGACGTCTGAAACAACAGTCAGACGTCTTAAAATCCTTTATCAGACGTCTGATTCGTGAATTAGACGTCTGGAAAGTCAGTTTTAACCCTATATTGGTTTTCTAAGTGTTCTACAGAAAACCTACGTATCCTAGGGTTGTGCAGGTGTTCCTAGGACTACTGTTAGGGTTCTTTGAGGCTCTTTAACATAATGTCTAAGGAAAATAAAGAGCAAGAAAATAAATACAAGAGATACATGAAAGGATAAAAAAGAATCTATCCTATTCTTCTTGTCTTCCATCTCCAATCTTTCGCTCCACGCGAACCTCCTCTATTTTCCGTCAAGCTCCTCCAATCCGTCCTGGATGCGAGCTCGAGTTCCGTCTAAACACGTCTTCATTTGCAATTGACCTGAAATCTAGGACTCAAATTGCAAATGTTAAATAACACGTGTTTTGTTATCATCAAAACAAATGATCGTGGTGCTCTAGCACCAACATTTATATCTATATCATTTGTGCTTGAAATTGCTATTACATTGCTATATTCTTTCTTAAAATTGTGATCTTGAGATAAATTGCTATATTACTTCTTGCGTTTGACCTCGGAATTTCTTTCAAGCTATATATTTAAGTGTTCTACGCAATTTATTGGCTATACTATAGCGCATTACTTTTAAAACACCGATTTAGAGAGTTTAACACCAGTGATGTGAAAATCGGTCCATTCCAACATCCATGGCACCGCCTGCAAGCATATGAAGATGGACAGCCAAGATGGTGCCACATGGCACCATCCCAACCGTCCAAACCCATCAGCACTCCACCGCTCGACTTCTAAAGTATTAAGCGATGAAAGATCTCGGTCGTTGAATGAAGATCCAACGGACAAGATCAATTGAGTGTAAAAGCTTTCTCATGACAAAGATGGAGGCCTGGCGCAGCGGTTGGGTGTGCATTCGCGAAGAGGGAGGTGTGGGTTCGAACCCCGCCTCGCCTTAAATTAGCTGAAGGAGAGTGCATGGCTAAATCTAGCCATTAGATAAAGTGCGGATGGTGGATGCTGATGAAATGTGGCTTGTGGAGACACGTTAATCGCATATGCATGCGATGATGCGCAGTCAAACGCGCCATCAGATGCGAGCGCACTTAACGTCTGAAGATGAAGAGATTAAGCGGCTTTTTAATTCGTCCAATCACTGAGGTTGCACGATCGTGGATGAGCGCTCAATGGTTGAAGGCTGAGAGGTGAGGGCGCGTGCATGCTTCAGTGACGTGGGGTCTTTAGTGATGTTTATATCTGTCACTAAAGGCCGTAGCAATTAATCTGTTAAAAATTAAAATGTCTCTTTTGCCCCTATGTATGCAACTATATAAAGGCCCTACGCCCTCCACATTTTCTTCATCCCTTCCATCATCTCTCTCCCTTTATAAGAGCTAAGAACTCAAGTTCTAAAGCTCGTTCTAGTGCTCCCAAGTTATGGGAAGCTTCGCTAGAGTTAAAAATAAAATTTTCCACCTCTTATCCCCTTTGTGGAGCTCTCGCCAACTGTCTTCTCTCCCTCGTTCTGGAAGTGGATCCTTTAACGTCGACGCCCTACCTCATCCCTAGTTCTTCCCGATCCGTCCTCTGTCATCCGTCTTTGCTGTCCCTCTTCCAAGCGACGTCCGTCCGGCTTGTCCTCCAAGTAGCCATCGAGAAGGATAACTTCTCTCCCCCTTCTCTTTATCGCTTTATTGATTAGATTTCCCACTTTCTAGTTGTATTTGTAATGACACTATTTCGAGTATAAAAGTTTTTTTCCTCTCGCTCCCTCTCTTTAGTTCACTACAAAAAAATAGCTCTACACCAATGATGTACATACACTGACATAAAATATATGTCGCTATAGATTCAATTATATGTCACTAATGTTACATGCTACACCTACAAACAATTAGGGGTAGATATATCTCCAGCACATCCACTTAGGGCTGCAACACCCGACGCCCCTCACCCTAAGACCCTCCAGATCCACCTCCATGCTCCTCTCTCCCCTTCCCCTTCCCCTTCCTCTCACAAATCCCCTCCCAGACTCCACCATTCCCACATGCCTCTCCTTCAACCAAACCCTAACAACCTCCCACTTCGATCGACCTCCTCCATCTCTACCTCCCCTTCTCCCTCTCCTTCCCCGTTGGAGAGCGACGAGTCCCGATGGCTTTGCGATGAGTAGCGGTGGCTGTGTGAGGAGCAGTGGTGGCTCAGAGAGGAGAAGTGGTGGCTCCAAGAGGAGTCTCGGTGGAACACCGAGCGCGACTCACTCCTCCATGAGATCGTCGCCCTTTGTGAGAGGCTCGAGGAGATCGAGCGAGGGGGAAGGGATCCGGTGAGTGTGGAGGTACTTCTGAAGGCCCTTAAGGAGTGGGGGGTGCCACCGCAAGTGCTGGTGTAGGAGGCGGATGTGAAGGAGATGGTTCTCAAGGGGGCGGCGGAGGAGGAGGTGGAAGGGAGACCGGAGGAGGAGGAGGAGGAGAGGAGGATGGTTAGGAAAGGATCCGATGGTGAGGATGCGAGAGCGATGTAGGTCGGTGAGCATTCATCTTCAATTCACTCTTTAATGTAATCATTCTCACCGAATTTAAGTTCCCTGGCGAAAATATCATGATTTGGAATGCTTGATGGAGGAAGTGGTCTTAACCCGTCCATACGCTTATTAAGTCATCTATTTTTCTTCTGTCTTTATGAACAAATGATATCGTGCTGGTGTCATTACTGATCTGACTAATCTAAGTCAGTCGTTGGACCACACTGAACCTAGACTATAGCTTTCCAGTTTGATGTCTAGTCTGGTTTCTTAAACCTTGCTTAAAACACGCTTTTAGAGCTCGACACTCCCCTTGATGGAGCTCCCTGCAATTCCTACTTTCCTGGTGCTTTGTCCTATGCCCTCCGATTTACTGGGGTTGTGTTTGGGTTTTATGACTTGATGTAAACTTGGACTGCACATTCTGCACCAACTGGAATTGTTTGCGGTGTTGACTGGGTTGTGTATTGGTTTTATTGCAGGTTTCTTAAATCTTTTAGTTTGCACAACTTAATTAAGAAATGAGCAGTAACCCCGTAACACTAAGTGACATGTGAAAGGAACAAGCTACCTCAATGTATTGTGAAAAGTTATTTAAGATAATGCCATGGTTGTCTATGCAAGCAAGGGAAAATGTACATTGCAAATTCTGGTTGTCTAAGCCAACCCAGAATTTCTACTCTTTTCCACCCTAACAAAGAAGAATCAACCCACTTGACAAGCAACGGACTCACGACTTCTTAACACCACAAGAAATTAACCTATCCTCTGCAGCAAAGGCAAATGCAGAAGAACTCACCCAAAAGGAAAAACAAGAACAATTAATACCTAATTAAATACGCAGAAGCAGATTAGGCATGAATAGCCAGGTCCAATAGAGGATCAGCATGAGGTTCCAAAACATGGGAAAAAATTTAGCACAATAACCTTATCTCCAATTCTGAGCCCTCCCTCCTAATTTACCTCACCACCACAAAAATAGCTGCTATCTATTCTCTTCCTACAGAAAAAGAAAGAATTGGAATTCTATTCCTTCTTTTGTTTCTTTTTGTCTTTCTGACACTAATTTGGTTTTTATTGCATCAAGGTTTTGAATGATTAATATCATTCTCTTTTCCCCTTATGGTGCATTTTGTTATTTCCTGAAGTGCATCACCTGTGAGGCAAAGCCCTTCTCTGGGAAGAAGTCATTCTCCCCATCATAGTTCTCCAAAAGAAAGCCTTAATAGGCAGAGAGTCCAGCATCGCTCCCACCTTCCTGCAGTCCATCCCATTGTGATACGTGTGCAGTATCTCATAGCCCGTCCACCCACAGTGCTAATGAAGTAAGATTTCTTAAAGCTTTATTTTTCTATATGTTTGCCAACTTCTTTTCTTCTGATCATTACCAAGCTGCACTCTTTCCTCAGTGTAGGAGAGCTCACCTTTTCACATCAAAGGAGAAATGCCTATGCCTATTACCTATCATGCGTTATAATCTCTTAATATTGGTGCTGTGAATTTCCTGCAAGGTTCACATTTTTGTTTTGTCGGTAATGCCTCCTCAGTCAGATCCTAGATTGTCCTTTCTATGAATGCTCCTCATGCTTTCTTTTTGTGCTGTGTCCTTCTTTTTTGCTTCCTCATCTTGCAACTTAATAGTCAGATGTTAAATAATAATACATCTATCATTGCACTTTTATAGTTGTTGTTCAAGAAATTTTGTAGCTGTCCAACAAGATGCAACAAGTAGCTGTGGTGTTTGTACCTCGTGTACGTAGATGGTAGAATTAGTGAAGGATGGTGGTGTTGGTGTCCTTGAGAGTGTGGTGGTGAATGTTGGTGAAGGCATTTGGTCATGCCCATTTGATCGGTTGTTGCCTCAGAATTAGTCATTTAAAATTGTTGGTAAGACTCATTTTTTCTTTCCTACTAAGTGCTTGATTACTGGTGAGTTGGTCCTTTTGTTTAACTGCGCGAAACTAAACTTTGCTGTGTTTTTCCTGCATATGCTTCCAGAAGCCATTACTTTTATTAGTTTTTCAAACTTGATCTATAGTGTGTTTTTCTGTATATGCAAATGTTTCAACAGATTAAGAAACATATGGTCAAGCATGATTTGGTTTGTTAACTGCTTCAAGGTCAAACCTCTAAGACATTTGTTAGAAGATGTTGGTCAACTTGCTAAATGGTCTTTGTCATTCATCAGTTCTTCAATCACAGGAATCAATCACTGATCCAACCATAAAAAATAGTTGGTATTACTGTGCCTTGGTTTTGTACGGCTACTAAACTCTTTGAAAATGGTTTGAGATTTGATAATCGCAAGAGACCTACCATCTCAAATTTCCCATTTATGTGGTTGGTCATGCAATTTTATCTAGAATTCATCATATTAAGCTTGCACTTCTGTTGGTATTTTTAACCTTGAGATTATGTCATGCATTACTATTGGTAGCTAATATTGTTTGAGTTGATGATCCACTTTTCTGCTCATTCACATTTGATTTCGATTACTGCATAGTAGCATAATGGTCCTAGTCAGGTCGTTGGGGGGGGTTGTTGTCCTGGTGCAAATTGTGATGCATGGCTACAACAAGCTGAGCAATTTTTTTGAGATTGCTGTAGCAGGCAAGGTAGGGCAGCACAAAAGGTTTGCTAAAATCCTCTTATGATTATGTTGATTGTTTACAATTGCCACCTAGTTTATGCTGACTATTAATGACTCCTGCCCATTTTAAGATGTTTTTATGCTACAGATATGTTGTGTTAAACATTAAATTGGTGCTAGCTTTTAGTTGCTATTCAATTGGCATTGATGAGTGCCATGGATAAATGTTGTTTTGAGGATCCAAAGCTTGATGTTTCTAACATTGAAATTATGAGCATTTAGATTGTTTGCTACCCATATTTCACTACAAAATAAATGCCCTACACCAATAATCTACCTACACTGATAGTTAATTTATGTCGCTAATAGGTCATTTTATACATCATTGATGCTTGTTTATGGTGGAAACCATAAAAAATAAAAAGAATCAAATGCCTCTCTAGCCAACAGAGCTTCCTATCAACCACCCTAACCAACCACGTCTCTCCCAACCCGCCTCCATCGACTCCTCTCCCTCAACAAGTCGCTCTCCTCCTCTGAGCGTTGCCTCCTCTCTCTCCCTTGCCTTCCTTCCCTTCACCATCACCTTTCCCTCCCTCCCTTCACCATCACCTTTCCCTCCCCCTACAATGACAACATCCCCCTCGACACCTACCCCACCATCCACCTTAGTGGAAACTCACGAGATGGCGATGGTGGAAGAGATGCCCAATGGCATCTCTTGTTCCCATGGTTGCACTGAAACATGGATGGTGGTGGGAGGGCGTCGATGCCCGACGAAGGGTTCCTTGGCGACTGTGCTTTGACAATCTTGTGGGGGCTTCATCAATCGAGATCTCCATAATGGCACACATACAAGTCTCAGTTGGGAATTGTAATAATGATCCATTCCTATTCCCTTATTCCCTTCCCCTCTTGATTGCACAAGGGGCTCTCAATCTCACTCAACCTTTCCTCTCATGATCGATCAATCTCGTCTTACAGGGTACGCTTTATTGATCTCACGATCTCAATCATTCTCATCCTCAATCAATCTCACCCTAGGCATTCTCAATCAATCTCACCCTAGGCTGTCTCAATCGACCTTGCTTCCAATCAATTTCGTTGTAATATTCTTGATCGATCTTCTGATCTTGCTGGGATGCTCTCGTTCATTATCTCTCTCGATTAAACTCATTAGGGTTCTCTCAATCAACCTCATTAGGGTTCTCTCGATCAATCTTGAGATCCTTTAGGGTTACTTTTGATTGATCTTACTAGGTTTCTCTCACCATGTGTACTTTAACTCTCTTCATGTTGCCTCTTATGCTCCCACAAGGTGACATTTGATTCTCATTGCAGCTATCCCAGTGGATCTTCGTGATTTTCTATACTGTGTCATTGTAGGGATTGGATGGCAAGGTGTTTGACAAAATGGTGCTGTTGGATGGTGAGGGTCATGTTGCATGCAAGATGTTCGACGAAATGTTGAAATAGAATCTTCATCCTTCTGATTTGGTTTGATACTAACACCAATCACTTTTATTCTTCTGATTTATTGAAGATGTTTGTCCTTTTCAAGAAAAAAGAAAGACTCCTTTTTGAAAAAACAAAGAACTTTATTTTTGTTTTGGTGTTGCATTCTTTTAGATTTGTAGGTATTAAAAGAATGAAATTGCCTTTTAGTATAACCGATAATAGAATTCTATCTCTCTCCCTCTCAAATGTACTTACATGAAAATATCAGGTATTTGTGAATGATCAGTTTCTAAACTATGATCCAGAAAGTATGGTAAAAGTTTGGATTATTTCTGCAAGGGCATATCACTCCTTATTCATGTACAACTTGTAAGTGAGAACTAAGTAATGCATATTTAATAATCTAAACTGCTAATCATAATGCTACTTTAGATTCTCTTGTTTTGGGTTTCTTGTTTTTGATTCTCTTTGTGGATGTGGCAATGCTAATCGGGTTGATGGAGATTTTCGGTATTGGATTAATTTAAGGCTTTTTTTTTTGGGTGGGCGGGGAGGGGGAAAGGATGTATATTTGAATTTTACTAGAGAAGGAGTTCGTTAGGAATGTTTTCATTGTTGTTCATGTGCTAAGTTCCTAGAGATAGTCTTGTCTTCTTGACTATGATAATCAAGTGTGTGTATAGGTTGTCTATCATTTTTCTACTTTTAGATGATCTTTTTTGAGATTTATGATTTTTTTTATGCTTATGGATGTGGTAAGGCCAATTAGGTCGGCGGAAATGTTGGATCTTGTATTTGTTCACAGCTTTTTGGGGGGTTATTCATTTGAATCAAGTAAAGGGGAGAGTCCATGTTTTGTGTAAATTTATTTTGGAGTGGCATGCAGATCCACCAAGTTTTAATGTGGTGAGTGTTGAGACTAGTTGTTGTTGCTTAATGTAAATTTGGGACTTACTTTAGTGCAAAGCTTCTATCTTGGGGCTTACTTAATGTGTTTGGATGCAGAACTTTCTTCCTCTACCTTTTAATTGTATATAGCGTTTCATTTCCTGATAATCAAAATGTACTTTTAAGCTGTGATATCTTGTATTGCCATTATGCTGGATTTTTTGGCATTTAGATTGCAAATTTTGATTACCTCAACTAGTTGTTCACAGGAATTTGTTGCAAATGCTTCGAGTATCAACTACCTAAAGATCAGCCAAAAAATAGCTGGGTGCTTCTAACCGGTGGGGTGACACATGGTCAACCTTTGGTCAATTGGTAAGCCCAACACCATATTGGTTGGTTGGATAGAAATGCTGTTGATTTTGCTTTTTTGTACTGATTGCTGTTGTTGCCATTCTTGCATGCATTGTTTTATCTTAGCAAAGCTTATTCGGTCATACAAGTGTAATGGAGTCTGTAGGTTTTGAATCTTTGCTTAGTCCTAAGTGTTGGTGGCTGCTAAAGCAGCCAGTGAACCAATAAAGTTGTGGGATGTAAAGGAGAAATTAAGGCTCCTAGCCTCATAGCCTCAATAAAGTTGTGGAAGATGACCAATGCAAAAGAGCAAGGAAAGTAAGGCTCATAGCCTCATACAGTAGGCCAAAGTGTTTTGCACCCTCTAGCAACCTTTCATGTAGTGTGAGCTTTGTGCATTGGGTTGTCCTTTATTGTATAGCTTCGAATCTTTTCTAGTACTAGATTTAGTCTCTAAGATGTAATTCCTTTTGTTTTTTTGAAAGAAAGAGATAAACCCTAATTGCCTAAATTTATTCCATCAAGTATTACTTTCTTTTTTGTGACAGTAGCTGTATTCTGCCTTGTGTACCTGTTATGGTCACAAAATTTATATGGATGTGATAAAATTGGAGTTCATTAGTTTACCGTATCAATATTCTTAGTACTTGATGGCTGATTCCACTTTCCCTCACCATTAGCATTACTTTGTTCTCTCCTCTAAGTTGTCTACTTAGAATTTTCTCATTGGCATTCTTTAGATTTCATCGATACTATTTTTTTTTGACAATTACAAGCTCAAGTTATCTTGTTTATATAAAATAATGAGTATTAATTACTAGGTTGCTACATGGTAGGGATATCCACTCTCCCATTAAGACATTTGACTTTGATCTCTGGCATCTCCTCTTTGGCTGACCTACTTGTGTGGAAGGCTTCTTTTGTTATTGGCACTATTTTTAGTTGTACCTAGTTGCAACTATTTTGTGCACCTGCATGTTCTTATTCTTGGCAGCTGTACTTAGTTGGGTTGTCATAATTTTATGTAGGTTGGTGTTCCTCATGAAGGTGAAGAATACATCAATCGTCTAAGAGTGGTGGAATCTGAAGCAGATTTGGAAAGTGCATGTCAGTGATTGCACCGTTTGAAGAATCTTAATTGATGAGTGAATGGGTATTCATGTGAAGAAGTCTCCACCACCAAGCATTGATGTTGATATAAAGATACAGGTAGTCAATCTCTCCGCTTTAGGTTTCCTCTTTATAATGTAGTACTTTGACAGAGAATGAGAAAAGGTAAGTTACTTTTTTTTTTTTGTCCTAGATGTGATGGTACACTACTTTTATAGGTTGAGGCGGCGACACAGGTCAGTTTACGTGCCAAGGAGGTTGCTTATCGTGCATGGCTTGGATTCTATAGCTCACTTCCTGAAATTAGAAGGGATAACACCACATTAGTTGACACAACAAACAAATTTTGTGCTTCGCTTGGGTTAGAGGAGCCCCCCTCCCTTTTGAGGAGGACGACCATCAAAATGGGTTTAGTGGACATACCAGGCATCCAGATCAAGAAATGACTGGCTATTCCAGGTAATTTAAAAAGTAAGGAACCCATTGACGAGGAGCTTTGCGTTGAAGTCTTGAGCAAGAAGAGGGGGTTGGGTTTCTTTTGCAAGGATAGGTCTTTGCTTCTAAGTTAGACCATTGCTCATACTTGGGAAAAGTTAATGGTTCTAATGAGTTTCTCTACCTTTTTTTTATTGCCTTTTTCTTATTTAAATATTATAGGAATCATTAGTTAGAAAAGGTAAATATCAAAGTTAGAGATCTTCATTTTCTATAGAGATTTCGACCTCACATGTAGGATTTACAAGAAGAAATCAAAATTACGATGATGTTTTCATGTCATATTTCTTGTTGGATATAAAGGCATGGCATTGCTTAGGACATGATCTCCCTTCAGGTTTGCCTTTCTTGATTATTTGATCATGTTATAGACTAAGGCATATGTTTCTTATGAATTTATATGAGTGTCTTGGAAAGTGATTATTTTTACATTGGCCACATGAATACTTGTACGCCTTAGCTACCAATCTCATAGATATCTAAACATTGTCATCTATCATATATAGATTGTTGTTGTCATTTGCTTTAAACATACTGAAAGTGCAATCACTTTAAGGTATTATGAAAAATTAATCTTGATGTAGTCATTTTTGCATCTTTATTATTTCAAAATTATTAGGAATGACTTCAGAATTATTTATCTTCTAAACACTCGTAGTCTGTGTTATTTTAGGTTTATGAAACATTAATAGCACTAGTGGTCTAGTGGTAGAATGGTACCCTTTCACGATATAGATCCGGGTTAGATTCCCAGTTGGTGCATCCTTTTTTGGTTTCAAGTTGCAGCATCTATTTCTTAATCTTTATGCTTCTTAAATTTCAAAATGCTGGCCACTTGTATGTTAGGAAGCAGGTGGAGTCAATTATCCAACCATTTCTGTGTTGATTTGCTTTATGTTAGGAAGTAGATTTGCTTTATATGGGAAATAAAGTCCTACTTGAGAAACCACTATGGTATTTTCCTTTAATTTTGGTGTTCCTTTTGTTTATATAGCTACAAGTGCATTTGCCATCTTTTTATGCTATTTACTCTATTTATTTGTCAAAACTCTTGTAGCTGTCTATATAGAAATTTCAAAGGATACCAAATATAGCATTACATGGAGTGGCAAGCATTCTTTTAAATTTGTCACCTCATTAGGGTTGTAGCTCATTATTTACTTATTTGGATTGTTTATTGGGAGTTTATGATTGGAGAAGAAATAAGAATTGAGTAACCCAACTAAAAATAGTTTGATTAGTAAGTTTCTTTTAATCATTCAAGAAATTAGAAAACTAGCAAAACAACTTATTTCTAAAGGCACATATTGTTGGAGAATCCCCTTTAAAATTTTCTCCAAAAAAACTGAAATGGTAGTTGCACAAACAAACCTCTACAGTGGGAGAAATAGACAAAAGTTGTCTCTTGCTTGTGGATATGCCCTATTCATTTCTCCTCTAGCATATGATATGACAGTTTCTCTAAATATAAATTTGATGTCTAATTTATATTTATTCTCATATGACCCATTCAGATCCCATGTAATCCCATTGCCCCCCTCCCCATCCCGCCAAAAAGTAAAAGGAAAATTGCATATATATAGTCTTCCATGTCATATTCAGGATTTTTTATTTTTTTCAGAGAAGCTGGATATTAACATTGAAGATCTCTTTTTTCTATGATGATTTTATATTTATGTATAAGCAAATGGTAAATCATCATTTTTTTTTTAAGAGTTGTAACATCATGTTTAATGATTTGCAGTTGTACATTACCTCAAGTTGATCAAGAACCTTTGCAAGCTGCTCAAGATCTCATGGTTGAAGTACTTGACAACTAATGAACTCTTAAAATAATTAGATACTTGTGTATAGAAAGAGATTGATGGATAATTGTGACTTATGCCACTTATAGTACTTGCTAATAGACAAATTTCTTTTAGAATCATATGAAAATATTGTTCCATTGGATGTACATGTTTGCTTTTATAAATAATTCAATTTGTTATTTCAAAAGTGTTATATCTTGTATGATTTCTTTTAATCTTACTTGAATTAAGGTAAATAATGTTATTTATGATAAGGTTAAATATTAATTCTATTGAGATATTGCTTTAATATCTATATTGATTGATCTAGTGACGGTTGTTCGTGTTGATCTAGAGTTATTACTTGTAGTGATGATTTTAGCAACATTTTTTTTCTCTGTAGCGATGGATAAAAATGTTTTTCATGCTATCATAAAAAATGGCCAGCTTCTAGGTTGTGACCGTCACTATAGGCCTAGTTACAACATCGATGGTAAAAAATTGTTGATGTTGCCTACAGCGATGCCTCTTAAGAGAACACCTTCAATGACCGTCGAAATAGCTCTGTGGACCTACAATGATGTCATTTTGACCTATACCGACGGTTATTGACCGTCGGTGTAGGTGCAGAATGTTGTGGTTGTAGTGTTTTTATTTCAAATAGAATAGTAATCATTGTGAATGTCTCGTTTATAAACAAAAATTACAAACAAATATAATTGCAGATTTCAAATCGACATAGCTTCCCTATGTTCGACCTGTGACTCATTCTAAGTTTCGATTAAAAGTTATTTGATTGATGAATTTTCTTGTGAATCACGCTACGATAGGTTTTCTAAACTCAAATCTTTTCACAATAAATTTTCGCTGCATCATTTTGGTGCTGTTGCCAAGGAGGCAACGGATCTCGATTCCTTTTCTGCATTTTGTGCACTTAATTACTTTCTAACTCTCTTTTATTTCTTCACTATTATCTTGCAGGTACCCCAGTCAGGAATTTTCAAGCGGTAGAAAGGAGTAAAGTACAGTTGAAGACAACTGTAAGTGCTCCCCTATTCTTTTCCCTTCCATAGACTTCATTCCATCACCCTAATTCAAATTCTAATTAACCTAAGTGTTCTCATAAACCATAGATTAGTTTGGTTGCTTTGATTTCCACCTCCACCCACCTCATCCTCGCTTAAAAAAAATATATATATAAAAAAAATATAGAGGTACACAACCTCTTCTGATTCTTCATACTCAACTGGCATCCCAATCTTTGGAATCGGTACACACAACTAAACGCATAATTGAGTATAAATCAGATTACGCAACCATTTGTATGTGTAACTCAGTGATGCATTAAGGCCAATTATTTGAGTTGTTTGGGCCGCACCACTTCATATAAAAACAACTCATCAAGTAGCTTGCTCATTAAGGTTAACAATTAAGGTTAATACCAGGCACTCCACTTTATTTTGATTTCAAAGGAAAGACATCTTCACTCGTGTTTGCAAATCTTGGTGTGTCTCCTGAATTTGATTGAAATCACCCTAATTCAAACCCTAGAAGCTACTTAAGCAAGATTTAAATTCTAAATGCTACTCATCCAAATAATCATGCTTGAAAACCCTGGTTGTGCACACACTCACACTTATTCAATCAATCATTAAAGGCACAACCTATTTTAAGAGCCCATCACATTCCAAAAGCACTCTATCTTAGGCCTAATCTAAAATCAAGTAGACATTTGCCCTATGACTTATCAATTCATTTCAGGATATTTCTCATACTGTGGTGCAAATTTGTGACATCTACTTTTTCCAGAAGGTGCAAAGTTGGGTTCCCTGATTATCAAACGACTTAAGTAGGCAGGGGTTTGGCATAATTAGTGGCCTTCAAGACACACTCCCCCTGTCTCGCCATCCCAACTTAACCAGCTTTTGGATTAAAGACAACACAAAATTCGTGGTGTGGTTGGAGTTTATTTTGAAGCATAGGTCCTTAGGCTACCCAACTTAAGGACATGCTTATTTTGTTATGCTGTAGGGTTCTTATCCCCAGTCCTTCCGACCTCTTCCTAGTTTATGCTTGGAAGGAGGTCATTGAATCCCTACTTGGAAGGACCATTAGACCATTCAGGGAGGCGAAGGTTGAATTTTCATCCAATTGATCCCATGGCTTATCAACCACCTCCATAGCATCAGGATTCGCAAGAGATGCTGCAAAGGTAGCTGGACCAAATGCAGCAAATGCAAGAATGGTTCCAGCAGATGATGGTTAGGGCACTCAGCCCTTGAAGGATTTTAATGATCCCTCTAATTACGGGGAACACCCCAATGTCTAGATTCTAGCCTGTGACATAGAAATCAAGCCCCAGGTGTTAAGCCTGATCAAACATTTCCATGGGCTTGGCTTTGAAGACCCATTTCAGCATTTGGAAGACTTGACCACTTTGGTCCAAACCACCAAAGCACGAAACGTGGACGAGGAGCAAATGATCATGAGGCTTTTCCTAAATTCTCTTAGGGATAAGGCCGCACATTAGTACCAGACAATTGGAAGGCCGATCGTAACATAGAATGGTCTTAAATCGGCTTTCCTAAAGAAATTCTTTCTAGTTGGGCGTACTAATGCTTTGCGATAGCCAATTACTACTTTCTTCTAGTGGTCGGGGGAACCACTTCATGGTGCCTGGGAGCGATTCCAGGATCTATTGCGGAGGTGTCCGTACCACGAGGTGCCAAAATGGCAACTTGTGTAAATCTTTTATCATAGTTTGACTGAGCAACTCCGTAACCATGTGGACGCTTCTTGCGGAGGTAATTTTCTCAACAAGGATGCGGATAGTGTGCATGAATTGTTTGAGGAAATGAGTGAAAATTCCATTAATCATGCCTCCATGGATACTTTTAACCGGTCCCAACAACCCAAATCGAATGTTAATGAGGTCCATGATTCTCATTCATTTGATATGGAACTGATTTGCAATAAACCTGATAAGGTGGACTTGGTTACCAAGAGAATGGAAGAGTGGATGGCTAGAAACTCTACAAACACTTGTTGATTCACTCAATCCTAGAACTTGGGATTCCATTCTTCACAAGCTCCTACTGGACGGGAGTTCGTGAATCAACTAGAAGTGGCTCAACCTGTGAGCCAACATTACTCGGAACCCCATGGGTTCCAAACCTGGGGCCTTTGATCCTAGTTTCTCTGATCCCTCTCCTTTCCCACCATCCTCGCCCTATGAGGATGTGTATGCTGTATAGGAGAACGTTAGGTCCAACCCATATTCTAACTCTTATAATCTGGGTTGGAGGAACCACCCTAACTTCTCCTGGAAAAATCTAGGGCAGCAGATGCAAATCCGACCCAGCAACTATACATCGCAAAGACCAATGGGTCAGGATCATGTATACACTCAACTTCCCCTAACTAGGTCAATTAACCAAGCTGGAATGCCCGTTAACTTGTAGGGCAGGTTGATTTGAACCGACAAATGGTAGAGATGTAAGGATCCATGCTTTAGCCCATGCAACAAATGAAGACATCACTAGATAACTTGCAATCCGGGCTCATTGTTAATTCTCGTCAGCCCAAATCTTTGCCATCTCAACTCGTACCCAACCCTCACAAGATATAGAATTTGGGTAATCGAGCCTAGGGCTATGGGAATCAAAGGGACCCACATGTACACGCTCAAGTGATTGAGTAGGACCCTTCTTCTGCTTCTTCGTCCAATCCGGGTTATTTGGCGAATCAAGCCCCTCTTATATTTCCTAACCCTCCACAAGACCAAACCCTTATGCTTTTGCAAATTTTGTTACCTTGTGGAGTCGACGACAAACCCAGGACCCAAAATTACCCTCTACTAGTCAGTCACACCTTGATGAGCCTGAGGAAGGAAAAGAGAACACTGAATAAGAGATTAAGGCTCAGGAACCTGATTCCAAAGATTTGATTCATGTTCCATTCCCTAAAGCCTTGATTAAACTTAGGAAGAAGTCTGTTGATAGTGACGATGAGCTCTTGAATATCTTCAAGAATGTTGAAGTCAATAACCCACTCCTCGATGCTATTAAACACATTGCAGCTTATGCTAAATTCTTAAAGGGTTTATGCGCTCAGAAGCAAAAGTTGAAGGAATCTGCCCTAAGGAAGGCGATACTCTTTGAGAAGGCTAGTTCTGTAATCCTGCATCACCTTCCTCAGAAAAAGAGAGATCCAGGTGCCCCACTGGTTTCATGTGTTATCGGGGAATACACTTTTGATAGGGCACTTTTGGATCTAGGTGCATTCATTGATTTAATTCTGACTTCTCTTTACGAAAAGTTTGGATTAGGTAAAACTTAGGCCGACCTCAGTAGCGCTACAATTAGCATACTGTTCGGTCACTAACCCAAAAAGCATTATTGAGGATGTTATCGTGAAAGCTAAGGACTTCTACTTTCCTGTAGATTTCCTTGTCCTTGACATGGATGTACCTGAAGATTTAAGGAACACACCCATCATTTTGGGGTGTCTGTTCCTGGGTACCACTAAGGCCAATATTAACTGTGAAAGAGGTGGTATGGAAGTTGCCTTTGGGGATAAAAAAATGAAACTTGATATTTTTAAGGCGATTAACAAATTTGATGATTGTAGATATATTGAGGAACTTGAGGATGATGAATTGAATGTTGAGACTTGTATGGGTATTACTTTCTTTGAGAATTCCTTTTGCACCAATGAACTCAACTCACAACCCTCCGTGGCAGACCTGCCACATTTTGAAGAGGTTGCTGATTTTGTTCACTTCCAACCTCTTCCTTTGGATCATCTTGATGAATCTTCATCAGCATCCTCCTTACCCTCCATCCTAAACCCGCCCTAGTTTGAACTGAAACCATTGCCTGAGAGTCTGAAATATGAATTTTTAGGACCTAAGAAAATGCTCCCCGTGATTGTAAGTGCAAAACTAACCAAGGAGCAAGAGATGAGACTGATCAAGGTCCTAAAAGCACATAAGGAGGCAATTGGTTGGACCATCCATGACCCTAGGGGGATTGATCCAACTTATTGCAATCATTGAATTTTTATGGAAGATGAATCCCACCCTTCTGCCCAAATGCAGAGAAGATTGAACCCTAATATGCGAGAAGTGGTCAAGAAGGAAATTATTAAGTTGTTGGATGTAGGAATCATTTATCTAATCTTGGATAGTCCCTGGGTTAGTCCCATGCAAGTTATTCCCAAGAAAGTCAGGATTATCGTTGTGACTAATGAGAAAGGAGAATCTATCACAACTCATTAGCTTCCTCTTGGAGAGTCTATATCGATTACAGGAAGCTGAACACAGCCACAAAAAAGGAACATTTCCCTCTGCCTTTCATCGACCAAATCCTTGAAAGGTTAGTCGGGCAAAAGTATTTTTGTTTCCTAGATGGTTACTCGGGATACAACCAAGTCCCTATCCATCCCGAGGATCAGGAAAAGATGACTTTCACCTGTCCCTACGGAACCTTTGCATTCCATAGAATGCCATTCGGGCTTTGTAATGCACCTGTAACTTTTCGAAGGTGTATGCTAGCCATTTTCTTAGACATGGTGGTAGAGTTTGTAGGAGTTTTCGTGGATGATTTATCCATTTTTTGAGATTCGTTTGATTCTTGCTTGGTTAACCTCGAATTGATCCTTAAGAGATGCATCAAAACACGGTTGGTCCTTAGTTGAGAAAAGAGTCACTTCATGACACGAGAAGGTATCGTCTTGGGTCATGTAGTCTCTGAGCGTGGAATTGAAGTCGATAAAGCTAAGATGGATGCTATCTCCAAACTTCCTCCTTCCACATCTATTAAACAAATCCAATCATTTCTTGGTTATGTGGGATTTTATAGGAAGTTCATCAAGGACTTTTCTAAGGTTGCTCAACCTTTGAGCAACCTTCTAGCCAAAGATACATCATTCGATTTTGATGAATCATGCCATAAGGCATTTGATTTTTTGAAAATGGCAATCACTTGTGCTCTGATGTTGCAACCAATAGTCTGGACAACCTCATTTGAGATCATGATCGATGCTTTTGATTCTATGGGAGGGGTTGTTTTGGGTCAGAAAATTGATAGGAAGCCCTTTGTCATCTACTATGCCAGCAAAACTCTGGACAAGACCCAAAGAAACTACACTATTACTGAAAAGGAATTGCTAGCTATAATATTTGCGTTGGAAAACTTCATGGCTTATCTCTTAGGATTGCATGTTATAATCTTCACCAACCACTCGACCTTGAGACATGTCTTGGCTAAAAGGATGCCAAACCCCAGCTCATCCGATGGATTCTTTTAATTTAAGAATTCGATCTTGAAATTAAAGACAAATCTAGGGCACAAAATGTGTTGCCGAATCATCTTTCAAGACTCTAAAGTGATTCTTCTCGTCCAGATATTCCAATTACTGATACTTTTCCAGACGACACTATTCTTGTAGTTTCAGGTGTCCAAAGTTCTTGGTTTGCAAACATGGTTAATTATTTAGCCGTTGGTCAAATCCCCCAGGATTAGACCAAGCAACAATGGGATAGACACTACTAGAAAAATGGGCTTTCACGATGCTTTTGTAGCGATGGTTTTTGTTAAAACTGTTGTATATAGTAGAGTTCATAGACAACGATTTGAAAACCGTCTTATTTTTCATATATACGACTGTTGGAATTACAACCATCGTATATATTTACCGTGAATCCCACACAATAAGAGTGGTGGACCCACATACATTTACAAGATGGTTTGTATAAAAATTGTCATATTATAGACGACGGTTATATCTTGTAACTGTCATCTATATTGATTGCAAATTTGGTCGGGCGGCATTTTTTCGTGCCCTACTCGACTTTAAACAACGGTTTTTACAAAAGCTGTCGTTTAAAGTTCCTATGCCCTAAAACCAGCGCCCAACCCCCCGTGCACCATTCAACTTTCTTCAACCTCTCGCATGCTCCTCCTAATTAGAGCTCTCCTCCTCCGTCAACCTCTCTTCCTCCTCGTAAGGCTCTCCTCCCCAGAGATCTCGCCGCCGCGTGCTCCTCCTCCTGATCATTCTCCTTTGTGCGCACTCCTCCTCCTACTTATCCCTCATCCGCATGCAGTCGACCATCCTCCTCCCATGTGTCACCGACCGTCCTCCCATCTGCATGTAGCCCTAGCCCCCCTCCTCCTTATGCACCGCTACTCCTCCCATCCACGCATAGCCCTAGATCCTCCTCCTTCCAACAGTTGTCGTCGCCTCCTCCTACCAGCAGCGTCGCTGTTGCCTCCTCAATCCCATCTGTAGACCCCGTCTCCTCCTTCCAGTAGCCGCAACCCCTCCTCCTCATCCCCAAACCCGGACAGCCCCTCCTCCCATCTGCAGGCCCCCCTTCCTCCTCCTCATCCCTATCCCCAGCCCCTCCTCCTTCTATCCATAGCCCCTCTCCTCCTCCACATCCCCATCCCTAGCCCCTCCTCCTCATCCCCATCCTCGATCTGCCCCTCCTCGCCATCCCATCCGCAGCATGCCATGCTCCTCCTCCTATTGCTCCCCTTAATTATGAAATATTTTGTATTAAGCAAATGTTAAACATGATTAATTCTTTAAATTTGTTTTAGTTATTTACTTATAAATATTTATAATTTGATTTAGGTATCTCGCGTCGTCAGACACCTTTTTTGTGATTCATGTGCTTTATTGAGGTATGAAATTAAGTTGTCTTAATTCATTTGTGAATGAATGTAGGGTGTGCCTACTTAATTATGTTTAGAAAGTGGGGTGTGTCCCCTTATGTTTAGAATGTGAGATGTACCCACTTAGCTAGGAGTAGAATGTGGGGTGTACCCAATTGATGATATTATGGTGTGCGAATGTTTTTATAGATGTGGGGTGTGCCCACTTGATGATTATTTCTGAAAGCTTATTTGATTGTATTTCTTTTGTGAAAATTTTTATGAATTTAAGAAGTTTGGAAGAAGTAATGAGAGAAGAGAGGGAAAGTGAAAGGAGATGTAGGAGAGGAAGAGGAGGGAAAGAGATGAATTAAAGAACAATATGAATTAATGAAGGGAAGGAGGAGAGGAAGGATAGGGAGAAGAGAGGAAAGAGAGGATAAATAAATAGACAGGAGATGAAGTGGAGGGAGAGAGATGCATAGAGAAGAATCTACAGGAAGGGAAGGATGAGAGAAATGGTAG
This sequence comes from Thalassia testudinum, assembly GCA_037157565.1. Lineage (NCBI taxonomy): Eukaryota > Viridiplantae > Streptophyta > Magnoliopsida > Alismatales > Hydrocharitaceae > Thalassia > Thalassia testudinum. The sequence goes on along the minus strand of JAZHRO010000035.1, from coordinate 54,031,550 downwards.
GGAGAGGAGAGAAAGAGAGTAGAAAGGAAGTGGTAAGATAGGGAGATAGGAGAGAAGGGAGAGACGGGAGAGGAGGGAAAGAGAGGAAGAATCTATGTTTATTTTGTATATAATTATTTATTTTTATTATAAATTTTATTATTTTAATGAATTTATAGATACACACACTTGCACAAATCTAGATGCACTTGAGGCCAAACAATAGGTATTCTAATCCCCAGGTTACAGGTTTTGGGAGAGGATAATCATGTCAAAATACTTGCCTATCGACACTTATGATCATGTTATATGGACAATGCAAAGTGTTTATATGCCTCATTTACATTCATGAAGTTTTGTCTTTATAGCATGCCATAAGAGTCATCATCCTTTGTTCAGAGAAGTTCTGAACAAATGGGGTCCTTGAAGATTTGATCACAACTTAGGGTTACTTATTACATGGAACCAATGTCTGGAGGATTTTCAGTAGTATTTTTTCACTCTTCTCTGGTATATTAACTAATCTTATCTACGTTCCTAATGCACCCTTAAATGAGAGTTATTGGGAGTGTAATTAAGGTTGGTCTTGGGGAATATGCTGGAGAAGTGCGGGGAGATGCTGCCAAAATTTCTCTAGACATCAGTTACATGTAACAAGTAATGTTGTGATTAAATCTTCAAGGATGGGAAATTAATTGGAAATCTTAATCAGAATACAATGTTATGAAATCAGATTAATTATAATTATTGGGTGATTTTATTTCATTTTTGTAGATTATCAAGGATAAGTCTAGGATTAGTTTGAGGAACTCGAATTACTCTCGATACAAGAATGGAGTGAGAGAGTTCCCTGATTGGGCATTTCATGATGATAGGAAGTCATTCAGATGATGAGACAAGTTCAATAGGATATTTTTCCCATGTAGGAGGTGCTTGAATAGATATTTACATGATAGGAACGCTGTCTATGACCACATGATTTGCAACGGTTGGTGGCAGCATTATACTAACTGGATTACTCATGGAGAGGATCTGATAGAGGAAGACAGATGATCTCTGATAGTTTTCGATGAGACAGCTATTGACATTAAAGCTGATGACACCGATGAAATGCTTGATGAGATGAGAGCAGGAGTTGAAGATCCAACTAGTAGGGAAACTTGTAATCAGTTTTATGATGCTATTAGAAGATCCATTTCTAAGTTGTCATTTCTTTTGAAGTTATTTTGGATGAAGGTTATGAATAGAGGAACCTCTAAATTGATGTCCCTGGTGCTTGAATTCTTTGAAGAGCTTTTAAATGATCTGAAAGATTATCCAAAGATATGGTATGAAGCAAAGAAATAGATTTGTGGACTTGGTTTAAATTGTGAGAAAATTGATGCTTGTATAAATGATTATGTGTTATATAGAAATGAATATGCAGAGTTGAGTAGTTGTCCACAATGTGGTGTTGAGAGATTTAAAGCGGGAAATCCACTAAATACAAGGGTCAAAACTTAATTGAAGAAGGTTCTATGTTACTTTCCATTGATTCCTAGGCTTCAATGCCTTTTTATTTTAAATAAAACTGCAAATTTGATCGCATGGCATAGGGATAATATGTCATGAGATGGTCGCATTCATCATCCTGTAAATTCACAAGAGTGGAAAATGTTTGACAACACTCATTTAGCAATTACAAAGGATGCAAGGAATGTCAGATTGGGTCTTGCAAGCGATGGTTTCAATCCTTTCAAGAACATGTCCCCATCCTATTTAATTTGACCAGTCGTGATGGTAACTTACAACTTACCTGCGTGACTTTGTATGCGATCGTCGGTTATGATGTTGACCCTCCTCATCCCCGATCCAAAGTAGTTAGGAAATGCAATTGATGTTTATCTTCAACCATCGATAGAAGAACTGAAACTGTTGTGGTGTAACGACATTCATACATATCACAAAAAAGAATTCCTTGTATGCATGCTCATTATTGTGGACCATTAATGACTTCCTTACATATGCAAATTTGTCGGGATGGAGTACAAAGGGAAAGTCTGCTTGTCCAGTATGTATGGATGACACTTAGCATCTTCGACTACCTGAAAGCAACAAGTTCTATTATTTGGGACACCATAGATTCCTGCCAGTTGAGCATAGATGGCGAACAATAGTGTTTAAGGACAAGTTCAACGGTAAAGGTTGTCAGTATTCTTCTAAGAATCCAAGAAATAAGCTAAATACAAATTAACAAGGTTGTCAGGTTTTCAAATAATAGAAAAATTGCAACAACTTGGCAACTACGATTTGGTCTGTTTAAGAAAGATCAAATAGCTTTTAAAAAGAAGAGCATTTTTTTCATGGAACTCCCATATTGGAAAGATCTAACTATTCGACATAATCTTGATGTGAAGCATATTGAGAAGAATGTCATGGACAACATTTTGGATGTAGTCAACTTAACTGATAGTCCAAAGGATACAGTGAAAACGAGAAAAGATATGATAAGTTTAGGCATTCGTCTAGAGTTACATGTTATTGAAAAAGATGGCAGTTATAACTTTCTGAAAGCCATTTACATCTTAAACAATGATCAATGAGAGAAAGTTTTGACCATTTTGAAAGAAGTATGGGTGCCAGATGGTTACTCTTCACAACTTTCTCAATGTGTAAATAAGGCTCAAAAGAAAATTAGTGGGTTAAAGAGTCACGACAGTCATATTTACATGCAAGTCTTATTCCCACTAGCTATTTGTGGAGTGCTACCTGATCTAGTTATGGATTCATTTATAGAGATGAGCTGATATTTCAAAGCTATCTATTTGAAAGCTATACATTCTGATTTATTACAGTATTCACATTATGTAAAATGGAGCAGATATTTCCTTGGGTGTTCTTTGATGTCATGGTTCATTTAACTCTACATATTGCAAATGAAGTGAAAGTTGCTGGGCTTGTGCAATACAGATGGATGTATCTAGTTGAACGGTTTCTGACGAAACTTAAAGATTGTGTTAAATAAGGCTAAGTCTGAAGGATCTATTGTGGAGGGATATCTTGTAGAAGAGTCCATTAACTTCTGTGCCATGTGTATGGATGAAACAAATAATCAATTTAATCGATTACAGAGAAATTATGATGGAGGTACAATGAGAACAATGAAGATTGTCTTTCCATATTTGATATTCCAGGAAGGTCTATCCTCTACACAGAGTACAAATCAATCTTTGAAATCGATCGGCATCTATTTCACTTGTACATTCTTAAGCAGATTCCAGAAGTTGATGCATTTTATAATGAATTTAAGGAGTATTCACATCCAGAAACACGCAAGATCGACTTTCTCGAGTGGTTTAAAGAACATGTTATGCAAATGAAAGAAGAGAACAACCTACGATGGTTAGAGGACATCGACATGTTACGACCCGGTTCTCGGATCCCTGCAGGACTCGAGACCGACTTGCCTCGACTAATCTCAAGACCTAGTCGAGCAACAAGAAGTAACCAAAAGAAGAAAAATAAACCACATCCACACATGCAATATAACTAAGTAGAAGAAAAGAATGAAGCAGTAAAGAAAAAACACCTGTCTCAAAACATAGTGCAAGCCACCACAACAAAAAATGGAAAGGAAACAGAAAGTAAAAGGAATGGTAAACTATGTGTCCATTACTCACTACAACAGTAGAAAAATGAAAGAGTTGAAAGAATGACTATGGCTGGGCTCGATTCGGCCCAGCACCCTCTGCAGCTTAGAACTCGGGCTGCTCAACTCCAGATCATGAATAAGGTTACGAAAAGTCAGAGTCAGCGAACGTTGAGTAGAGTGGTGTTTACATTATTTAAGTGCAAGTATAGTAAAAGCAACAATAGGTTTATTTCTCATTTCTATTTATCTCATTTATATGTTTCTGGTTCATCTATTTCTCAGGTATCCAGGTATTTCTTGATCTTACATGTTTCTCGTGGGAACGATCTTGATTGTAGTCTTTTCCGTAAAGTAGAAGGTACACATGGTGCTCTCCTGGCCGAGAGAGTCTCCAGTGGTAGTTCTACACCCAGTCAACCACCCCGAGGTCACTGTCAAGATGTAGCGGTAACTATGGCATGCGTGATAAGCGTTTGGGTAGCTACCCCGCACTGACATGCAGTTAGTCATTTTCGCTAGCGGGTATGCCCAAAGTATAGCACGGAACAGTATAGGCCCTTGCCCTCTCAGAACAGGGGTCTCACCCCTCCACAGTCTACGTACCCTCATCTGACTACCTCGGTTTGCCCAAAGGACCTAACAAAGTTGTTGTAGGGTGGCTAGCTGAACCTCGGGTCCCGTGGGGTGGCTAGCTCCCTCCCTACACTAGTAGCACACCTCATTATCGCATACGTGAGGGCCAACAGGAGTCGGTGTAGATAGCCAATCCTAACCCCGAGTCTCAACCCAAGGGAGGCTAGCTCCGCTCCATACTAAAAAGGGATCTTTGCTCTCCTTGGTATCGCGTACATAAGGGCCAGCACACTTTCCGTTTACATTCTAGATTCCGTTTATCAACAGGAGTTCTACTCCTAATTCCCTATAGGGTTTATGCTCATATTTATCTCTTTTATCCAGATCCAGATCTCATGTTTCACAACTCGTTCCTCATCCATGTACAGGCAGTTCGTGTCTTCATAATTCAGTTCTCAATCATAAACATGCAACTTATGGTTCCATAGTTCAATTTCTCATTTGCATACAGACAGCTTGTATTTTAACATGCATCTCAAGTAAACTAGAGTAATTCCATATCATGCTCATACATTTCTATCCTAGGGTTCATTTCACATCCTAGAGTTTCAATCAATTTAATCTAGGCAGGCATATTCTTTATTCATATCTTACTAAATGCATTAAACCACTCTATCGGGTATCATGGGAGGAATGGGGGCTTGTGTCGTAGATCTCGTCGTCTCCGCGGACCCCGAACACGCCACTGGCTGATAACTTGTACCAGCGACCAATGTACATTAGATGAGCTCAAAATAGTAGATACTCAACATGAACATGTAGAGGAATTCGAGTGGAAAACAGCGATACTTCGTTTGCGGAAATCTGATTCCGTTTGGGCCTTCAACAGGCCAAAAATGCGGTTACTGACCAAAATCAGATGTCTGGAACTAATCCCGAATGTCTTAAAAGACATCAAAACTCACCTTACCTTTCCTGTGGTTGATTTAGACATCCAGACTCCCTCTGTGACCATCTGGGGGCAGCTCCAAACGTCTCACCCTACTTCCAATCGTCTGAAAGTACCTCTGGACGTCTGGCAGCGTGATCAGACATTCGAAAGTACTTAGGAAAGCGCACCGCGTGACTTCCCAAAGCCTTCACCTGCATACGAAAACACAGGCACAGTTTTAGCCCATCAACTCTTGCGCTGAGATCTTCTGCATGGCAGAAATCAGTGCAGGAAGGTACGTACCTCGCGCGATACGTGCTTTTAGAGGTTCGGCTTCAGCTTTGGACGTCCGGGTGCCTCGTCAGCCATCTGGACGATACTCCAGATGTCTAATGTTGGAAAACTTCTAGTACCGGAACCTGCTCCGCTATGCTTCTCACCTGGCATCATCACCAGCAGTCCACCACAGCAGCTTCAGCAGCTGCAGAGGGCCGGGAGGCCGCCTCCTTGAGCCCTTCGTCCTCGCGTACGCGTCGTGCGAGCTCCTCCGAGCTCCCGAAGGTCCTCCGACCTTCCACGCCCTCTTCCTCTCTCTCATTCTCCCTCGCTTGCCCCCTCTTGTCACTCTCGTCTAGCCTCGCCACAGCTGCACAGGAGACACTGGAAGTGGTGGTGACTAGTGGTGAGGGGATGAGGAGAGGAGGGGCTTAAATAGAAGGGTCGTTAGGGTTTGCGGGGTGAGGGTGCAGGGAGTGAGAGACCTCTACGCATCGCCCGTGCGTAAAGCGCAAATTGTAGTACGAAAAATCTCACTTTCAGACGTCCGGGAACGTGTCTAGACGTCAGGACAGATGTCTGACTGAAACTCCAGACGTCTTGTCCGGCTAAAAGTGTAATGGGTTATTTCATCATAACAAACTTAAAGGAAGTTTCATCCCCGAAACTTGAGCTAACTAGGGTGCGGAAAAGGAACATAAAATGCATAACAAACTTAAAGAGGATCGAAGTAGGTCCGAAAAGACGTACCCTCAAAGAGCTTGGGGTACCGCTCTCGCATCGCTGCCTCAAGCTCCCAAGTCACCTCGTCGTACCACTGGCTTCTCCATAGAACCTTCACCAGTGGTACCTGCTTCCGTCTCAGACTCCGGATGGCTCTATCTAGTATCTGTACCAGCCTCTCAGGATAAGTCAGGTTGTCACCCACCTCGATGCTCTCATGGCTTAGAACGTGACTGGGATTGGTGACGTACTTCTTGAGGTTGGACACGTGGAACACAACATGCACTCCAGAAAGCTGGGGAGGAAGGGCAAGGTGGTAAGCAACGGGTCCTACCCACTCTAGGATTTCAAAGGGCCCCACAAACCTCGGCGCAAGCTTTCCTTTCACCCCAAAACGCTACAGGCCCTTCATGGGAGAAACACAGAGAAAGACGTAATCCCCAACCTCGAACTGCACCTCTCTGTGTTTTCGATCTGTGTAGCTCTTCTGCCTAGTCTTGACAGTGTGGAGTCATCTGTGAATCTGCTCTATCAGCTCTTAACTCTGTCGGATTAGCCTGGGACCAACCTCCCACTTGGCCCCACCTCGACCCAACTCAAGGGTGTCCGTACAGGGCATCGTAAGGTGTCATGCTGATGCTCGAGTAGTAACTGTTATTGTATGCAAACTCTGGCAAGGGTAAATGCTTGTCCCAGTAGCCTCTCCAATCTAGTACAAAGGCACGCAAAAGGTCCTCAAGTGTCTGTATGGTGTGCTTTGATTATCCATTCGTTTGGGGGTGGTAAGTGGTACTTAACCTCAAACGTGTCCCCAAGGCCTGCTGAAACTCAACCTAGAACCGGGAAGTAAAACGAGTATCCCTGTCGGATACAATCTCAGGTGGAACTCCGTGCAGGCGCACCACATCTCTAATGTATCCTCTGCTAATTGTGCTGGTCCAAAGGTGACTCGGATCGGCAGGAAACATGCCGTCTTCGTCAACCTTTCTATTATCACCCAAACTATGTTGTGTGACCACTGGGTAACTAGTAGACCAACCACCAAGTCCATGGTGATGCTCTCCCACTTCCACTCTGGCACAGGAAGTGGCTGCAATGGCTCTGCAGGCCTCTGGTGCTCGGCCTTCACCTGCTGGCTTACCAAACACTACTGCACAAACTCACCAACATTCCGCTTCATCCCTCTCCACCAAAAGTCTCATCGCAAATCATGGTACATCTTTGTGTTTCCGAAATGTATGGTGAACCTGGATCCGTGCACCTCAGCTAGGAGCTCTCTCAACAACTCCTCATCCCTAGTAATGCATAAGCGTCCCCTCATGCACAATATCTCGTCTGAGAAGGAAAAGTCTCCTGGGTCCTCTGTCAACACCCTATCTTGCAGCATCTGTAAGTATGGATCGACCATCTGCCCTACGATGATGCGGTCTATCAACTCTAGTCGTGTCTGCCGCGTCACTGTCATTGTCTCACAATACCCCTGTGACTCCCGGGGTCGCCAACTGCCCAACTCCTACATGAGTTTCCAACTTTGCACCTGTAGATTGGCCAAGTGGGTGGGCGCCTTCTGGCATAAGGCATCGGCCACCACATTGGCCTTCCCTGGGTGGTAGGAGATGCTGCAGTCGTAGTCCTTCAGGAGCTTTAACCAACATCTCTGTCTCATGTTAAGGTTCTTCTGGTCAGACAAGTACCTGTGGCTTTTATTATCTGTGAAAATCTCAAAAGTTTCACCATAAAGGTACTGCCTCCATGTCTTCATAGCGAAGACAACTGCTGCCAGCTTTAAGTCATGGGTATGGTAGCTATACTCATGAGGCTTCAGTTGTCGCGAAGCGTAAGCGACAACGTGACCCTGTTGCATGAGCACACCCCCTAACCCCTGCAATGAAGTGTCGGTGTAAACCACAAAATTGCCATTACTGTCTGGAATGGTAAGCATAGGAGCTGAAGTCAGTTTCTCCTTCAACTCCTGAAAACATGCCTCACATTCATCTGTCCAGGCAAAGGGCACGTCCTTCCGGGTTAGCTGGGTCATAGGACACACAATCTGAGAGAACCCTCTGATAAACTATCGGTAGTAACCTGCTAATCCTAAAAAGCTGCGTATCTCTGTCACTGTGCGTGGCCTCTTCTATTTGAGTACGACCTCTACCTTGGCTAGATCCACAGCCAATCCATCCTCTGAAATCATGTGGCCCAAGAAAGTCACCCGCCTCAACCAAAACTCACACTTGCTGTACTTGGCATACAACCTGCGTCACCTCAAGGTATCCAAGATCATGCCTAAATGCTGTCCATATTACGCCTGATCTCACGAGTAAACGAGTACGTCGTCGATGGATACGACCACAAACTGGTCTAAGTACGACCTGAAAATACATAAAGGCAACGAGGGCATTGGTTAGCCCAAACGACTTGACCAAGAACTCATAGTGCCCGTATTAGGTACAGAAAGCTGTCTTCGAGACGTCGGTCTCCCTGATCCTCAACTGGTGGTAGCCTGACCTCATATCTATATTGGAGAACACTGTGGCATCTTGCAACTGGTCGAAGAGGTCGTCAATCCTCGGCAGCAGATACTTGTTCTTGATAGTGACCCTATTCAGCTGTCGATAGTCGACACAAAGTCGAGGGTATTGTCCTTCACAAATAGTACAGGGGCTCCCCATGGTGATGCACTGGGCCTCACAAAGTCCTTCTCCAATAGGTCCTGTAACTGTGACTTGAGCTCTCGCAGCTCAAGCAGTGCCATCCAGTATGGTGTAGTAGAAATGGGGCTGGTCCCTGGTACCAGTGAGATCTCAAACTCTATCTCATGCTCATGCGGTAGTTTTGGCAGCTCTTCTTGAAAACCGTCGGGGTACTCGCAGACCACCGGGATACTCTGAAAGTCAGCCACAGAGCTAGGCTCTGCCACTACACAGGCCAAGAAGCCCTCACACCCCTGGCTCAAAGGCCTGGCTGCCTGAAGCGTAGAGATGCATCTGAAACCTCCGTCTATCGACTGGCCTTGAAACTCAAAGGGTGGAAACTCCGATATGGAGAGGACAATCTTCCTCCTGAAATAGTTCACCAGGGTGTGATAAGTGGACAACCAGTCCATCCCTAGGATCATGCCAAAGTCCTCCATCTAGATCACAATCAGGTCAGCGGGGAGGCTGTGTCCCTTTATACTGACCTCGCAATCTGTGTAGACCTCCTCAGCTACAAACAACTAGTCACCTGGGCCTCTAATCACAAACGGATCCTCTAACAGTACACTGCCCTACCTCAAACTGACGGCAAAACTCGTAGCGACGAAGGAGTGTGTGGCTCCAGAATAACAAAGTACGTATACTAATCTGCAAGAAACAGTAACTATACCTGCCACCACTGAACCCGAAGCCCTGGCGTCTCTGTGTGTCAGGGCATTGATGCGCCACTTAGCTTTCGGTGTAGACAAAGCAGCTACACTTTGGGTCGGGCAAGCAGTAGCAGGCCGATACCCTCTTCGTGGCTACTGTCCTCCCCCACATGCTTGGTGACCACGATCGCCAGCTCGGCCTCCAGCGCTCGGTGCAGGGAGCATCTGTTGTGCTCCAGCCTTAGATGGCTAATCCCTCCTGATGTGGCCTGGCTAGCCATACTGGTAGCAGAGGGGTATACGTCCTCCTTCCGTAGGTCCTTGCTGGCAGCTGGGCGAGGGTTCGATGCTAGCAACTGGCCCCTGTCTGGGCACCCAAAGGCCACTGATGGCCTCGTAGAACGAGATGGCTCTCCTGTAGGCGTCGTGTGCCTCCTCTCCTGACGGCCCTGAGAGTACTCTGGCTAGTAGGGCCTCTTTCGTCCGCTTTCAATGTCTCGTGTAACCGGGTTGGTCTCCTCGTAAGTCATGGCTGCCTCAACCACATGAGAGAAAGTATGCAGCTTCAGGGGTTTGACATGCCCCCGTATAGCAGGTTGGAGTCCCTCAATAAACCTCCACAGGCGCTCCTCAGTAGACACATTTGTCGGGGCAAAACATAATAGCTCCAGAAAACACGTGCGGTATGCACTAACCGCCAAAGTCCCTTTGCGGAGAGTGTGGAACTCCCACCTCCTCTGGTCCTGCTAGGTCTGTGGAAAGTACTGCTCGCAGAAGAGAGCCACGAGTTAGTCCCTTGTCGGCTCTCTCTCCTCCTGGCCTTTGACTGCCCTCCACCACCTATGCACTGCGCTCTCTAGCTGGTACGTGGCAAAGGCCATGTGGCACTCCACGGGAGGGCTAAGGGTGTCAAACACTTTCTCTATCTGCTCCATCCAGTCTTCTACCTCAGACGAGTCCTCATCCCCCTTGAAGGAGGGGGGCTTTAGCTTTCGAAACTACCTGAAAGCTCGTGATGTAGCTGTAGTGGGGGAACGGGTATGCCTCCAGGCAAAAGGAGGGCTTGTGCTCGGAAGTGTCAGAGTGTGGTGGGGGTAGTGGAGGATCACCCCCTCCCCCTCCTGCTCGTCCGGCGCTGTGATGGTCTCTCTGTCCCACCGAGGACTCCCCCTCCATGTCCTCATGGAGAGGTGGCCATGGAGGCTGGTGGAGCTCCTCTCGCATGATGTCTCTAATCAGCTGGGCGAGATCCTAGGCCTGAACGCTCGGGAGGAGAGGTGGGCCAATTGGTGCCTCAGGTTCGGCACGTCTGCCCCTCCGACCTCGTCCACGGCCACGACCTTGGCCTACCTCAGGAACTCCCCGACGAGGCATCTCCTGCAAGGAGACACAAGAGATAGAACAAGAGTGTCAACGATACTAGATTACATCGAGAAAAGACTTAGAAATGAATCTCAAAGCGATACGTTGTGGTGGCTATCCTAGTTATATACACGTGAGTGGGTATTATCAAGCCAATTGGTTCATTTCTTGGGACGACCTTGCTCTGATACCATCTTGTTATGACCCGATTCTTGGATCCCTACAGGACCCGAGATCGGCTCGCCTCGACTAATCCCAAGACCTAGTCGTCCAACAAGAAGTAACCAAAAGCAGGAAAATAAACCACATCCACGCATGCAATATAACTAAGCAGAAGAAAAGAACGAAGCAGTAAAGAAAGTAGAACAACTATCTCAAAACATAGTGCATGCCACCACAACAATAACAGAAAATGGAAAGGAAACAGAAGGTAATAGGAATAGTAAACTATGTGTCCATTACTCACTACAACAGTAGAAAAATGAAAGGGTTGAAAGAATGACTACGGCTGGGCTTGACTGGGCCCAGCACCCTCTGCAGCCGGGAACTCAGGCTGCTCAACTCTTGGTCCTGAATAGGGTTACGAAAAGACAGAGTCAGCAAACGCTGAGTAGAGTGGTGTTTACATTATTTAAGTGCAAGTACAGTAAACACAATAACAGGTTTATTTCTCATTTCTATTTATATCATTTATGTGTTTCTGGTTCATCTATTTCTCATGTATCTAGATATTTCTTGATCTTTCATGTTCCTCGTGGGAACAATCTTGATTGCAGTCTTTTCTGTAGAGTAGAAGGTACACATGGTGCTCTCCTGGCTAGGAGAGTCCCCTCTGGTAGTCCTACACCCAGTTAACCACCCCGAGGTCACTGTCAAGACGTAGCGGTGACTACAGCACGCGTGATAAACGCACGGGTAGCTACCTCGCACTGACACACGGTCAGTCGTTTCCGCTAGCGGGTATGCCCAAAGTATAGCACGGAACAGTATAGGGCCTTGCTCTCTCAGATTAGGGGTCTCGCCCCTCCACAGTCCGCGTACCCTCGTTTGACTACCTTGGTTTGCCCAAAGGGCCTAAGAAAGTTGGTGTAGGGTGGCTAACTGAACCCCAGGCCCCATGGGGTGGCTAGCTCCCTCCCTACACTAGTAGCACACCTTGGTACCACGTATGCGAGGGCCAATAGGAGTCGGTGTAGAGTGGCCAATCCTAACCCTGGGTCTCAACCCAAGGGAGGCTAGCTTCACTCTACACTAAAAAGGGACAGTTGCTCTCCTTGGTACCAGCTACACAAGGGCCAGCATACTTCTCGTCTACATTTCAGATTCCATTTATCTATAGGAGTTCTACTCCTAATTCCCCGTAGTGTTCATGCTCATATTCATCTCATTTATCCAGATCCAGATCTCATGTTTCACAAGTCGTTCCTCATCCATATATAGGTAGTTTGTTTTTTATAATTCAGTTCTTAATCATAAATATGCAACTTATGGGTTCATAGTTGAATTTCTCATTTGCATATAGGCAGCTCGTATTTTAACATGCATCTCAAGTAAACTAGAGTAATTCCATATCATGCTCATATATTTCTACCTTAGGGTTCATTCCACATCCTAGAGTTTCAATCAATTTAATCTAGGTAGGCATATTCTTTATTCATATCTTACTAAATGCATTAAATCACTCTACCGGGTATCACGGTAGGAATGGGGGCCTGTGTCACAGATCTTGTTATCTCTGCGGGCCCTGAACATGCCACCGGCTGGTATCCTGTACCAGCGACCAATGTACATTAGATGAGCTCAAAATAGTAGAGACTCAACACGGACATGTAGAGGAACTCGAGTGGAAAACAGTGGTACTTCGTTTGCGGAAATTAGATTCCGTTTGGGCCTTCAACAGGCCAAAAATGTGGTTACTCACCAAAATCAGACATTTGCGACTAATTCCAGAATCTTAAAAGACGTCAGAACTCACCTTACCCTTCCTGCAGCTGATTCAGACGTCTAGACCCCCTCTACTATCGTCTGGGGGCAGCTCCAGATGTCTCACCCTGCTTCCATTTGTCTGGAAGTACCTCCAGGCGTCTGGCGATGTTACTAGACGTCTGAAAATACTTGGGAAAGTGCACCGCGTGCCTTCCCAAAGCCTTCACCTGCGGACGAAAACGCAGTCACAGTTTTAGCCCAACAACTCCTTCACTGAGATCTTCTGTATGGTAGAAATCAGTGCAGGAAGGTACGTATCTCGTGCGATACGTGCTTTCAGACGTCTGGCCTCAGCTCCGGACATTCGGGTGCCTCATCAGCCGTTTGGACTATACTCCAGACGTTTGATACTAGAAAACTTCCAATATCAGAACTTGCTCCACGATGCTTCTAACCTTACACCATCGCCTGCAGCGCGCAGCAGCAGCTTTAGCAGCTACAGAGGGCCAGGAGGCCGTCTCCCCGAGCCCTTCCTCCTCGCACACACGCCCACCGCCGGCTGTGCGAGCTCCGCTGAGCTCTCGAAGGTCCTTCGACCTTCCACGCTCTCTTCCTTCCTCTCTCTCGTTCTCCCTCGCTCGCCCCCTCTCGTCACTCTCGTCTAGCCTCACCACAGCTGCATAAAAAACGCTGGAGGTGGTGGTGACTGGTGGTGAGGGGATGAGGAGTGGTGGGGTTTAAATCGGAGGGGAGTTGGGGTTTGCGGGGTGAGGGTATGGGGAGAGAGAGACCTCTGCGCACCGCTCGCGTGCAGAACGCAAAGTGTAGTACGAAAAATCTCACTTTTAGACATCCGGGAACGTGTCCAGATGTCTGGACAGACGTCTGACTGAAACTCCGGACATCATATCCGGCTAAAAATGTAACGGGTCATTTCACAACATAATATCGGATCAACTGTTAAGTTATGGACATTACCATTCAGGTTACATTATAAATGGATTCAGATTCAAGATAAAATCCATATATGATACAAAGGCCACGCAGCATGCTGTTGTTGTTGTCTGTTGCAATTTAAACATTGGTTGTGATTGCTACTACAGATATATCGAAGAAATCATTGAGATGGGCTTTAGATACGACCGTAGAGTTATTCTTTTCAAGTGCAATTGGTTCGACGTGTTTAAAGAAGGCATTTAGTTTCAAACTTGATAAGAAGCATGATTTTTTAATTTTGAATAAGATTCGCCGAATTCTTCATTCTTCAGAATCGTTTACATTAGCATGTCAAGTATCTCAAGTCTTCTACGTCCCTAACAACAGTAGAAATGGATGGATTATACCCGTATGGACAATTCCACATGAATATTTTGACATGCAAAAAGATGTCGAAAATGACGTAGAAGTAGATGCTTATCAAGAACACTTACTAGAGGTTGGTGCAGGTGTAATGGATATTGATATGTAAGGTATAATTATCTTTACAACATTGATGTCTTCTTATGTCATATTTTCCCATCTCCATGCCCATTTCAAAATAAAAAATTTTCCATCTCCATGCTTTTAACAATGCAGGTGGATGAGCCATCAAAGTATGGTGTTGTGGTCATGGAGGAGAAGATTGGAAAAGTGGAGAAATTCATGAAGTGAAAGATATTTGTGGGCAACAAGATCAATGCGGTGATGTTTTCAGATTGAAGAGTCTGAGATGCTTATGTAGATTCATAGATATATAATGTAGCAAGATTTCATGTTTATTGTGAGGTTGTTCCGATATTTATATAAATCTCTTAAGCTTCTACTAATGCGATGTGTATCAACTCTTACCTCTAATGGATGTGTGAATATTTCTTCTGGGTTCGTGTTGTCAGCTTCAAGAATCCAATTTGTTTATACAAATTCATCAATTTAAGGTAAGTTTTCATGGTATGTTTTCATAATAAGGTATAGGAAAATGACATATGAAAACTCACAAGAAACTAGATGTTGAACACATTAAAATAATGTGAAAGCTAGAAATACTATATGATTGAAATGTCCCTTCTAGAGGAACTCCTTTTCGCGAGGCAACACAACCCCAAAACTTTGTAATTATTAAGCATAAAATGCTTTAAGCAGAGTTATCAAGTGAGTTTCTAATTCTTTTTAATCCACTACTTTTGTTGAGTTTATGACGTGGAGCTAGTTTTTTATTGTTAGGATCCCCTACACTTAAATTATCAACATCATAATTGCCACTTGATTTTGACCCAAGAGCAATTCTTTTCTTCCATCAGAGGAAGCTTAGCTTTATATCTAAGTCTAATTCCGGTTGACTGACTTTGGCAACACATTGGTCATGGGTACCTAAACCTAAAGAGAACCATCTAAAATATGTGACCTAAGTTTGCAAACAGTAGTCTCCAATTCTTGGTAACACACTTAATTTCAAGGGTTTACATTGTAGCACTGCTTTTTGGTTGTTACATCCAAACACATCTTGAATGTGATAAATAAAGACATGAATGAAATAGTTGTGTATTTTGGGATTGAGGAGTGATATAGATCAATAGTTGAGAAAGAAACTATCATATGCCCCATTATTGGGAAAACAAGTTCGTGGATGTCATTAGCCAAAATTGATATTTGGGTCCTAGCCTGATAGGCTTTGGGTTGGATGCATCGGGTTCTAGACCAGATCAAGTTCGGTGGCTAGCAATCATCATTTTGGGGTAACCCAAATTAACTTCCCTAACAAAACAATGGTTTAGAAAAAGAACAACTAGTTACTTTTATGTTTATATTTATGTTGGAATAATATTCAAAGTACTTTTTCCATTCATTATGTTTATGTTTATGGTTTGAAGGTTCCATTATATTTATGTTTATATTTTACTATTGAATGTGTGATTTTATACCATGTAGATTGTGTCATTTCCTTCTTACAAAATTTTGGAAAATATCCCTAATATAAGGGAAACTCTACCAAATTTTTTTCATATTTTTTTATTTTTATTTATTTATTTCTTAAAATTTATACAAATATTAATTTTTTTAATGTATATGTAGATGAAATTCAAGAAATTTGCTAATAGGGGTACGAATGAGCAGGGCACTTCAGTGAGTAGGGATGAGACCCAGCCACCCTACACGTAACCTATGCATCCCCCACACACTCAACCACCTTGCACCAAGCCCACCCAGCCCCTACACACCTAGTAGCCTTGCACATAGCCCACCCAGCCCCCCTGCACCCAGACTCCCCCATTCGTTCCTGAGTACATCCCTCTAGGTACTCCCCACGCACAACCAGTTGTCATGGCACCTAATCCCACATTTAACTGGCAGTGTGAATATGTCCGGCCTGGTGATCTTGCTTGACAGTACCAAAATAAGGGCAAGAGGGTGGCTACTAATGTAGTGGAGGCCTAGAACCAGAGGTTACCACCCACTACCCTAACGATGATGAGGGTGAGGATGAGGGTGATAGCGGTGGCGAGGATGAGAATGAGGGGGGTGAGGATGATGTTGAGGTACAAAGGCCACCTCAGTAGGATCCACAGGCTGAGGCAGGGACTAGTTCCGCTAGTATGAATTGTTGGTAAAATTTTAATAAAATTTATTGATAATGTTTTAATTTTTAATATTTATATTTTTCTTATCAGGTAATAAGAAAAAGGAAGGGGTCCGACAAGAAATGCACATCTAGATGCACTTCCAAAGGGGACGAGAATCAAAGTGCACATCAACGAAGCTGGAGAAGATCCAGATTATCCTTTTTTCACCAGCAGACTATCTAAGATGGTAAAGGAGCTTATCCCCCTTTGTTCTTTTAACTGGAGGCTGGTCTTCAGGGAGATCAAGAGACAACTTATTCATAATATGGAGGTAAATAATTATTTATATATATATAAGTGTACTTTAATAATATTTAATTCATTTATACGATTTGTAATATTACAGGAAATCTTTGATTAGGGTGACGATATGAATGTCACCAAGTACATTCTCCATCATGCTGTGAGATGACATCTTGATTGGAGGATGATAATGAAGAGAAAGGTGAAATTTGTAATATTTCTCATATTTTATTATTTACTTAATTAATTTCTTTTGACTATTTATTTCTATAATTTAGTATTGTAATTCAATGTTATCTAATGAGGAGGCATTAAGGAACATGCCTCCTACAACAGCAGCAGATGTGTGGAGAGAATGCTGTAAGCATTGGAATAAGCCTGAGACAGAGGTAATTACAATTAGTTTTAATAGCATTTGGATATAAATTATTCAATTGTTTTCCATTACAATATGCTATACATATAGGATCAAGCAAAGAGGAACCAAGCAATTGAGCCAAAGCTCCACCACAGATCCACTGTTTGGGTCGAACAAGTATATATAGAATTAAGGCTAAATATGTAAGTAATTTCTTATAATTTTGTTACTTTTATGTTTTTAATGAAAGTTTTAATTACATCTATTGCCTGCAAATCTCTGAAATATATTTACAGGCACATTCACACAATGGTGCCACGCTCGATCGGATTGGTGTGTATGAGATTACTCATAGCAAGGCCACCACTGACGATGGGTGAACATGGATACATGAGACATACCAGGCAAAACACGTAACATTTATTTATTTACTTAAATTTTTATACTTACTTTAATATGACAATAAATTATTGTAATTTGTAGGGAGAAATGATGAACTTAATCAAGCCCCCTATAGATGCTGCTTTCGGCACTCAGCAGCACTCTCTTATGACACATGAGGCTTTTAGGAGCACCATGCCTCTAGAGCATGGAGGCTTCGTTTGTAGCAGAGGGAGAAGTCAGATGATCTCAAGTTGGTTTGGGTGGAAGGGGTCAGCAACATCAGCCATCGTCCACCATATGCAAATACAACTCCGTGATGTCACCTCACAGCTCTATGATATCACCTCATAGTTTCACTAGCAAACTCAAGCTTGGCAAGATGCTAAGAAATTCATGGAGGTGCAGAGGAAGGAGATGGAGCAGCAGAGAGCTCAGAAGAGAGAGATGATGGCATTATTACAGGGTAGCGATCAGGATCACAATTCATATCACTACTCTCCTCGTAGAGATGACGACGACCTTGGAGGTGGTGGAACTGGACAGGGGATAGGAGCTGAGGCATAGCTTTATATTATTTATCTTTTATTTTATTTGGTTTTGTATTTTGACAGTATGACATACTTTTATCATTTGGTTTATATATATATTTGTTGAATGTTGAATGTTTTATGTTCTATGTCGTATGTTGAATTATATTTTGTGTGTTTTATATGTTATATATGTTTTAAGGTGTTATAAGATTCTAAGATTATAAAATCTTATAACTCTAAACGTTATATTAAAAAAAAACATACATATATACACGACGGTTCTACAAATAACCGTCATGTTTATATAGACGACAGTTCTCAAAAAGTCATCATTTATACAACTAAATGACAGCTGAACAACCATCGTCTATGGTTTGCGCATACTGTAGATGACAGTGATCCAAATCGTCGTTTAGAGCTATTGTTGACAGTTTGTATAAGAACTGTCATCAATAAATGAGATGATGGTTTCTAAAATCATCGTCTAAAATGCAACGATTTTAAATAAAAATCGTCTATACACTAGCGCGACACACACTTTCGGGACGATAGGATACAATGGTTTACATGGAATAGGCGAGGGTTTTCAACCATTGCGAAAATCGTTCTTCCCTATAGTAGGACTTATATTTGAGGTCAAATATTACTTTCGGGATGGCCCTAAACTATACCACATTAGCTCTGATCAGATTATTTGCCGATGTGTTCTGGAGAATGAGTTTCAAATCATACTTGAGTTCTGCCATGCATTTGTGTGTGGTGGACATTTTTCCGAGAAATAGACGGCGGCAAAAATTTTGCAATCTGGATTTTATTGGCTATCTTTAAACTATGTGGTCATCGATTTCGTCAAGAAGAATTTCTTTGGTCGATTCATGAATCTGAGAGCCATTATCAGCGATGGTGGTACTCACTTCATCAATGCCCAGTTCCACAATTTACTGGCAAAATATGGGGTGAATCACAGAATTTCTACACCTTACCAACCCTTGACGAATGGACAGGCTGAGATCTTTAATCGGGAGACCAAGAACATCCTGCAAAAGACAGTTAGGCCTGATAGAAAAAACTAGACTCAAAAGCTTGACGATGCTCTTTTGGCTTATCGTACAGTGTACAAAATCTCTATCGACATGTTATCATTTCGTCTGGTGTATGGAAAGGCTTGTTATTTATCCATTGAGATTGAACATAGGGCATTCTAGGCAATCAAGAAATGCAACTTGGATTTATGTTTAGTCGAAAAGACCAGGAAACTCCAACTATCTAAGTTGGAGGAGCTTAGAAATGATGCATATGGGAATGTCAAGATCTATAAGGTGAGGACCAAAGCTCTTCATTACTAGTTGACTTCCTGAAAGAGCTTGGAGCCAAACACCAAAAGGTCTGGCTCTTCGATTCTCGACTTAAGCTCATTCCCGGCAAGCTTAAGTCAAAGTAGAGCGGCCCGTTCATCATTGATCGGATTTTCCTAAATGGAGCCATTGAGATTTCTTATCTAAAGATGGGTAATTCTTTTAAGGTCAACAAACAGCGTCTAAAACCTTATGTTGACCGCGTTATTCCAGAACTCATCTCAGACAAGGTTGCTTTAAACTTAATATGACTTTCTTTAGTTGGACCCCACCTAGCTGATGACACTAAACTCAGTACTTGTACAGTCTGACTCATAGCTGACCAGAGCATCATGGAGTATAGGAGATATTTTTCCATTCTACCCTTTTCTCATGCCTTTTATTTTTAATAAGGAAATTGCATGAGTTAGGCATGGGGGGGGTGGATTTATTTTTGAATCATATTGTCAGCTCTGTGGATTTCCTGTAAAGTTTCTTTATTTTTCCTTTTTATTAAAAAAGAAAATTTGATTTAAGAAAAGAAAACTTGGGCTTTATAAATTTTCAACCTTAAGAAATAATATAGTAGGACTTGAACACTTGGACCATTCAGGTCTTTGGACTTAATCAGCCTGGGTGTCTACTAAAATGTGGAGTTATTTCTCGAATCCTTGCCATTTGAAAATTTATTTCAAATTGGTTAAATAAGTTGGGGTGATAAGCACATGACTTATCAACCCGCCTTTTGATTTAAGGGGACTTTAAGTCCAAGCATCTACACACTATTTGCACTAACTCGCTTTTCGGTGATTTTTACAAAAATTGGGTAGCTAATGAACCTTCTAGGGTGGTTTGGCCAGCAAGTTGTCGGTGGTAATAGCTCATCGACTGATTGTCCAGAGCCCAGTCACAAGACCATTCTCTTCTTGCTGTCTTTAGGTAAATCTTAGACCAGGGAAGCCACCTACATTAAAAAAAGGAGAAAAAGAAAAGTATCCAAAAAGAAAAAGAAAAAAAAGAACTAGAAATGGAGAAAAGAAAAAAAAATTAAACCACACTTCACTGCATGAGTATGGCTGGCAAGTTGTTGGTGGTAACAGCTCATCGGCCAGTCGTCCAGAACCCAGCTCACAAAAATGCACATTTAATTCCAAACACTTAGGAAGAAGTGAAGTAGAATAAGCCCGAGAGATATATACTGGGTTCGCCCTTGTGTTGATCTCATAAAAATAAAAAGTAGGGAGAAAGCTACCGGTCGTATAGATACATCTTTAGGCAGAATTCCTTTTCAAGGTCACCTAGGGGTGTAGAAACCCAAAGTCTGTTCTAATCGCCAATCAGTGAGTCTATCACATTTCACACAAAAAAATACTTAGTACTTAGAGTTTTCTTAGAGTCTTAGGTGGGTTGGATAGCCATAGAAAGCTACCTCGAAACCCTAAACTCAAAAATCTAAAAAAAATATAAAAGAAGAAAAAGGAAAAGATGTTTCTACTTTTGAATAAGGCGAGGGCTTGGGCGGTTTGCATTTTGGTAGACACCTGGGCGCTATTGTCTCTCTATAGTTCACGTCCTTAGTAATTTGATCCTAGTGTTGAAAAATAACTTTTGCTCAAGTAATTTGAACCTAATTCTATTTATAAATAACGTATAGTTTTTGCTAGGGACTAGCAAAAGATAGGCATGGGGGTGAGATGTGTATACATCAAAGTAGCCTAAAATGTCTAATTATGCATATTCTTAGAATTATAGAAGCATCATGTATTATAAACAATGCATAACATGCATCATCATGCATTTAGGTCAATTTCTATAAATTGTATAGTATTTCACCTCTTTTTGTGGCCAGGGACAGAACAACATTTATTAGGGCCTCGGATTGAAGATCCAACCATACGGATTTGATCAAGGCGATGATCGAAGTTTAACGACTCCAAGATCGCTCTGATTAGATTTCCATAGCATCAGATACAGTCCGAAAAAGATCAGAGGTCATGGGGCCAGGTGGTGTAAGTTCATACCTCAAATAGAAGTCCAACCGCACGGATGGATTCGGATCGACGATCGCAGCCTAACGGTGTAAAAATCAGTCCAATTCGACATCCGTGGCACCACCTATGAGCATATGAAGATGGATGACTAGGATGGTACCACGTGGCACCATCCCAAC
Source organism: Thalassia testudinum (assembly GCA_037157565.1). Taxonomy (NCBI): domain Eukaryota; kingdom Viridiplantae; phylum Streptophyta; class Magnoliopsida; order Alismatales; family Hydrocharitaceae; genus Thalassia; species Thalassia testudinum. The sequence goes on along the minus strand of JAZHRO010000035.1, from coordinate 54,010,188 downwards.
CATCCAAACCTACTCACACTCCTCCGCTCGACTTTTGAGGCTTAACTGACAAAAGATCTTGGCCGTTGGATGAAGATCCAATGGCTAAGACTAGCTGAGCGTAAAAGCTTCCACGTGATAAAGATGGAGGCTTGCCGCAGTGGACAGGTGCACATCCACGAAGAGGGAGGCACGGGTTCGAACTCCGCCTTGCCTCGATTCAACTAAAGCAGCGCATACGGCTAAATCCAGCTATTGAATGAAGCGCGGATGGTGGATGTGGATGAAACATGGCACGTGGAGACGCATTAATCTCGCATGCGTGCAATGACGCGTGATCAAACGCGCCATCGCATGCGAGCACACTTAACGTCTGAAGAGGAAGCGACGAGCGAATTTTTATGATGTCGATCTCTCGATCGAACTGCTGAGGTTGCGGGATCGTGGATGAGTGCTCAACGGCTGAAGGCAGAGAGGTGAGGGCGTGTGCATGCTTCAGCAACATGGGAAAAATTAATGTGTTAAAAATTAAAATGTCTCTTTTGCCCCTATGTATGCAACTATATAAAGGCCCTACGCCCTCCACATTTTCTTCATCCCTTTCATCATCTCTCTCCCTCTCTAAGAGCTAAGAACTCAAGTTTTAAAGTTTGCTCTAATTCTCCCAAGCTACGAGAAGCTCCGCTAGATTTAAAAGCAAATTTTTCCACCTCTCATCCCCTTCGAGGAGCTCTCGCCAGCTATCTTCTCACCCCCGTTCTGGAAGTGGATCCTACAATGCTGATGCCCTACCTCACCCCTGGTTCTTCCCGATTTGTCCTCCGTCATCCATCTTCGCTCTCCTTCCAGGCAACATTCATCTGACTCGTCCTCCAAGCAGTCGTTGAGGAGGATAACTTCTCTCCCCTTTTCTTTATCGCTTTCTAGATTAGATTTCCCGTTTCCTAGTTGTAGTTGTAATGACACTATTTTGATATAAAAGTTGTTTCTCTCTCTCTAGTTGTGTTTATATTACAAATGGAATAGTAATAATTGTGAATGTCAAGTTTCTAAACAAAAATTGCAAAAAAATATAATTATAGATTTCAAATCGACGTAACCTCCCTATGTTCAACCTGTGACTCATTCTAAGTTTCGGTTAAAATTTATTTGATTGACGGATTTTCTTGCGAATCGCACTACAATGGCGGGTTTTCTAAACTCAAATCTTTTTGCAATGAATTTTCACTGCATCAGTCGTTAAGCCTAACTAAAGAGTCATAGGGAGGTCAGCAACTCCCTAAACCATCTCCTGAACCTTGTCTGGAAAGACCTAAAGCTACGGTCAAAACTCCCGGCAAGTAGCAGGGCTGAAACTAGTTATCTAATCTTTTATTTTCCTGACAAATCTGTCGTATCATATAATCAATTTGCAGATAATTGTATCTCTTATTTTGTTAATTCAGAAAATCCTTAGTAATTTCATATTACTAATTTCAGGATTTGTAATTATTCACATAAACCTTCAACTTATCCTTTTACATGTAGATTCAATCTTGTGACAGTGGTCTCATGTTATTTAGAAGTTACTGAAAATAATAGAACTTATTTTACTGAAAACGGAGTTCGTTTCATGCGTGCGATATGGGTACATGTGATCATTAATCAACATCATTTACATAAATTATTTCTCATTTATGTGCCCATAAATCAGGGTAAACACCGGAGGGGTTCCAATCTCAATAAAAAGGAGAACATACACCATCCAACGTGGTATATGGAAAAAGATTGCACAAGATGGGTCCACAGGTACCCAAAAAAACCAACTAAATTGAAAGAGGGGCATACTACTCTACCTAGTGTTATTGGAGGATCATAGTGACTCTGAACCATGTGCACTAGGCCTGTAAAGAGTCTTCACACCCACCTCAGGATCCACGAACGCACTCGGAAGAAGACCTGGTTCAATCGGACCCACGATGGCATCGGAGACACCTAATTGCATTTCTAATTTTTCAATAAGGATAGCGAACTCAAAAGTGGAAATAACTCATACCAATGTGTAGTACACGTCGATATGATTCCAATGGTACCTTATTTTTCAAAATCCGATGTTGGGAAGGCATCGAACCAGACGAAATAGAGTGAGGGGATCCAGAATCAGACCAAACAGCCACGCATGCGCCGCTTGATGCACCCACGCATCCGCCATGCATCGTGCTAGGATTCACGCTTGCCTTGTGTAGTGGATCACCACGTGCCTGCATGTAGCTGTGGATGCCTGCCATGCATCGCGAATCCCCGTGCTCGACCTCGCAAACGTGCGCGCACCCGTGCGAAATTACGCTTTGATGCTCGCCACACGTCGTCCACTTGCATGCTGCCACTGCTACACGTCGTACGCTCACTGCGCGCCACCACCGCCATCATGACTTTTGCAGTGGGAAGCCTAGACTTCTCAAAATTATGAGAAGGTCCCTATGAAAAATTTTTTGATTTTTGAGAACGAAGCTCTTCCTTTCTTGATTTGAGAGGGTTAAAGATGGATGACGATCCAATGGACCCAATGGGTCCTTAAATTGGCCTTAGGGGCAGTTTTGAGTAGGTTTAGTTGGGTGAAATACCCAAAATGCCCTTAGGATTGGGTTCATCTTACATTTAGGTCCCTGGTTACTTCTTTTGGCCATAACTTGAGCTATACAATTCGGAATGGCATGAAACAAGCGTTGTTGGAAAGCATGCAACGAGAGGAATCCAATGATACCACATATGTCACCCTTTTGACAATGTTTGACTAGGGTTTGACTCAAAATACATGATTTTGGTAAATTAAAGGGGTTCTAACACCAATACCAAACCCTAACAGGGTGTTCGAATTCGAATTGACCCAAACCACTTTGAAATGACTCAAAGCCTGGATTTTGGGACATTACAGATATAACAACCTTAAAGGGAGTTTCATCCCCAAAACTCGAGCTAGCATAGAGGTAAAAGAGAAAATCGCCTAGGTATATAACAACCTTAAAGAGGAATAACAACCTTTAAGAGAAACAACCCAGGGAGTCAAGGACTTACCTGTGAATAGCTCAGGGTACTTCTCCATCATTTCTACCTCGGGTTCCCAGGTCGCCTCCTCATACTTCTAGCTCCTCCAGAGAACTTTTACTAGTGGGATCTCCTTCCGCAGCCTCCGAATGATACAGTCTAGTATGTGTATCGGCTGCTCCTGATAAGTCAAGTCCTCTATTATCCCCACATTCTCGTAGCTGAGAATATGGTCTGGATCTGACACATACTTTCGCAGACTGGAGATATGGAAGACATCATGGATGCTAGCTAGTTGGGGTGGCAAAGCGAGTTTGTATGATACAGGTTCGACCCACTCTAGTATCTCAAATGGGCCTATGAATTGCAGAGCCAGCTTGCCCTTCACTCCAAATCTCTAAATCCCCTTCATTGGTGACACTCTTAGGAACACCGAGTCACCAACCCTAAGCTGCACATCTCACGGTCGGTGGACTGCATAGCTCTTTTGCCATCTCTATGCAATAAGGAGTCTCTCCCAAATCTGCTCGATGACCTCCTTACTTTATCTGATCAGTCTGGGACCTACCTCTCACTTCACACCCACCTCATCCCAAGCAAGCGGAGAGGTGAACTTCCAACCATACAACACCTTATACGGAGCCATATCGATACTGGTGTGATAGCTGTTATTGTAGGTGAACTCTACTAGGGGTAGGTGCTCCTCTCAAGAGCCTCTTTACCCTAGTACACAGGACCTAAACAAGTCCTCCAGTGTCTGGATGGTCCTCTCAGTCTGTCCATCACTCTGTGGATGGTAAGATGTGCTCAGGTTTAGCTGCGTACACAATGCCTGCTGAAAACTTCCCGAGAACTAGGAAGTGAAGCATGCATCTCTATCTAAAATGATCTCCTTGGGTACACCAAAAGATTGTACAATCTCCCGTGTGTATAGCTTTGCTAGCTGCAAAGGACCATAAGTCACCTTGATTAACAAAAATCGAGCTGACTTCGTCAGACGATCCACAATCACCTAGACAACGTCTTGTCCTCAATGAGTCAATGGTAATCTAGTTACAAAGTCCCTGGATATACTCTTCCATTTCCACTCGGGAATGGGAAGAGGCTGTAGTTGGCCGGCAAGTCTTTGATACTCAGCCTTCACCTGCTGACATACCAGGCACTACTTCACAAACTCGCCTACGTCCTTCATATCAGTCCACCAAAAGTCCCTCTTCAGCTCATGGTACATCTCAGTGTTACTAGGATGGATGGTGAACCTGCTGCAATGAGTCTCGGACAATAGCTCCTTCTAAAGTGCTTCATCTCTGGGAACACATAATCTTCCATGGAGTCTGAGCACTCCATCCTCAAAGGTGAACTTGCTAGGGTCTCTCGTGAGCATCTGATCCTGGAGAATCTGTAACTCAATGTTGTTCCTCTTCTGGTCGACTATTTTGGAGATCATATTAAGGCAAGTGTGTCACATCACCGTCAACTCCCCCAAATGTCCTCACCTACGAAGGCTTCCACTGGGTTGCCTTAACCATACTGGTCCATCTCTGTGCCTGAGGAACTACCAACCTGGCTGGTGGTTTCCTATTGAGGGCATCTGCCACAACAATCCCCTTCTCGGGGTGATAGACTATCGAACTATCGTAATCCTTAAGGAGCTCCATCCAGTGTCTCTATCTCAGGTTCAATTCCTTTTGATCGAAAAGATACTTCATGCTCTTGCGATCTATGTGGATCTTGAAAGTCTCTCTATGCAAGTAGTGGCACCAATTCTTTAGAGCGAAGACAATGGCTGTTGACTCCAAGTCATGTGTCGAATAGTTCTTTTCATGAGGCTTCAGTTGTTTCGAGGCATAGGCAACCACATGCCCATGCTACATCAGAACACAGCCTAATCCCTGAAGGGAAGCATCTGTGTATACAATAAATCCACCACCGCTGCCTAGAATGGTAAGTACAGGGGCTGAAGTCAACTTCTCTTTGAGCATCTGGAAACTGGTCTCACACCCACCGATCCAGACAAAAGGTGTATCCTTCCTCGTTAACTAGGTTAACAGGAGGGCGATCTGTGAGAAGCCCTAGATGAAATGCTTGTAGAAACCTATTAGACCCAGGAAGCTATGAATATCTGTCACTATCTTGGGTTGCTCCCACCTCAGTACTGCCTCAACTTTGGAGGGATCTACTGACATCCCTGCACCTGACACCATGTGTCCCAAAAACTTCACCTAGCTAGAACTCACACTTGCTAAATTTGGCATATAACCGATGCTCCCTCAGTGTCTCTAGGATCATCCAAAGATGCTACTCATGTTGCGCCTCATCGCGGGAATAGTTGGGGACATCATCGATGAATACCACAATGAAGCGGTCAAAACAAGGCCAGAAAATCCAGTTCATCAAGTCCATGAACACTGTAAGGGCGTTCGTCAGTCCGAACGGCATCACTGAGAACTCGTAATGACCATAACAAGTACGAAAGGCAGTCTTCGATACATCCCCTTCTCTTATTCTGAGATGGTGGTAACCTGAATGCAGACCGATCTTAGGGAAGATCATAGCCCCACGGAGCTGGCCAAACAAGTCATTGATCCATGGAAGGGGATATCTGTTCTTGATGGTTACCTTATTCAGCTGCCTATAGTCGATGTAGAGATGTAAGGTACCATCCTTCTTCATGAACAACACTGGAGCACCCCAGGGTGAGGCACTGGGCTGAATGAATCCCTTCTCTAGGAGTTCCTGAAGTTGCATCTTCAACTACAACTCCGCAGGTGACATATGGTATGGGGTAATCGATATAGGATTAGTCCCTAGAATGTGAGAGATCTTAAACTTGATCTCTCGCTCAGGCGGAAGTCCCAAGAGATCCTCGGGGAACACGTCGGTATACTCCCGTATGATAGGTTGACTCCCCATCTCTGGTTTCTCTCTAGGGGTTTCAGATACATAGGTAAGGTATCGACTGCACCCCCCTTCAATAGCCTGGCTGCCTGCAAGGCTGAGATACACCTGGTCAATCTACTCTCAGATCTGCCATGATACTCCAACTGAGGTGCTCCAGGAATAGAGAAGACAACTCTCTTCTTGAAACAATCCACCGACGCATGGTGTCCTGACAACCAATCCATGCCCAAGATGGCATTGAAATCCTCCATCTCGATCTTAATCAAGTCGACTAACAGAATGTTGCCCCTGATGTCCACCTCACAACCTCTGAAAATCGAGTCAGCTACCCATAGCTACCCTACTGGACCCCTGATGACTAACGGTTGATCTAGCAGTACTAGTTGTTTCTTTAATTTAGCAGAAAACTCAAGTGATATAAAGGAATGGGAAGCACCGGACTTAAACAAGGTAAACACCAAATGATGATCAATAGTCACCATACCTACCACTACGGATGGCGAAGCCTGTGCATCCCTCAGAGATAGGGCATATACTCGTCTAGTGGATGGGGGTGCAGAGGAACTGGCGACGCTCTGAGTAGGCCTCTGGCCAAGAGCATTCCCACCTCCACGGGAATGCTGGCAATCCCCACCATGAGTCTGATACGTCCGCGCTGCTCCCCCATTCTAGCCACCTTGAGTCACTGTCTTGGTTGGGCAATCCTTCTTGAGGTGGCCCTACTGACCACATCTGTAGCAAGACCTCAGCTCCTGTGCTGATCGCGTTAGCCCCATGGTGCCTTGAGTTTGACTCAGCATGGCATGGTGGGATTGAGTGTACCCTAAAATCACAGTCGGTGCCTACTACTGAGGGGTCGAGGGTACAGGTGGTGGTGCTCTGTATGGCTATCACCTCTGGTCCCTTCTCTTCTGAAATATGCCCTAAAATTCTGACCTTGGAAACCTGCCCTGAATCTCCGACCTCTACCCTGGTCCTCCTCCAACACTCATACGGGTCTCATCATTTTCCTGCTCATACTTCATAGCTGTGTCCACTACCTGGGCGACGGTGTCCAATGGAAGTGGGTTGACATACTTTTGTATCTCTGGCCGAGGTCCCTGAATGAACTTCCAACGTTTGTCTACCTCCAAAGCCACTACAGTCGGCTCGAAGCATTATAACTTGATGAAACGATTCTGATACTTGCTAACCATCATCGAACCCTGCCTCAAGTTGTGGAATTCGAGCCTCCTCTAGTCCTGCCGGGTCCTGGGGTAGTATTGGTTGCTAAAAAGCTCAAGGAAGCGACCCCAGGACTCCACCTGAATGCCCTCGAGCTCACGAACGGACACCTAGCAGTGATGCGCTGCACTGGTTAGCTAGTATGTTATGAAGGGTAGTCTACAGTCCTCCATTGGGTGAATGCTGTCAAAAGCTTTCTCAATCAGTTCTATCCAGTCCTCTACCCTCGTAAAGTCCTCATCTCCCTTGAAGATTGGGGGCTTCGGCTTCCTGAACTCAGTGAAGAGTTGTCGATACCAATGTGGAGGATCCGTTGACTCGTTTCAATGGGGGAGGCTCATGGTTCTCCCCGCTCTCCTCTCGTAGAGGAACACACACACTCGAAACTGAGGGCTACTCCTAATCCCCACCGCCCCCTCCTCTCGCCTGAGATGTGGGAGGTAGCCTTTTCTCCAACATCTTGAAGAAATTCTTCATAATGGCCTGAAACTGGGTAGCCAGATCCGAAGCCTGCTGAGGGAGATCCACTTGTCGGTCTTCATCTGCTCAACTAGTAGCACTAGCTTGCTTTGACCTACATGGAGACATCTCTCTCTGCACGGTGAAGAACCAATTGTCAGCAATCACAGGTTCATAAAATTGTCCAAGATATGCAAAACTCATGTGAATCAGGTATCCCATTTATCAGAGAATGAGTTAGTCATCATTCAATGCATTTCGAATGTCTGTATGGCTCTTTCGGATCGTTCTATGACTAAATGGGGTGACCTTGCTCTGATAACATCTGTGAAGACCGGAGTCCCGCCAACTGACGAGTCTCGAGTCGCCTTATGCTAACAACTAGCACGAAAACCCACAAGATCGTAGTCACCCAACATAAAGTCACAAAACATTAATAGCCAACATTCATTCATAAAGCATTAAATGAAGGAAACAAAAGTGTTGACAATAAAATCAAAGTTCTACTAAAGTAGAATAAAATGAGAGTCTCATACAACTATCAAGAAGATAGGAAATAAACTTCTACTAGGAAAAAGGAACTACAACTATGAGCCACCAGTTCAGTATGGATCGTCTCCTCAAATAGGACCTGATTCTGTGAAGGTTTGTCCAGCAGCAACCGCAACACCCTACTGCTCAGTAACACTTGAGTACGGAACCCAAGATAAGTGTCAGTGAAAACCAAGTAGAGTAGTACAACTAAACAACTCAAGTAACAGAGTACTCAAGTAACACCTGAGTACGACACTATCTTGATAGTTTGTCTGTTATAATCTTATTTATATCCAGTCCCTTTTATGCAAATTGCCCATATTCTTATTGTTCTCAAACTGCTAATCAATGTCTCGGGTATGAGACAATTTCATGTAACTTCCTATGGTGCAAGAACGATATAAGCTACCCTCCTGACCGAGAGGACTGCTTATATCGATCGACTCGCCATGCTCCGTCACCCTGGGGTCATTGTGGAAAGGTGTGGCTGATTGCGCAGCAATCATAAGCTCTAATCCACCTGAATTAAGTTAAAACCTAAGTTATGCATTCTGCATGCATTCGCGTCGTACTTTGCATCATAGTTGATTTATTAGATTTATGAATAATAATGTCATATTATGCGCTAATTGAGAGGCATTAACAATCGCAGGTAATGCGGGGTTGCGGATGATCGATTCGACCATACGGATCTGCTGAGAACAACAATGGGAGTCCAATGCTTCCAAGATCACATCGATCAGACTCCCGTACCATCCTATGGAATCCATAGAAGAGCAAGAGCCAAGAGGCAAATAGGAGAAATTCCAGACCTCAGATAAAAATTCAACCATATGGATGGATCTAGATTAGCGATCGCAGTGTAATGACGTAAGAATCATCTCAATCGAAGCCCTACATCAACATTTACAAAAGAGAAGATAAACGACAATGATGGCACCATGTGGCACCATCGCAGCCACCCTTCACACTGAGCCCAACTCATGAAGGAGTCTCCCCGTGCGTCTTGGGCTGTTGGATCACCATCCAACAGCCATGAGTTGTCCACATCACTTGCTTGCTCACGTTCTATCAAAGACGATCACGCCTCAGTCATTGGATGGAGCTCCATCCAACAGCTGAGGACAGATGGAAGCAAAGGAGCAACAATGACAATCTTGGGGCATAGCGCAACGGAGAGTGCACTCAAACAACAATGCATGATGCAGGATCGAATCGCGATCTGCAGGAGAACAAGGTGGCAATGCAAGTGGGTAAATCTCAAGTGTCCGGTCATCATCGAGTAGTTAAGGTGTGATTGCGTGGCGCATTAGTAGGCATTGGAAGGAGACACATGTGATAACATGCGAGTAAATGAGAGTGCATGCGAAGTGGGAATTCAAAGGCGGTGTTGTAGCTTATTCTAAGTTGTTTGATATCGAGATCAGACGGTTGAGATCAGGGCATGGAGGGACAAATCAGGAGTAGATGTTGGGCGTGCACATGCGGTGAGCGTTGAGCTGTCAGATTGCGATCCAAGGCTCCAGAGCACGCCACGTGGCGCAACCAGAGGTAATTCGAGCGTAGAAGGTGCAAATGAAGGCCTATTGAGGTGCGATTAGATCCATTGATCTCCCAATCGACGGATCTGATCACAAGAAGGTTGTTGCACGGTTAAATGACCATCTTACCCTTCATAAAAGCTATAAAAGAAGGCCTAAGGCCCCTGCAAAAGGACATCTTCCACCAAAACTCCTCCAGACCCTCTCCAACTTTTCAAATCTTCTTCTCTGGCTCTCTCCGTCTTTAGCTCTCTTTCTCTGAAGAGGCCACCAAGCCACCTTGGTGGACCACTGTTGCTCTCCCCTGCCTCTCCAGAAGGCCACCACGGACCACTCGTGGTGCCCTTATTCTGCTACATAGTAGTTTTCATTCATGCTCTAGTTAGATAGATAGCAAGAACTTGTTCTAGTCATAATTCGACTGGGACTCACCTGTTCTGTTAAAATTTATTTGTCGAGACGTATTTCATGCTAAACTATGATGTATTCATCTTATTTACTTGATTTAAGCCATGAACAAATTAGCGCCGATGCCAGGGAGGCACGGCGATTTTTGATTTAATATCTGATTTAGTGTTTTCTTTTTGTGCAGGATGAACCAGGGATTGGCGCATGCATTGAGCGCTAAATTATCAAGGTGCACATGGTCATTTTTGATTAGATTAGAATTTTAGATTAGATTAGAATTAGGATTTCCTAGGTAGTTAGGATTTGGTTTATATACATATATTAAAAAAAAAAAGAAAAAACAACTTTCTGCTATCCTTAGAAACTCGGCCAGAATCTGATTGCTATTTTTAAAATTCAATAGCCATATTTCTAGTGCTCCAAAAATCTTGATATTCTAATAGGAACTAGATTTTCAAACTATTTTTTCAATGAAAGCATTCCCAAAAAGAAGTTCAATTTGTAGAATTTTTGAAAATTCATGGAGTACACATGAGTCAGACAGACTGAAAATTGAATTTTTATGAACTTAAAAAATCAATTCTGACCAACATACAAATCTGATTGACTCAAGACTGGTGGGGTTTCAAATATAATCAAATTAGCTTTCATTCTCATATTTTTACTAAAATTTTGGAGCATATTTGGTATTGTTTCCAATAAAAAACCAACATGGGGTCCAAATCTCAAATTTGACCCCCTATTAGTTAAAAAATTCATAAATATTTATTGAAAATAGTAAAAATTATGAAAAAAATACTCTTTGGAAAGCTTTTTGAAAAAGGAATCTTCCTGCCAATTTTCAAATCATTTGGATTCCAAATTTACTTGAGAGTTTATTTTTTATTAGTGGTCAGCAAACTGAAACAACGTAGAAGTGCATGAGCACTTAGGACCACATTGGACTAGCCTGGACTCAGTTGAGGCCAGTGTTAGTTGGTAAGGTGAGTCACCTTGTGGACTGCTCACCATGTACTGAATTGAAGAAAAAGGTTAAAAAATTCACGAAATCATATCAAATAACCTGCATTTGTCTTGAAACTGCTGGGTGATTTCAAACTCTCTTACCAAACCTAGTGACTAAGACTGTGGGATAGTGTCAAACGACCGCGGTTAAGGGGTACAAAGAAATCAGAGTCAAAAGCCGAAGGAAGAACCTTCCTCTTAGTCCCCTTGTACACAGACTAGCGGGTTATTTTCGAAGGCAGGGATTATCTTCAGTTGGTTTCTCGACAAATTTCTTTACAAATTCAAACCTGAACAAAAAATCTGGTCATTTGATCTTAAGGACCAATCTGATTAACAAGGCCTTAGCCTTGGTTTGCCTGACTACACCAACCCTTTGAGTTGGTTTATGTAAGGAAGAAGGTCGTTAGGACCTAAACTTGTGGGACCTTGGAAGCCAAACCCAAGGCAGCAAAGGCGATTCTCGCATGACCCTTCTTCCCAACCTTCTTCCTATCGATTAGCTGAGATGGCTAATCTGGGTCCTCGAGTTGGTCAGGATCCTAAGAATCATGACTCAATGGCTTGTCTGGAAGCCAGGTTCGAGGAAAATGAGTAGAAATACGAGCAGAGCATCGACAAGATCCTCACAACACATGACAGGATGCTGCATCAACCACGTGGAGAATAAGTATGGGACTTCTATGATCTAGTGGTAATGACTATAGCACCTCAAGTCTGGATTCATGCAAGCGGAGATGCATTCGAGTTGAAGCTGAACATCATAAGTCTGATTCAAAGTCACTTCCATGGAAACTCGAATGAGGATCCCTTCAAGCATCTTAAAGATCTGGGTCAAAATGCAGAGTCAGTTCGACCCAGAAATGAAGATATTGAAATTGTTCTCATGAAGCTTTTTCCTTTTTCACTCAAGGATAAAGCTGCTTACTGGTTTAAACTATCGGGAGGCCAATTGGAGCTTGGGAGGATTTACGTCGTGAATTCCTCCAAAAGTTCTTCCCAATAGGTAGAACAAATGCTATGAGGTGCACAATCACGACCTTTGCCCAAGGCCCTGGGGAGAAACTGCATGATGCCTGGGACAGATTCCACGATCTTATCAGGAAGTGCCCACACCATGGAGTACCTAGATGGCACCTTGCACAAGTCTTTTACCATTGGTTGGATGATACATCAGTACCTAGCTGATGCATCTGGCAGCGAGAAATTCCTTGTGAAGGACAAGAACAACGCATTTGAACTATTCGAGTCCTTAGCGGAGAACTCGATGAACACCGCCTCAATGAACTAGTTCTAGTGACCTGGATAGCAACGAGTTAGTGTCCATAAAGCTTACACCAAGTCTGCTCGAGCTGACATGGACATTATCACTAAGAATCTGGACAAGGTGGATCTGCTCGACTAAAGGCTCGATGAATTAGCTTGAGCAAGATTTGGGTTTCCTGGTAGCACTGCTGCATCCCACTCATCCATCACATCCCGAGCTCCTTCTGCTTGAGTACATCTACTCACTCGGGATGTTTCTTCTCCATCTCCATGGGATCCTGCGTATCAGGAACCCATGAATAATCTAGATCTGGCATCATACAACTAGGGTTACACACCACATGACAACCTAAGTGCGTATTATTTTGATGAATTTGCGTCTATGACATCCTCGGCCTATGAAGAAGTCATTTCTATCCATGGTTACGGGCGTAGTAACCCATATTCTGAGATGTATAATCCAGGTTGGCGCCAACATCTTAACTTCTCCTAGTCTGGTAACTCACAGAGACCAAATCAAGACCCACACTACTAGACCAGACAATACGAGAATGTGTACAACACATACCCCAGGCAGTAGCCATTCTTGTCGTAGTAAGAAACACGCTCTATTTATCAACCGTTGCACCAAGCTGCCAACTACCCTCCAAAGTAGGCCGACCCATTGGGGTCACCGAAGGAGGAATTGCAGGAGTCAATCCGAAAATTGACTCATGACAACCTGAAAATTATGAAAGCTATGGCTGACCAAATATAGAACATACAAAATACATAGAATTAGATGATGCAGGAGCATAGATCACAGGGAGCCTTGCCCTCCTAACCTGTCCCGAACCCAAGGTATGTGCAGAATCAGGGTGCCCTACCTAGATTCGAAGCACCACAAGGATAGGCACATGCTATTCTACAAGCACCTCCAACACCACCTGGTTATGGGCAAGGTCAACCACCTTTACTGCCAAATCCTGTGTATCCTGGCCCAACCGCTACTCTGCCACTTCATGGACAACATGCCAATGTAAAGGCTATCACTTTAAGGAGTGGAAAGATTACACATGACCCACTACCTAGGCAAGCAGGTCATGATTTTTCACGCCCTTGACCGCAGGATGGTTCGACTCCATTTTCATCTCAGGAGCCATCTACTATTGATAAGGGCAAGAGGCCACTTGACCCTGAGATTCCCATCCCTTATCCTGAGGCTTTGGCATGGAATATAGCATGGAAAAAGATAAGCGGAATTTCGAGGACCTGAAATCAATGTTTAAGGAAGTACATATTCAGGTCCCTCTCCTCGAGGCCATTGATCACATTCCCGTTGTTGCTAGGTTCTTTAAGGACTATTGTACCCCAAAGCGACAGCCGAGAAATGGATGATAGGTGGTACTATCGGAGGAGACTAGCACTGTGATTCTAGCTGACTTACCGCCTAAGAAGAAAGACCCTGGTGCCCCACTCATTTCTTGCTTTTTGCAGGATTCTCCATTTGATCATGCCCTTCTTGATCTGGGTTCATCCATTAACTTCACTCCTACTATCCTATATGATCGATTTTGATTTGGGGAGTTAAAAACCCACCTCGGTTACGATTTAGCTGGTTAATAGATCAATAAAAGCAACAAGGGGGTGGTTGAGGACGTGATCGTAAAACTCTGCAGATTCTGCTTTCCCACAGACTTTTTCATTGTTGATATGGAGGTTCTTGCTAATCTCCGTGATGCACCTATTATTCTAGGTCACTCATTTTTGGTGACAGCCCGAGCAAATATTGATTGTGCATCTGGGTAAATGGAGATTGCCTTAGGAAGCAAAAAGGTTAAACTAGACATCTTCAGGGCATCAAGGAACTTCTATTGTGATCGCATCGAGGAGGATCATCTTTTTGTGGTAACATGGGCTCCTTTGTGACAACCAATGTCTCATTCGTCTGCACTATCAGGGTTCTTAGATCTTGATTCACACGGGACTGAGGCAAATGACACACATTTCACCATGCGGATCTGATTGTCTAGGGTGTTCATTTGATCATAACACCCCTGATCCTGATTATCTTGTCCAACCAAGTGATGATCTACTTCCATCAAGATAGGATTACATGACCTCTGCAAGCGAATTTTCTTTCAGTTAGGATCATTAGATTTCTGCTATTGATTCTGCACCTCCTATTCAGACTCCCACTTCTACCCTTGATTCTAATCCGCCCATGATTGAACTAAAGCCCTTACCTGAGTCACTCAAATACGTGTTTTTGGGTGAAAGTGAGACATACCTGGTGATCATTAGTGCTCACTTAACGGAAGAACAAGAGCATCAATTGATTTCTATATTACAAGACCATAGGGTGGAGTATTACTGATCTCCGCGGTATTCACCCCTCGTATTGCACTCATCATATCTACACAGATGAAGGGGTGAAACCTTCGAGACAACCTCAGAGGCACCTGAACCCTAATATGCTTGTGGTTGTTAAGAAATGGATCATCAAATGGATGGATGCAGACATTATCTATCTAATTTTTGATATCCAGTGGGTGAGTCCTATTCAAATCGTGCTTAAAAAGGTAGTAATCACCGTAATCAAGAATGAAACAGGAGAATCCATCTCGACCTGCACCACTACTTCATGGCAGGTTTGCATTGATTACAGGAAACTAAACACAACTACCAAAAAATATCATTTTCCTTTTACCTTTTATTGATCAGATCTTAGAAAGGTTAACTGGACATAGTTTCTTCTGCTATTTGGATGGGTACTCCAGGTACAACCATGTTGCGATTAACCCGAAAGATCAAGACAAGATAACTTTTACTTGTCCCTTTGGAACATTCACTTTCTAGTGAATGCCCTTCGGCCTCTGTAATGCACCAGCAACATTTCAGCGTTGCATGATGGCCATCTTCTCTGACATGATTGGGGACTGCATAGAAGTGTTTATGGATGACTTCTCCATTTTCGGAGATTATTTCTCGTCTTGTCTTGATAACCTCACGAAGATCCTAAGGTGGTGCATAGATGTTAACCTAGTACTTTCATGGGAGAAAAGCCATTTTATGGTGAAGGATGGCATTGTACTAGGCCACAGGATCGCTTCTAATGGACTCAAGGTCGACCGAGCTAAGTTCGAAATCATTTCTCGATTACCTCCACTTGGCTCGATAAAACAAATCAGATCATTCTTAGGGCATGTTGGATTCTATCGAAGATTCATTCGAGACTTCTCAAAAATTACACATCTATTGACAAATCTTTTGGTAGCAGATGCCCCCTTTAACTTTGATTGCTCATGTCTCAGTGCTTTCGAGACTTTACGAAGCGCTGTTTCGAACACACCTATTCTCCAACCTCCTGACTGGTCTCTTGACTTTGAAATGATGTGTGACGCCTTTGACTTCACTATCGGAGCTATTTTAGGCCAACGTCGGGAGCACCATCCATTCGTAATATACCATGCTAGCAAAATGCTGAATGAGGCTCAACCTAACTATATGGTTACTGAGAAAGAGCTGCTAGCCATAGTATTCAAGTTGAAGAAGTTTAGATCATACCTATTCGAGTCAAAAGTGACTATCTTCACTGACCATTCCGCCCTCGAACAATTTTTAGCAAAGAAGGATGCCAAACATAGACTTATCAGATGGATCCTTCTTTTGCAAGAATTTGATGTCTAGATCCACGACAAAGCCGGAGCTCATAATGCCTTGGCGAATCACCTATTTCGGATAAACCCCGAACATATCCCATACTCCCCGCCTATCTTAGATCAATTTCTGAATGAGTATCTGTTGGCTATTAACTCTGTTGTGTTTCCTTGGTACGCCGATATCGCAAACTATCTCGTCGTAGGTAAACTGCCAGAAGGATTATCCAAGGAAAAAGAACTTAGATTTATTTCAGAGGCTAAGTTTTATTTCTAGGACGACCCACTACTCTTTCATGTTAGGGCTGATCAGATTATCAGACGATGCATCCCTGACTCTCAAATCTCGAGTGTGCTATCCTTCTGCCACATCAATGCTTGTGGGGGTCATTTCTCGAGTCGAAAAACTGCTGCAAAGATTTTTCACTCTTGATTCTTCTGGCCAACCATTTTCAGAGACACATGAGTTTACCAAATGTTGTAAGTGATGTCAGTCAGTCACTTCTATGACCCAGAGAAGCATGATGCCTCTCCAACCCATTTTGGTCATAGAAGTGTTCAACGTCTAGGGCATTGACTTTATGGGCCCTTTCCCAAACTTGCACTGCTTTGAGTACATGCTTCTTGTAGTTGACTATGTCTTAAAGTGGGTTGAAGCTATCCCGATAAGATAGGCTGATCATAAAACTGTTATATCCTTCGTACGTGAATATATTTTTGTGAGATTCGGAGTCCCCTATGCTTTGATTGGCGACGGGGGCAATCACTTCATCCATGCCCATTTCATATGTCTTTCGAAGAAATATGGGATACATCACTGTATTGTTACCCCGTATCACCCACAAACCAATGGGCAGGTTGAAGTGTCTAACCGTCAAATCAAGCTCATTCTTTAGAAGACAATTAGACCTGATAGGAAGGATTGGTCCAATCGATTGATCGACGCACTTTGGGCACATCGGACCATGTAAGAGGCCCCACTCGGAATGTCACCATACTGCATGGTGTATGGAAAGTCCTGTCACCTTCCGGTAGAGCTGGAGCACCGTGCCTTTTGGGTAGTGCAGAACTGCAATTTTAACCTCGATATAGGAGGCTTTGAAAGAAAGTTCCAGCTCAACGAGTTAAAAGAGATTCGGCTGGAAGCCTATGAGAATGCAAAGATATACAAAGATAAGACTAAGGCTTTCCATGGCCAACACATTTGGAGGAAGAAGTTCAAGCCTAATTAGCAGGTCTGATTATTTGATTCTCGACTCAGATTCTTTGTAGGAAAGCTCAAGTCCAAGTGGACTGGGCCATATTTGGTATCCAACTATATCCTAACGGTGCAATCCAAATTATGGACTCGAAATCTAGGTAGGTATTTACAGTAAATGGCCAGTGGCTCAAGCCATTTTTAGCCCAGGAACCTCCTCCTGCTGACAAAATGATACATCTTCTCGAGGACGTGTGACTAACATTTTGCCCAGCTGGAGGCATTAAACTCAACACTTATACATATATACATATCCTTTAT
This sequence comes from Thalassia testudinum, assembly GCA_037157565.1. Classification (NCBI taxonomy): domain Eukaryota; kingdom Viridiplantae; phylum Streptophyta; class Magnoliopsida; order Alismatales; family Hydrocharitaceae; genus Thalassia; species Thalassia testudinum. The sequence goes on along the minus strand of JAZHRO010000035.1, from coordinate 53,992,690 downwards.
ACATGGCATATTCCATTCTGACATAGTATTCTGCATATTGTGATTACCATTGTAGTGTTGGCATGAGCTGAATGACAAGCCAGGAGCAGTTCCAGGTGATTTCTATCCACTTGCACCCTACCTTATTTCAATTTCTTTTATTCATGCATGAGGACATGCAAGAACTTAGGCATGGGGGGGTAGTACATATAAACTAAAAATTTTCTGCCAACATCTGGGGGGAATAGATCATTTTATCAAGAGGTTTTATTAGGGATTTATTCTTTAGTAGATTCCTGAACTTAGAATCCTATACAATTTCACACTTGCACGTAGAATTTGCAATGGATCTAATGCGAAGACCAATAGACATCTCTAGTTTGTCAAGAAGAAGTATTGCTTCTTTTTCTAAACACTTGGACAGTAATCAGGGAGTCAGGTGAACCATCTTCTAGTAGATCCATCAAAAGCATGTGTGACATGAGAGTAAAGAGTCTGTTGGTGCTCTAAGACTAGTGTAAGAAATCTTAAATTTTGGATAATTGGATAATGATACTCAAAGTTCGGCATAATTTTCACTCTCAGTTCTTGCATACAAATTCTTTGAGAGAATCCTTGCGAGAGCCACCAAATAAGGCAAATACATAGAGAGTGGGTTTTGATAAAACTAAGACTGAGGTGGATAGTTATGACTATCCTTCACAGAATCCTCGGCTGAAGGAGGGTACTAATATCAAGGTCAAAAATATGTTGTCCTATCCATTCCCTTCCTGGTGCCGAGAATAGGCACTTCCACCAAATAAGCCACCCGATATCCTCTTGGACAACCCCAGTTTCGAATACTGCCTCATAAATAAAAGTACCTCTGTTATGTTGCATTGTGTTGATAGATATGGAGTTATGCTAGTAGGTATGAAAAAAAAAGAAAAGGTATATAAAAAAAAAGAGAAAAGGAAAAGAAAAAAAAAGAAAGAAAAAGAAGAAGAAAAAAGAGAAAAAGAAAAAAAATTGTCATGTTGAAAAGTGTATGTGAGTCAAGTATATTGAGGCAACAACACCTACCACCCTCACAAACCACCAAATACAGTCTTAACCCATTTTTTTTGTATTTCTAACCGCCTAAATACAAGCTGAGAACTTTTGACTTAGTTATAGGGTTATTAGAATCTAATTGAACTGTAATGCCATGAGAGGCCACCAAATATATTCACAAATTTGGTGAGATGTGAGCTCATAGAGAAAAAAATAAAAAAGAAAACAAAAGAAAAGAAAAGAAAAAGAGAAAAACAAAGAGAGAGAAGAAAAAGTACAAAAGACTTAAGAGAGCACAGTTTTCCAGCCTCTCTCTAAGTTGATTTATTTAATAATCTGGAAATCTAGACTCTGAAATACTAGTCTCTATGTAGCACTAGAAGAGAGTAAGCCACCAAACACTAATCCAGTTAACTTAGACATCTTCTACCTAAGCCAAAAAGCCAAGGATAAAACCAGAGGATATTCTATGCCCCTGAGAGAAGAGGTTTGCCTATCCCAACAAAATTTTACTGAGGGCCAAGTACGAGCTCAAGATTTGTGTTGACTTTTCACTTGGATCCGTTGCAGAAGCTGCAACATTGCATGCTCATAGTTATTTGGATTCAAAAGTTTTGGATGAAACAAAAAGAAATAAATCTCTAGTCAAACTTTTAATAAAATGCATTTAATCTTGCACTTGCTAGGGACTAGCAAGATTTAGGCATGGGGCATGATTGTGTAGCAATCATAGGCCCTAATCCACTTGAATTAAGTTAGAACCTAACTTATGCATTCTGCATGCATTTGTATTGTACTTTGCATCATAGTTGATTTATTAGATTTGTGAATAATAATGTCATATTAAGCACTAATTGAGAGGCATTAACAATCGTAGGTAATTCAGGGCTGTGGATGACCGATCCAACCATATGGATCTAATCAGACCAATGACAGGAGTTCAATACTTCCAAGATCACATTGATCAGACTACCATAGCATCCTTCGGAATCTGTAGAAGAGTAAGAGCCAAGAAGCAAATAGGAGAAAATCCAGACCTTAGAAGAAAAATCCAACTGCATGGATGGATCCGGATCAGTAATCATAGTCCAACGACACAAGAATCATCTCAATCGGAGGCCTACATTGACATTTACAAAAGAGAGAAGATGGACAGCCACGATGGCACCATGTGGCGCCATCGTAGCCACCCCTCACACTGGGCCCAACTCATGAAGGAGTCTCCCCCGCATGTCTTAGGCCGTTGGATCGCCTTCAAACGGCCATGAGCTGCTAACGTCACCCGCTCCCTCATGCTCTATCAAAGACGATCAAGCCTTAGCCATTGGATCTCTTTCCAATGGCCGAGGACAGATGGATGCAAAGCGGCAATTGCGACAATCCGCTTGCGTAGCACGGCGGAGAGCGCACTCGAATAGTAGCGCATGATGTGGGATCGAATCGTGATCCATAGGAGATCAAGGTGATAGCATGCACAGGTGAATCTCAAGTGTTTAAGGTGCGACCGCGTGGTTCACTGGCAGGCATTGGAAGAATATGCGCATGTGCGCGAAGTGGGAATTCAAAGTAGGTGCTGCATTTTGATTTAAGCCATCCGATCGTAAGATCGAAAGGTCGAGATTAGGGCACATGATTTAAATCGTGAGGGCGTGTGCGTTGAGAGAGAAATCAGGAGTGGACGTTGGACGTGCGTGTGCGACAAGCGCTGAGCCATCAGATCATGATCCAAAGCTCTAGATCCACCACGTGGCTTAACCAGAGGTAATCCGAGCGTTGAAGGTGCTAATGAAAGCCTATTGAAGTGCAATCAGATCCGTTGATCTCCCGATCGATGGATCTGATCGCCAGAAGGTTGTTGCACGATTTTGGGGGCTCAAATGCCCATCTTGCACCTCATAAAAGCTATAAGAGAAGGTTCAGGGCCCCCCCAGAAGGACATATTCCACCAGAACTCTTCCAGACCCTCCCCAACTCTTCAAACCTTCTTCTCTGGCTGTCTCCATCTCTAGCTCTCTTCCTCTAAAGTGCCCACCAAGCCACCTTGGTGGACCACCGTTGCTTTCCCCAGCCTCTCCAGAAGGCCACCACAGACCACCTATAGTGCCCTTATTCTGCTACATAGTAGTTTTCATTTATGCTCTAGTTAGATAGATAGCAAGAACTTGTTCTAGTCATAATTGTATTTTTGCAATTCATGATCAGACTATCTGCATGATATACATATTGTGATATACATATAGATAGATTAGTTTGCAATTAGTAGCATATTTTCTAAGTTAGCATTCTAATTTTGTTTTGAAATAAAAAATGCTTTCTACCTCCCCGAGTTCGACCGAGACTCGCCTATTTTGTTAAAATTTATTTGTCGAGATGTATTTCATGCTATACTACGATGTATTCTTCTTTATGCAATTTATGCCAAGAACAGTGGCGGCTACGCCATGTAGCATGAGCACGTACAAGCATTGTGTATGCAGAATTATAGACAACCAATGACCCACCCATTGGCTGAAGGAACTGCTGCAAACCTTGAGCCCTATGAATCCGTTATCCCAGTTGGTCGTTAATCCTAACCAAAGAGTCATTGGAAGACCAATAACTCCCTAAACCAGCTCCTGAACCTGGTTTGTGAAGACCTAAAGGTACGACTGAAATCCCAGCAAGAAGCGGGGCTGAAACCAATTATCTAATCATTTATTTTCCTGACATATCCATTTTTATTATATAATCAATTTTCAGATAACTGTATCTCTCATTTTGTTAATTCAGAAAATCCTTAGTAACTTCAAATTACTAATTTCAGGATTTGTAATTATTCACATTATCCTTCAACTTATCCTTTTACAAGTAGATTCAATCTTGTAACAATGGTCCCAGGTTATTTAGGAGTTACTGAAAATAACAGAACTTATTTTACTGAAAATGGAGTTCATTTCATGCATGCGATAACAAGGATACATATGATTATTAATCTACATCATTTACATAAAAAATATTATTTCTCATTTAAGTGCCCATAAATCAAGGAAAGCATTGGAGGGTTTCCAATCTCAGCAAAAAGAACATACACCAACCAAGGCAGTATATGGAAAAAGATTGCACTGGATGGGTCAACAGGTACACAAAAAGGTCGACTGAATTGAAAGAGGGGCAGACTACTCTACCTAATGTCACTGGACGGTCATAGTGACTTTGAACTGTGCATACTAGGCCTAAAAACAATCACCACGCCTGCCTTGGGATCCGTGCATGCATTGGGAAGAAGACCTGGTTCAATCGGACCCACAATGGGGTCAGAGACACCTAATTACGTTTCTAATTTTTCAATAAGGATAATGAACTCAAAAGTGGAAATAAATCATACCAACGCGTAGTATGCGTCGACATGATTCCAACGGTATCTTATTTTCGAAATCTGAGGTTGACAAGGCCTCGAACTAGATGAAACAGCATGAGGGGGTTCAGAGTCGGACTAAACACCCATGCACGCACTGCTCGATGCGCCTATGCATGCGTCATACGTCGTGCTGGGATTTGCGCTTGCCTCGCTCCCACTTTCCGCCATGGATGCTTGCCATGTGTCATGAATCGCCATGCTCGACCTCACGAGCGTGCGTGCGCCCATGCGAAATCATGCACTGCTACTCGCCCTGCGTCGCTCGCTCGCACGCTGCCTTCGCCACATGTCGCATGCTTGTTGTGCGTCGCCACCACTTCCGTGACTTTTATGGTGGGAAGCCTGGGCTTCTTAGAATTACGAGAAGGTCCCTGCGAAAATTTTTTTGATTTTTGAGAAAGAGAATCCAAGGTTTTCCTTCTCTCTTCTTCTCTTGATTTGAGAGGGTTGAAGATGGATGATGACCCAAAGGACCCATGAGGTCCTTAACTAGGCCTTAGGAGCAGTTTTGAGTAGGTTTACTTGGGTGAAAAACCCAAAATGCCCTTAGGGTTGGGTTCACCTTAAATTTAGGTCTCTGGTGACTTCTTTTGGCCATAACTTGAGCTATACAACTCAAAATCATGCAAAACAAGCGTCGCCAGAAATCTTGCGGTGAGTAGAGTCCAATGATATCACATATGACACCCTTTTGACAAGGTTTTACTAGGGTCTAACTCGAAATACTCGATTTTGGCAAATTAAGGGGGTTTTGACACTAATACTAAGCCCTAGCTGGGTGTTCAGATTCAGACTGACCCGAACCACTTTGAAATGGCTCAAAGCCTGGATTTTGGGATGCTACATCCACTACAGTAGCAATGGAGCTACGCTCTGATGAAGAGGGGAAACTAGAGGGAAGAAGTGATCTGCTCAAAAGAAGTAGATGGGGGGCTAATCCTCCTACGTAGGGGTCAGGGTAGGTAGTTAAGTAGGCAAGGGAGTGATTATGGTCACTGTAGAGTGTGATCAGGTGAGGTTAGGGTTAATGGTGAGATGAGAAGAGGAGACGTGCAGGAAAATTTAGGAATGGATCCCACCATAGGATGTGATCTAGGAGGTGAGACAAAGTTTCACACTAAGGCACGGGGTGAATCATTCAAGATCAGCCATGGGATCAGTGATCCAAGAGAATCAACGGCTGTTGTGAAGTGAGTTCATCCGTGAATAGTACACGAGGGACAGGAATGTTGTAGCAGGTCATTTGGTGTTTTCACACCAATGCCCTCAAATTGAAGGGGTAGAAATATAGTATGAAAGGTCCATTAGTGGAATGTTTTATGACCAAGAGATCCCTAAAGTTCGCAAATAAGTCCCTGTGATTTTTTTGAGTTAATAACATGTTATGGAATGAGGACCTAAATGTGAAACTCTAAATGCCATGAGATTTTTATCAGAGCTTAATTGAACATATTAGAAGTTAATTCAATCCTTGATTTGTACTTTTGAGCTTAGAAATGTGTTTAATTTGCAATTGAATCATCAACTTGTATTTATGAATAAAATATCTCATAAATTGGCCTAATTATACATTTTTAACCCAAATTTGATATTTTAGGTCATTTTCATTAAGTCTCACACTTAACCTATTTATTGTGGTAATAAGATAGTGTTTAACCTAGTTTCTAGCTTGACTTAGGCATCTTAGCTATGATTAGCCAGACTTCATTAGTGGCATCAGGAGAATAAATCAAGAGATGGATGCATTTGTCATCCAACAAATTTTGATGAGTAGAATAGATTCAACGTGAATCACGTATTATTCGCAGAGGAGGCATGGAGTATGAGATTGATGCTTGAAAGTGATGGATTCAACCCATTCAAGAACATGTATCCACGATATTTCATATGATTGGTAGTCATGTTAACTTATAACTTACCTCCTTGGCTATACATGCAATACACATTCATGATGTTGACCCTCCTTATCCCAGTCTCCAAGCAACCAGGAAATGCGATCGATGTTTATTTGCAACCGTTGATCGATGAATAGAAAGTCCTGTGATATAGTGGTGTTCAAACATATGATGCACACAAGAAAGAATTCTTTCAATTGCAATCAATGACTTTCCAGTATATGCTAAATTGTTAGGATGGAGTACAAAGGGAAAGTTTGCATGTCCAATTTGCTTGGATGATACTCATCACTTGAGATTGCTTGAAAGCAAGAAGTTCTATTACTTATGGTATCATAGATTTTTTCTCATTAAACACAGATGGCAAATGTCACAATTCAAGGACAGATTTGATTGTAAGCATATCGGTATTCATTGAAGAATCCGAAAAATAAAATGAGTACATGTTCTATTTGGTTGTCTGATGTGAAAATCATGGAGATAAATGTAATGGAGAACATTTTAGATGTATTAAACTTAACAGAAATCTTGAAGGATACAATTAAAATAAGGAATGATATGAAAGTTTTGGGTATTCGTCTTGAGTTGCACATTCAAGAAGGTGGCTCTCACTTTCCAAAAGCTATATATAGTCTTACCGGATAGTAGGGGCAAAAGATTTTCTTGTTCCTGAAAGACATTCAGGTTCTAGATGGGTATTCGTCCCAACTTTCATGTTGCGTATGAAGCACAATGAAGATTAGTAGGTTAAAAAGTTATGATTCTCATGTGTACATTCAAATCTTATTCGCACTGGCGATATGTGGAGTGATGCCTAATCTAGTAGTCAATTCATTTACGAAGACGAGTAGATATTTTAAAGTCATATGCTTGGAGAGATTAGATCCCAAATTGTTAGAGTACTAGGATAAACAAATTGTAATCACACTTTGTAAAATGAAGCAGATTTTCCCACCTCCATTCTTTGACATGATGGTTCATGTCACACTTCATCTTGTGAATGAAGTAAGAATTGTTGGACCCATATAGTACAGATAGATGTATCCAATTGAACGATATTTGAAGAAGCTGAAAGATTATGTGCTGAATAAGGCAAAGCCAAAAGGGTCAATCATGGAAGGATACCTTCTAGAGGAATGTATTAACTTTTATTCCATGTACATGAGTGAGACAAACAATTAATTTAATCAACTTAAACAAAATTATGATGGAGGATTTAATGGTAATGACAAAGATTGCCTATCTATGTTTGACATCAGAGGAAGGTCGATCCTCTACACCGAGTTCAAGTCCATCTCAAAAATGGATTGATGATTGGCTCACTTGTACATTTTGAAGCAAATTCCAGAAGTGGATGAATTTTACAATGAATTCAAAAAATCTTTTGATCCATCTACACCTAAATTGCAGTTCCTTGATTGGTTTAAAGATCATGTAAATAAACTGAAAGAATAGGAGGATCCAGGGTGGGTATAGGATTTTTATATAATCGCTAATGAGCCTTTAACATAATTAACAAATTCAAATTCTGAATAAGGTCAATTGATGATTGGAAGGCCATGCAATAAGTGGGAGTCGTCGTTGTGACCTAAGTACTGGTTGTGATGGGTATTACAGTCAAATTGATGAGATTGTGGAAATGAGTTTCAGGCTTGACCGTAGGGTGGTTTTATTCAAGTGCAATTGGTTTGATGTATTCAAAGAAAGCGTTGGATTCAAAGTCGGTAAGAAACACAATTTCTTGAGTTTAAGTAAGAATTGTCGTATCCTTCATTCATGAGAACCATTAACATTAGCTTGTCAGATAACATAAGTATTCTCGTTCCTGATAATAGCAGAAATGGGCGGATAATACCCATTAGAGCTCTATCACCTGAACAATACGATGGAGAGAAAGCTCTAGACCTAGATGTAGAAGCTGAAGCATTTCATGAAATCCCACAAGATGAAGCTATCCCTAGTGTAATGGACAATGATATATAAGGAAATTTGCCAAAAAAATTAATCTTTAACCCATAAATGAAATTCTTAAAGAAAATTTTCTAATTATATGTTTTGTTTATTTGTCCTTTAAATTTATGAGTTTTGCTGAAAAGCTTATGTTTATTTGTTATTCGAAACAAACTTTTAATTTATTGCCTTCTATTATTGGTTTTTTGCATTCATTGAGATTCTTGCACTATATTCTACACTATGGTGAGGTTCTTCTTCAACTTATGAATAAATTTAAAATTGCTCTTTTCATGTTAGATGTGGGGTATGCCCATTTATGTTTTTTGTGATTATATGGGGTGTGCCCAGTTAGATTTTTTCTGATTGTGTGGGCGGTGTGCCCACTACATATTATCAATGTTTTTTGTGATTATGTGGGGAGCGCCCACTTTTCTTTCTTGTATGTGAAAGTTGAATATGATGTTGAATGTGATTAAGAATGTGAAGATGAATTAAAGAAGAAGAAATGGAGGAGGGATTGGGAAGGAAATGGAAGGTAGGAAGGGGAAGGGAACGTGAGGGTGGCAAGGGAAGGAAAAAGAAGAGAAAGGGGAATGGAGGGGGGGGAATCGGAATGTGAAGAAAAGGAAGGGAAAGGGGAAGGGAATGAGAAGTGAATGTGATTTTTGTTTTGACATTTGTTTTTATTTCCTGTTTCTTTTATTTACATTTATTTCTGTATTTGTTGGGTACAGGATTTTTGGAAAATCATAATATATACGGGAAATGTTGATGATTTTTTTTTTCTACATATTTAATTATTTATTTTATTTGTACGTAGGTGAATTGGAAGAAGAAGGCCAATAGGGGTGGCAGGGATCAACATCAGGCTCAGGTCCCCATTGAACGTCGGAAGACTACGCTATCGGAATCGATTTTGAAAATCTGTCATTGTAGTTCAAGTAGTGAAGAAACTCGTTCAACAAATAAAATTTATACCGAAAAATCTGTAAAGAAATCCCAGGTCGAACTTAGGGAGGCTACGTCGATCAAAATTCGCAATTATATTTTTTTGTATTTTTGTTTAAAGGGCAGAATAATCACAATGAAATGTAATCAATAGAGACAATAAGAGAGAGAGAAAAAGAGAGAAAACATTCACTTGATATTGCAAAATATTTTTATAACTAAGAAAGTGAGAAAAGATTACACTAGAAAGCGAGAAATTAATACAGCTAGAAAACAGGAAAAAGAATGGGAGAGGGAAGTTATCCTCCTCGACGATCGCTCGGAGGACAAGCCGGATGAGACAATGCTTGGAAGACGAGGAACAGAGTGGGAAGAAGGAGGTCAAAGCAGGAGGAATGGGAATGTAGTGTGTGGGTGCATGGGCTATCTTCAGCGACATTTGCGACGGATCTTTAGAAACGTTTATGACCATCACTAAATGTCCTGTATATGAATTTGATTCTTTTCTCCACTACAAAAGGACCCCTACCCCTCCCATTTTTCTTCATCTCTTCCTTTCTTCCTCTTACCACCTCCAAGGCTCTAGAGAGAGCCTATCCCAAGCCCAGGATGCTCCTTTAGAGTAGAATAAAATACAATTTTCCTACCTTTCATCCCCATTCGTGGAGCATCCCATGGTCGTCCTCTCACCGCCCTTCGGGGAGAAGATCCTCGCCGTGACGCTGTCCTACCCCATGCTCTGTCCTCTGGCTCCGTCCTCGTTCATCTCGCTTCTCACCACCTTCCTCCAGGCGACATTAGAGCGAGTCGTCTTCTGAGTGACCATCGAGGTGGATTTCTCTCAACTCATTCGATCTTTTTATGCTTTCGTAGTGTAGATTTTTTGCTTTCATAGTGTAACAAACATTCGTTTATAAATAGATGATTTTTTCTCTCCCTTTCTATCTCTCTCTCTTATATTGTTGCAAGTAGATTAGATAGAAGTCATCGATCAGATCTCTTGCCTTATTAAAAACACCAAAAAAATTAGAAAAGACAAAAAACGACGAAAAGCAAATAAAAGTGAAGCATGGATTTTTATAAAGTTAAACATTCACCTCCCCATGTTTGACCTGGGACTCACTTTACGAGTTTTAGTTATGAAATTTATCTTATATACACGTTTTGCGAGCTACGATGATGGGTCCTCCAAAACCCCGATTTCATTTCGCAAAGCACGCCTACATCATTTTGATGCCGTTGTCGGAGAGGCAATGCTCTTTGATTTTTCTTGTGTTTTTTCCGCCTTACCTAACTTTTATCTCGCACTTTCTCTGATCTAACTGTGTTTGCAGGTACTCTTCTGTGGCTGGCTAATTATGCAGTAATCATAGGTCTTAGTTGTCTAGAATTAGGCTAGAACTTTGCGTAAGTTAGAGTAGTTCATGCATACATAGACATTATTTGCATCTTTAATATTCCTTCTATAGCTATGCATAGAATAATGCTATAATATGCTAATTAGGCGCATTATATAAATTGTAGGAAATAAGAAGCTCAGGAGCTGGATCTGAGACTGGTTCTGAAGCTGGACCTGAAGCCAGAGTTGTAGCAGAGCTAGAGCAAATGACCAAGAATAAGATGTAGTAGACAATAATGTCAGGGGTTGAGGTATGCTATTCTGCTAAGTAGGAATAAAGCAGTAAACTACAAAGAACTTAGGTCCATCTTAGCCCTAGGATAGCCTAAAAGCTTCCCCAAGACTTAGCCACCCTTAGATTAGGTCACTGTACCCTAGAAAGCCCTAAAACCCTATTTCTAGCCTCTATATGGACGTCCAGATGAGTTACAGGATGTCCAAAACCCTTAGCCACAACCTGTGTACCTAAAACCCACTTCTGCAGCATTTTAAGACATCCAAACACTTGGTTTGGACATCCAATTTCTGTAGACAGAACCTTAATTCGTCCCTGCCTCTGTTTGGGCATCCAGACAAGTTTGGACATCTAACTTTTCATTTTAAGCTGTCTAACACTATTGTCAGATGTCTGGAACTGCTCTCTAGATCCTATTTTTGAATTCAAGTGTGGATCTTGAATTCCTAGGTCCTTAAACCCAATTCCAACCCCATAAGAACCTGAATTAAGGTACCCTAACCCTAGTACATCACCTCTAGACCTCGCTAAAAATCTAATTAAGTCCTTACTAAACCTAACCTCTAGATTAATGCTTTATTACTGCTTAGTAGTGTAGCTCCATATTCTCCCCCAATGATGCATGCATAATCCCCTCATAGATTCATGTATGCAGTCATTTTCTGTTAGCTAGTTTATTGCTTTCAAGCTTTCCTGTACAAGCGTTTTGCGAGCTTGACTCTGTAGCCACCATGATGCAATCAATGAAATCATATTTTATATATTTCTATGTCTGTGTAAAAATCACCATGAGCTAATTGCCATATTTCCTTGTGATTAAAGTTGCATGTGCGAAATTTGTATTCTCTTGCAAAAAAGCATGTCGTGCATCAATACGAATTATTGTAAATGAGCATGCATTTTTGAATTAGTAGGGCAAGCTAGATCGAATTCAAATTTGAATTTTCTAAATGCCTCCCAGAGATGAACGACCAGGACTCAAGTATCATTCTTTTATAAATTATTTTTGACGAGCGTTTTCGCACACTATACTACAACGAGATCTCTGTTTTCAAAACACGTGCAAGAACCACCTCCTGTCATTGGCCAAAGCGGCTAGATCGAAGAAAAGTGTGGATGAAGGTTTTATAAGTTTATCCCCACCACCCCCACCCACTAGTTCATTTCACCACACTAATAACTCAAACCCAAATCAACTTAGGTGCTTTTTATAAACCCTAGGATAGATTTGGTTATTTGTTTGCCACCTCCACTCATCTCACCCTCGAATATGTATATATATATAAAGTTATCTAATTGTGGGATTTTCTGAAAGAGACACACCTTAACACCCACAACTCTCAACTTAAGGCACACCACTCCACTTTCATTCTACCACTTAACTAGGATCTAACTTGTGGACCCAGTATACTTCAACTCAAAACACATAAGTGAGTAGAAATATGATTAGTATAAGACATTTTGTGCCTTAATCTGTGGTGAGAATAGGCCAATTTATTGATTTGTTTGGGCCGCACCACTCAAATTAAAAGCGATACATCAGTAGCTTGCCACTTAGGGTTGATTTTTAGGGCTGAACCAGACACTCCACATTTTTTATGATTTCTAAAGGAATATATCATCACCAGTGCTTGCAAAACTTGGAGTGTTATACTAAGCTTTGATTGAATACACTTAAAAATTAAACCCTAGAAGCTACTAAACAAGGTTGAACCCTAAAAGATACATCATCAAATAACCTTGTTTGAAAACCCTGGTTGTGCATGCACACACATTTGAATTAATCATTAAGGGCACAACCCATCTAAAGGGCCCATAACATTCCAAGAGCATGATCATCCCAAGCGTAACTAAAATTGAGTAGACGTTGGCCTTAAGGATTGATTCGCTCTTCAAGGCTCAGACAGATTTTTTTTTATTAATCTGCTTCTGTTGGTCCATCTGATGTCTAGCTAGGGGAGTAGCATCAAACGACCGAGACTGGGGGGTACACTAGGAACCGGAGGCATAAGCCAAAGCAAGAACCTTCTCCCCAGTCTCTCCTACTAACTGGTTGGATTGACCTGATAAAAGTAGAGTAAATCATTTATAATCTCAAGATGGGTACTGGGAGTTTGAAGGTCATTAGGCTACCCACATAAGGAAAGGTTTGGTTGATTGTACTGTTGGGCACCTTTCTCTCTTCTGTTTTCCTTCCTACTCCACAATGTATCCTTCCACATCTTTTACACATTTCCAATCCTATCCTCCTACCACCACTTATCCCCAAGGTGATTACTATTCTAACTTGACTTGTAATTACCCATCTACTAGCTGGGATGACTTTGATTGGGGATATGAATACAGACCACATTGTCCAGGGCCTAACTCTGGACAACAAGACTATGATTACTATCCTTCTAAGAGCTACAATGATTATAGATCTCCATCCTTTGATGACCAAACCAACCTGATCTATAATCAGGAAGGATATGATGATTATAACACCTACCCTCCCCAGCATTCCACTGAATATAGGTACCACCATTCTTTGAAAAACCTGAGATGACCTACTATCATGAAGGAACACGAGAACCTAGACATCTTGACTCCCCTAGATTTAACCCAAAACCACCCAAACCTAAATTGAACCAGTCGGTTCAGGTGAACCAGATCCAGGATAGGGTATTGGCTAATTTGAGGAACACTATATAATCCTTAGAAGCTCAACCAACACCATACACTGAAGCACTGAAGCTTATGATCAAAATGATTGATGAACTTAATAGTTCTCTATTGGATTTGCTCCAAAGTGTTAGGGATAGGGACCTGGGTGAGTTTCTTCTTGGAAAATTGTCGAGGTTGAGGATGAAATTTGTGGTTGCCCTAGTCAAATCTTGGGATGATTCTGAAGATGAACCCTCTTTAGGAGAGCCAATGTCTGAACCCACTCAGGCGCCTATTGGGGGGGATACATATTCTGAGATTGGAGATGACCAGGTTGGTATAGAGCAACCCTTTGAGGATGAACCGAGTTTCTCACCCGAGATCCCTGAGACAGGGAGTGAGGAAAAATATGTCTCTTTGAACCAGGAAATGAGGATCATGAATTCTTTGACTCTGAGGGTGAAGAATCTCTTAGTGAAGTCTCACTTGAGCATAAGGAAGATGATTTTAGTGAGACAAACGGGCTTGACGAATTTGATGAATCATTTAGTAGCCCATTCATTGAAGATTTGGATTCGGTTGGGTCTAATGTAGAGGATTCGAATCCTCATTTACTAGAAGATTCAATCAATTGCCCATTTCTCATCCGCACCCCGAAGGGCTGACTTTTGAGATCATTATGCCCAAGTCAATCTTGATTGAGCCATGATTTTTGGACTTGGGTACTTTAGATGGGGTGTACAATGATTTGAAGGTCCCAGAAACATTGATTTTGGAGGATAGGAAGTTGGAATTAAAAATTTAGGAAGCTAATTCTAAGGGAACTTTGATTTTTTATCTGAGGTTTCCTGTTAACCTAAAACCACCTACTTTCTACCAGGACCCTTATGATATCTTTCACGTGCAACCCAAGCTCGAAATAACTAATTATTTTTCTAAGTTGAATGTTAAGTGGACATCTGAACGTTGTAAATCAAATCTACCTTTTATCCGACACTTTAGTCTTGGTTTGCACACCACAAAATCGTAGGCCCGGTCCTGTAAATACAACAATCTTCGATTCTGGGGATTTTCATCCAGAACCTTAGAACCACTTGACCCTAGGGCATGGGTCTGCATCATAACTTGGTCCACATCTGTGGACATCTTCTGCTAACAGGTTTCAGGATCAATCTTCTGCCGGGGAGGCAATGCTCTTTGGTTTTTCTCGTATTTTTTCCGCCTTACCTAACTTTTATCTCACTTTTTCTCTTATCTTATTGTGTTTGCTGGTACTCTTCTGATGCTGGCTGATTGCGTAGCAATTATAAGTCATAATTGTCCAGAATTAGGCTAGAACTTAGCATAAGTTAGAGTAGTTCATGCATGCATAAGCATTATTTGCATCTTTACTGGTCCTCCTATAGCTACTCATAGAATAATGCTATAATATACTAAATAGGCACATTATAGAAATTGCAGGAAATAAGATGCTCAGGAGCTGGATCTAGGACTGGATCTGAAGCTGGACCTGAAGCCAGAGTTGTAGCAGAGCTTGAGCAGAAGACCAAGATTAAGATGTAGTAGATAATAATGTAAGGGGTTGATGTATGCTATTCTGTTAAGTAGGAATAAAGCAGTAAACTACGAAGAACTTAGGTCTATCCTAGCCCTAGGATAGCCAGGAAGCTTCCCTAAGCCTTAGCCTCCCTTAGATTAGGTCACTGTACCCTAGGAAGCCCTAAAACCCTATTTCTAGCCACTATTTTGATGTCCAGATGAGTTATAGGATGTCCAGAACCCTTAGCCACAACCCGCGCACCTAAAACCCACTTCTGCAGCATTTTAAGAGGTCCAGACACTTGGTCTGGACGTCCAATTTTTGCAGATAGAACCTTAATTCTTCCCTGCCTCTGTTTGGACAAATAGACAACATGTCTGGACGTCTAAATTTTCATTTTAAGACGTCTGAAACTATTGTTAGACGTCTGGAACTGCTCTCTAGATCCTATTTTTGAATTCAAGGTTGGATCTTGAATTCTCAGGTCCTTAAACCTAATTCCAACCCCATAAGAACCTAAATTAAGGTACCCTAGCCCTAGTACATCACCTCTAGACCTCCCTAATGACCTAATTAAGTCCTCACTAAACCTAATTGACTTGGATCTTAGTCAATCCCATCAGCCTATTCAATTGGACTCATTGTGTCCAATTGAGCCCCAATCTTAGCATACACTATCCAATTGGACTCAGTGAGAGTCCAATTGACCTAGAAATAAATTAATTGAGTTTTTTTACTCTCAATTAGTGTTTCACACATCCAATTAAACTTGTATGAAGTTTAATTGCATTTTACCTTAATGAATTAGGGTTTCAACCCTAATTTGAGACCAACATTGATCTAAACCTACTATAACCTAACCTAATCAACCTAGCCACCTAGGTTTCAACCCACACACACCATCTACATGAAAATACCTAGCCTTGAGTTCTCTAGAAATCTCTACCATGTGTTGTTGCCTTCGTTGCTAAAAATAGCAACCAAGATGCATTCAATTTTTAGATCCACCAAATGTGGATCTAAAATCCACCCATCCACCCTCTCTCTCACTCTCCCATGAGCTCCCACCAAAGGCATCTCTAGAGAGTTCCACACTTCTCTAGAGAGGCTCCCTTTGGTCTACTTAAAGGACCTTTGGGTGGCCATTTGCACCCATCTAGCCATCCATCTAGTTTTAGCTTCATTCCACCTCCATTACTCCACCTCCATCTCCATGAGCACACCATGGGATCCCCATTACCTCCATGCCAAGCCTAGATCACCTCCAACCTCTCTCCAAGGGCCCGCCTAAGCACCATTGGCTGCCCCTCCTCCTCTCAACCAAGTCAAAGGCCATCGAAGCTACCTCCGAATGCCCTTCATTCTGTTAGCTAGATAAGTAGCATAGTTCTTCATAGATTAATGCTTTATTACTATGTAGTAGTGTAACTCCATATTCTCCCTCAATGATGTATGCATAATCCCTCCATAGATTCATGTATGCAGTCATTTTCTGTTATCTAGTTTATTGCTTTCAAGCTTTCCTGTACATGCTTTTTGCAAGCTTCACTCTGTAGACACCATGATGCAATCAATGAAATCATATTTTATATATCTCTATGTCTACGTGTGAAAATCACCATGAGCTGATTGCCACATTTCCTTGTGATTAAAGTTGCATGCATGAGATTTGTATTCTCACAACCAAGCATGTCGTGCATCAATACGAATTATTGTAAACGGGCATGTATTTTGAATAAGTAGAGTGAGCTAGATCGAATTCAAGTCTGCATTTTCTAAATGCCTCCCAGAGATGAATGACTGGGACTCAAGTCTCGTTATTTTATAAATTATTTTTGACGAGCATTTTCGTGCACTATACTACTTTGAGATCTCTTTTTTCAAAACACATGTGAGAACCACCTCCTGTCAAATGGCATCGTTGCTGGGGAGGCAACGAAATTGATTTCGATCTTTTGAGCTTTTAGCGACAAATATTCCTCTACTTGTTTGTTGGATGAGCAAGAAAGCAGGAAAAATAGGATCTGCACACACATCGAGTGCAAAAAAATCATCAGGTGCACATCTCCTCTTAGATTAGGATTTCCCTTTTTCGAATCCTTGCTTAGATTTCCTTCTAGAAATTTCATTTGAAAGAAAAAAGCCTATTTATTTTAGTGAAAAGAAAAATAAAAAAAAGTCTAGGTAGTTAGGTTAGGCTTCCGTTTGAATCTTAGGTTAGTTTGCTTAAAAAAAAATTAAAAGTCTTTTCCCTTAAAGAAAATTCAAAAGTTTTTGAAAAAAAATATTTTTAAAAGAAAAAAAATCATTTTGGTGGAAAGTTTGAATTTTGAATTCAAACACCTTTTAAAAGCTTTCCCATCATTCTTGGATTTTCGGCTCGATTTCAAATTCCATCTTAGAAATTCAATTGTTGAAAAATTAATGAGCGAAAAATTCTGAAATTCAGGTTATACCTTCATTTTCAAACCATCTTTCAAACAACACCATTCATTTGAAGAAATTCAAAGCAAAAAGTTTTCAAAAATTTGTGAAGTGTAATGGGGTCAGAGTGACCCAGATTTGAAAATTTTCAAAATTCAAAAATAAATTCTGAGCAATCCGCGAATCTGTTTTGACTAAAAATTGTATTGTTTGAAAGCTGATCTCATTAGATTTAATTTTTTCCAAATTTTTGAAGATCATTTGATATTATTTCAAAGTAGAAAGTCGACAAGGGGTCAAAATTCTTGATTTGACCCCCTGACATTTAAAAATCTATATAAATTAGGTTGAAACATTAAAAATTATAAAAAAATATTCTATGGAAAGATAATTGAGAAAGAAATCCACTTGCCAAATTTCAACTTATTCTGATTCCAAGTTTTGTCAGAGAATTGTTCTTATTTTCGTAGTCTGCTGAAGAAGAAAAAAAAACCTTAGAATTACATGAATCCTAGGTTACACCTTTAAGGTTACACTCTAGAGACGATACATTTGGGCTAGACTAGACTTAATCAAGTCTAAGGTTTAGCTGGTGAGCTTGGTCACCTTGTGGGCCACTCACCATAAACCTTAACTGAATGAAAAAGGGATAAAATTAATTTTAAAACACAAAATAAACCCCAATTCATTGTTGTACTACTGGGTGGTTTCAACCGCTCTTGCCAAACCTGGTAACTAAGTCTGCGGGGTAGTACTAAACAACCGTGACTGAGGGGTAATAGAACCAGAGGCGTGAGTCGAAGGAAGAACCTTCCCCTTAGTCCCCTCGTAACCAGACTGGTTGGGTTAGCTTGAGAGGTGGGAATTACTTTCAGTCGGTTGAATGATGAATTTCTCTTCACGAATTAGAATTTTAATTGAAAAATATGGTCATATGATCATAAGGACCATCTGATTGATAGGGCCTTAGCCTTCTCTGGCTGGCTACACCAACCTAGGGGTTGATTGGTGCATGCGAGGAAGGAGGTCACTCAGACCTCGATTGTTGGACCTTGGGAGCAGCTCTCAAGGAGGTGAGTGTTTACACTGCTAGATCGTGTTTTAGCAGATATCTCGTTGTAATATATAGATGAAATCTCCATGAAAACAAATAAAAATTTATAACTTGAAAATCAAAGTATCCGAGGTCTAACACTGGGAGCAATTGGGTATTCCAAAACTTAAGAACACAACTTTCAATAAAAAGCAATAACTAATTCAACCAAAATTGAAGAGTAATGTTATGGAGAAATAGTGCTAAAAAAGAATTGGACGTCTGTTACAATATCATACATCTTAAAAATTTTGACTACAGTGCTTTGAATTGTTGGCCTTCTGTGTCTTCTCTCTCTCTTCTTTTGCTTTCTCTACGGCTATGCTTCTTTTGGTTTCTTCTTCTTTTCTTCCTTATCCACTCCTGCTTCTCTCCTTCTTCTACCCTTGCTTTCTCTCTTCTTTCTCTTCCTGTAGCTAAGTCCCTACCTCTCTTCTTTCCTTCTTCAACTACCTTCCACTTCTTCTCTTGGTCTGCTGCTCCTCTGCTATAGTACATCTCTTTTCTTCTTCTTCCTTGCTGCGGCTACCTTCTTCCTTTTCTTCTCTTGCTATGCCTCTTCCATCCTTAGCTTCTTCTTCCTGCACAACACCACACAGCAAAACCTACCCCCTACCCTCCCCACGTCTTTCTCTCTCTATTTCTCTCTTCCGTACGCTCTCCTAGAGCCGGGTAATCGGGTCAGGTGCATGCCCAGGTCCAGGCACACCGGCGTGAGTGTGAAGCGCGAGGAGTGCTAGGTTAGGTAATCGGGTCGGGTGCCAAGTCCATAGGGGCAGCTCGTGGATGAGGCATGGTGAGTGAGGGTGAGGGACCTCACCCCTGTGTTCTCGAGGCAAACAACGCAAATCACAAAATCAATTAAAACTACGTACCTCGCTCCTACATTTTCGAGGTGGGACTAAAAGTCCCACCCGCTTCTGCTGGCACCTGCAAAAAGATATCTTCAGGCAATTGATGTAGCTGCAGGTCTTGCAGCAACTCCTCTCAGGCTAGATTCGCTTGCACAGTCAACCCGCGTAGCCTGGGGTCCTGAAACCTGGAGCGTGTGGCCTGAAGCTCGGAAGCAAGCAAGCTTGTATGCTTGTTAATGGCTGATGGGGGCTCTACCCTGCACGACACAAGAATAGCCTTGCGACTCCATCAGACAATAGGAGAACCTTCTCCGTATCATGGCGAAGGTGAGGCGGGGGTTGGCGTGCTTAGCGTGCCTAGGTCCGACTGAGTCCGTGTGTGTGGGGTTGTTTAGTGGAGGTGTGGAGCATGTGTGGCGGGTAGTGAGTGGGTGGAAAGTGATCAGTGGTCGATGGCGGAGGTAAAAAGGTTGATGGCGAAACATGTGGAGGTGCGGAGTGATGCATGCGTCTCGCCGGAGGTCAACCGGAGATGGGGAAGATGAGGGTGGATAGTGGCAGTCGAGGGGTGGTTTGTGAAATAGAGGGAGGAAAAATAGAGAGTAGGAGAAGAGGAACTTATCTGGGGTACTTGGAGCGAGGGGAGGCAGAGGAGACGAACGACACATTTGTGCCATTGTCGGAGAAGTTGGCCCTGAGGGGTAGATAACGGCGAGGAGGAGGAGGTTATGGAGGCGTGCGCTGGTGCGGCACAACATGGAAGAACGAGGTGAAGTGAACCTTGCCACTGGTATGGTGGTAGAGCGATGAGAGGAGGGAGGGAGAGTCGCCGGAGCTTGTGGGCTACTTGGTCGGAGAGGGGAAGGAGGAATTCTGGGGGATTCTTCGGCCAAATCAAGCTTGAGGGATTCGCAGAGGACTGGGGATATTTTTATAGTCGCTGACCGAGCTTCTGGTGCTTGGAGGGCAAGCCTTCTATCGCAAACATTTCATCAGAGAAGGAAGGTAGTTAGGATACCCAAATCTCTCGAGCGTTTGCATGAGAGATTGGGCGCAAATTTGATCTAGAGATCGCATTCAATAGATGGAGAAATCCTTAGAGAATCTCCCTTCCAAATCTGGGAGATCTCTGAGGATTCGAGGAGATATTAGCCTTGAATCCTCGTCGGAGTGGGATTCCTCCACTGTAGTGGCAGAGGGACCTGGATGCAAGGGTGGCAAGGAAGCTAGGGGGCTCTGCGTAAGGGTTTTTCAAAGTTAGGGGTAGAATGTAATTGGGTGGACCATTCCGCAAAGTAGGTCAAGATGACCTTCCCTTAGACCCAAATTTTGGTATAAACCTAATTTGAACATAAGGAATCCAATAGTGAAGTTGGATTTTAGGTTTGACCGCGTTTGACTGGACATTTTGAATAAAAATCCAAATTAGGTTAAATACTGAGCTAGGACCCCAATTTAGGGCAAAATAGGTTTCAAAGGCCAAATTGAAGGTTATAAACCCTAAGGGATATTTTTCCATGAATTTTAGAGGGTTTATTTGATTTTTATCCTGGTCAAAACCTTATTGAATTAAGCAGATCTATTTTAGGGTTACAGAATGTCATTTAATTCTTGGATTGCACAATAACCCATTTCTGACTGAAACAACCCACTTTTTATCCTATTCATACCATTTGACCTATGTTTTGCATCTGAGAAATTCCATTTATGTACTACAATGGTGAAATTGCAATTTTTACCCTTCATGTTTCCTTCTCAGTATAGCGAACCCTTGACTTAAGTCTCCCATGAGGTTATGCAGGAGCTTTTGTTTACTTTCTCAAGTCAAAATGAGCTAGTTAGGGCTCATGATGAGGCTGTCATCATACCCCCATGCCTAGCTTTTGCTAATCCCTTAGCAAAATTTTAAGATTTTAACCTCTATTCTAGGCCATCAGTTTCTTTAACTAGTTGTGACCAGTGCTTTTTCTTTTTCTTTTGTGATTAGCTCAGAATGTCGACAATAGACCTAGAGGTACTCAAGTACCAACCAAAATCCAGACCTGACTTGCTTTAGCCTCAGTCTTCTGTAAAGGTTTTTAAGGCCCGCAGAAACTATCCTAGGGTTTGTTGGACTTCATGGTTAAAGCACCTGTGCTTGAGACATTTTTAGCCTAGGTTCAGTTTGCAGTGCATTTTTGTAAGAGGGAGACAGAGGATTTATTTGTTTGGAGAGATTTCTCTCTCTTTTCTTTTTATTTCTAGCTTCGGATTAGCTTCTCAACATGGTATATATCGGATTCCTCGTCCCCATCATCAATCCTCAAGGGTCCCTAGCTTTCGATGCTTTGTGATAGCACTGCCCATGGCAACCCCCAGAACCTTGGCTTTTCGAGATTTCGAGATAATCCTGCACATGGTGTTCTGTGGTCGAACAAACCCGGGCAATCGACATTTCGTGATAATGCCACCCATGGTATCTGAACCAGCAGAGTGCTTACATGCCCCTAGTAGGATATTTAAATATCCTAAGAGACTAGCACCAAGGAGACGATATGTTGTTACGCATCTTCGAGGGGAATTTCCCACCTCTTCGCGTCGGGGACTCGTCTAAATCAACTTGTGTTGATCGGTTGCTCCTAATCTAGGTGACTTTTTTAGAACATGAAATGCTTTTTGCATCATTTTGACATTTATGCGCACCGAACCTGACTGTGTGTGAATTATGGTGCTTAGGTTACCGAATCCTGTAAACCAAAGGTCAGTTAACGATGCCGAATACTCCCTAAGCCTTAACCCTAATACTTAAGCTTCACATTTTCCCCAACCTCTTGAGGAGTATCCAGATTTTAGCAGGTACTTGAATTTTTAAGCCTAAGAGTTTAGCCCAAAACGCCTAAGATCAACGTTCCCACTAATCTCTTTTTATGTCTCCTTAGAACTTTTCTTTCATTTTTCTCTTTTCTTGATGTGGTCTAGAACTTTAGTTAATCCCTTAATCCTTTACTAATGACTATCCTTTTTTCTTTTTCATTTTGTGTTCCTTTTTGGCATTTTGCTCTTTTCCTCCTCCCATTTTGTATAACCCAAAAATTTACTCTCCCCACTTAGTTTTTTTTCTTTTTCCAAATTTTCCAATTTTTTTGTGTTTTTTGTGATATGTAATTTTTTTGTTGAAACCTTTAGTTGATATGAGCTTTCCTGATATTTTGCACTTTCATACCCCCCCATGCCTATAATTTGCAATGTCCCCATTGTAAATTAGGTGGGTTTGAATTTAGCTTAGTTCATTCATTAGGACAGGTGTTGGGTGAGCGAACTGGTCGAGGTGACTGTTGCGAACGATTTCTAGACTCGGGTACAGGTACCTGAGGTGGAGTCGGCTGTGCTAATGGATGAACCCTAAAGTGCAATATGAATTCAGGGTAGAAATGTCAGAAAAGGTTCCGGGTTTTTCACAGAATGACGGGTTGCCTCTCGTTAAGCGCTGAGTTTTATGCCATCGGCTGGGCGCAATGAGCTCAAGGAGAATGGAGGATAAAGGATGACAACCAAATTTGTATTGGTCATGTCAATGAATGGTTTGAGTCTCTAACCATTCATGACAAAGGGTTCGAAATCGTGGCTAAGTGGATTGATCTCAATGGCTCCATTTCCAAAGATTTATCGGACTAGGTAGGGTTCGATCCACTTAGATTTGTAGCTTTACTGGGAATAATTTGAGTTAGGCATCAAAGAGTAGAACCTTTTGACCAGGATGAAAGATCTTTCTAGAAATGTGTTTATCATGAAAAGCTTTTACCCGCTCTTTGTAAATTCGTGAGTTCTCATACGCGTCGTGGCGTAATTCATCGATCTCGCTCATTTGAAGTCTTCTATGGGTTCCAGCCTTAGAAAGATCTAAGTTGCAATTCCGTACTGCCCAATAGGCTTTATGCTCCAATTCGATGGGGCGGTGACATGCCTTCCTGTACACTAGTCTGAAGGGAGACATACCTAATTGGGTCTTGTGGGCGGTCCTATAGGCTCACAATGCTTCCGGAAGTCGAGATGACCAATCCTTCCTGTCAGGTCGAACAGTAACCTAGAGGATTTTCTTGATCTCTTGGTTTGATAGCTCAGCTAGACCATTAGTTTGGGGGTGTAAGGAGTAAAGATTCGATGCGACACTTCATATTTGGTCATCAGTGAGCTAAACTGAGCGTTTGTGAAATGGGTCCCTCCGTCGAAAATTATTGCTCGTGGAATCTTGAACCTTGAGAAGATGTTTTGATGAATGAATCTGATAACAACCTTATGATCATTGGTTCGAGTTGGAATGGCTTCTATCCACTTGGACACATAGTCAACTGCGAGTAAGATGTATTCGAAGCCATCCGAGATAGGGAAGGGTCCCATAAAATCAATCCCCCAAATATCAAAAATTTCGCATATCAGGATCGGCTGTACAGGCATCACGTCTCGATGGCTCATGTTGCCTAAGGTTTGGCAATGGGTACATGCCTTACAGTGATTGTATGCATCCTTGAAAATTGTGGGCTAGTAAAAGCCACACTGGAGGAATTTTGATGCAGTTTTGTGTCCTAAGAAATGTCCACCGCATGCCTGGTCATGGCAAAAGGAGAGTATGTCTTTGATTTTTGCTTCCGCGACACTTCATCAAATTATTTGATCAACACCAATGTGGAATAGATACGGGTCTTCCCAAAGGTAATACTTAGTATCAGAACACAATTTGTCCTTCTTGGCCTTTGACCAATCGGACGGGATTTGATATGATGACAGGTAGTTCACTATGTCTGCGAACCATGGAAGCCCTATATTGATAGTCAGGAGGTGTTCATCAGGAAAGTGTTCTATGATGGGTCCAGAAGGGACAATTATTTCAAAAGGAAGGTGGGACAAGTGATCAGTTACCACATTTTGTTTTCCCGCTTTGTCGCAAATCTCGAGGTTAAATTCTTGCAACAGCAAGATCCATCGAATTAATCGAGGTTTCGCGTCCTTCTTCGCAAGGAGATGCCTCACAGCTGTGTGATCCGAGTATATGATAATAGGGGAACCCAGGAGGTATGATCTGAATTTTTCTAGGGCAAATACTACCTCTGGCAGCTCTTTCTCAGTAACCGTGTAGTTACATGAGCCTCGTCTAGTGTTTTGCTAGCGTAGTAAATGACCACGGGTTTCCCATCAATTTTCTACCCCAAAATCACTCCTATAGCAAAGTCAGATGCATCGCACATGATATCAAAGGTTTGAGACCAATCAGGGGACTGTAGGATTGGGGCTTGGGTGACTCAGTCACGAAGGATCTCAAATGCTTGAGTGCATTCCTTGGAGATTTTGAAAGGCACATCCTTGGAGAGAAGAGTAGTCAGGGGGCGCGCGATTTTTGCAAAATCAGTGATAAATCGATGGTAAAAGTCGACGTGCCCCAAAAAAGATCGGATGTCCTTGATCGAGCTAGGCATAGGGAGTTTGGAGATCAAGTTAACCTTGGCTCGATCGACTTGGATGCCTTTCTCTGAGATTAGATGTCCCAGGACGATACCCTCAGGCACCATGAAATGGCTCTTTTCCCAGGAAAGAACCAAATTCACATCGATGCACCGCCGAGTATTTGTACCAAGTGCTGGAGGCAATCATCAAATGATGTTCCAAAAATTGAAAAGTCATCCATGAAGACTTCCAGATAATCACCTACCATATCTGAGAATATGGCAAGCATGCATCGCTGAAAGGTCGTGGGTGCATTGAGACTGAAAGGCATCCTTCGAAATGTGTAAGTCCCGAAGGGGCAGGTGAATGTGGTTTTTTCTTGGTCCTCTGGATGGATTGCCACCTAGTTGTAACCAGAGTACCCGTTAAGAAAGCAGAAGAACCTATTTCCCTCTAGTTTCTCAAGGATTTGATCAATAAACGGTAGTGGGAAATGGTCCTTCATGGAGAAATTGAGTCTTCTGTAATCAATGCAGACTCTCCACAAGTTAGCTATTTGGCTCTTCGGTTTCAGTCGAGATGATGGTGAGTCCGGCCTTCTTAGGCACAACCTGGATTGGACTCACCAAGCAATTGCCGGAGATCGGGCAAATGATCCTTGGTAACACTGCATCTTGGGGTGATAATTCTGTTAAATGGGGTCCATCTTAAGAACAAAATGCACAGATAACACATCATAAATAGAATGGGAGCATTGCATGCATCATACATCAAGATTGCTTATAAAATAGTATTAATGGCCATTTGTATAATTACCTATCAAAGCAGGCCTCAGATGAGCAATTGGACCACACGGATGGAATCAAAGCAACGAATGGAGTCCAACGGACTCGAAATCGGCTAAATCCGACATCTGGAGCTCCTGCAATGGACCCAAGAAGTTTTGACTGTTGATATGATGATCAACGGCCCACGACGCACCACGTGGTGCCTACTCGCTACATCTAGACCACCGACCGATCTCGCCTTCAGCCGGAGGATGAATCTCAGCCGTCGATCTACGATCGAACGGCTGAGAGCCGCTCGTGCTCTCGCCCTTACCGCGACAAAGCAGCGGGCGCAGCACAGCGGTCGAAGCGCTCACCCGCGCTCATGTGACGTGGGTTCGAAGCGCGCTGCGCGGAAATTGTGATGCGAAGGTGTGCACAGGTGAAATTAGACCATCCGATCAGCAGCAGACGATGCGGATGGAGCAATACGGTGCAACCTTGCACGTCCAAAGCCGATGCTTGTGATGACGGGGGGGCGTGGGCACAATCCAAGCGCGCGCCCCTCGCGGGGTCTCAACTGTCCGATCTTCGATCGGACGGCTTACGATGTGCGCATGCGGATCAAGAGTGAAGAAGCACAAGGCACACGTGAGCGACCGGTGGGCAGGGGCCTTCACTGACGATTTGGGAAGGGTTTTAGCGACGTCCCGGACGTCGGTAAAACCCCTTCTTCATTTGGAAAGACCTTCTCCTTATTTAAACCCCTTCCAACCACCCATTCGAGACATTCACTCCACTTGCAAGTGTTCTACCCCCTCCTAGCTACCATTAATTCCTTTTGTAATCACCGGAGATGATGAGCCGCCGACGGAGCCCCCCTCTACCGCCGTGGCTACCTTGCCGTCTCCCCTCTCTCTCTCTTTCCCTCTTTATTTTAAGCTTTACTTTACTTATGTTCAAGCATTCATTTAGTGTTGTAATTATGTACTAAAGTTGCATGTTAAATGAAGTTGTTTTCTATTCAATTGCCTGCTCTCTTTTATGTTTGAATTGCATGCTGTGAATGAAGACATTCTAACCCTATTCTCTCTCTTTCTCTCTTTCTCTCTCTCTCTCTCTCTCTCTCTCTCTCTCTCGCTTTTCACCCGTGCCTTTTCGCAAGCAAAACCTCACGATTTTCGTGACAATAAGTGATAAGAAGAATCCGATTTTCACGCCTGCCCGAGATCGACACTCGAACTCATCAATTTCTTTATTTTAAAACCGACGTCGCGAGCGCAAGCTATAACGACTCTTCAAAACACACGCATCACGCGCACGTCAGTTTTTGGAGCCGTTGCCAGGGATCGAACAAATACACCTTCAGGCGAAACACTTCCTTTTCCGATCACCTAGGGGCGTAGGAACCCGGAGTCTGTCTAAATTACTGTTGAGTGAGTCTATCACGATCTTCACACCAAGATGCTTAGCACTTAGAGTTTTGTCCGAGTTTTTGGTGGGTTGGGTAGCCATAAAAAGTTACCAACCCACTCTTAATTCCAAAAAATCTAAAAATAAGAAATATATATATATATATTTACATACATTAAAGTAAGGATTCAGGAGATTCATAGTTTGGCAGACACCCGGGCGCTGCTTAGTCTTTGTAGGTTAAGATCTTAGTATATTTCCTCCTATTGACTAGTGACGAAATGTCTAGGTAGTTACTTCTTAAATTCTGACTGGAAATAAAGGCTAGAATAAACCTTGCTAGGGACTAGCAAGAAGTAAGCATGGGGGTAACCAAGATGCTTAGCACTTAGAGTTTTGTCTGAGTTTTGGGTGGGTTGGGTAGCCATAAAAAGTTACCAACCCACTCTTAATTCCAAAAAATCTAAAAATAAGAAATATATATATATATACTTACATACATTAAAGCAAGGATTCAGGCGATTCGTATTTTGGCAGACACCTGGGTGCTGCTTAGTCTTTGTAGATTAAGATCTTAGTATATTTCCTCCTAGTGACAAGTGACAAAATGTCTAAGTAGTTACTTCTTAAATTCTGACTAGAAATAAAGGCTAGAATAAACCTTGCTAGGGACTAGCAAGGACTAAGCATGGGGGTATGGCAACACTGCATCTTGGGGTGATAATTCTGTTAAATAGGGTCAATCTTAAGAACAAAATGCATAGATAACACATCATAAATAGAATGGGAGCATTGCATGCATCATACATCAAGATTGCTTATAAAATAATATTAATGGCCATTTGTATAAGTACTTGTCAAAGTAGGCCTCAAATGAGCAATCAAATTGCATGGTTGGATTTAGAGCGACGAACGGAGTCCAACAGACTCGCAATCGACCAAATCCGACATCCGGAGCTCTTGCAATGGGCCCAAGAAGTTCTGATCGTTGATCTAATAATCAACGGCCCAGGGCACTCCACGTGGCGCCCGCTCGCTGCATCCAGACCACCGACCGATCTCGCCTTCACCCGAAGGATGAATCTCAGCTGTCGATCTTCGATCAAACGGCTGAGAGCCGCTTGTGCGCCCGCCTGTTAGAACTCGAATAGGTTGTGTTAATATGGTGAAATTATCGTTGAAGTGAGTATAGTGGTTAACCTAAATCGAGTCTAACCGTCTTTCACAAATTTATTTTTTTTACCTGGCCTACTTAATTTTATCTTGGTCACTATTAGGCCTAGGGTCGATCTCAGGGAGGTGGGGATTAAAGGTGAAGGAGTTTCTACGCCTTTCCTAAATGTATCTCTTCCGTGCGTTTATTATGTTTTTGGTTTTTTTCTCTATTTAAGATTTTCTTGCTAATAATTTTATCCTTGAGGTACACCCTCAAAATCAGGTCCTTGGTTTTGAGCCAAATTGTTCTTAGCTTTGAGCCAACTTAGGGATTCCAAAAAAATTGGTCCTGCTATTCGCAAGACCGAGTACTTGCAAGACAAGGATTATCTTTTCTATTTTACTCTTTTATTTTATCTTTTTAATAGCAGGAAACAAAAAAAAAGGAAATCAAAACAAGATAGGTTGCCTGTAGAGAAATAAATATAGTCTATATATATATAGATATATATATTATATATATAGGGGTGGGGGTGGAACTGGAAATGGCGTGTAGCACAGTGTCGAGTTGGTCCACATCTAGTAAGATGCAACCAACAAGACGAAGTGCCGCGTAGAGTGTAGGATAAATGTGTGGGAGTGTGTGCGGAGGCACTTTCTTTATGCGTGTATCGGGGAATATCAGTAACTGGTGCAGATATTCCCGCGATATAACGCATGGTGGAGTGGCTAGTGCGTAGGGATACAGGTAGGTGATGTGTATGTAAATATATATATATATATAGTAATAAATGTATGTGTATATGTGTATATATATATATGTATTTATATCTATAGATATATATGTATATATGTATGTATATATGTATATATATATATATATATGTATGTATGTATGTATGTATATATACTTATATATAGTTGTATAGGTATGAATATGTATGTATATATATATATATATATATATATATATATATATATATAAGTATGTATAGGTGTGTACAGGTGTGTGTGTGTACGAGTGTGGTGTGTCACTGGAGAGGAGTGAGAGAGAGAGAGAGTTTAAGGCATCTGGCGGGTGGGAGTGTCATCTAGGTGCGCGGGTGCACGGACGCAGGCTCGAGCGTAGAGGGGGAACGCGTGCGCTGTTGTCGTGTGCAGGCGGGTGTGGGAGTGTGGGAGAGCGCAACGCAGCGCACTACGTAGCGCAACGTATTGCGCTGTGGGCTGGCATGGGAGCGGACGCAGACGGGCGTGGGCGTATGTGGACGCGGGCCCAGACGCTGGAACGCGCGCATGTGACTGGCTGGAGGCGGTTGCAGCGAGGAGAGAGAGCGTGCGGTGACTGGATAAGTGAGAAACAAACTGGTCACCGCACTGTAGCTATAGTTCCACGCTGAGATACGTGAACAGTAGCTACAGTGCCACGCGAAGTGAGCAACCGGTTCTGCGTCCGCGTGCGTGCTGAAAGGTGCCTGCGCACGCGAAAAGAGCCTGTGGACGTCGCTGGCTTGCGTGCGGTGGCTTGCACGGTTGCTTGAGGCTGTTGCTGCTGCTGCTGGAGCGTCCGACCTTAGAGCTCTGGCAATGGTGGCAAGAGCTTCCAGCGAAGAAAACAGAGGGTGAAACCATCACGCCCACCTGCTCACGAAGGAGCTGGGCGATGGTGGAACTCACAGTGGTGGTCGTGGGACCACTGTGAGCTTGCTCCTGCCCACAGTGTGTCTCTTCAGTGGGAAGAGATACTGCGTATGGAGGGGAGAGGGGGGGAAGATGGCCTGGAGGAAGGTGTCTGCGGGTGGTGTGTGTTCCCAGCCCCCCCTTGGACAAGGGAGAGGGCAGGGCTTTTTAGAGAAGGAGAAGCCTGCCACAGCCATGCTGCAGGTAGAGCATGCTGCTGGCAGAGGAATGGCCTGAAGAGATGCAAGCCCCATGCCTTGAGCTGCGCGAGGGAGAGGATTTCAAAGTCAAAATAAAAAAAAGAGAATGGTGAATTTGCAATGCAACCCTTGATAAAGACATTAATTACATGGCCAATTATTCGCATTGTCCTCCCCTCTCAAATAAATGCATGCATGTGTCAGTTTTACAAATGCAACTATAGCTACCTGATATGCAATGGCAGTGCCAGGAAATAGCACAAGATGGCATATTTATTGGTGTATTTTTGCTGTGCAATCTTACCCCCATGCCTATCTTTTGCTAGTCTCTAGCAAAATATTTTGTATTATATTTAGAAATGATCTTAAGCTGAAGATTTTCTTCTGAGGCAACATGGGTGTGTTTATTTGTTGGATATTGTGAGAACCAATTGCAGAGAAGACTACCAGTACTTTAAGTCTTATGTGACATAGACCACCTCTCGACTAACCTGGACTCTTGATATTTAAACCTTAAGTACGATTTCCATGACTCAGAAGGTTTTTGCTGTACTCGAGAGCTCAAGAGATTATGGCTTGTTCATAGTGAATGATCAAGATTGACCATGAACATTAAGACTCAAGCCCAGGGTTTCATGAATCTTTAAGTGCAGGTTGGTCCCAGTTTCAGTTCGTGTCTTCGAATTGACGCTTAAAAAGATGACGGAAAACTCAATTCCCATTTTATTACATTTGTGGCTCAAAGAATATATGGTAGAAACAGGGTATTTGTAACTTGCCCTGAAAAACTTTAAGGGAGAAGAATTTACAGACAATTGCAAGATATACTGACTTATTTGCACAGTTTTTTTTTTTTTGAAACAAGTGTCAGCATATCTTTTACAACTTTATTTGGAGGAGCACACTTTTCTTTTAGTGAGAGAGTTCCTTTTTGGTGGAAAGAGTTTTTCCTAGACACAAGACTAAAGCCTGGGATAAAAAGTCTACCTGCACGTATAGGTAAGGACTCCACCTTCCCTAATGAACACTAGGGTTGGATCTTATGTTCACCTGGTCATTCTTGATATGTGTAGTGTGAACCAAGATCACTTAGGCCCTCGAGTAGAAGCAAACCAACGGATCCTATATTGATGTCTCAGGTATAAGAATACGTCCTTAGTTAGGAGAGATTCCGATCTATCTTGTCAATGCTCAAGTGAATTAAGCCGAGCCTGAGCAAATCAAACTTCTGTGGCCTGGAAAGTCTTCAAAACAGTGGTTGAATATCCATAAACACTTATTGTATTTTTGTTTCAGCCTTCAGATCATTACTAAACACCCTTTTTTTTTATGTACATATTTATAGATGGATGGAAGCTGCATGATACCATATAATACCCAGATCCTATAGATGCCTATCCACCCCCCCATGCCAAATGATGCTATGTCCTCATATGCATGCAGGGTAGAGGAAGGTTCAAAGATTGGGAAACGAGAGCTGAGGTGCAAGGTATATATAGCAGGGTGGTAGGGTGGGTGGATGGTGGATGGTGAAGTGAAAAGGTGCAAAGTGAAGTGTATGTGATAGTGGAGTGCTACTGGGGTGCCTCCCAACGAGCGCTGAATTTAACGTCCCCAGCTGGACTCAGAATGAGGCATGACATTAGTTACCCTCCAGCAAGGCAACTGTTTCTCCAACGGGGGTAGGTTCATGAGTAAGATAAGGTTTTAATCGCTGCCCATTGACCGTAAATTTATGCCTAGATTTGGGATATTCAATTTCAACGGCCCTGTTGGGAAATGGTCTCGAGACCAAGAAGGGACTAGTCCATTTTGACTTCAATTTCCCTGGAAAGAATTTGAGCCAGCCATTGTAAAGCCAAACTTGCTGAGATGGCTCAAATTCCTTCTGCCGAATATGGTTGTCGTGAAAAGCCTTAGTGCGTTGGTTGAAAGTTAAGGCAGAATCATAGGCTTCACGATGGAGCTCTTCTAGCTCTTGGAGTTGGAGTTTCTTTTCTCGACCACACAGGTCTGGGTTGAGGTTACATTGGCGAGCCGCCCAATAAGCACGATGCTCCAGCTCCACGGGAAAATGACAAGGCTTCCCGTATACGATTCTATAAGGAGACATACCAAGGGGAGCCTTGAAGGTGGTCCGATACGCCCAAAGTGCGTCAATCAGCTTGTCAGACCAATCCTTACGGTCAGGCTGAACAGTTTTCTGGAGAATTTGCTTGATTTTCCCGTTCGACACCTCAGTCTGGCTGTTCGTTTGAGGATGATACGAAGATGCGATACGATGGTGGACTCCATATTTCCTGAGAAGTGCCTGAAAAGAAGCATGGGTAAAATGGCTTCCTCTATCCGAGATAATGGCTCGAGGGATCCCAAAGCGTGCAAAAATTTGGTCTTTGACAAATCGAGTGGATATGACATGGTCAGCATGGCGCGTGGGAATAGCCTCGATCCATTTCGAAACATAATCAACAGTAACGAGTATGCATTCGAAGCTGTTGGAAGGAGGAAAGGGACCCATGAAATCAATTCCCCAAATGTCAAAAATTTCAGCAGCTAGGATGGGTTGCAAGGGCATCATGTCACGACGTGACATTGACCCTAACGACTGGCACCTAGTATAATGTTTGGCATAATTGTGTGCATCCTGGTGAAGGGAGGGCCAAAAGAAACTACATTGCAACAGCTTGGCTATAGTTTTCCTCCCAGAGAAATGGCCTCCGCAGGCCTGGTCGTGGCAGAAGGATAGCACACTGGGGAATTCGCTGTCAGGAATACACCGACGAATGATCTGAATAGCACCTATTCGAAAAAGAAGTGGATTATCCCAGAAATAATACTTTGCTTCTGCAATGAGACACTCGTGCTGGTTTTTAGGCCAGCCACGTGGAAGGGATCCAGAAGCAAGGTAATTGGCAATGTCGACATACCAAGGTCCACCTACCACATTAATTGCCAATAGGTGCTCATCAGGAAAAATCTCATTGATTAGCAGAGTAAGTCCAATATGGTCAGGGTCCAGTCTGGAAAGATGATCAGCCACAACATTCTGGGCTCCGACCTTATCGTGGATCTCAATGTCAAATTCTTGGAGCAGAAGGATCCAACGAATCAGTCTAGGCTTGGCATCCTTCTTGTTCATGAGATGGCGAATGGCCACATGATCAGTGAAAACAATGACGTGTGAGCCCAGAAGGTAAGAGCGGAATTTCTCCAGCCCAAAGACGACTGCCAGTAGTTCTCTCTCGTGGTAGTATAATTACGCTGGGCCTCGTCCAACGTCTTACTAGCGTAGTACACCACGAAGGGGTGTCTATCGCGTCTTTGTCCCAGGATAGCACCGAATGCAAGGTCGAAAGCGTCACACATGAGTTAGAAGTCGAGGGACCAATCAGGTGGCTGGAGACGACCGCCAGTAGTTCTCTCTCAGTGGTAGTATAATTACGCTGGGCCTCGTCCAACGTCTTACCGGCGTAGTACACCACGAAGGGGTGTCTATCGCGTCTTTGTCCCAGGATAGCACCGAATGCAAGGTTGGAAGCGTCACACATGAGTTAGAAGTCGAGGGACCAATCAGGTGGCTGGAGAACAGGGGCCTTGGTGACAGCATCATGCAGTTGCATGAATGCCCATATGCAGTCAGGGCCCATATCAAAGGATACGTCGGTCGATAGGAGATGAGTTAAAGGTCTAGAAATCTTGGAGAAGTCTTTAATGAATCTCTTATAGAAATCGACGTGTCCCAAGAAGGAGCGAATTTGTTTGACAGAGCCAGGCATAGGTAAATCAATTACATCAAGTTTATCTCTATCAACCTCGATACCCCTATCGGAGATGATATGCCCAAGAATAATTCCCTTGTGTACCATAAATTGACTTTTGTCCCAAGAAAGAACGAGGTTCACATCAATACATCTCCTAAGGATACGGGTCAGGTTGGAAAGACAGTCATCAAAAGAGGGTCCAAAGATCAAAAAGTCATTGATGAAAGCCTCGAGAAAGTCACCCACCTTGTCATGGAATATCGCCAGCATACATCTCTGGAAAGTTGCTGGCACGTTGCAAAGTTTAAACGGCATCCTTCTAAATGCAAAGGTACCGAAGGGGCAGGTAAACGTGACTTTCTCTTGGTCTCGAGGGTCAATTGCCACCTGGTTATATCCTGAGAATCCATCCAGGAAACAAAAAAATTTATTTCCCGCTAACCGCTCCAGGATTTGGTCAATAAAAGGTAGTGAGAAGTGATCTTTCTTAGTTGCAGCATTAAGTTTCCTATAATCTACACACACTCTCCAAGATGTAGGAGTGCGTGTAGGGATGGATTCACCCTTGTCATTGACACGGATGGTGAGTCCCGCCTTTTTGGGCACGACATGAATCGGACTCACCCAGGGGCTATCGCTGATCGGGTAGATTATACCCGCATCCAGCCACTTAATAATTTCCTTTTTATTGACCTCCCGCATGTTAGGGTTGAGACGTCATTGCATCTTACGGCAAGGTCGAGCCTCCTCCTCCGTATATGTATGGTGAGTGCAGTTGGAGGGGCTAATGCCAGTTAAGTCCGATAAGGACCATCCAATGGCTGTCTTGTGTTCTATAAGGACCTTTGTTAGTTTGCACTCTTGCTCCCTGGTCAATTTTAAACTAATGATTACGGGGAGCGTTTCATTTGGTCCCAAGAAAACATACTTAAGCGTATCAGGCAACTCTTTCAGCTCAGGAGTGGATGGTGAGAGATCTGGTATTTCTTGGGACGAGAGTGTCCTAAGCTTATCTGAAGAAAACAAGTCAGGAGGAAGAAGTTGACCCTCAGTTTGGCCAAGAAGAGGGGCATCTTGGATAGATGGATCCAAAAAGGGGTAGCCCCAGTGAGTAGTATGTGTCAAGGTCCCATTATGGAGTTGCAATTCCACCTGATTTGGCAGGAAAGAAAGGGCAATCCGGTCTTCAAGAGTATGGACCGGCGGTGAGTAGCCCGAATATGACTCAGACCATGAGGTATGGGAAGCAGAGAAAACCTCGTCAGAAGTCTAGTCAGGAGAAGGTACGGGAAAAGGGAAGGATGGGAGAACGTTACAATATGTGTCGGTCAGGCAATCGTCCGTGTTTAAAGGCAATCCACAGTAGTCAGAATAGGTCCCAATTAGTCTGATACACGCGTTGACGGCCATGTCCTCGTCAGACGTGTCATCCTTGATGCAATCGCAATCAAAGTTCTTGGCTGCCTTGAAGATGTTAAGCTTGAGCTTCCCAGATCCAACGACAATCTCAATACATCCCAACTCGCAGTCGATATGGGCGCGGGCTGTGGCCAGGAAAGGTCGACCAAGGATGATCTGACAATCAGAAATTGAGCTAGGAACTTCCATATCCAAAACAAGAAAGTCAACAGGAAAACAGAGACTGTTGACCCTAACCACCACATCTTCCACCACACCCTTTGGTATTTTGACATAATGATCTGCTAACTGTAATGTGACAGGGGTGGGTTTCAGATTTCCTAAGGCAAATTTCTCGAGCATGATGGTTGGTATAAGATTGATGGAAGATCCTAGATCAAGCAGAGCACGGTTAAAATTGTAGCCTTGGATGCTACAAGAAATAAGTGGTGTGCTTGGATCTTTCTACTTCGGTGGTAGATTTGACAGTATGGCATAGCTCGCATGAGGCGAGAGAACCACTGGATTCTTTGTTTTCTTTGACTGTCACCTGGATGTAGTGTAGTCTTTGAAAAATCGGGCGACAGTAGGCATGTGTTCGATAGCCTCTAACCGGCGTACCTTGATTTCAACATCCCTGAATAATTTATGCGGGTTATCAAAGGCCAGCGTATCCTTTTTCTTGCCTTTTGGCTCCCTCAGTAGAGCCTCAGGGAATGGGACCGATTTTGGCACTAGTTTGGGTGTATCATCCTCTCGCGAATGCGGTGCGCATCCCGAATGAGAGGGCGATGAAAAAGATGGGCCAGGATCAAGTCGAGGCGGATCGAGGGTTTGCTTACCGCTCCTCGTAGTAATCGCATTGGACGTTGCGGGTCCAATGGATCATAAGACGGAGGAGGGTTCATAATAGGGACATAAGGGTGAGGTGTTGCAGCGGGATTAGCCTGAAATCCCGATGGAATGCTTGGAGCCTACAGAATCTGATGAACCTACCCCTAAGAAGGTCGTACCTGTGGTTGAGGACCACGGGGTACGAAATTTCGTGGGTTGGGAACAGGTTGGGCTGGAAGAGTGCCCTGAGATCGAGTCGCCATGCATAGTTGACTGATCTAAGCATTCTGCTGCGCCAATTGGTGCTAAAGAGAGGTCATGTTCTCTTCATGGCGCTTAGACATTTCCATCATCATTCGCATTAGTTTATCAAGAGGACCCGATGCATGTTCTGTTTGCGGTATGCAAGGACCCGATGGCAGATTCGCCACAGGATTAGACTGGGCCCTTGGGATGATGGGTGCGGACAGTCACATTGGCCCACCCACGGGGTTTTGGCACTGCGAGTTATTGGACCATGCGAAGTTCGGATGATTTTGTTACCCTGGGTTATAAGTAGCAGAGAATGGGTTCCCCAGGGCGCAAGCATCTTCTAAGCCAGAAGACAAGTCCACATGTACATATGCATCCAAGCACACGGAGACTTGGTCCTCCGTGTCAAAATACTGGCTTGCAGAAGCCAGATCCACATGACTTACCGAATCGCTCAGCGCGACACTTGGTAAGGAAGATCTCATGGGGTCTTTGGGGATAAGCCTGGCATTGGAAGGATTGGGATTGTGACGAAGTGGTGAGGTGGGGGTGTTTGCCATAGAATGGGCGGGATTGGCCAGAAGCTCGTCCAGCTTCTTGTGCACGACGGAGACTTCATCCAATTTCTGTGTGATAAGGCTAAGATCAGTGGATGAATGGGAGGGTCCTGTGTCAACTTCATGAACATTACGGGGCAGGCTGGCATGATTAAAGGCGACAATGGAGGCATTGTTCATTGAGTTTTCGCTCATGTTTTCAAATAATTCGAGCACTCCATTCTCGTCATTTTTTATGAAATTCCCTCCGCAGGAAGCGTCTGCAATCTGCTTCAAAGTCTTATTTAGCCCATAATAGAAAATCTGGGCTATATGCCACTTAGGCAGACCATGGTGCGGACACTTCCGGAGGAGGTCATTATACCCCTCCCATGCCTCATGAAACTGTTCGCCATTTTGTTGCGTAAAGGAAGTTATAGCACGGCGAAGCGCATTCGTTCGCCCGATTGGGAAGAATTTCTTGAGAAATGTTGTTCGCATCTCTTCGCAAGAATGGATAGTTCTCCCAAGGGTGCGTAACCATTGCGACGCTTTACCCCACAACGAAAACGAGAACATTTTCATGAGGACAATTGATAACCCGATGTTTCTTGGTTTAACTGTTTCAACCAATCGGGTTAGTTCTTCCAAATGGAGAAAAGGATCTTCACTTGCAAGACCATGGAAGTGAAAGTTAATCAGGCCAATTATATTGGGTTTCAATTCAAAATCGAGGGACTGCAAGGTCGGAAGCGTCACACATGAGTTCAAAGTCGAAGGGCCAATCAGGTGGCTGGAGAACAGGGGCCTTGGTGACAGCATCACGCAGCTGCATGACTGCTCGTATGCAGTCAGGGCCCATATCGAAGGGGACGTCAGTCGATAGGAGATGAGTTAAAGGTCGGGATATCTTGGAGAAGTCTTTGATGAATCTCCTATAGAAACCGACATGTCCCAAGAAGGAGCGAATTTGTTTGACAGAGCCAGGCATAGGTAAATCAGCAATTACATCAAGTTTATCTCTATCAACCTCGATACCCCTATCGGAGATGATATGCCCGAGAACAATTCCCTTGTGTACCATAAAATGACTTTTTTCCCAAGAAAGCACGAGGTTCACATCAATACATCTCCTAAGGATACGGGTCAGGTTGGCAAGACAGTCATCAAAAGAGGGTCCAAAGATCAAAAAGTCATTGATGAAAGCCTCGAGAAAGTCACCCACCTTGTCATGGAATATCGCCAGCATACATCTCTGGAAAGTTGCTGGCACATTGCAAAGTTTAAACGGCATCCTTCTAAATGCAAAGGTACCAAAGGGGCAGGTAAAAGTGACTTTCTCTTGGTCCCGGGGGTCAATTGCCACCTGGTTATATCCTGAGAATTCATCCAGGAAACAGAAAAATTTATTTCCCCCTAACCGCTCCAGGATTTGGTCAATGAAAGGTAGCAGAAAGTGATCTTTCTTAGTTGCAGCATTGAGTTTCCTATAATCTACACACACTCTCCAAGATGTAGGAGTTCATGTAGGGATGGATTCGCCCCTGTCATTGACACAGATGGTGAGTCCCGCCTTTTTGGGCACAACGTGAATCGGACTCACCCAGGGGCTATCGCTAATCGGGTAGATTATGCCCACATCCAGCCACTTAATTATTTCCTTCTTAATGACCTCCTGCATGTTAGGGTTGAGACGTCACTGCATCTCGCGGGAAGGTCGAGCCTCCTCCTCCGTATATATACGGTGAGTGCAGTAGGAGGGGCTAATGCCAGTTAAGTCTAATAAAGACCATCCAATGGTTGCCTTGTGTTCCATAAGGACCTCAGTTAGTTTTCACTCTTGCTTCCTGGTCAATTTTGAACTGATGATTACGGGGAGCGTTTCATTTGGCCCTAAGAAAACATACTTAAGTGTACTAGGCAGCTCTTCAGCTCGGGAGTGGATGGTGAAAGATTTGGCATTTCATGGGACGAGTGTCCCAGGCGGATCAGAAAATAAGTCAGGAGGAAGGAGTTGGCCCTCAGATTGGCCAAGAGGAGGGGCTTCTTGGATAGATGGATCCAAAAAGGAATAGCCCCAGTGAGAAGTATGTGGGCTCAAGGTCACAGTGTGGAGTTGCAAATCCACCTGATTTGGCGGGAAAGAAGGGGCAATCCGATCTTCAAGGGTATGGACCGGCGGTGAGTAGCCCGGATATGACTCAGACCACGAGGTATGGGAAGTGGAGAAAACCTCGTCAAAAGTCTGGTCAGGAGAAGGTACGGGAATAGGGAGGGATGGGGGAACGTTACAGTATGTGTTGATCAGGCAGTCGTCAGTGTTTACAGGTAATCTGCAGCAGTTAGAATAGGTCCCAATTAGTCCGATACACGTGCTGACGGCCATGTCCTCATCAGACGTGTCATCCTCGATGCAATCGCAATCAAAGTTCTTGGCTACCTTGAAGATGTTAAGCTTAAGCTTTTCAGATCCAACGGCAATCTCAATACAGCCTGACTCGCAGTCGATATGGGCGCGGGCTGTGGCCAAGAAAGGTCGACCAAGGTTGATCGGACAATCAGAAAGTGAGTTAGCAACTTCCATATCTAACACAAGAAAGTCAACAGGAAAACAGGGACTGTTGACCCTAACCACCACGTCTTCCACCACACCCTTTGAAATTTTGACAGAATGATCTGCCAACTGTAACGTGATAGGGGTGGGTTTTAGATTTACCAAGGAGAATTTTTTGAGCATGATGGTTGGTATAAGATTGATGGAAGATCCTAGATCAAACAGGGCACGGTTAAACTTGCAACCTTGGATGCTACAGGAAATGAGTGGTGTGCCTGGATCTTTCTGCTTCGGTGGTAAATTTGACAGTATAACACAACTCGCATGAGGCGAGAGAACCACCGGATTTTTAGTTTTCATTGACTGTCTCCTAGGTGTTGTGTAGTCTTTGAAAAATCAGGTGATAGTAGGTATGTGGTCGATAGCCTCAAGCAGGGGTACCTTGATTTCTACATCCCTGAACAAATTACGCAGGTTATCAAAGGCCTGCATATCCTTCTTCTTGCCTTTTGGCTCCCTCAGTAGTGCCTCAGGGAATGGGACTGATTCTGGCACCAATTTGGGTGTATCGTCCTCTCACGAATGTGGTGCGCATCCCGAATGAGAGGGCAATGAAGAAGACGGGCCAGGTCGAGGTGGATCGACGGTCTGCTTACCACTCCT
The DNA here is from genome assembly GCA_037157565.1 of Thalassia testudinum. Lineage (NCBI taxonomy): Eukaryota > Viridiplantae > Streptophyta > Magnoliopsida > Alismatales > Hydrocharitaceae > Thalassia > Thalassia testudinum. The sequence goes on along the minus strand of JAZHRO010000035.1, from coordinate 53,952,664 downwards.
CATAGTGATCGCATTGGACAATGCGGGTCTAGTGGGATCATATGGAGGAGGAGGGTTTGCAATAGGGACATAAGAGTGAGGTGCTGCAGTGGGATTAGCCTGAAATCCCAGTGGAATGCTCAGAGCCTGCAGAATTTGCTGAACCTGCCCCTGAGAAGGTCATACCTTTGGTTGAGGACCACGGGGTACAAAATTTCACGGGTTTGGAACAGGTTGGGCGGGAAGGAGGAAGATGGCCTGGAGGAAGGTGTTTGCGGGTGGTGTCTTCCCAGCCCCCCCTTGCTTAAGGGAGAGGGCAGGGCTTTTTAAAGAAGCCTGCCACAGCCATGAGGTAGGTAGAGCATGCTGCTGGCAGAGGAATGCCACGAAGAGATGCAAGCCCCATGCCATGAGCCACGCGAGGGAGACAATTTCAAAGTCAAAATAAAAAAAAGATAATGGTGAATTTGCAATGCAACCCTTGATGAAGACGCTAATTGCATGTCCAATTATTTGCATTATCCTCCCCTCTCAAATAAATGCATGCATGTGTCAATTTTACAAATGCAACTAGAGCTACCTAATATGCAATGGCAGTGCTAGGAAATAACACAAGATGGTATATTTATTGGTATATTTTTGCTGTGCAATCATCGCCCTCGCCACGACAAAGCAGCGAGCGCAGCGCAGCGGTCAAAGCGCTCACCCACGCTCATGCGACGAGGGTTCGAAGTGCGCTATGCGGAAATTGCGAGGCGAAGGTGCGCGCGGGCGAAATTGGACTACTTGATCAGTAGCGGATAGTGTGGATGGAGCGACGTGGTGCAATCTCACGCATCCAAAGTCAACGCTCGCGATGATGCAGGGGGCGTGGGCGCGATCCAAGCGCGTGCCCCGCGCGGGGTCTTAGCCGTTTGATCTTCGATTGGACGGCTTACGATGTGCGCACGCGGATTAGGCGCGAAGAAGCACAAGGAGTGTGTGAGCGACCGACAGGCAGGGGCCTTCACCGACGATTTGGGAAGGGTTTTAGCGACGTCCCAGATGTCTGGAAAGACCTTCTCCCTATTTAAACCCATTCCAACCACCCATTTGAGACATTCACTCCACTTGCAAGTGTTCTACCCCCTCCTAGCTACCATTAATTCCTTTTGTAATCATTGGAGATGATGAGCCGCCGACGGAGCCCCCCTCCACCGCCGTGGTTTCCTCGCCGTCTCCCCTCTCTCTCTCTTTCCCACTTTATTTTAAGCTTTACTTTACTTATGTTCAAGCATTCATCTAGTGTTGTAATTATGAACTAAAGTTGCATGTTAAATGAAGTTGTTTTCTATTCAATTGCCTGCCCTCTTTTATGTTTGAATTGCATGTTGTGAATGAAGATATTCTAACCCTATTCTCTCTCTCTCTCTTTCTCTCTCTTTCTCTCTCGCTTTTCACCCGTGCCTTTTTGCAAGCAAAACCCCACAATTTTCATGACAATAAGTGACAAGAAGAAACCGATTTTCATGCCTCCCTGAGACCGACACTCGAACTCACATCCGTTTCTTTATTTTAGAATCGACGTCGCGAGTGCAAGCTATAATGACTCTTCAAAACACACGCGTCACGCGCACGTTAGTTTTTGGTACCGTTGCCGGGGAGGCAACGGATTTATTTTTTCACTTCCATTTTACATCCATGCTCACATCGTCTAATGCCTTGTCTCCTTCTACTTGATGGTTGCAGGAATTTGACGCTTGGATGGCGAAGCAGCGCAACTCAAGACAGTAACAAAGGAGTAGGTGCAACAAGGATCGGTCGTGAGTATTTCTTCACTTATGGTTGTTTGCTTGCTTAAAAATCTAAAAAATTGTAAAACTGAAAAAAAATTGGCATGGTGTATGATTGCCTGACCCACATCCTTAACACATCACCCAACAAAAAAAAATGCACTCTAACATTCTGAATAAATTCTTGGAGTGTTCTTCTTTTTCTTTTTGAGTGGTGTTTGAGAAGCCACCTTGAATTGACTTGGGCCGCACCACTCAACCCTAAAAATGACTCATCTAATAGAAGCTGCATGATCACTAGGATGAGTACATTAGAGTTTTAGAGCCTCTACACAATAAAGGAATCTACTTTCACTAAATTGTGTGCAAAACTTGATGTGCCCACTGAAACTTGTCTGAAAACATTAAGACATATCAATCTTGAAAGACACTAAAGTAAGGATAAAACATTAAAAGACACCACATCTAAAAAAACCTTGCTTGAAAATCATGTTTTGACAGGAGCACACACACTGAAAGTGGAAAACTAAGAGGCACTACCCTAATCAACGCTCATCACATAACCCTAGCACAAGCACTATCCTAGCCTTTTAAAATAGAGTAGACATGCCCTAGGCAGGACTGGGTTAAGTCTGGAGAGGCAAGGTTTTGTTTGCTGGGCACTTGGCTTTCATTCCCTTAGTAGAATCTGGTGACTAGGCTGCGGGGAAGTGTCAAACAACCACGGTTGTGGGGTTTATGGAATCGGCGGTGCAAGCCAAAGGAAGAACCTTCCCTGCAATCCCCTCGTAATCAACTTGACCACATTAACTTTGGGAAGGGGAGTCCAACGCTTACGGACTTAATCACCCTTTTGGAGATTTCTAGGTTCCCTAAGGAATATACCATAAGAACTAGGCTTGTTTGCTTGGTTGAACACACACTTCTCGCATCTGTCGCTTTCCGCATCCCCTCCTGTTCTTCTCTAGTGTATGCACGGGAGACACTCACTGCATCCCAAGTTATTTGTTTTGGGACGGGAATCTAGGCTAGTTGATTCTGCTAGAAACGTGGCTGAACCTAGGGTAGATGAGGTTGAGGGCCAACCCCCACCAGATACAATGGCTATCATCCAAGCCCAGATTAATGCAAACCACCAGCTTCACCAGCAACAGATCCACACTATCATGCAAGCCATACACAAGTTACAGAATCCACAAGGGCAACCACCACCACCTTTCCAAGGCCCACAAGGGCAACTGCCACCTGATCTACCACCATTCCAGGACTAACCGAGCCCCTCTGCGATTTCTACGATCCTTCCGCTATTAGAGTCAAGCTGCACCTTAGGATCTCCGATGGGGGAGATGATTTTAAGCTAAAACCAAATTTTTTGAGTCTGATTCAGAGCCACTTCCATGGAAGCTCAAATGAGGACCCCTTCCAGCACCTAGAGGATCTTGACCGGATAGCCCGAACTGTGAAACCTAGGAACATTAGTCTTGACATTGTTCTGATTAAGTTGCTCCCCTTCTCACTGAGAGACAAGGCATCTCACTAGCTTAGAACCCTTGGTAGACCCATCACCACCTGGGAAGAAGTGAGGCATGCATTTCTAAAGAAATTCTTCCCCATAGGAAAGACCAATGCCCTTAGAAGAGCCATTACTACCTTTACACTCCAGGGTGGGGAACAATTCCATGAGGCGTGGGAGAGATTTAATGAACTCTTGAGGAAATGCCCACACCATGAAGTACCAAGGTGGCAATTGGCCCAGATCTCCTACCACGGTCTGGACAACAACCTACGAGACTTCGTCGATGCCTCATGTAGGGGGAATTTTCTGAACAAAGATGAGGAGAGCGTATTTGAGCTCTTTGAGTCTATGAGCGAAAATTCGCTCAACAATGCCTCCATGACCCAGTTTAACCAATCCAATCAACCCGTGGTGGGATTTATGAGGTACAAGCAAATTCTAGAGTGGTTGACATGGACATTGAAACGTTGGCTTCGAGAGATAACCGGGTTTTATTGTTATAGCGTTGTAGTATAGCCAATTACTGCCATCATTTCAAATATATAAAATTTTTTACTCGGAAAATAAAAGAGTTCCCGAGGTCGAACTCAGGGAGCAAGTTGTATTCTAGAGATATACATGTTCTATTACAAAAAATAAAGAGAGAGAGAGAGAGGGAGAGAGATGAAAGTTTGAGTTCTTCTTCTTTTCTTCTTTCTTTCTCTTTGTCTTTCTCCTCTTTAGCTTTTGTTCTTCCTGTTCTTCTTTTGTGTTTATCTCCTTGTGGTCCTCTTCTTCTTCTGTTGTTCTTCCTTGTTCTTTTGTTCTTCAGATCTTCTTCTTTCTTCTTTTCTTTTACCTGTCAGGACGTCGTCTCTCCTTCTTTCTTCTTTTCCCTTCAGGACGTCGTCTGATTTTCCAATCAGACGACTTAACCCGCTTGTTGCTACAGTGTCTCCCTTAGCTTTCTTCTTCTTCCGCGGTCCTTCTTCTTCACCTGTGCCTGCACACTTCAGAGTTTATGTCAGAGGGAAAAACCTACTCTACCCCCCCCGTCTCTCTCTCACAGAATCCGCTCATAGGATAGCTCTCCCAGAGCTGCCGGGTAGCCGGGTACAGGTCGCGCCCGGGTCCAGGCCCACCGGCGTGCGTGGTGGGCGAGGAGTGCAGGTCAGTCTAAGTCGGGTCGGGTCAGGTCCGCGGGGCGTGAGCGCGGACGAGACCGGGTGACTGGGCGGGTGAAGGGGACCTCACCCCGTGAACTGAGGCGAACAGCTTAAGGCACTTTTTGCCTTTAAGCGCCCGTTCGCCTCAGTGGCTCTCCGAGGTGGGACTAAATGTCCCACCCTAATTGAGCGCTCGCAGCGGAGAAAGCAGCGGTCAATCGCGGCTTCACGCGAGGCCTTCGCCCCAGCAGCGAGCCTGGGACTCTTCGCGGAGGCGCCCCGCGCAGCCTGGGAGTCAGGCCTGGGCGAAGCGCACCTGGAGCTGCAGGTTGAAGGTGCTCCTTCCACGCAGCAATGGCGACGGCGGTCGAGACACCTGTACACAGAGGAACGGCCTCTCGGCCTAATCAGATACGCGGAGAACCTTCGCCGTGGCACGGCGAAGGTGGTGGGGGGTCTGGCAGGCGGCGGGGCGGAGCGTGAGGGTCGCCCTAGGTCAAACTGCGGGTGGAGAAGTGGGTTTGTTCGGGGGGTCTGCAGAGGGCGAGTGGCGGGACGTGAAAGGGCGGAGGTTGATCAGGGTGAGGAGGCGGAGATTCTGTGAGGGTCAGCGAGGCGTGTGGGGCTGTGGAGTGATGGGGGGGTCTTGCCGGAGTTTGGCCGGAGACGAAGGGGGTGACGGTGGACAGGAGCGGTCGAGGTTTAATCAAATAAAAGACAGTGAGGAAAAGAAAGAGGGGGAGATGGGGAGAAGTTCTGACCTAGCTACGGAGACGAAAGGGGCCGGAGCAGGGCGACAGTCGTATCGACTGTCGCCGGAGAAGAAGATACCCAGGGGAGGGGGCGGCGGCGAGCAGAGGGCCGGAGAGGCGCCAGCTGGGTGCGGCGTGGCGCGGGAAGAACAGGGGAAGAAGTCTCTGCTGCTGGTATTGCGGCAGAGCGAAGAGGAGGAGGAGGAAGAACCGCCGGAGCTGGTGGGCGTCTGCCGGAGTGAGAAGAGAGGAAGGTTGGGGGTTTTCTTCGTCAGATGCGAGCTGGGAAGAACGGTGGAGCGACGGGGGTATTTATAGGGACCGAATCAAGGAGGAAGGCGGAGGGAGACGACGTGTCTCCCTCACCGGAGGATGCCGGAGATGGAAACCCATACCGTCCGTGCGTTCGCACGGCCGGTATGGTGGGTTACAGCGACCAGGGGGGTGTCCCTGCGACGGCTGACGACGCAGGGCACCCCCGGTTTACTTGCCAGGCTCTCCCCCTCACCCTGCGCGGCGCCATGCTCCGCGCAAGGTCGCCGGAGCATGGTGCTGGCAGGTTTTGCAGGGGGGACCTGAACGCAAAGAACGAAGGAGAGTTAGGGGCCAAAATGCGAGGGTTCAAAAGTTGAGGGCCAAAAAGTAAATATATGAGGACCAAAGTGTAAAGTTGGTCAAGAAGGTTTCTTCTTAGGCTCAAGTTTTTATACATGACTAATTAGGACCTAAGGAATCTGATGGTGAATTTTATTTCTAGATTAAACCTTGTTTGACTGGTCAATTTATGCAAAAACCCAAATTAAGTTATTAATTGGGTATGGTTCTCAATGTAGGTCAAGATGGGTTCCTAAGGTCAAATTGAAGGTTCTAAACCCTAGAGATTATTTTTCTATGAATTTTAGAGGGTTTATTCCATTTTTGCTTTTCCTTGAACCTCGTGAATTGAAGTGGGTTTGTTTTAGGGTTACAGATTATTATTTAGTTCCTTGGAATTGCTGTAGCCCTTGCTAGATCATCTTATCCCACTTTTATTCTTATTAAGTTGCTTTGACCTATGTTTGGACTCTGAATTACCCTGTATGCAGATTATACTGGTAAAATTGCATTTTTACCCCTTATGACTTATTTTTTTTCCTTAAACTCAGAATTCTCTGAGTTAAGCCTTTCCTTGAGTTATGTAGGAGCTTTTATCCTTTGTATTGGGTCAAAATGAGCTAGTTATGGCTCATGATGAGGTTCTCATCATACCCCCATGCCTAGCTTTTGCTAGTCCCTTAGCAAAAACTTAAGGTTTCAACCCTTGTTCTAGACCATGAAGTTTTTAATAGCTTTAGATAAGTGCTTTTTTATTTGAGCATAGATTAGGTTAGAATGCTGACCATAGGCCTAAAAGGTACTCTAGTACCAATCAAGATCCAAATCTGTCTAGCCTTAGCCTCAGTCTTTAGCAAAGGTTTTTAAGGCCCACAAGAACTAACCTAAGGTTTATTGGACTTTGTGGTTAAAGCACCCGTGCTTGAAATGATTTTAGCCCTGGCTCAGTTCGCAGTGCGTTTTGTAAGAGAGAGATAGAAAGTTATTCTGTTTGGAGAGTTTTCTCTCTCTTTTTCTTTTTAGTTCTAGCCTAAGATTGGCTTTTCAACACGGTCTGTATCAGATTCCTTGCTCCCATCATCAATCCTTAAGGGTTCCTGGCAATCGATGCTCCGAGATAGCACCGCCCATGGCAACCCCCGGAACCCTGGCTATTGAGATTTCGAGATAATCCCATCCATGGTGTTCCGTGGCCGAATCCAGACCCTGGCAATTGACACTTCAAGATAATGCCATCCATGGAATCTGAATCAGCAGAGTGCTTACATGCCCCCAGTAGGATATGTAAATATCCTAAGAGACAGGCACCGAGGAGATGATATTTTGTTACGCATCTTCGAGGGGATTTCCCGCTTCTCCGCGCTGGGAACTTGTCCAAATCAACTTGTGTTGATCGGCCGCTCCTATTCTAGGTGTTCTTTTCAGAATTTTGCGACGCTTCTGCGTGATTTTGATTTTTACGCTTACTGAACCAGGCTGTGTGTGAGGTTAGGGTGCTTAGGTTACTGAGTCCCGTAAACCAAAAATTAGTTAACGAGGCCAAATACTCCCTAAGCCTTAGACCTAATACTTCAGCTTTTCATTTTCCTCAACCTCTTGAGGAGTGTCCAGATCTTAATGGGTACTAAGAGTCTATTCAAGAATGCCTAAGGTTTGCATTCTTACTAATCTCATTATGCACTTTTCAGTTGTTTTCTTGAATGAGGTCTAGAACTTAGGTTAATTCCTTAGTTCCTTACTAATGACTATCACCTTTTCTTATAATTTTGTGCTCCTTTTTCATTTTGTTTCTTTTCTCCTTCTCCTTCACAAAATTTCCTTCTTCTCTTTTCCTCATTCTTTTTCGAAAATTTTTTTTTTAATTTTTATGGTGTTTCTGGCATATGTGAATTTTTTGTTTGAAACCTTTTCTTACAAGTTTTTGCACTTTCATACCCCCTCATGCCTAAGATTTGCAATGTCCTCATTGTAACCTAGGGGTTTTTATTCAACTAAGTTCATACATTAGGATAGCTGTTTTGATGAGTGAATGGGTCGGGGTGACTGTTGCGGACGATTTCTAATCTCAGATGCAAGCACCTGAGGTGGAGTCGGCTGTCCTAAAGTGTGAACTTCAAGTGCAAAAAGCTGTCAGAACAAGTTTCAGGTTTTCAAAGAGAATGACGGGCTGCCTCCCGTTGAGCGCTAAATTTGATGCCTTCAGCCAAGTAGGAAATGCGATGGAGAGGGGATGGTCAAATCAGCGGAGTTTTGTAAGACAAGCACCTTGATTAAGAGCCTGGTTAGTCCAACCAGGTGCTTGTTCAGATCAACAGGCTGATGATGCAGCCCAAACCCAATCAATCTGGTGGGTCGATAGATGTGGATAAAAAGGTGTGGAACCCACCATATACTATGAAGCTCAGGTGGAAGTGTAAACGCAGGGTTTGGCTGAGTCGAATCAGCCTGGTCAAAGTAGGGACTCGTAGAATAATCAGTGGTTGATGCAGGAACCCTACAGGAGTGATCAGAGAATGATAGAGCATGGTATGTAGTCTGATCAATGTTCGAAACCCGATGTGGAAATGCAATCGGCTCGGTGAGAGGTGAATCTGAATAGAAATTGAGTCCGGTTGCGGGTCGGGGTTTGGGAGAGGTTTTGATCCCTTCTGTGTGTGCGGACGAGGTGGCCATTGTGTACAAGGGCTCTTCTAGCAACAGATGATAGGTGGTTTTCTGTAGAGAGTCCTCTGGGTAACTATCAAATGCCGGAAGAGTGTCTGTAGGATGAAAGGAATCGGATTCGAGAAAAAATTTGAATTCTTGGTTGTAATCACTCTTGGCATTTTCTGTTTTTGGTTCCTGAGGATCGAAAAGGAATGATTCTGTGTTATCAGTGATCTCGGGAATCAGGACCTCAGAGTCGGAGTCAGAGTCATGTGAACTGAGGTCGTAGATAAGCCTGGCGTGTTCAGGAAGGGGAATCTCTCCGCAATTATAGTCAGATCTGAAATTGTCGGAGAGTTGGCGAAAATGAGATTCATGATCATGAATTCCACCACAGCAAAAATCATCAGATGTGGAATCAGCAGCCTGACTGGGTTCTAGCCTATATGTCAATTCTGGGCTCAAAAAGATGTTTTGTTCAAGCTCTAAGCTGGTAGGATAGACCCCATTAAAACCTTGCTCATCCAACTCCTCAGTTTCTGTATCATAAATTGGTATGTTTTCTGAAAAATCGATCAGATTTCCTGAGGATATTGGAGAGGGATATTCATCAAATAGAGGCCTGGAATCATATTCTGTAAAAATTTGATCTTTCTCATAAGGGGCCTCATAATCTTCCCAATAAGTTTCAGATCTAGGTTCTAGGCTTAGGATGTGGGTAGAATTATTAGAACCTAAGTCTGAATAACCTTCGAGGGTCACCTTATCAAAATAAGGGGCGGAATTTATACCCTCAGAAGGTTCAGTTCTGATCTCATTATTGCAGGAGTTTTGAAATTCTAGGCTTGACAATTCATGGTCTAAGTTTGGCTCATCATTGTGTTCTCCTGCAATATCCCAACCTAATTCAACATTGTCTTCTATCTGGGTTGGGATTTTACAACCACTTTGTGCCTCAATCCCGAGATCTGGGAAACTGGATTGTTCCTTAATACTGTTCCAAGATGGTTCATCCTCTGTTTCTGGTATATACAGGTATTTCTGGTTGATAATTTGTTCTACTGATTTCATCATTTCTACCCGTTTCATAAGGGCATCTTGGTGTTGTTCCCAAATTACAGGATTTGTCAAGCATTGAAGGTATTCAGATTGGTGTAATTTTTCCATCTCAATGTATCCTGTCATGAGCATATCTCGGGTTGATCCTTTTGAAATTTCAGTCAATAGAATTTGGGCACAGTTTATGATGAAAGTTGTGGTTGTTGGAACATCAACCTGAATGTTTCCTATTGGTGTTGAGGGTTTATATTTGATTTCATAGATTTCAAGGGCATCCTCAATCATTTTATCTTTCATGGATCTCAGATATTCAGGTTTTTTACATTGTAGTCTTGCTATGTAATTAGGCTGCATCTTCGAATCAGGTGGTGGAATCAAGATAGAATCAGAAGTTTGAATTAATGGAAGAAGGGGACTTTGTTCAGAATCAGAGGAAAGAGGGGCTATGTGAATGATTTCTGCAAAAACAAGGGAGCCGAGGCTTAGCCTCGGGGAGAGTGAATTTCTATAGGAAGTTTCAAGGACCTCCTGCAAAGTACTGAAGGATGTGATGAGATTAAAAGGTGCTGGACCCAATCAAGACACCCAAAAATTGTTGGGTGACTATAGAGGTTCGGGGCAGATGGACCCCTTGATCAGAAAGATCGTCCACCTGAGAATTACCTGGCAGCCAGAGAGGGAGAGTCCCGCAAAGACCCCTACATGGTAGAGCGTCCCCACGGGTTACAGGGTTTCCCCCACCCGACCTCTCTTGTCACTGCGGTTCCAGGTAGACCAGAATGGGGATCTTGACCTCTTAAGTCTACCAATTTAAAGATCAGGGTGCTTAAGGTTTCACTTGAACTTTAGTCTTTTAAGTGCAGAGGGTGACCCAATTTAAGGTTGGTTGACCTAAGGGGTCAACTTTACCTCTTGTTTTCTTTGAGAGCTTTTAGGTCTTGTCTTTTAGGGTTCAAGTGTTTAGAGAGCCAATTGTTTTAGGTTTTCTTTTGAATAGGTATTTTCAATCAATGGTTTAGGCACACTTCTTTTGGATTTTCTCCATTCTTGATTTAAGTAGTGTGTCTCTAAAACCCTAACGTTGAATCTTATGTTGGCTCTACTTGGTCCAGTTAGTTCTTTGTTGGGTAATTAGGGCTCAAGCAAGAATGTGTTAGCCCTTAAATACCCTTAATAGTGTGCAGGACTAATGAGTTGAAAACATGCAACTCTTTATGGTTACTAAGTATGGAAGACAGGTTAGCCCTATATTGCTTGTTCTTTTCTTTTCTTCCTCTTTAGAGTTTAGGGGTTAATAGCGAGAGGAAAAATTTACCTGTCCTCGGAGTGGTTGTCGTGTGGTTGCTTGTCTTCTTGATTTCCTGTAGCTGCAAAAAAGAGGGGAGATTATCAGAAATTAAAAAGAAACAGGAATGTTTACCTCTAGAATAGCCGTTGGTCCCCGGCAGCGGCGCCAAATGAAACGTTGGCTTCGAGAGATAACCGGGTTTTATTGTTATAGCGTTGTAGTATAGCCAGTTATTGGCATCATTTCAAATATATAACATTTTTTACTCGGAAAATAAAAGAGTTCCCGAGGTCGAACTCAGGGAGCAAGTTGTATTCTAGAGATATACATGTTCTATTACAAAAAATAAAGAGAGAGAGAGAGAGGGAGAGAGATGAAAGTTTGAGTTCTTCTTCTTTTCTTCTTTCTTTCTCTTTGTCTTTCTCCTCTTTAGCTTTTGTTCTTCCTGTTCTTCTTTTGTGTTTATCTCCTTGTGGTCCTCTTCTTCTTCTGTTGTTCTTCCTTGTTCTTTTGTTCTTCAGATCTTCTTCTTTCTTCTTTTCTTTTACCTGTCAGGACGTCGTCTCTCCTTCTTTCTTCTTTTCCCTTCAGGACGTCGTCTGATTTTCAAATCAGACGACTTAACCCGCTTGTTGCTACAGTGTCTCCCTTAGCTTTCTTCTTCTTCCGCGGTCCTTCTTCTTCACCTGTGCCTGCACACTTCAGAGTTTACGTCAGAGGGCAAAACCTACTCTACCCCCCCCGTCTCTCTCTCACAGAATCCGCTCATAGGATAGCTCTCCCAGAGCTGCCGGGTAGCCGGGTACAGGTCGCGCCTGGGTCCAGGTCGCGCCCGGGTCCAGGCCCACCGGCGTGCGTGGTGGGCGAGGAGTGCAGGTCAGTCTAAGTCGGGTCGGGTCAGGTCCGCGGGGCGTGAGCGCGGACGAGACCGGGTGACTGGGCGGGTGAAGGGGACCTCACCCCGTGAACTGAGGCGAACAGCTTAAGGCACTTTTTGCCTTTAAGCGCCCGTTCGCCTCAGTGGCTCTCCGAGGTGGGACTAAATGTCCCACCCTAATTGAGCGCTCGCAGCGGAGAAAGCAGCGGGCAATCGTGGCTTCACGCGAGGCCTTCGCCCCAGCTGCGAGCCTGGGACTCTTCGCGGAGGCGCCCCGCGCAGCCTGGGAGTCAGGCCTGGGCGAAGTGCACCTGGAGCTGCAGGTTGAAGGTGCTCCTTCCACGCAGCAATGGCGACGGCGGTCGAGACACCTGTACACAGAGGAACGGCCTCTCGGCCTAATCAGATACGCGGAGAACCTTCGCCGTGGCACGGCGAAGGTGGTGGGGGGTCTGGCAGGCGGCGGGGCGGAGCGTGAGGGTCGCCCTAGGTCAAACTGCGGGTGGAGAAGTGGGTTTGTTCGGGGGGTCTGCAGAGGGCAAGTGGCAGGACGTGAAAGGGCGGAGGTTGATCAGGGTGAGGAGGCGGAGATTCTGTGAGGGTCGGCGAGGCGTGTGGGGCTGTGGAGTGATGGGGGGGTCTCGCCGGAGTTTGGCCGGAGACGAAGGGGGTGACGGTGGACAGGAGCGGTCGAGGGTTTAATCAAATAAAAGACAGTGAGGAAAAGAAAGAGGGGGAGATGGGGAGAAGTTCTGACCTAGCTACGGAGACGAAAGAGGTCGGAGCAGGGCGACAGTAGTATCGACTGTCGCCGGAGAAGAAGATGCCCAGGGGAAGGGGCGGCTGCGAGCAGAGGGCCGGAGAGGCGCCAGCTGGGTGCGGCGTGGCGTGGGAAGAACAGGGGAAGAAGTCTCTGCTGTTGGTATTGCAGCAGAGCGAAGAGGAGGAGGAGGAAGAACCGCCGGAGCTGGTGGGCGTCTGCCGGAGTGAGAAGAGAGGAAAGTTGGGGGTTTTCTTCGTCAGATGCGAGCTGGGAAGAACGGTGGAGCGACGGGGGTATTTATAGGGACCGAATCAGGGAGGAAGGCAGAGGGAGACGACGTGTCTCCCTCGCCGGAGGACGCCGGAGATGGAAACCCATACCGTCCGTGCGTTCGCACGGCCGGTATGGTGGGTTACAGCGACCAGGGGGGTGTCCCTGCGACGGCTGACGACGCAGGGCACCCCCGGTTTACTTGCCAGGCTCTCCCCCTCACCCTGCGCGGCGCCATGCTCCGCGCAAGGTCGCCGGAGCATGGTGCTGGCAGGTTTTGCAGGGGGGACCTGAACGCAAAGAACGAAGGAGAGTTAGGGGCCAAAATGCGAGGGTTCAAAAGTTGAGGGCCAAAAAGTAAATATATGAGGACCAAAGTGTAAAGTTGGTCAAGAAGGTTTCTTCTTAGGCTCAAGTTTTTATACATGACTAATTAGGACCTAAGGAATCTGATGGTGAATTTTATTTCTAGATTAAACCTTGTTTGACTGGTCAATTTACGCAAAAACCCAAATTAAGTTATTAATTGGGTATGGTTCTCAATGTAGGTCAAGATGGGTTCCTAAGGTCAAATTGAAGGTTCTAAACCCTAGAGATTATTTTTCTATGAATTTTAGAGGGTTTATTCCATTTTTGCTTTGCCTTGAACCTCGTGACTTGAAGTGGGTTTGTTTTAGGGTTACAGATTATTATTTAGTTCCTTGGAATTGCTGTAGCCCTTGCTAGATCATCTCATCCCACTTTTATTCTTATTAAGTTGCTTTGACCTATGTTTGGACCCTAAATTACCCTGTATGCAGATTATACTGGTAAAATTGCATTTTTACCCCTTATGACTTGTTTTTTTTCCTTAAACTCAGAATTCTCTGAGTTAAGCCTTTCCTTGAGTTATGTAGGAGCTTTTATCCTTTGTATTGGGTCAAAATGAGCTAGTTATGGCTCATGATGAGGTTCTCATCAGGCATCATTGCCAAAAAAGTTAGATCGAGTGGAATTGGTGGATAAAAAGATTGACGAGCTACAGAACCAGACTAGGAACCCGTTACAGACCTTCTCCCTAGCAAAGGGAGCTCAAAATGTTGACCTGGTCCAGCCCTTGAGCCAACTGAACCTGGAACAACACCTGACCACGTTCCAGGGAGGGACCTTTACTCCCTCAACCCTTGATTGCTCTCTTCCCTCCCCATCGACATCTGCTATCCTTGAAGATGTACAGGTTGTCCAAGGTTATGCTAAACCTGACCCTTTCTCTAACACTTACAACACTGGCTGCTGTAATCACCCCAACTTTGGTTGGACAAACCAGAAACAACCTCAATTCTAGAACCAACCCAGGCCAAACCAGCAACCAAACTTGCCCCTCTATCAGCAAGGACCGCCAGTTAGACCCTCATATAATCAAAATAGAGTGGCCCCTCCCCCACAGAACCAAATGGACACCCTGATAAAGATGATGGCTGAAATGAACCAGAAACATCAGGAGGAAATGGCCTTAGTAAAGGGACAGTTAAGCCAACATTTGGATTGTAAACAACAAGGATCCCTACCTTCCCAGCCACAACCGAACCTGCGAAACATGATTAACAAAGGCCCCAATTTGCAAGGGTTCCAGGGCAATCTCGGGCAGGCTCACATGGCCCAGTCAGTCCCACAAACACCCCCTGGGTTTGGTGCTTCTTCGTCCTCGTCTTCTCAAGGATCAACCCATGGTTCCAATGCCTCTGCGAATGCGGTAACCTTAAGAAGCGGCACCAAAACCCAGGATCCCAAGTGGCCGACTCTTCCTGAGACTTCACCAACTGAAACACCCGACTCAGAAGAGGCACTGGAAAAACCCAAGGACCTAGAAATAGATCCTATTCATATTCAGACACCCTACCCTGAGGCCTTGGAGACAATCAAGAAGAAGAAAAGTGTTGTGGAAATTGAGGAGCTTTTGGAGATCTTTAAGCAGGTTCAGATTAATATTCATCTTCTCGAAGCCATTAAGCACATCCTGGCTTATGCCAAGTTTTTAAAGGATGCCTATACACCCAAACGTAAGCCACGACCTCAAGCACCTAGGAAGGTTGTGCTCCCCGAGCAAGCAAGTTCCGTAATATCAAGCAACCTTCCACTCAAGCGAACTGACCCAGGAGCACCCCTGATATCCTGCAATATCGGGGATATGACATTTGATAGAGCGCTCCTAGACTTAGGTGCTTCCATCAATCTAATTCCAACAACCCTGTACCACCAATTTGGTTTCGGAGAGTTGACGCCCACGCCTGTCGCCATCCAGCTGGCTGACAGATCTGTGAAGACCCCGAAAGGTGTCGTCGAGGACGTGATTGTGCAGGTCAAGGACTTCTATTTCCTGGTTGACTTCTTGGTGCTCGACATGGAAGTCCCTTAGATTGGCCAAGAAGGGGGGCTTTTTGGATAGATGGATCCAAAAGGGAATAGCCCCGGTGAGTAAGATGTGGGCTCAAGGTCCCAGTGTGGATTTGCAAATCCGCCTGATTTAGCGGGAAAGAAAGGGCAATCCGATCTTCCATAGTGTGGACCGGCGGTGAGCAGCCCGGCGATGACTCAGACCACAAGGTATGGGAAGCGGAAAAAACCTCGTCAGAAGTCTGGTCAGGAGAAGGTACAGGAATAGGGAGGGATTGGGGAACGTCACAGTTTGTGTTGGTCAGGCAGTCATCAGGTAATTCACAGCAGTCTGAATCGGCTCCAATTAGTTCGATACACGTACTGACAGTCACGTCCTCGTTAGACGTGTCATCCTTGATGTGATCACTATCAGCATAAGAGTGCGGTGCTGTACCGGGATTAACCTGAAATCCCGGAGGAATACTCGGAGCTTGCAGAATTTGATGAACCTGTTTCTGAGAAGGTTGTACCTGTGGTTGCGGACCATAGGGTACAAAGTTTTGCGGGTTTGGAACAGGTTGGGCAGGAAAAGTGCCCTGAGATCGAGTCGCCATGCTTAGTTGACTGATCTCAGCATTCTGCTGCGCCAAATGCTGAAGAGAGGTCATGTTCTCGTTATGGCGCTTTGACATTTCCGTCATCATTCGCATCAATTTATCAAGAGGTTTTGATGCGTGTTTGGTTTTCTGTACGCAAGGGCCTAATGGCGGATTTGCCATAGGATTAGATTGGGCCCTTGGGATGACGGGTGCGGACGATCGCCTTGGTCCACCAGCGGGGTTTTGGCGCTGCGGGTTGTTAGACCATGCGAAATTTGGATGATCGTGCCACCCTGGGTTATACGTGGCAGAAAATGGGTTGTTCCCCAGGGTGCAGGCATCTTCTATGCCAGAAGACGTGTCCGCATATGTGTCCGAGTACACGGAGGCTTGGTCCTTCATGTTGAAATACTGGCTCGCAGAAGCCAATTCCACATGGCTTACCGAGTCGCTTGGCGCGACACTCGATAAGGAAGGCCTTGCAGGGTTTCTCGGGATAAGCCTGGTGTTGAAAGAATTGAAATTGTGACGAAGTGGTGAGGTGGGGGTGTGTGCCATGTTTGTGGAGGAGGAGGATGATTCGGCTCTTTTTCTAGATTTATCAGTCAATACAAGCAATTCAGGGTTTTGTGGCCTCCTCCAAAACATGCACTACGCAGGAAGAATTGGGGGGGGATAAGAGGGGAAAAGCGATGAGAGAAATGACGCCGCAAAGATACACTTGATTACAAATCAATACAGTCAAGTTCCTAACCTCTACAGTGTGCCCTTAGACCTAAAGATCTAAGTTACCTACTATCACGAACTACGGAACCGAATGAGAGCACCGCGGAACCACCGGGCCAGATTGAAAGGCCGTTTGCCCCAGTCTTAGACACCCGATAGCACGCGGGAACTCTTACCAGCACGTAGTCGCTACACACAGGTAGTTAGACCTCCAATCCTTAGTAAGGGTCAAGTTACTACCAGTTTTAATTAGAGGCTTAGGGTCAAGTGCTTTTGGAATGTGAAGGGCGTTGTTTACGGGTAATGCCCAAGTGATTGATTTTAAGAGTGTGTAAGAACAAGCATACAACGGGGAAATCTCCCCGAATTGAAGTTTTTATTGGCGAATGATTTTTAGAGTTCAGCCTTAAGTAGTATGAATTTTAGGGTTTTGTTGAATTACCAATTCAACCAATCTCCGGGTTTTTGCAAAAATACAGGTTTTCCTTCTAAAACCCAAGAAACCCTTCTTCAATTATCAGTTAGTTAATGCATGCTAAAATGCAATGGGCTACCCTAAATGGAGATTTCTAAGTGTGGATGCACGAATCAGTTTTATATCAATGTGACAGGGAGCCAAAGCACTTCAATTCAGGTGCTCCCAATCACCAGAAATGATTTCCACACACAAGGCTTCAACCAAAATATAAAGAAAATAAAATTGTTGGGGTTGAAGTATTCAGGATCGAATCACAGGCAAGTTTGAAAAGTCGTGGTGGGGTTGGAATCAACTGAATTCCAAGTCTCCCCACTAAAAATGTGATCCTGAATTAAAGATAAGTGAGGCAAAAGAGGGATACAAGCAATCTTTTTCTTTGCCTCAAAGAATACTTCCCACGGCGAAAAATCTAAGAATCAAGATTCTCGAATTTTCGCTATGCGAAGTAAGGCGGGAAATCCCGGGGCAGTGGGAGTGAAGACAACCAATCAATCAAGTGAATTTTAATCCACTTGCCCTCAAGAAATCCCAAGAAGTTTTTCTAGTTTTTAGTTTTAAATTTTTTTTTTTTTTTATTGTGGTGGCAAGTTAACCCTAATTTGATGAGAAAAGAAAACCTACTTGTTCGACAACGTGTGCGAAGCTCCAATGCGATGTCGACGTCTTCACGCTCTCGTTCCCGCCTTGGATCTGCTCACGTCCTCGACTTCGTCAGCCTTCATCTCCTTCCACCAGGTTCACCTGCACACCAAAAACAACAATACCCGTGAAGAGGGAAGAGAAAAATTGAAAAGATTTGGATAGAAACTTACTCGAAGGCGCACCTCCCCGGCAACGGCGCCAGAAAAGTCATGATGGGTCGGCCCGGATAGGTTGTTAATATGATGTTTTTATCGTTAAAATATGTATAGTGGTTAACCTAATTCAGACCTAACCATCTCTTTACAAAATTTTTAACCTGGCCTAATTGATTTTATCTTGTCACTTTTAGGCCCAGGGTCGAACACAGGGAAGTGGGGTTAAAGTCGAGTTTCTACGTTTTCCTTAAAACGCGTCTCTTCCGTTCGTTTATTGTGTTTTTGGTATTTTTCTTATTTAGGTTTTTTTCTGGTAATCCTTGTTCTTGAGGCACACCCTCAAAATTGTGTCCTTGGCTTTTAGCCAAACAGAGTCCCAAACAAGTCTTGCTACTCGCAAGACGGGGTACCTGCAAATCAAAGATTATCTTTTCACTTTTATACCTTTTTTTTATCTTTTTACTAAGAAGGAAGATAACAGATAGAAAGTAAATATAGTAGCTATAGATATATATTTATATGTAGTATATATATAAAGGGGTGGGGGTGGAGGTGACTATGGAGTGTAGCACTATGTCGAGTCAGTCGACGTCTAGAGAGACGCAACCAACACGACTAGGTGCCGCGTGGAGTGTGGATGGAGGATGGATGATGTATGGGACCACGCTTTTTTTGTACGCGTGTATTAGGGAATATCAGCAACTGGTGCAGATATTCCCGTGATACAGCGTATAGTAAATAACGTGAAAATATATGTACATATGTATGTATATGAGCAAATATATCTATATGTATATAAATGTATAAGTATATATGTATAGATATATATAGATATATATGTATTATATATATATATATAGGTGTATATGTATATATATATATGTATGTATATATGTATCTAGCTATGTATATATGTATATAAGTATATATATATAATACTATATAGATGTATATATATATATATGTATATAAGTATATATGTATCTAGATATATATATATATGTGTGTATATATATAAGTATATAGATATGTATATATATATATGTATATAAGTATATATGTATATATATATAAGTATATGTATAAGTATATAGATATATATATACGTGTATATATATATATATATAGATATACTATGTATATAAGTATATTTATATATATATAAGTATATGTATAAGTATATAGATATATATAAGTGATATATATATATATATATTATATATATATGTATATATGTTATATATATATGTATGTATACATTATATATAGATGTATATAAGTATATATATGTTACTATAAGTGTGTGAGTGTGTGTGTATGTGTTGGTATAGGTGTGTGTGCGTCGGTGATTGTGTGTGTGTGTGTTGCTGTGAGTAAAAAAAAACAGAGAGAGAGAGAGAGAGAGAGCGGGAGAGAGAGAGAATACGTGAGAGAGAGAGAGCGGGAGAGAGAGATCAGCAGAGAGAGAGCGGGCTGGAGAGATCTAGAGCGCGGACGATGGCAGCGAGTTAAGACGTCTGCTCGCGGCGGCGGACGTCTGACGCCGCGTCGTCTGAAGGCGAGGGCGGACGTCTGACCGTCGCGGTGCACCGCGCCTTCGCGCAGGGTTCCTGCAGGCGTGCGCGAAGGCGACGGGCGGGCGAAGGCGTGGAGGAGAGAGCGTGGAGGAGGTCTGCAGGTGGTCGCGGAGGGTCGCGGAGGAGGGCAAGGGGCGGCGCGAGGCCGTAGCCGGCCGCTGCAGTGCGCGCGGCGGACGGCTACAGGTGCAACTGCGAGGCAGACAGAACGGAGATGGAGGTGGGGAACGGGCCTGCAGGCGCGCGCGGAGGGTTGCGCGCCTACGGGGAAGGTCGCGGAGGAGGCGGGGGGTGCTGCTGCTGCTGCTGTCGCCGCGGTTTAGCTGCTGCTGCTGCTGCTTCAAGCTTCGGAGCTTGAAGTGGCAGCAATGGCGTGGAGACGAATACGAAGAGAAAAGAAAACACCACGCCCACCGGCTCGTTGAAGAGCTGGGCGGTGGTGCTCCCACTGTGGTGGTGTGCACCACAGTGGGTTCTCCTGCTCGCCGGGTGCCTCCTCGACGGAGGGCCGACGTATGGGAGGGGAAAGCGGTGGAGAAGATGGCTGCGGGTTTTTTCAGTAGCTGCAGCAGCTGCGTCGCGAGGATGAAGCTGCAGCTACTTATAGAGGAGGGGAGAGTGGCGTGCCGGCTGCAGCAGGGAGAGGGTGTGCGAGTTGCAGCTATAGGGAGCGGCGTTGGCAGGGAGAAGTGACGGGAAGAAGTGCTGCGGGCTGCTGCATGCAGCTGCGGGAAGAGTGCAGCCGCGGGAAGGGTGCAGCTGCGGGGAAGGGGAGAAAAGAAGAAATCAAGAGGAAAAATAAAAAGAGGGTGATTTTGCAAGGAGGCACTTGAAGAAAAATGTAACTATGCAGGCGATTGTTTCACTCCTCTTCCTCTCTTGATTAAATGCATGCATGCAAGTGTTTTTACAAATGCGATTACAGGATCCTATTATGCAATGTTAATGCTAGAAAATAGCACAAGAAGGCGTTATTACAGGCGTGTTTTGAGGTGCAAACATATACCCCCATGCCTATCTTTTGCTAGTCCCTAGCAAAATAGTATTTAGAAATGATCTTAAGCTGAAGATTTTCTTCTGAGGTGATACAGGTGTGTTTACTATGGAATATTGTGAGAACCGATTGTAGAGAAGATTACCAGTACTTTAAGTCTTACATGACAAAGATCATCTCTCAACTAACCAGGACTCTTGATATTTAAACCCTAAATACGATTTCCAAGACCCAGGAGGTTTTGCCGTACTCGAGAGCTCAAGAGGTTATGGTTTGTGCATAGTGAAGGATCAAGACTGACCAGATGAACCTTAAGACTCACTCCCAGGGTTTCACGAATTTTTAAGTACAGGTTGGTCCCAGTTTCAGCTCGTGTTTTCGGATTGACCCTTAAGATGATTACGGAAAACTCAACTCCCATTTTCTGATTTTTTTTTTTTTTTTTGGCTCACCGAAAAACAAAGTATACAGCCATTTATGAGATATACTGACTCTTTTAAAACATCTCTTTTTTCTTTCTTTCTTTTTTTTTTTCTTTTCTTTTTTTCTTTTTTTTTTCTTTTTTTTTTTTCTTAACAACTCTTTTTTTTTTTTTTTTGAAACACGTGTCAGTATATCTCTTACAACACATTTTGAAGGAGCACACTTATTTTTCTTTTTGGTGGGAGAGTTTCTTTTTGGTGGAAAGAGTCACTCCTAAACACAAGACTAAATGTTGGGATAAAAAGTCTACCTGCACGCACAGGTAAGGACTCCACCTTCCCTAATGAACACTAGGGTTGGATCTTATGTTCACCTGGTCTTTCCTGATATGTGTAGTGTGAACCAAATTTACTTAAGCTCTCAAGAAAAAGCAAACCAACGGATCCTGTACTGGTGTCTCAGGTACAAGAATACATCCTTAGTTAAGAGAGATTTTGATCTATTTCGTCAATACTTTAAGTGAATTAAGCCGAGCCTGAGCGAATCAAGCTTCTGTGGCCTGGAAATTCTTCAAAACAGAGGTTGAATATCCATAAACACTTATTGAATTTTTTTGTTTCAGCTTTCAAATCATTACTAAACACCATTTATTATTAATATATATATATATTTTTTTTCTTTTTCTTTTTCTTTTTCTTGCATATTTATAAAGAGGTGGTAATTGTCTGATACCATAAAATACCCGGATCCTATGGATGCCTATCCACCCCCCCATGCCAAACAATGCTATGTCCTCATATGCATGCAGGGAAAGGCAGAGAACGGACGACAGATCGGGTAACAGGAGCTGAGGTTCAGGGTATAAATCAGGGTGGAAGGGTGGGTGGATGGTGGGTGGTGAAGAGAAAAGCGAAGTAATCGCGATAGAGGCGTGAAAAGTAATGGTGGATGGTGAGAGATTTGGCGTTTTCTGGGATGA
Source organism: Thalassia testudinum (assembly GCA_037157565.1). Taxonomy (NCBI): domain Eukaryota; kingdom Viridiplantae; phylum Streptophyta; class Magnoliopsida; order Alismatales; family Hydrocharitaceae; genus Thalassia; species Thalassia testudinum. The sequence continues at coordinate 53,931,075 of JAZHRO010000035.1, read as the reverse complement.
GAGTGTCCCAGGCGGATCAGAAAACAGATCAGGAAGAGGAAGTTGGCCCTTAGATTGGCCAAGAAGGGGGGCTTTTCGGATAGATGGATCCAAAAGGGAATAGCCCCGGTGAGTAAGATGTGGGCTCAAGGTCCCAGTGTGGATTTGCAAATCCGCCTGATTTAGCGGGAAAGAAAGGGCAATCCGGTCTTCCATAGTGTGGACCGGCGGTGAGCAGCCCGGCGATGACTCAGACCACAAGGTATGGGAAGCGGAAAAAACCTCGTCAGAAGTCTGGTCAGGAGAAGGTACAGGAATAGGGAGGGATTGGGGAACGTCACAGTTTGTGTTGGTCAGGCAGTCGTCAGGTAATTCGCAGCAGTCTGAATCGGCTCCAATTAGTTCGATACACGTACTGACAGTCACGTCCTCGTCAGACATGTCATCCTTGATGTGATCACTATCAGCATAAGAGTGCGGTGCTGCAGCGGGATTAACCTGAAATCCCGGAGGAATACTCGGAGCTTGCAGAATTTGATGAACCTGTTCCTGAGAAGGTTGTACCTGTGGTTGCGGACCATAGGGTACAAAGTTTTGCGGGTTTGGAACAGGTTGGGCAGGAAAAGTGCCCTGAGATCGAGTCGCCATGCTTAGTTGACTGATCTCAGCATTCTGCTGCGCCAAATGCTGAAGAGAGGTCATGTTCTCTTTATGGCGCTTTGACATTTCCGTCATCATTCGCATCAATTTATCAAGAGGTTTTGATGCGTGTTTGGTTTTCTGTACGCAAGGGCCTAATGGCGGATTTGCCATAGGATTAGATTGGGCCCTTGGGATGACGGGTGCGGACGATCGCCTTGGTCCACCAGCGGGGTTTTGGCGCTGCGGGTTGTTAGACCATGCGAAATTTGGATGATCGTGCCACCCTGGGTTATACGTGGCAGAAAATGGGTTGTTCCCCAGGGTGCAGGCATCTTCTATGCCAGAAGACGTGTTCGCATATGTGTCCGAGTACACGGAGGCTTGGTCCTCCATGTTGAAATACTGGCTCGCAGAAGCCAATTCCACATGGCTTACCGAGTCGCTTGGCGCGACACTCGATAAGGAAGGCCTTGCAGGGTTTCTCGGGATAAGCCTGGTGTTGAAAGAATTGAAATTGTGATGAAGTGGTGAGGTGGGGGTGTGTGCCATGTTTGTGGAGGAGGAGGATGATTCGGCTCTTTTTCTAGATTTATCAGTCAATACAAGCAATTCAGGGTTTTGTGGCCTCCTCCAAAACATGCACTACGCAGGAAGAATTGGGGGGGATAAGAGGGGAAAAGCGATGAGAGAAATGACGCCGCAAAGATACACTTGATTACAAATCAATACAGTCAAGTTCCTAACCTCTACAGTGTGCCCTTAGACCTAAAGATCTAAGTTACCTACTATCACGAACTACGGAACCGAATGAGAGCACCGCGGAACCACCGGGCCAGATTGAAAGGCCGTTTGCCCCAGTCTTAGACACCCGATAGCACGCGGGAACTCTTACCAGCACGTAGTCGCTACACACAGGTAGTTAGACCTCCAATCCTTAGTAAGGGTCAAGTTACTACCAGTTTTAATTAGAGGCTTAGGGTCAAGTGCTTTTGGAATGTGAAGGGCGTTGTTTACGGGTAATGCCCAAGTGATTGATTTTAAGAGTGTGTAAGAACAAGCATGCAACGGGGAAATCTCCCCGAATTGAAGTTTTTATTGGCGAATGGTTTTTAGAGTTCAGCCTTAAGTAGTATGAATTTTAGGGTTTTGTTGAATTACCAATTCAACCAATCTCCGGGTTTTTGCAAAAATACAGGTTTTCCTTCTAAAACCCAAGAAACCCTTCTTCAATTATCAGTTAGTTAATGCATGCTAAAATGCAATGGGCTACCCTAAATGGAGATTTCTAAGTGTGGATGCACGAATCAGTTTTATATCAATGTGACAGGGAGCCAAAGCACTTCAATTCAAGTGCTCCCAATCACCAGAAATGATTTCCACACACAAGGCTTCAACCAAAAGATAAAGAAAATAAAATTGTTGGGGTTGAAGTATTCAGGATCGAATCACAGGCAAGTTTGAAAAGTCGTGGTGGGGTTGGAATCAACTGAATTCCAAGTCTCCCCACTAAAAATGTGATCCTGAATTAAAGATAAGTGAGGCAAAAGAGGGATACAAGCAATCTTTTTCTTTGCCTCAAAGAATACTTCCCACGGCGAAAAATCTAAGAATCAAGATTCTCGGATTTTCGCTATGCGAAGTAAGGCGGGAAATCCCGGGGCAGTGGGAGTGAAGACAACCAATCAATCAAGTGAATTTTAATCCACTTGCCCTCAAGAAATCCCAAGAAGTTTTTGTAGTTTTTAGTTTTAAATTTTTTTTTTTTTATTGTGGTGGCAAGTTAACCCTAATTTGATGAGAAAAGAAAACCTACTTGTTCGACAACGTGTGCGAAGCTCCAATGCGATGTCGACGTCTTCACGCTCTCGTTCCCGCCTTGGATCTGCTCACGTCCTCGACTTCGTCAGCCTTCATCTCCTTCCACCAGGTTCACCTGCACACCAAAAACAACAATACCCGTGAAGAGAGAAGAGAAAAATTGAAAAGATTTGGATAGAAACTTACTCGAAGGCGCACCTCCCCAGCAACGGCGCCAGAAAAGTCATGATGGGTCGGCCCGGATAGGTTGTTAATATGATGTTTTTATCGTTAAAATATGTATAGTGGTTAACCTAATTCAGACCTAACCATCTCTTTACAAAATTTTTAACCTGGCCTAATTGATTTTATCTTGTCACTTTTAGGCCCAGGGTTGAACACAGGGAAGTGGGGTTAAAGTCGAGTTTCTACGTTTTCCTTAAAACACGTCTCTTCCGTTCGTTTATTGTATTTTTGGTATTTTTCTTATTTAGGTTTTTTTCTGGTAATCCTTGTTCTTGAGGCACACCCTCAAAATTGTGTCCTTGGCTTTTAGCCAAACAGAGTCCCAAAACAAGTCTTGCTACTCGCAAGACGGGGGTACCTGCAAATCAAAGATTATCTTTTCACTTTTATACCTTTTTTTTATCTTTTTACTAAGAAGGAAGATAACAGATAGAAAGTAAATATAGTAGCTATAGATATATATTTATATGTAGTATATATATAAAGGGGTGGGGGTGGAGGTGACTATGGAGTGTAGCACTATGTCGAGTCAGTCGACGTCTAGAGAGACGCAACCAACACGACTAGGTGCCGCGTGGAGTGTGGATGGAGGATGGATGATGTATGGGACCACGCTTTTTTTGTACGCGTGTATTAGGGAATATCAGCAACTGGTGCAGATATTCCCGTGATACAGCGTATAGTAAATAACGTGAAAATATATGTACATATGTATGTATATGAGCAAATATATCTATATGTATATAAATGTATAAGTATATATGTATAGATATATATAGATATATATGTATTATATATATATATAGGTGTATATGTATATATATATATGTATGTATATATGTATATAGCTATGTATATATGTATATAAGTATATATATATAATACTATATAGATGTATATATATATATATGTATATAAGTATATATGTATCTAGATATATATATATATGTGTGTATATATATAAGTATATAGATATGTATATATATATATGTATATAAGTATATATGTATATATATATAAGTATATGTATAAGTATATAGATATATATATACGTGTATATATATATATATATATATATATATATATATATATATATATATATAGATATATTATATATATATGTGTGTATACATAAATATATAGATATACTATGTATATAAGTATATATATATATATATATATATATAAGTATATGTGTAAGCATATACATATATATAAGTGATATATATATATATATTATATATATATGTATATATGTTATATATATATGTATGTATACATTATATATAGATGTATATAAGTATATATATGTTACTATAAGTGTGTGAGTGTGTGTGTATGTGTTGGTATAGGTGTGTGTGCGTCGGTGATTGTGTGTGTGTGTGTTGCTGTGAGTAAAAAAAAACAGAGAGAGAGAGAGAGAGAGCGGGAGAGAGAGAGAATACGTGAGAGAGAGAGAGCGGGAGAGAGAGATCAGCAGAGAGAGAGAGCGGGCTGGAGAGATCGAGAGCGCGGACGATGGCAGCGAGTTAAGACGTCTGCTCGCGGCGGCGGACGTCTGACGCCGCGTCGTCTGAACGCGAAGGCGGACGTCTGACCGTCGCGGTGCACCGCGCCTTCGCGCAGGGTTCCTGCAGGCGTGCGCGAAGGCGACGGGCGGGCGAAGGCGTGGAGGAGCGAGCGTGGAGGAGGTCTGCAGGTGGTCGCGGAGGAGGGCAGGGGGCGGCGCGAGGCCGTAGCCGGCCGCTGCAGTGCGCGCGGCGGACGGCTACAGGTGCAACTGCGAGGCGGACAGAACGGAGACGGAGGCGGGGAACGGGCCTGCAGGCGCGCGTGGAGGGTTGCGCGCCTGCGGGGAAGGTCGCGGAGGATGCGGGGGGTGCTGCTGCTGCTGCTGTCGCCGCGGTTTAGCTGCTGCTGCTTCAAGCTTCGGAGCTTGAAGCGGCAGCAATGGCGTGGAGACGAATACGAAGAGAAAAGAAAACACCACGCCCACCGGCTCGTTGAAGAGCTAGGCGGTGGTGCTCCCACTGTGGTGGTGTGCACCACAGTGGGTTCTCCTGCTCGCCGGGTGCCTCCTCGACGGAGGGCCGACGTATGGGAGGGGAAAGCGGTGGAGAAGATGGCTGCGGGTTTTTTCAGCAGCTGCAGCAGCTGCGTCGCGAGGATGAAGCTGCAGCTACTTATAGAGGAGGGGAGAGTGGCGTGCCGGCTGCAGTAGGGAGAGGGTGTGCGAGTTGCAGCTATAGGGAGCGGCGTTGGCAGGGAGAAGTGACGGGAAGAAGTGCTGCGGGCTGCTGCATGCAGCTGCGGGAAGAGTGCAGCGCGGGAAGGGTGCAGCTGCGGGAAGGAGAGAAAGAAGAAATCAAGAGGAAAAATAAAAAGAGGGTGATTTTGCAAGGAGGCACTTGAAGAAAAATGTAACTATGCAGGCGATTGTTTCACTCCTCTTCCTCTCTTGATTAAATGCATGCATGCAAGTGTTTTTACAAATGAGATTACAGGATCCTATTATGCAATGTTAATGCTAGAAAATAGCACAAGAAGGCGTTATTACAGGTGTGTTTTGAGGTGCAAACAGTATTTATGGATGATTTCTTTGTATTTGGGAATTCATTCGACCATTGTTTAAGCAACTTGGAGAAAATCCTGAAACGATGTATCGAAGTTAATCTGGTGTTAAGTTGGGAAAAGAGCCATTTAATGGTTCAAGAAGGAATCGTCCTTAGTCACATTGTATCGCATAGGGGCATTGAGGTGGATCGGGCTAAGGTTGATTTAATTTCCAAACTTCCTCCGCCTAGCTCAATCCGGGAGATCTGTTCATTCTTGGGACATATCGGCTTCTACCGAAGGTTCATCAAAGACTTCTCCAAGCTTTCCAAACCCTTAACCGACCTTCTGGCCAATGACGCCATATTTCACATGACCTCTAATTGCATCCAGGCATACCACACCCTCCGGGACTTAGTTTCCACTGCACCTGTACTTCAGCCCTTGGATTGGTCCCAGGACTTTGAGATTATGTGTGATGCATCAGATTTTGCCATAGGCGATGTCCTGGGACAAAGGCAAGACAAGAAACCCATGGTGATCTACTACGCAAGCAAGACATTGGACGAGGCCCAACGAAATTATACAGTCACAGAAAAAGAATTACTCGCTGTAGTTTTCGGACTTGAGAAGTTCCGACCTTATCTGCTGGGATCCCACGTGACCATCTATACTGGCCATTTAGCCATCCGGCACCTGTTGGCTGAAAAGGACACGAAACCCAGGCTCATTAGATGGATCTCTCTTGCAGGAATTTAACCTGGAAATCCGCAACAAAGTTGGATCAAAGAATGTGGTGGCTGACCACTTATCCAGACTTCACCCAGACCACATTGGACCCTCCCTACCTTTATCTGGCACCTTCCTCGATGAACACATTCTGGCTGTGCAAGATAAGAAATTGCCTTAGTATGCTGACTATGTCAACTACCTGGTTGTAGGACAGACCCCGCACAGCTGGTCCAGACAGCAATGGGTTAAGTTCTTGGTCGAGGCCAAGCATTATTTCTGGGATGATCCCATGCTATTGCACCTCTGTGCCGACCAGATCATCAGGAGGTGTATCCTCGAGAATGAAGTTCAAAGTGTGCTATCTTTTTGTCATGACCAAGCTTGTGGTGGCCACTTCTCTGGAAAGAAAACAGCTGCGAAGGTTCTGCAGTCCAGATTTTATTGGCCTTCCTTATTTAAGGATGCACACAACTTTGCCAATACTTGCTCACACTGCCAAACACTGTGGACCATGACCAGAAAAGATATGATGCCCCTCCAACCCATTTTGATTGTCGAGATCTTCGACGTTTGGGGTATTGATTTTATGGGCCCCTTTCCACCATCCAACGGCTTTGAGTACATCCTAATCTCGGTAGACTATGTTTCTAAATGGATTGAAGCTGTCGCCACCCGCCGATGCGATCATAAGACTGTCATGGACTTTGTTAAGCAGAACATCTTTTCCCGGTTTGGAATACGAAAGGCCATGATTAGTGATGGTGGAAGTCATTTTATTCACTCCCAATTCCATGCCCTACTTAGAAAATACGGGGTTAACCACTGCATTGCTACCCCGTATCATCCGCAAACAAATGGGCAGACTAAGGTCTCAAATGGACAAATCAAGAACATTTTACAGAAGGCAGTGAGACCTGATAGGAAAGATTGGTCCACACGACTGGATGATGCCCTGTGGGCATACAGGACCGCTTTCAAGAACCCGATAGGCATGTCGCCATATCACCTCATCTTTGGCAAAGCCTGCCACCTTCCCATCTAATTGGAACACCGGGCTTACTGGGCTGTCAAATAGTGTAACATGGATTCCCAGTTAGCCAGTGCGCAGAGGATGCTCCAACTCTCTGAGCTCGAAGAAATTCGTCGGGACGCCTTGAGAACAATCGACTGTATAAGGAGAAAATAAAAGCTGTCCATGACCGACTCATCCATAGAAAGACCTTTGAGCCTAACCAGCAAGTTTGGCTTTTCGATGCCCACCTAAAACTCTTTCCAGGGAAACTCAGGTCCAAGTGGACAGGACCATTTAGGGTGGTCAAGCCTCACTCCAATGGGGCAGTTGAAATCGCTGATCCGAACACTGGACACACTTTTACAGTCAATGGCCAAAGATTGAAACACTTCCTAGCCCAGGTTCCCCCAAAGGAGAGTGTCACCCTCATTGAGGGATGACACGAAGCACCGCCCAGCTAGAGGCGTTAAACTCAGCGCTTCCTGGGAGCAACCCAGAGGATTCAGACTGATCTGGTATTCTATGTCACTCAGGTAATATCTTTTTGAACCCCTGTTGCATCATGTATTTGCCAATGAGGACATTGTCCAACTTAAGCATGGGGGAGGGTGGTAATTGCATGATCCTGAGCTCATTTAATCAGTCTGAATAGAATAAAATTAAATTAAATTAAAAAAAATTTGAATTTAGGAAGAAACTTAGGCATTAAAAATTTGTCAATTGTGGGAAATAATACGGAAAGAACTTGAACACTTAGACTTTTCAAGCCTTCAGACTTAATCTGCCCTGGTGTCCGTTAAAATATGGATTTAGCTTCAAATCCTTGCAACCTTAAGCTACTCTAATCCACTAACTAAATAAGGTGATAAGTATACGACTTATCAACTCACCCACTAACTCAGAAGGACTTTTAGTCTAAGCATCTACACACATTTTTGCATAGACTCACTCCTTGGAGATTTTGACAGAAATTGGGTAGCTAATGAACTCTCTAGGGTGGTATGGCTGGCAAGTTGTCATGGGTAACAGCCCATTGGTAGGTTGTCCAAAGCCCAGCCATGGGACCACCTCTTCTTCATTGCCTCTAGGTAAATTTGAGATCAAGGAAGCCACCTAAAAATAAAAATGGGAGAAAAAAAGAGAACAAAATAAACCACACTTCACCGCACGAGTATGGCTGGCAAGTGATCGTGGGTAACAGCCCATTGGTCAATTGTCTAGAGCCTAGCTCAGTAATTGCACAAAAAGAACCAAAACACTTAAGGAAGAAGCGGGGAAGTAGTACAAGCCGGGGATATATACACTGGAAAAATCCTTGTGTTGACCCCATTTAAAACAAACGTAGGGAGAAAGCTACCGATCGAACAATCCCTGCATCTAACCACTTGATGATCTCCTTTTTCACGACCTCCTGCAGGTTAGGGTTTAAACAACTCTGCATCTCTTGTGAAGGTCGTGTGCCCTCTTCTGTGTAGATTCGATGTTTGAAATACGAGGGGCTTATGCCAGTCAAGTCATCGAGAGTTCATCCAATGGTTCTACGATGTTGCTAGAGAATAGTAATCAGATGGGATTCCTGGTCAAGTATGAGTCGGGAGTTGATAATCACAGGAAGCATCTAATTGGAACCCAAAAAGACATACTTCAGATGCTTGGGAAGGGGCTTGAGTTCCATGACAGGATTATTAGCAACGGCTGGTGGTTCGGGGTTTGTATTAGGGACAAGGGTCGGAGTTATGGGTGTGTCTAGATTAGGTTCATACTCCTCTGTTTGTGGGTTTTGATCTTTTAGTGGTTGATCAGGGATAATCAGGTTGTCCTCATATGCGATTCATCAACCACAGCTTTGATATCACATATTTGCTCCATAACCCCGCAATTAGTCCCTTGTTTGGCCTTAAAGATGTCAATCTTCAGAGTTTGATTCCCAAATTTTAATTCTATTTGGCCCTCTTCATAGTTTATGTTGGCCCTAGCAGTGGCCAAAAAAGGTCTCCCTAATATAATTGGTGCGTTCCTTGGGTTCTCAGGTGCGTCCATATCTAGAACTATGAAATCCACTGGGAAGTAGAAATCCCGTACCGTAACAATGACATCCTTGAGTATTCCTTTAGGTGACTTGATGGATCGATCGGCTAACTGCAATGTCACCTCAGTCGGTTTAAGTTTGGACTCTTCAAGGTGGTCAAGGAGGGATGTAGGTATTAGATTTATGGAGGCACCTAGGTCTACCAAGGCTCTTTCAAATTGGGTTTCACCAATTTTACATGAAATCAGGGGAGTTCCTGGGTCTTTAGCCTTGGGTGGGAGTTTACTCAAGATTACAGAGCTGGCTTGCTCTGACAGTACGATCGGATTCCCACTTTTGGTTCACGGCTTACGCTTAGGTGTACATACATCTTTTAGAAATATTGTGTAAGCCAGTACGTGGCAAATTGCATCTATCAAGGGGATGTTTATCTGGACCTGTTCAAAGAGCTTGACCAGATCCTCCTCAGGAGCCACGGGTTTGGTTATCCTTTTTCCTTTGGTCAAGGCCTCAGGAAATGGAATCCTAGTTAGTTCCTCCAGAATAGGTCTAGGTTCTTGATCTAGGACATGGGTATCTTGGATAACTATCCTCGGGTTTTGGCTACTACCAGGCTTGAAGTGGTTTGGATACTGTAGGTCTTGGGTTGCTTTACCACTACGAGTTATTATGGAGTTTAATCCTACCTGATTTTGGTTTGGGTTTGGTAAGAGGGGTGGTTGCTGCTGAAATCCCGCATAAGACGTCGAAGCTTCCATCCCATCTGGTGATGGAGTAGCAGGGGCTTGATAAATCATATGTGTGTGGCCTGAATTTGGGTTCATAATGCGCCTCTGGGTCGGCATGTTATTTGGGTTTGGCAGAGGTTGCGAAGGAAGGGTGCTAGGTTGGCGGGAATTTACCATATGGGCTAGTTGATTGCGAACCTCTGTGATCTCATCCTTGTGCTATTTTTGCATTGCTGCATTTGTCTTTTGAATTTCAGCCAGTGCTTGAAGGATAAGAGTCATTTGATCCTGGTTTGGCCTAGATTGATAGGTGGGATTGGGCCGAGGCTGAGGCGGCTGATATGGATGAGGAGCTTGTGGACGGGGCTGATAAGGTGGTCTTTGAGTCTGAGAATTTCCCGTCCACTAAAAGTTGGGACGATTCTGCCAACTAGGGTTGTAGGTATTGGAGAATGGGTCATTCTGGATGGCATTGAGGTCCTCGCAGGTCTGAGGAGCCTCAGGAAAGTAAGAATACGAGGGTTCAAAGTTCCCTCAACTCAAATAGAGTGGATCGGAGGTCCCTCTGGTCCGAGAGTCAGACAGGGGTGGATACGAGTCCATCCCCCGAGAAGATTGGTTATAGATGTTCTGCACAGTTTCCCTCGCCAGAGGTGGCTGTGTAAAAGAGTTCTACGTAAAGGTGGCTCATTGCAGATGTCGAGTCAGCTTGTCCACCTTCTTCTCTATGATAGAAACCCTGTCCAACCAACTGGCCATCAGTTCCAAGTCGATGGATGTGGATAGGTCCTACGTCTCATGTGCTCCCCTAAGATTCGTCAATGCGCGGGCATTTGTCCGGTCGAATAAGCCCATGGAGTCATTATTGATGGAGTTCTTGCACATGTTTTCGAGAATCTCCCACACCATGTCCTCATGTTGACCCATGATATTTCCTCCGCAAGTTGCATTGACGAATAATCGAATGCCTTCATGGTGTCCCTGGTAAAAAGACTGACTTGTTCCCATTTAGGAACTTTGTGATGGGGGTACTTTCGCATGAGATCTAAGAATCAGTCCCATGCTTCATGAAGAGGTTCTCCCATTTGTTGGGTGAAATGAGTTATCTTGTGGCGCAAGGCATTTGTCTGACCAACGGGAAAGAACTTTTTCAAAAATTCAGACTGAAGTTCATCCCATGTGTTGATCGGACGAGTCTGAGTTTGATACTAATGAGCAGCCTTGTCCATGAGGGAGAAAGAAAACTTTTTCATGAGCAGAATATCCCGATTTTGTGCATCGGACCTGAAGGTCTGGACCAGATGCTTGAGCTGTTTAATGTGCTGGAATGGATCCTTGGAGTTAAGCCCATGAAATTGGTATGGCATGAATCATATTGGGCTTGAGTTCAGAATTAGGACCTCCAGTCGGGATTCGGACTTGAGGCTCGATTGCCACCGCAGCGGGATTATAGTGATCTCGCATCATTGGTCGTTGTGGTGGGTTTACAAAGTTTTGGAAGAGATCATTTAGGCGCTGAAGCTGGTGCTCAAGGTTGTTCTCTTCTTCAATGGGTTGTGTCATGATGGAAGAAAAAGGAGAACTTGGTTCTGAATCAGAGGAAAGGTCTATGTGGTGAGGTTGTTGCACAAACACGAGCATCGAGGCTTAGCCTCGGTGAGAATGAATTTCGAAAGGAGGTGTTAAGGATGGTCTTAAGGACCTCCTACCAAACATGCACCGAAGAATGTGATGAGATTAGAAGGTGTTGGACCCAATCGAGACACCCAAAAATTTTTGGGTGACTATAGAGGTTCGAGGCGGATGATACCCTTTAGTCAGAAAGGTCATCCACTTGAGAAGTACCTGGGCAGCCAGAGAGGGAGAGTCCTGCAAAGACCCCTACACGGTAGGGCATCCCCACGAGTTACAGGGTTTCCCCCACCTGACCTCTCTTGTCACTGAGATTCCAGGTAGACCAGAATGGGGACCTTGACCTCTTAAGTCTACCTTTTTTAATTAAGATCAAGGTGCTTAAGGTTCCACTTGAACTTTAGGCCTTTTGAGTGTAACAAAAAGTGACCTAATTTTAAGGTTGGTTGACCCAAAGGATCAACTTCACCTCTTCCTTGAGAGCTTTTAGGTCTTTTCTTTCAGGGTTCAAATAGATTAAGAGCCTGATTTGCTTAGGGTTTCTCTTGTATAGATTTTTTCAAACAAGACTTAGGCACACCTCTTTTTGAAATTTTTGCTTCTTTGTTTAAGGGAAGATGTGTCTCTAAAAAACCCTAGCTTTGCAATCCTTAGGTTGGCTCTAGTTGGTCCAATTTAGTTGCCTCAAAAATTGGTATCGAGGGCTCAATCAAGAAAGTTTTAGCCCTAGCTACCTTAATTCGATGTGCAATTTATGATGTGTTGAAATGAAAATCAGGCAACTTTGATGAATTACTAAGTATGGAAACAGGTAGCCCTAGGTTGATTTTTCTTTGTTTTTTTCTTTTTAGACTTTGAGGGGATTAAGAGAGAGGGCAAATGAAAGTTACCTGCTCCTTGGTGTGGTTGTTGTGCGGTTGCTCTTCTTTTCTCTGCTTTCCCTGAGACAAGCAAAACAAAAGAGAGAATTTAAGTTGGTATTGAATCAGAAGTTGTGATCAGAAGCTTCAAAAATGCCCATTGCTTCCCGACAATGCCGCCAAAATGTTTACGTGGCTTGATCGTGTTTTAGCAGATATCTCGTTGTAATATAGATGAACTCTCCACGAAAACAAATAACAATTTATAACTCGAAAATCAAAGTATCCGAGGTCGAACACAGGGAGCAATTGGGTATTCCAAAACTTAAGAACACAACTTTCAATAAAAAGCAATAACTAATTCAACCAAAATTGAAGAGTAATGTTACGGAGAAATAGTCCTAAAAAAGAACTGGATGTCTGATACAATATCAGACATCTTAAAAATTCTGACTATAGTTTCTTTCAAAAAAAAAAAATTCTGACTATAGTGCTTTGAATTGTTGGCCTTCTGTGTCTTCTCTCTCTCTTCTTTTGCTTTGCTCTGTGGCTATGCTTCTTTTGGCTTCTTTTCTTCCTTAGCCTCTTCTGCTTCTCTTCTTCTACCCTTGCTTTCTCTTTTCTTTCTCTTCTTGTAGCTAAGTCCTTGCCTCTCTTCTTTTCTTCTTCAGCTACCTTCCTCTTCTTCTTCTTCTCTTAGTCTGCCACTCCTTTGCTACAGTGCATCTCTTTTCTTCTTCTTCCTTGCTACGGCTACCTTCTTCCTTTTCTTCTCTTACTGCGCCTCTTCCTTCCTTAGCTTCTTCTTTCTGCACAACACCATGCAGCAAAACCTACCCCCTACCCTCCCCACATCTTTCTCTCTCTATTTCTCTCTTCGGTACGCTCTCCCAGAGCCGGGTAATCGGGTCGGGTGCGTGCCCGGGTCTAGGCGCACCGGCATGGGTGTAATGCGCGAGGAGTGCTAGGTTAGGTAATCGGGTTGGGTGCTAGGTCCGCGGGGGCAGGTTACGGACGAGGTGTGGCGAGTGAGGGTGAGGGGCCTCACCCCTATGTTCTCGAGGCAAACAACACAAATCACAAAATCAATTTAAACTACGTACCTCACTCATGCATTTCTGAGGTGGGACTAAAAGTCCCACCCTCTTCTGCTGGCACCTGCAGGAAGGTATCTTCACGCAATTGATGCAGATGCAGGTCTTGCAGCGACTGCTCTTAGGTTGGATTTGCTTGCACACTTAACCCGTGCAGCCTGGGTCCTGAAACCTGGAGCGTGTGCCTAAAGCTCGGAAGCAAGCAAGCTTGTATTCTTGTTAATGGTGGACGGGGGCTCTACCCTGCACGACACAAGAATAGCCTTCCAACTCTATCAGACAACAGGAGAACCTTCGTCGTATCACGGCGAAGGTGAGGCGGGGGTTGGCGTGGTTCAAAATAGCCTAGGCATGCGTGCCTAGGTCGGACTGAGTCCGTGTGTGTGGGGTTGTTCGGTGGAGGTGTGGAGCGTGTGTGGCGGGCAGTGAGTGGGTGGAAAGTGATCAGTGGTCAATGGCGGAGGTAAAGAGGTTGGTGGCGAGACGTGTGGAGGTGCGGAGTGATGGATGCGTCTCACCGGAGGTCATCTAGAGATGGGGAAGATGAGGGTGGACAGTGGTAGTCGAGGGGTGGTTTGTGAAATAGGAGGGAAAATAGAGAGTAGGAGAAGAGGAACTTATCTGGGGTACTTGGAGCGAAGGGGAGGCAGAGGAGACGAACAGTGTGTTTATGCCATTATCAGAGAAGTCAGCCCTGAGGGGGAGATAACAGCGATGAGGAGGAGGTCAGAGAGGCGTGCGCTGGTGCGGTGCAATGTGGAAGAACGAGGCGAAGCGAACCCTGGCACTGGTATGGTGGCAAAGTAACGAGAGGAGGGAGGGAGAGTCACCGGAGCTTGTGGGCTACTTGGTCGGAGAGGGGAAAGAGGAATTCTGGGGGATTCTTTGGCCAAATCAAGCTTAAGGGATTCGTAGAGGACTTGGGATCCTTTTATAGTCGCTGGTCGAGCTTCTGGTGCTTGGAGGGCAAGCCTTCTATCGCAAACTCCTCACCAGAGAAGGAATGTACTTAGGATACCCCAATCTCTCGAGTGTTCGCATGAGAGATTGGGCGCAAATTTGATCTGGAGATCGCTTTCAATCGATGGAGAAATCCTCAGAGAATCTCCCTTCCAAATCTGGGAGATCTCTGAGGATTCAAGGAGATATCAGCCTTGAATCCTCGCTGGAGTGGGATTCCTCTGCTGTAATGGCGGAGGGACATGGATGCAAGGGTGGCGAGGAAGATAGGGGGCTCTGCGCAAGGGTTTTTCAAATGTTAGGGGCCAGAATGTAATTAGGTGGACCATTTCGCAAAGTAGGTCAAGATGACCTTCGCTTAGGCCTAAATTTTGGTATAAACCTAATTTGGACCTAAGGAATCCAATGGTGAAGTTGGATTTTAGGTTTGACCATGTTTGACTGGACATTTTGCATAAAAACCTAAATTAGGTTAAATACTGAGCTAGGACCCCAATCTAGGTCAAAATAGGTTCCAAAGGCCAAATTGAAGGTTCTGAACCCTAAGGGATATTTTTCCATGAATTTTAGAGGGTTTATTTGATTTTTATCCTGGCCATAACCTTATTGAATTAAGCGGGTCTGTTTTAGAGTAGTAGAATGTCATTTAATTCTTGGATTGCACAATAACCCATTTCTGACTAAACCAACCCACTTTTTATCTTATTCATACCATTTGACCTATGTTTTGCCTCTGAGAAATCCCATTTATGTACTGCAATGGTGAAATTACAATTTTTACCCTTTAGTTCATGTTTCCTTCTCAGAACAGTAAACCCTTGACTTAAGTCTCCCTTGAGGTTATTCTGGAGCTTTTGTTTACTTTATTAGGTCAAAATAGGCTAGTTAGGGCTCATGATGAGGCTCTCATCAGTGAGTCACTTCACCCGAGCCATCTTCTCTGCCACCCTCTTCTTCTATCTGCTTAACCACAATGGCTAACTGTTACGAATGCATTCCAAGATGATTTTTTTTAAGACGTCTGGGAGGTGGCCCAGACGTCTGGAACCCCTTCCAGACGTCTGGGATCTATTTTCTGTGGCGTGCGGGGCTGCATCTGCGCGTAGGCGTACGCAGACCTGCAACCGCCGCACCTTCCCCCTTTTTCCCTCTCTCCTCCTGCAGGCGTTGGCTGCGCTCTCTCTCTCTCCCCGCGCGGCCTTATAAGGCCCTCGCCCTCTCCCTCACTCTCATCTCCTCCACTTCCTTCTTCTTCTTCTTCCAGCCGGTGCGAGAGTGCGAGCGAGCGGCGGCAGCGGCAGCCGCTGCGAGTTGCGGGAGGAGGTGTTGCGCGAGGGAAGAGATGCTCGACTGTGAGGGCTTGAGCTTGCCAGTGCAGCTAGAGCCGACCCGAGGGGGAGCAGCGGGCGTGGAGTGACGCGGGAGGGCTGCTGCAGCTCGAGCAGCAGGTGGACGAGGCACGGCGCGGCCAAAGAGCCGGTCGAGCTCTGATTCTGGAAGTTTTTCCAGAATCAGACGTCTGGGCTTCCAAGCAGACAACGGTGAAGACGTCTGGAGGACTGTCCAGACGTCTGGCAAGTAAGTTATTTTCGTCATTCTTCCTTTTCTACGACCCGTTGTACTGAGAGCGTGGAGTGGATACGTGCAGGTTCTGAGACTCGCCATCTAACGAGAATCGGACGTCTGGCCGCAGCGCCAGACGACGGGAAGGACTTCCAGACGTCCGGGGTGACCATCGGACGTCTGGGAACTAAGCCAGATGCCCCTGCAGGCTCTGGACATCTGAGGGACTACACAGAGCGAAGGTACCATCTGACCCACATTTTAAGATGTCTGGAAGAGGTTCCAGATGTCTGATTTTGGACTGTTTCATCGTTTTCGACCCGTTTAGGGCCCGTTCGGAGTCCGTTTTCCGCATTTCGAGTTGCGTTCTTTTCAGAATAAGATCCTCTACCCGTTTACAGTAATTATATACTATTCTGAGAATTTCCTTGTGTTTGATCCTTGTGTTAGGACCCCGTTCCATTGCAGTCTCGGGGGTTGCGGAGGCGCGCGGGATTTCCGACCACGCCCCCAGTACTCTCGTTGTAGCTGGTAGAAGCTTCAAAAATTATTAACATAATTTGTTACAATTATGGAACAATTAATAGAACCTAGGGCATTGCATGAATCCTAGGAATGAGAAACCAGATTGAATGACAGATCCTAGGGTATTGCATGAATCCTAGGGCTGGAAAACTAGATTGAATGATAGATCCTAGGGTACGGCATGAATCCTAGGACTGGAAAACTAGTGATATGAATATAATATTGCAGTCTTGGAAAATGTGGAAAGGAAATAATAGCTGCCTATAAATTGATTTAACAGCTGCCTGTTATGAATAAATAAATATGATTAAGAACATAGGTTGCATGAACGTGAAACTGGAACGGTGAAACCTAAATGTGCTGAGTAAAAGAGCTGGAACCCTGCGGGGAATTAGGAGTAGAACTCCTGAAAAGAGAATGGAATGGAACTGAGAAAGAAAGACATGGAAGTGTGTTGTCCCTTGGGTACGTAGTGCCAGGGGAAGCACCTGTTACCTGTTTAGTGCAGAGCGGAGCCAGCCGCCCCAGGGACCCAGGGTTAGGTTTGGCCACCTTGTACCGACTTGCTGGCCCTCGTGTATGCAGTACTGAGGAGAGCTACTAGTGTAGGGAGAGCACTAGCTACCCCACGGGCCCCGGGGTTCTGCTAGCCTCCTACACCGACTTGTTAGGCCCACTAGGCAAACCAGGGTAGTCAGGCGAGGGTGCGCAGACTATGGAGGGGTTGGACCCCTGTTACTGAGAGGGCTCTACCCTATACTGGTTCCGTGCTGTGCTTTGGGTGCACCCGTTAAAGGAAACGACTGACCGCGTGCCAGTGCGGGGTAACTACCCATGTGTTTATCGCACGTGCCGTAGTCACCGTTACGTCTGTCAGTGACCTTGGGGTGGTTGACTGAGAGTAGGATCACCACGGGGGACTCTCCCAGCCAGGAGAGCACCACATGTTACTTCTACTTGTCGGAAAAGACTGCAATCAAGATCGTTCCCACGAGGAACATTCGAGATCAAGTGAAGGATCTAAGAAATAGATAAATTGTGAAACAATAGAAAGATGTAAATAAAGAAAGTAACAAAGTATAACAGCTACTGTACACTCTATTGTTTCTTTAGTTTTAGTTGCCACTCTACTCAGCGTTTCGCTGACGTGTTACACTCGTTACTTTTTAGGACCAGGTGTTGAGCAGCCAGGGTCTACGGCTGCAGAGGACGCTGGGCCGAGTAGGGTCTAGTAGAGTTACCACAGTCCTTTTGACCCATTTTTTTCCACTGTAGTGAGTAGTCTTGTTACCCTCTGTACTTTTCTTTACTTGTAGTTCATGTTATGTTATAAATGTTGTTCTACTGTTGTGGCGGTACATGCTGTAGTAGTTCTTTTTCTTACTGCTATATTTTGTTACTGCTAGTTATATTCATGTTGAATGTGGTTTATTTTACTGCTCTTTTGGTTACTTCCTCGTTGGACGACTAGGTCTTGGGATTAGTTGAGTCGGTCCGGTCCTCGTGTCTTGTAGGGACTCGGGAATCGGATCGTTACACTAACCTTGGATCTCGACCTAATCAGGATCCAGAAGAGCTAGACCCACGAGCTTATCGGAAAGCCTAGGTCACTAAATCAGCTCAACATTGGGATCAAAACCCAAGGTGGTGAAATGACTTTTCGCCTCGCCTGATCCTTCTCCTCAGGTTACCGAAATGGTTAACCCATATCCAAACCTTGGATATTATGACCCATACCAGCCGGTCCCTCAAAGGACCGCATCTTGTAACCTATAGGATATGGATTTCATACTCCTACTTCTCACCCTTGGAATATGAGTAGATTCACCCCCTGGAATCCCTGAAGAACTACCAGTGCATATGCGATCGCATTACAGAATGCAGAGAGCCATAGCTAGCGCTATGGAAAAGGTCTCATTCTATCTAATAGAAATCCAAGCTAACACTAATCCAAACCAAAGACGAAGTTGGATTCCATATCAAGTAACTTTGATGGAGCTCCTTCAAGGAACAGTAGGTGATGGGAACACCATCATGAGCCATAACTAGCTCATTTTGATCTAATTAAGTTAGTAAATGCTCTTAGAAAACTGCCAGAGAGCCATAATTCACTGCAAATCCATTCTGAGGGAGAGATAAGAAACCAGGGTTAACATTAAAATTTTACCATCATAAATTGAATATAGTACAACCACACATTTTATTAGAGGTTAATTAAGGGTAAAATGATCTTAAAAAGATAACAAGTGGGTTAGAATAGACAGAAAATGGTTTTCGTGTGTTTTGAAAATTAAATGACTTTTGAAACTCTAAAAACAAACCTGCTTAATTAATTGAGATTCTGGTCAGAATAAAATTCACATAACCCCTCTAAAAATCATATAAAAATATTCCTTAGGGTTTGGTACCTTCAAATTGACCATCAGAACCCATTTTGGCCCAAAATAGTCTGAGATAGACATTTACCCTAATTTGGGTTTTTGCGTAAATTACCTAGTCAAATGAGGTCAAAACCAAAATCCAACTTTACCATTGGATTCCTCAGATCCAAATTAGATTTGTATGAAAATTTGGGCCCAATCTGATATTGTTTCAACCTAGTTTGCACTTTGGTCCAAGTCTGACTTTCCTTATCTCCAATAGCCCCTCAGCTTTTGAACTTCTTACTAAATGCCCCCCAACTTCTTCGCCTTCTTCAAAAAAAGGCCCTGCCGCAAGGAAATCCTATTCCTAAAGCTTCAGCCACAATCAACCAAGGATTTCTCCATGATTGATTGATGAAACTTCCCTAAATTTGAACCGGAGATCCCTCTTGAAATTCCCTTTCAATCAGACCAATTCTTGACTTTCAATTTTTTCCCAATCTAAGCTTAGGAAGCTTGCTTCCCAAGTTCTAAGAACCTTTTAACATCCTATATAAGACTCCCCAGGGTAAACTATTCGGGGTAAGCTCGATTTTGATCGGATCTCCCCTAAATTCCTCTCTCCTAACCCGGCCGAAAGGCTCCTTGAGCTCGACGATCTCCTCTGGCCTCCTTCGTTGTCCGTCCGCAATACTAGCAGTAAATTCATTTTCCTTGCCTTCCTCTGCACCATGTCGTACCAGCGGGCATCTCCCCTCCGTCTTCCTCGCCATTTCCTTCTCATCGGAGTCACCTTCGTCTCCGGCGTCAGCCATACACAACTGAAGTTGCTTCTGCCTCTCTTTACTCACCAGTCACCTAGGTAAGTTCCATAGTTCCTCTACTCCCTTTACACACCAACCTCACTTCATTTCGACCGCCGCATCACACTGACCACCCTCTTCATCCTCCGCTCCGACCACTCCTCCGGCGAAGTGTTTCCACTGCTACGCACCTCCACCCACTTCGCCGACAAGCCCAAAACCTCTGCCTTACCTTCCCACACAAAACCCCTCTCCTATTTTACCCTCTCGCTCATCCACACTCACCCCCTAACAACACACCTTTCCGTCATCATTCCTGACCTCGCCAACCACTACACCTACTCCCATGCTACCAAACCACCACCATGTTCCTCATCCACCAACAATCCTTTATAGCATTTTAACTGGGGCTTTTAGACCATTTTCGTGCTTTCAGGTACACAGGTCTCCGCTGCCATTACTGAAGCTTCAAGCGAAGCTTGGAGCTTGCTTCAGCACCTTTAGCTCCAGGCATTTTCCCCAGTTCACGCGGAATCACTCTAGGAGTTTGAGTGAACCAGCAATTGGAGCCTTCCTCAGCCATCTTGCATGAATTGAGCGAAGACACTGCAGCAGCTACGCATGTAAAGGGAGGTGGTGGGATAGTCCCACATTGGGCACTAACAGACGCATAGAGGTGCATAAATTGAATTTGTATCTGGGGCTTATCTCCTCAGACATAAGAGGTGAGGTCCCTCACACCAATCACATTTCTCGTTCACGACCTCTCCTCTGCAGACCTGGTACACCTGACCTGCCTAAGCCTTCACTCCTCGCTCACCACCCACTGCCGGTGAGTCTGGACCCGGGTGTGCTCTTGATCCGAACACCTGAATACCCCGGTACTGTAAAAGGCTCTGGGAGAGTGTGACCTAGAGAGAGAGAGAGCGCACGGGGACAAAGGGGTTTTGCTCTGAGAAGGTTTGGGCTGACACTTAGCCAAATTTGAGGAACCTTCCCCCTCTGCGTGAAGAAGAGTTAAAGAAGAAGGAGAGCTGTACAAAGAAGAAAGGCAGAAGAAGTAAGGCTAAGGCAAGAAGAAGAGGAGAAGACCTGAGCCAGAAGAAGGACTCAGAAGGATGAAGTAGGCCTCAGAAGAACACAAATTAGGGTGCCCTAACCCTAGTAAATCACCTCTAGACCTCCCTAAGGACCTAATTAAGTCCTCACTAAACCTAATTGACTTGGATCCTAGTCAATTCCATCAGCCTATTCAATTGGACTCATTGTGTCCAATTGAGCCCTGATCTCAGCACACACTGTCTAATTGGACTCAGTGAGAGTCCAATTGACCTAGACCTACCTTAATTGAGTTTTTTTACTCTCAATTAGGGTTTCACACATCCAATTAAACATGTATCAAGTTTAATTGCATTTTACCTCAATGAATTACGGTTTGCAACCCTAATTTGAGACTACCTTGACCTAAACCCACTAGAACCTAACCTAATCAACCTAGCTACCTAGGTTTCAACCCACACACACCCACACACACCATCTACATGAAAATACCTAGCCTAGAGTTCTCTAGAACTCTCTACCATGTGTTGTTGCCTTGGTTGCTAAAAATAGCAACCAAGATGCATTCAATTTTTAGATCCACCAAATGTGGATCTAAAAACCACCCATCCATCCTCTCTCTCACTCTCCCACAAGCTCCCACCATAGGCCTCTCTAGAGGGTTCCACACTTCTCTAGAAAGACTCCCTTGGGTCTACTTAAAGGACTTTTGGGTGGCCATTTGCACCCATCTATCTAGTTTTAGCTTCATTCCACCTCCATTACTCCACCTCCATCTCCATGAGCATACCATGGCATCCCCATCACCTCCACACCAGGCCTAGATCACTTCCAACCACTTTCCAAGGGTCGGCCTAAGCACCATTGGCCACCCCTCCTCCTCTCAACCAAGTCAAAGGCCATCGGAGCTACCTCCAAATGCCCTTCATTTTGTTTGCTAGATAAGTAGCGTAGTTCTTTATAGATTAATGCTTTATTACTGCTTAGTAGTGTAGCTCCATATTCTCCCCCAATGATGCATGCATAATCCCCCCATAGATTCATGTATGCAATCGTTTTCTGTTAGCTAGTTTATTGCTTTCAAGTTTTCCTGTACAAGCACTTTGTGAGCTTCACTCTGTAGCAACCATGATGCAATCAATGAAATCATCTTTTATATATCTCTATGTCTACGTGTGAAAATCACCATTAGCTGATTGCCATATTTCCTTGTGATTAAAGTTGCATGTACGAAATTTGTATTCTCTTGCAACTAAGCATGTCGTGCATCAATACAAATTATTGTAAATGGGCATGCATTTCTAAATAAGTAGAGTGAGCTAGATCAAATTCAAAATTGCATTTTCTAAATGCCTCCCAGAGATGAATGACCAAGACTCAAGTCTCGTTATTTTATAAATTATTTTTCACAAGCGTTTTCGCACACTATACTACAACGAGATCTCTGTTTTCAAAACACGTGGGAGAACTGCCTCCTGTCACTGGCCAGAGCAGTTAGATGGAAGAAAAATGCGGATGAACATTTGTAAGTTTATCTCCACCACCCCCACCCACTAGTTCATTTCACCACACTAATAACTCAAACCCAAACCAACTTAGGCGCTTTTTATAAACCCTAGGATAGATTTGGTTGTTTGTTTGCCACCTCCACTCATCTCACCCTCGAATATATATATGTATATATATAAATAAAGATATCTAATTATGGGATTTCTGAAAGAGACACACCTTAACACCCACAACTCTCGACTTAACGTGCACCACTCCACTTTGATTCTACCACTTAGCTGGGATCTAACTTGTGGACCTAGTACACTTCAACTCAAAACACATAAGTGAGTAGAAATATGATTAGTCTAAGACATTTTGTGCCTTAATCTGTGGTGTGAATAGTCCAATTGATTGATTTGTTTAGGCTGCACCAGTCAAATTAAAAGCGATTCATCAGTAGCTTGCCACTTAGGGTTGATTTTTAAGGCTGAACCAGGCACTCCACATTTTTTATGATTTCTAAAGGAATATATCATCACCAGTGCTTGCAAAACTTGGAGTATTCTACTAAACCTTGATTGAATACACCTAAAGATTAAACCCTAAAAGCTACAAAACAAGGTTGAACCCTAAAAGATACATCATCAAATAACCTTGTTTGAAAACCCTTGTTGTGCACGCACACACATTTGAATTAATCATTAAGGGCACAACCCATCTAAAGGGCCCATCACATTCCAAGAGCATGATCATCCCAAGCCTAGCTAAAACTGAGTAGACGTTGGCCTTAAGGATTGATTCGCTCTTCAGGACTCAGACTGAGATATTTTTTGATTAATCTACTTCTGTTGGTCCAGCTGATGTCTAGCTAGGGGAGTAGCATCAAACGACCATGGCTGGGTGGTACACTAGGAACCAGAAGTGCAAGACAAAGTAAGAACCTTCTCCCCAGTCTCTCCTTCTAACTGGTTGGATTGACCTGGTAAAAGTAGACTAAATCATTTATAATATCAAGACAGGTCCTGGGAGTCTGTAGGTCTTTTGGCTAGACACATAAGGACAAGTTTGGTTGATTATATTGCAGGGTACCTTTCTCTCTTCTATTTTCCCTCCTACTCCACAATGTATCCTTCCACATCTTTTACACAATTCCAATCCTATCCTCCTACCACCACTTATCCCCAAGGTGATTGCTATTCTGACTTGACTTGTAATTACCCATCCACTAGCCAGGATGACTTTGATTTGGGATATGAATACGGAACATAGTGTCCAGGGCCTAACCCTGGACAACAAGACTATGATTACTATCCTTCCAAGAGCTACAATGATTATGGATCTCCATCCTTTGATGACCAAACTAACCTGATCTACAATTTGGAAGGATATGATGATTATAACACCTACCCTCTCCAATATTCTTCTGAATATAGGTCACCACCATTCTTTGAACAACCTGAGACAACCTAATATCATGGAACATGAGAACCTCGACATCTTGACGCCCCTAGATTTAACCCAAACCCACCCAAACCTGAATCGAACCAGTCGTTCAGGTGAACCAGATCCAAGATAGGGTGTTGGCTAATTTGAGGAACACTATACAATCTTTAGAAGCTCAACCAATACCATGCACTGAAGCACTGGAGCCTATGATCAAAATGATTGATTAACTTAATAGTTCTTATTGGATTTGCTTCAAAGTGTTAGGGATAGGGATCAGGGTGAGTTTCTTCTTGGGAAATTGTCAAGGTTGAGGATGAAATTTGTGGTTGCCCTAGTCAAATCTTGGGATGATTCTCAAGATGAACCCTCTTCAGGAGAGCCAATGTTTGAACCCGCTCAGGCACCTGTCAGGGGGGATACATATTCTGAGATTGAAGATGACCAAGTTGGTCTATAACAACCCTTTGAGGATGAACCGAGTTTCTCACCCGAGATCCCCGAGATAGGGAGTGAGGAAAAATGTCTCTTTGAACCAGGAAATGATAATCAATTTTGAGACATATATAAATGAGGATCATGAATTCTTTGACTCTGAGGGTGAAGAATCTCATAGTGAAGTCTCACATGAGCATAAGGAAGATGATTTTAGTGAGACAGATGGGCTTGAGGAATTTGATGAACCATTTAGTAGCCCGTTCATTGAAGATTTGGATTCGGTTGGGGCTAACTTGGAGGATTTGAATCCTCATTTACTAGAAGATTCAATCAATAGCCCCATTCCACATCCGCACCCCGAAAGGCTAACTTCTAAGATCATTATGCCCAAGTCAATCTTGATTTAGCCACGATTTTTGTACTTGGGTACTTTAGATGGGGTGTACAATGATTTGGAGGTCCCGGAAACATTGATTTCAAAGGATAGGAAGTTGGAATTCAAAATTTGGGAAACTAATTCTGAAGGAACTTTGATTTTGGATTTGAGGGTTCCTATTGACCTAAAATCGCCTACTTTCTACCAGGACCCTTACAATATCTTTCACGTGTAACCAAAGCTCGAAATAACTAATTATTTTTCTAAGTTGAGCGTTAAGTGGACATCTGAACCTTGTAAATCAAATCTACCTTTTGTCTGACACTTTAGTCTTGGGTTGCACACCACAAAACTGTAGGCCCGACCCCGTAAATACAACAATCTTCGATTCTGGGTGATTTTCATCTAGAACCTTAGAACCACTCGACCTTGGGGCATGGGTTTGCATCATAACTTGGTCCACATTTGTGGACATCTTTTACTAACGGGGTTTCAGGGTCAACCTTTTGATTTTGATTCTGACCCGCACATGTGAATTCTCAATTTCTTCCTTGTATGTTTGTTATGCCTAGATGAAGGCATTAAATTTAGCACATGTTTATATTTCACGTTTTCTACTGAGCTGACTGGATTTCTCACGATGTTCAAGTGATTTTTAGTTTACTCTGCCCCTTTCATGTCTTTGTTTCTACAATGAGGACATTACATCATTTAGGCATGGGAGGGTTGATAATCAATTTCTGAGATCATTTTGTTAACTCCGTAGAATTTCTTTTAGTTATAAAAAAAAATTTGAAAATTTAAAAAAAGATAAAAATAAAGAAGAATTAGAAGAAGAAAACTTATGCATTTGGAAGTTATTAACTTTAGGAATGATACAAGAGGATCTAAACACTTAGACTCTTTAGGTCTTTGGACTTAATTAGCCTGGGTGTCCACTCGAATGTGAACTTAGTCTTGGGTCCTCGCCAATTCAAATTCATCTTTAATCTTGTAAATAAATTAAGATGGTAAGTACATGACTTATCAACTTGCCCTCTGATTTGGGGGGACATTAAGCCTAAACATCTACACATTTTTTTTTGCACTGACTCACTTTTCGGCAGTTTCTTCAGAAATTGGGTAGCTAATGAACCATCTCTCTCTTTTCCTCCTCCTCCGTTGTTGTTGTTGAGAGAGATATCTCTCTCTTTTCCTCCTCCTCCGTTGTTGTTGTTGAGAGAGACTACCTTTAGGTAAATCTTAGATCAAGGAAGCCACCTACTTAGAAAAAAAATAAAAGAAAAAAAGAAAAAGAAAAAGAAATTATAGAAAAAGGAGAAAAAAAGAAAAATAAACAAAATCATACTTCACTGCACGAGTATGGTTGACAAGTTGCCGTAGGTAATAGTCCATTGGCCAATTGTTCATAGCCCAGCTCACAAAAATGCACAATAATTCCCAAAACACTTAGGGAAGAAGTAGGGAAGTAGAATAAATCGGAAAGATATACACTAGGTTCACCCTTGTATTGACCCCATAAATAAAAGTAGGGAGAAAGCTACCAATTGAAAAGATAAACCTTTAGGCAAGGTCACCTAGGGTCATAGAAACACCAAAGTTTGTTTCAATGGTCGCCTAGTGAGTCTTTCACTATTTTCACAAGATGCTTAGCACTTAGAGTCCTTTCCAAGTCTTGGGTGGGTTGGGTAGCTGTAAAAAGTTATCCCAAAACTCTCAAACTCCAAAAGTACCAAAAAAAAAAAAAGTATCTTCCCCTTTCAAATAAGGCGAGGACTTAGGCAGTCTGCATTCTGGCAGACACCCAGGTACTGTTGAGACTTTGTAGTTTAGGGCCTTAGTTGAAATTTTCTATTATTAATAAATTACTTAGACCTAAGTAATCAAATCCTAATTCTCTTTTTATACATAGCATGTAGTTTAGTTTTGCTAGGGACTAGCAAAAAATAGCCGTGGGGGTACAATATAGACACATCTATTTAGGTTAAAATGCCTAATCATTAATGTTCCTAGGCTTAGATTTGCATTTCATGTTATAAATATTGCATAGCATTTATAACATACTGCATTTAGAGTAGTTGTATATAATTTAGGTTAATTACGTCCTTTTTGTGGTTAGGAGAGAAGGATATTTATTTCGAATCCTCGGATTGACGATCCGACTATACAGATCTGATCAGAACGACGATCGGAGTCCAATGCCTCCGAAATTGCCTTGATTGGAGTTCTATAGCACCATATGTAGTCTGAGGAAGATCAACGGTCAAGGGACTAAGTGACATAATTCAGAGCTTCAAACAACAAATCCGACCACGCAGATGGATTTGAGTTGACGATTGCAGCCAAATAGCGTGAAAATCGACTCAATCCTGTCTCTGTAGTAGCCCCTACAACGAAAAGAAGATGGACAGTCCAGATCACGCCACTTGGTGCAACCTAGGCCACCCATGCGCACGCACGCGCCACCACATGCGCATAGCAGCGTAGGCATGTGCACGCGTGGAATGGCAGTGCACGCAGGCTCGTAGCATGCGGAGGCCGGTGACACGGCGCACGGAGAGTGCTCCAGCGTAGTGGCAGCGTGGGCGCATGGGCTGTCTTCAGTGATGCTTGCGGCGGATCTTTAGCGACGTTGATGACCATCACTAAATTTCTTGTATACGAATTTGATTCTTTCCTCCACTATAAAAGGACCCCTACCCCTCCCATTTTTCTTCATCTCTTCCTTTCTTCCTCTCACCACCTCCAAGGCTCTAGAGAGAGCTTGTCCCAAGCTCGGGATGCTCCTCTAGAGTAGAAAAAAAATAGTTTTCCCACCTTTCATCCCCATTCATGGGGCATCCCGTGGCCATCCTCTCATCGCCCTTCGGGAAGAAGATCCTTGCCGCAATGCCATCCTGCCCCATCCTCTATCCTCTAGCTCCGTCCCTGTTCGTCCCACTTCTCACCACCATCCTCCAGGCGACGTCAGAGTGAGTCATCCTCCGAGCGACCGTCGAGGTTGATTTCTCTCACCTCATTCTATCTTTTTACGCTTTCGTACTGTAGATTTTATGCTTTTATAGTGTAACAAACATTCATTTATAAATAGATGATTGTTTCTCTCTCTCACCTGATCTCTTGCCCTATTAAAAATGCCAAAAAAATTAGGAAAGACAAAAATGACCAAAACCCAATAAAAGCGACGCATGGATTTTTATAAAGCCAAACGTTCACCTCCCTGTGTTCGACCCAGGACTCACTTTTCGAGTTTTGGTTATAAATTTTATCTAATAGATGTGTTTGCGAGCTACGACGATGGGTCCTCCCAAACCCTGATTTCATTTCACAAAGTGCGCCTACATCAAGGTACGATACATAGGAGAAGAGGTCCGATGCGGAATAGGGACCTAGAGAGAATTCCGCAGGGGATCCACATTATAGTTAGGGTCACACCAGTAGGGGAAGTAGAGGGTTATCCTCCATTCATCAATAGGCTAAGTATGCTGACGAAGGCGACCATC
Source organism: Thalassia testudinum (assembly GCA_037157565.1). Classification (NCBI taxonomy): domain Eukaryota; kingdom Viridiplantae; phylum Streptophyta; class Magnoliopsida; order Alismatales; family Hydrocharitaceae; genus Thalassia; species Thalassia testudinum. The sequence goes on along the minus strand of JAZHRO010000035.1, from coordinate 53,903,247 downwards.
CCACTCTCCTACTTCAACTAGAGGGTATAAAAAGAGCTAAAGAGGCAGCTTATTAGAGAGTTAAAGGTCATTTGTAAAAGCTTATAACTTATTTACATTACTTTATATAAGTTTAAATTATATAACAATTACTACTCTCCTACTAATGCAATCGATCTTTGATTGGGGGAATGATCTGAACGTCCCCAAATATATCCTCAAGCATGCAGCCAAGATTTACAAAGAATGGAGATTGGAGATGAAGAGTAAGGTAAAAGAAAATTTTAACTTTATATGTTTATTTTTTTCACCATAATTGCAATATTATTTCTAACATTTAAAATATATATTTCAGTTTTATAAGAATAGGAACCATGACGAGGCATTGCATAATGGGCCTCTTCTGATACAGCCACACATTTGGAAGGAAGCGTGCGAGCATTGGTATGATCTAGCGATGTTGGTAAAAGTATTATATATATGATAATTTAAATCATTTTGAAGTTAATAAATTCTACCTTTATTTTAGTAGCAAACCTAGAAGAATAAAACAATAAGGCTAAAGCTCCATCGAAGACCTATGCCCTTGGTAAACGGAGCATAGGCAGGATGAAATCCCTCTATGTAAGTATTTTTAATCATTATTTTCTTTTACACCTTACAATATTTATAATTTGTTTCAATTAACTCTTTCAAATTACATTCCCAAATGCATCAAGGTACCCAGCTTGATCGGGTAGGAGTGTATGAGGCCACTCATAGAAAGTTGAGTCATAAGGGAAATAGAGAGTGGCTTCATGACACATACCAAGAGAGACACATAAGTTAAATTATGCAATATTTTTATTTCATTTCTTAATTAAAATTAAATGATATTACTTAATGCAATTGAATTTTTTCAGGATAATATGGTCAACTTAATGCATCCTCCTCAAGATGCCAACTTTGGTATAGTTCAGTAGCTATTGACAGTAGATAAGGCATTCTGGACCATCATGCCACCCGAGAATGTTGGGTACGTGCGTAGTGCTGGGAGGAGCGAGGCCATCTCCACCTAGTATAGGAGAAAGGGGGCATCATCCTCTTCAGCTGAGGTACTAGAGATGAGGAAGGAGATTGTGGCATTACTCTGCTGGGACGAGGAGCAGTGGATTGAGGAGATGACCACGCAAGTCAGGGACTCTGTGATGTTGTTCAAGGGGTCAACTGTGCAGTTGCAGCAGTTGACTTAGACTATTTAGGAGCTCCTGAAGGTACTTCAGAATGGAGGTATTGATCACCATCTTTTCATTATTATAGAGATTATCTCAACGACGACTATTTAGATGGTGGTGCTGGAGGCATTGGTGCCGCAGCTTGATTTTTCTATTTTCATACATTACTATTTGTACATTTATTTTGTAGACACTATTACATATATGAAATTTTGATTTCGAAACTCATTTCCGATGTTTTGAATAAATACATTGGTTTTTGGTAGTGTGACTATATTTATGCAAGATTTCTAGTTTTTAACAAGTCTTCCACATAGCTAAAACATTTACTAAAAGAAACCACTATTTTCGGTCATTTTAGAATCGATGAGAATATTCTGCTGTCGAAATTGGGATAATTATCGACCGTTATAGAACGGACGAGAAATGTAACACTTTCATCCATTTTTATGGAACAGTTGAAAACAAGGCCTTACTGGACCGTTATAGAATGGATGAGAATATTATTATTCTCATCCATTTTTACTAAACGGACAAAAATAAGACCTTACTCATCTATTTAAATAACAGTTGATGTAAATATTTATGTCGACGTTGTATTTGAAATGGTTGAGAAAAACCTTCCTCCACCATTCAAAATAACACATCAAATGAGGGGCTACTTTTGTCCCATAGGTAACGTTGTAGAATGGTCGAGAAAACACAATAGTGACAAATCATTCCTCTACCCTTTTTCTAGACCATGGATTTCACATTGCTGACCATTTTTAGCAGTCGGCAATAATGAATATTCTTGTAGTGAGGTATGGGTTTAACTAAACCCAACCCATTTGCATCCTACATCTGAGCATTGTGCTTAAAAAGGAGCAACTTCATAATAAGCATTCGATGAGGATCCTATGATTGATACAAAACCCACCCATGTTCGCAACGGTGGTTTTGCATTTCACAATATATAAGGAAACTTACCAAAATTGATTGAATTTAATTTAGAAATAAATTTACAACTTCTTGAAAATAAGCAATTCATTGCAATCTAATCAAATTAACATTCTAAATATAGTTAGAGATTAAGGTGCTCGTACGAAATATAAAATCATAATGCAATAGTGTTTATGAAACTAATGCATGGATGATGTCGAAAATATATGAATGTTAGTATAGATTGCATTTAAAATATGGAAAATAAGTGTAACAACAAAGACTATTTTATAAGAAGAAAGGTATATGTTGTAACAAATGTATACTCGACTTGCAAAATTTAGAATAGATTTTGTAACAATAAAGAAGGAACGTTGTAACTAAAATATATGATGTCATGATGGTAAAATGTAAATCCTATAAATCGATAGAAATACATGATGTCTAACACATACAAACTAATAGGAAACTAATGCAATAACCATGAAAAGTATGAATAATAGCATAGTACATTACATGTTATAATTCTTAAATGATTGTAACAACTTGGTAGTTTTGTTGTAATATCGTGCAAATGGTGTTATAACAATTACACTATTATCTTGTAACAATAATGATAGGTTTTGTAACATGATAATATGACTGTTGTAAAATGGGTTTAGATTATGTATACATCAATGTGAATAAATGTATTATGTTGTAATCCACTACATACTTGTGATGCAATATCTCGTTATGATGAAACAAGATTATATGAATATAATGTGTGCTCGAAAGGAAAAAAAGTAGGTAAAAATCTTACATGCATGGGTGGTTTAAGATAAGATTTCTTGTGTTACAAAATGTGCAGAATGATTCTTTTCCTGGTAAAATGAAAACTAAGAGGATAATGACAAGGCATGCAATTGTAATACGTTAAAAATGTTTAAAAGGGGAACACTATGTAGGTGTAATACAATGTGTGACTGTAGCATTGTAATGTACGCATAATGGTTTCTAATTGTAATACAAGAAAAGGTATTATGCTTTGGGTGTATAAACTTAGCTGGACTTTCTTGTACTACAAGAAATCAAAGGTGGTTCATTTTCCTATGTGAAAAAGCTACGCCATAAACAATAGCTTAAAAACTTGTATGCACTATATGTAAAAACAAAATTGTAATAAACTATTGAAATAAAAATAACCAGATATGATCATGTGTGGAAAGACTATCTTATATATCTTGTAATACGTTAAATACAATAAAATCCATTTATTCTTAGTACATTAAATTAAACTCCTGATATTTCGAGTACTATGAAATTAGAATAATGGAATCTAGAATCTCAAATACAAAAATGTCACAATTTCGTTACCATAACTGGAGAAATCTGTAATATCCATATATAATCTCATAAATATGGACACGTAGTTTCCATTTATGACAACCGTGACCTTCATTCGATGGTCATAATTTTGGGTTCAAATGGGCATTTATGAGTACTGTGTTCACTAGATACTTTTTCTAAATATATATGTGTATATATGTATATATATATGTGTGATGGATTTTTAATGAAAGAAAACCCCTAAATCTAATATAAACAAATAATGAAAGAAGGTTTTCATAAATCCCAGAATCATTGATTCTGTTGTATTGAGAATCCAAAACAAATGAGATTGAAGTCATACCTGAATCCATCGCCTCAGTTGATGATTAGAGGACACATACAACGATCCTCTAATTTCCATAGAGATTCCCATGCCTTCGGCGATGGAGCTTCCAAAGGTTTAGAAAGTGAGTACAGAAGAGAAGAAATTGACATAGTGACCTTTCGATTTTCTCTTTAGGACCCTATATTTTTCATGATGGGGTGCAGGAACCTAAAATCGCCCACTATTCGCATACCCTGAGGACCATAGCTACTAAATTGGAATTGACGATTATACCCATCCAGAAACCGTAATTCCCCAAAGGGTTTCTACGTAATTAATCCCATATTAATAGAAGTGTAATTTATCCAATTCTTATTGGATCAAATAACAGCCATATATAAAGATATATGCATATATGATATGTATTCATATAAGTTTCGTTATAGTAATATATATGCTGACATAATGATTCTAACGATCTCCCATTTAGGCTACATATATTATCTATATAACCTTACATTAATTTAAAACTGTATGAGCTCCAAACTATATATCATATATATATAAATACACCTCCACCAGTCTCGTCGATATTGTGTTAGTCATAGGACCAACACGGTTTTTGTCACCTTATTATTTGACTAAACCCCTCAATGATCACATACAGCAACACAAATAAAGACAAATTAAATATGGGTACATAACATGAAAAATTATATGTTAAACTAATCCATACATATCTATTTTTCAACTATTCTAACTTGATTATAAGAGATCAAAATGCAATATATATAGATGGAGTTAAAAGCAAACATAACTTTATTTGCGCATAATAAATGAACATGCCCACACATAATGAACCCCAAAATGAAACAAACTCCCACTGAAATGTTGTATCATAGAAAAGATACAAGAATCATTTGAGCAACATGCTCATGAAAGACCTTTGGCACTAGCCCTTTAGTGAGTGGGTTTGCCACCATGGAGTGAGTTCCAATGTGTTCTATGGGCACTTGACCACCTTGAACTCTTTCTCTAACTATCAAAAACTGTCAATATGCTTTGACCACAATGAACTTCTGTTGTTATTTGAATACAGCACTATTGAATTATTGTCACAATAGACTCGTAGTGGTCTTTCAACACTACCCATAATACATAAAGTTGTAACAAAATTCCTAAGCCATATTCATTGATTTGAGGCTTCAAAGCATGCTATGAATTCTGCTTTCATTGTAAAGGTAGCTATCCTCCACAAAATCGCTCCTCCTACTAGTAGAAAAATATAGCCCAATGTGGATCTTCGGCTATCCTGACAACCAGCAAAATCAGAGTCTGAATACTAGAGGAACTCCAGAGTGTCTAATCTCGTATATGTAAGCATGAAGTCTTTCATTTTTTGTAGATACCACAAAACCCATTTGGCAGCCTTCCAATGATTGGGTCTAGGATTACACTTAAGTATCTGCCTAACATGCTAACAATGTATGTAATATGTGGTCGCATGCAGACTTGTGCATATATCAAACTTCCTACTACAGACACATAGGGAATGTTCTCTATTTCCTTAGCTTCAACCTAATTCTTAGGACACTGATTAAGGGAGAATTTATCCCCTTTAGCCACAAAAGTGTCTCCTACCTTACAGTTTTCCATGCAATATCTCTTTAGAATGGTTAAATGTAGTTCTTTTGTGATAACCCAAGGATACCCAGAGTTCAATCTTGATGTATCTGGATTCCTAATACAAAAGAAGCTTCACTAAGATCTTTAATCTCAAATTTGTTTGATAGCAAGCCACTATCATTAGAGGCAAGTAATATGTCATCAACATATAGAATCAGGAAAACATGTTTGCCCTTATCAAATTTAAGGTACATGTATTCATCAATCCAATTTATCTCAACCAAATGAGACAACTTGATGAAATTTGTAATGCCACTAAAATGAAGCTTGTTTTAGACCATAGATGGCTTTCTTTAATTTGCAAATCATTTTCTTTGCATTACATAAGGCAAAGTGTTTTGGTTGAATCATATATATCAATTCATTAATGTTGAAATTAAGAAATGTTTCCACATCCATTTGGTGTAACTCTAAGTCAAAATGAGTCACCAAAGCCACTATGGTTCTAAATGAGTCTTTCAAAAAAATAGAGGATCAATGCCTTCCTTTTAAGTGAAGCCTTTTGCAAAAAGATGAGCCTTATACTTATCCACATTGCCTTTAGAATCCCTTTTAATTTTAAAAATCCATTTACAACCAATGAGTTTTGCACCTTTAGGTAATGGGACAAGTTCCCATACATCATTGTCACTCATTGATTTTGTTTACTCATTCAAAGCAGTGGTCCATTCTTAGGAATTGGAGCTTTGCATGGCTTGTTCAACCGAAATGGGATCTGTATTCATTTGGTCAAACTCATGCTCTTGGAAAAATACAACATAGTCAGTTGAGATAGCACTACTCCTTTCCCTAGTGGACTGCCTCAGGGGTGCTTTCTGGTCATCTTGAGGTTGTTGAATTTGATCCATAGGGAGATTTTCACCATTACTTTCATCCCTCCCTGTCGTTGGAATGACATCAGGAATGATAACTTGACACTATTCAGTATTATCCTTAGGAATAGGGTCAGGTTCTTGAAAGGTAATGTGCTTATCACGTCCACCCAAACCAACACCCTCAAAGAAATGAGCATTTCTTGTTTCAAAAAATGAGTGAGTCTCAGGGACAAAGAACTTATATCCCTTAAACTTTTTCGAGTATCCAACAAAATAACAGCTAACCATTCTTGAGTTTGGTTTTCTTTCATTAGGCCAATAAGTCCTAGCCTCAGTGGGACATCCTTAAATATGAAAGTGCCTAAGACTTGTTATTTTACCAGTCTACATTTCATATGGGACTTTTGGTTCTGCTTTTGATGGTACCTTATTTAAGATGTATGTTGTCGTCTTTAATGCTTCACCCTAGAGGGACTCTGGTATAGAAGAATGATTAACCATGCTTCTTACAATATCTTTAAGAGTCCTATTGCACCTCTCTACAACACCATTCATACTAGGTGTCCCTAGCAAGGTGTATTGAGGCACATTGCCACATTCATCTAGCAATAAAGCAAAAGGTCCTTGATGCTGTTCTTCTGATCCCTCATATCTGTCGTAGTCATATTTGTCATAGTATTCACCACCACAGTTAGATCTGAAGACCTTAATCCTTTTCCCAAGTTGATTTTCAACTTGGACCTTATAGGATTTGAACGCATCCAAAGACTGTGATTTTTTATTAATCAAATATAGGTATCCATACCTAGAGAAATCATCTATGAACATAATAAAATTTTGCTGACCATTCCATGAAGTCATAGGGAATGGTCCACAAATATCTATATGGATTAGTTCTAAGACGCTAGATGCTCTAGTGGCACCTATATCTGATTTGCTTCTTCATTTCCCTCTTAAACATTCTATGGAGATATTTTAATCCATATAATCAAGGGAATGAAGAATTCCTGTGGAAATAAGCCTATCAACTCATTGTTTAGAGATATGACCCAAACGCCTATGCCATAACATTATGAAATTCTCACATGTTAATTTTCGTTTCATACCACTAAACATAGAATGCAAGGTTTCAAACATAGAGGAGGATGCATGAAACTTATATAAATTGCCATTCACAGATAAAGAACCATTAGCAATAAGATTTGAATCAAGAAACAACTTATCTCCAAAAGAACAAGAATATCTGTACTTGTCTAATAGATAAAAAAAATTAAATTTCGTTGACGTGATGGTACAATAAATGTTTCTCGAAGAGTCAAATCAAAACTAATACTTAAAGACAATTTAAAATTCACAACAACTTCAACCACCACCTTCTTGTCGTCACCTACTTATATGAACCTTTTAGCTTCACTTAGCATTCGACAATTTTGGAAACCCTATGTAGACATGCTAGTGTGAATAGTAGTTCTCAAATCTATCTACCAAATGTCTAAGGGTACAAAAGCTAAATTAACTTTTGAACAAACTAAGGAAAGAGACGTATCCTTCTTGTCACGTCAAGCATGAAACTTGGTATAGTCTTTCTTTACATGTCCTTCACCCTTGCAGAAGAACAAGTCGCCTTAAGTTTCTTCTGCTTGCTTTTTGATGAAGAACTGGTAGCAGCATCATTTGCCCTCTTTCTTTTGGAACTGGTAACTAAATGAGCACTCTCAAGCTTTTCCTGCTTGAGTCTCTCCTCTTCTTGCACATAAAGAGAAATGAACTCATTAACAGACCATTTCTCCCTTTGATAGTTATAGCTTATCTTAAACTATTCATATTGCACAAGAAGGGATATCAAAACTAAATGCACTAAGAGGTCTTCTGACAACTTCGATTTTAGTGCATTTAGTTTTGAAGTCAAATGAGACATCTCCATGATGTTCTCCTGTATGCATCCAGTTCCCTTATACTCGAGAGAGACAATCTTTCCCAGAAGATTGCTTGTCTCTACCTTTTCGTTCTTGGCAAAATGCTTTTCTATCTCATTAAGGAACCCTTTGGCATTGGATTCCTCTGAGATAGCACTCCTGAAGTTTTCTGGTATGGCGCACTTCATGATCGTAAGACACATGCAATTGGAACACTCCCACCTCTCAAAGTACTTCTTAGCATCAACAATACTTTGATCCGTAAGAAGAGGAGGTTGTTCCACTCTTGATGCAAGGTCCAGATCTATGCATCTTAGAACAATCATGACACTCCTTCCATAATTTGAAATTTGACCCATTCAATTCTGGTATGGAGTTCAGATTGGCAGTAATAGTTGATGCATAGGAGTTAATTGTAATAAAAGACAAACACATGCTCTAATGAATAAATGAAATTCAAAAAACCATACGATATTGACACTTTGTCTTTGGACTGAAATACCAATATTGTAAGAGGAAGAAATAAATAACTAAATATGAGAGTTTAAGCATGCAAGTTAAATGAATTCATCTTTGGATTAGTTCATTACCCACATATGAAACTAAAATAAACCACTCACATTTGTTATTAGTTGCATTGTGCACTACTACAAGTATCACTTTTGTCATCAGTTAAAAACAGACGGCAAAGCCCTTATAACTGATGCCAAAAAGTGACGGCGTAAGTAGCATCGTTGTTTCTTTTTCCCATCAGTTACAAGGAACATCTGATGTCGAAATATCATTCGCCCAGCAGTATGATTTGTTCTTTTACCGTCAGTTGTCAACCGATGGCAATTTAATTTATTGTCTCTTATAAAAGAAGTGACGACGCATTTATGTCACTTTTTCTCGCATTAACATGCTATTTTTTGAGTTTTACTGCCGTTTAAACAAAAACGTCATCACTTGTATAAGCAACAATAAAAATATTTGTAGCGTCGCTTTCTTAAATAAGCGATGGTATATAAGTTTCAGGGAGAGCAACACTTCTCTTGGTTGCTGTTGCTTTTTTAAAAGATGACGACAAATATCCCTTCTTTGCTGTTGCTTTTTTAAAAGATGACGACAAATATCCCTTCTTTGCTTTTCGAAATGAGTGACGGTAAATGTACAATATTGTCTACCACATTTAAAACGTAATGTAGTTGCATTTTTAGAAAACTGATGGCAAAGGTAGGGTTTTTTTTTTAATTTGGAAATTATGGGAAATACATATTAAACCTAGTTAAAAGACCTACTTTTATACAAAAATAGGTAATGAAAATGAAAAGAAGTTTATATTTCATAAATATAAAGTCTAGTACAGAGAAAGTTTGAAAATGAAATATTTACATGAAAATGTAACATGAAAACATAACAAAAGAAAATTAATAAAAATCAAAATGTTGTTGCCCTGATGCCACCAGCTCCACCTGCACAACCCATGTCATTGTCGTCTCGTCTGTAGATGCTGGGACTTAATGAAGACAGATGCTCTGACTATCCCTTCTTCAGAAGAATGGATAGAAGCATCTGAAGCTTATCATCCATGGCATTCATTTGATTCCTCATCTCTATCTATCTCATCTCCCTCTCTACCTTTCTCTTCTCCCTCTTCTCCTCTCGTCTCTATAGTGTGTCGATCTTTTGATGCAACTGATTGGATGACAGTAGATGAGACGACACCTTTCCTCCGATACCAACTCGACAAAGTGTGTGCCATCGCCGCACTACAAACAAAACCACCATGATCCGGTGGTATCACTCTCCTAAATGACTCCTCTAGATCGAAAGGCTAGTGGACGCTGTTGGAGGTCTTGTCACTGGGGGATGCACCAAGCATACCATTTGCTCCTAAATGTATTAAAAAATATTATCGTAATACATATATACAAAGTTATAAATTTTTTGAGTTTAAGAAACTTACGTGTTTCTTTTGGTATGTCTCATGAATCCACTTATGAGCACTCAACTGCAGCCTTACAGTGGGTAACCTCGTTGATATCCACCCTAGTCATCTCCTTCCCATCATGTGTAGCGGACTGAAAATATGAAAATGATACAATTATATTAAGATAACTTATAAATTAAAAAATATTCAAGTGTGAAGTAGTTACAATACTTACGTAATGGCTCCTGACCATCTTGATGCTCCTTCGACCCAAACAATGGGTCTATGGTGGAGCTTTGGCCTTATTGGCCTTATCTTTCATTGCTTGCTTGTGTAATAAAAGCATATATATATGTATGAATTAATATGCATAATAAATTTTTCTATGAATTTAAGATATATGAAATTAATAGAATCATTTTTAATCGATTACTAACCTCTGCCTTTGGATCTAGCCAATTCTCACATGCCTTCTTCTAATGTTCAGGCATGACATTAGGACGAGAATTCTCCATTGGCTCATCGGGTGAACTGCAATTCGAGCAAAACTAAATACCAAATATAAACTGTTAGAAATAATATATGAAATTTTGTACATAATAAAAATATAAATGTTTTAAAATTATTACCTTTCTCTTGCACTCCGTCCTCTAATCTCTGTGGATTTTGGTGCCATGCTTATGGATATATCAGGAAGCATTGGGGTCGTCACCCCGATCATAATTTGCCTACATTTATTTTAAAAAAATATATATCAATCTTACTTGATAATAATTTTAAGATAAAGTTATAAAAGAAATAATTAAGATAAATTGAATTACCTTCAGCTGTCGAAGGAATTGCCTCCTTTAACTCTGCGGGCACTTTCCTCCATTCGAAGTAGCAAATTAGCAGAATGGACTTAACAGTTGTGATCACTCGACTAATGAAGCTTAGGTAATTCTCTGCCTCCCCTGTGGATCTAAGCCTAATCATTGTTCTCAGGCCCTCGGGGACACATTGGAGGTCTAAATTCTTTATCTTCCCCCATCCTTTTTTTACTTTACATGCATAAACCTTAATCATATGCATTATACATTTATGAAGTTATAATAAATTTTAAAATATAGAATTAATTGACTTCTTAAAAGTAGAGGAGTTCTTACTAGCACTTGTTCCTGCCGCATGAACTGGGGACGTACTCCCCATCATCTCATCCTTCGCCTCCTCCCCCTCTCCCTCCATGTCATTGTTCTCATCTTCATCTTCCTCATCACATGCTCCATAATCTGGATCGTCCTCTACTAGCTCTGGGAAGGTAGGAGCACTCTCCTTCCCCTTTCCATTCCCATCCTACATGTAGTAAACATGCCAGGTCCTTGAGTCGTAAGAAATATGACTGGGGGGAGCCTGAGCCTCGGAAGACGGCTCGAGCTTGGTGGATGGCTGTATCTAAGGAGGGCCCTTTTTATTAGGTTTTTTCTTAAACACCTTCATCTGTAAGAAGAAATAAATACAATAATTAGTACAATTGAAAATAATATATAAATCATTAATGAAAAGCTTCGGCAAATATTTGAAAAATTTTAAAAAAATTCAATAGAGTTTCCCCTTAAATTTTGAGGTTTTTCTATAAACCTGCATATTAAAATGAAACCTACATATAGAAATTGCTATTACAAAGAAATCTGCATATTAAAAATATACTTGAAAAGCATGCTTGTGCAATTATATAGATTTACAAAGAAACTTGCATATTTCTCGTTGTCGTTTACCAATACTCCAAAAGCTAAAGTTATGTGTAGAGGGACCATTAGGGAGAGTACCGAACTTGTAAGATCTAAAAAATAAGAAGAAGCTAAAGGACCTATCAGGCTCCAAAAGCAGCAATTTGGAACAAAATTCTCTCTCAACAAAGTGGTCCAATAAGATCTTGGGATGGAAAACGCTTTTCTAGACTTTCTTGTACCGTTAATTCATCAAAATAAATTGTCGCTACCTTATCCAAGTGACTTTTTTGTGGTTGGGCCTGTGGGGAACAATTTCCTCTTTCTTTTCACCTTATTTGCTCTGAGAGTGGTGATTAGGTTATGGACTAATGCTCAACTACCAAAACATCAAAATGGATTTAGATGGCCTACATGGTTTGCTGGCACACTCTCAAGTGGATGAGGATTTGCCTCCTTTTCTGATGATCATTCATGATTCTCTTAATAATGATATGCTAATGTAGTCATTTTTACTATGTTTAGAAAAAAAAACTTGATTAGCCCCTTTTAAAGCAGCCCTTTATCCTTATCTAACTTCTATGTTTAAATTGCACTTTCTACTACCTCAGATTCTTTTTTGATGTGCTTGTTCTCTTTTGTAAAGTTATTTCTTCTAGTTGGATTGTAAATATGAATGTTGGGCATGTAAGGATATGTTGCATGGTTAACATTATTTTCCTCTGGTTTTCTTTGTGCACTCAATTAGGTGCTTGAGGAATGGCTTATAGAAGGTTGTCTGGTTGATGTTGTATTATGCCTTATAGAAGGTTGTCCTGGTAACATGGTGTGTTTCTCTTGTACCATTTGTGCCATGTAGTTGCAAAGGTACATGGAATGTTATTCCCTGAAGCACTCCCACCCAAGTTTCTTTTAGCTATCATTTTCAAATGGGCATACTGGCATTTGTTCTAATCTCTTGGATTATGTATGTGTGATTCAATTATTAAATGCGTATGACTACGATCAGAAGTGTAATGAGATTAGAAGTCTTTGAAAATCTATTTTATTGTTCTATGATTTATGAAAAATGCAGGCGATGTTAATACTTTTTTTCTATTAATCCAAATGATGCTGAGGTTTGGGACAAAAAGAAGTGGTATTGTGCCATTTGTTGAGGATGGATAGGGAGAAGATTGGGGTTAGAAAATTTGGCAGAGTTTCCCCATGAAATTTGAAGTTTTTCTATAAACTTGCATAACAAAATAATATAACAAATACAAGTGGTCACACCCCACATTAAAAGGAATCATATATAATTAAACTAGGTACACCTCACATTAAAAAAAATCACATACAATTAAAGTAGGGACACCCCACATTAAAAAGAATCATATACAATTAAAGTGGGCACACCCTACATTAAAAAGAATCACATACAATTAAAGTGGACACACCCCAAATCCATTTAATGAAAAAAAAAATATTAAGTGGGCACACCCCACTCTAGCAAAAGCTTCTAATATAATTTAATTAAATTAAAAATATTAAAATTATACCTCTAACAACAACGGCCTTTGAGTATGCCAGTCATTGATGACCAACAATTTGAAAAGAAAAAGTAATTAAATAACATATTACAATCTTATTAAAATAATTTAAATAAATAAATAAACAGTGTAGTAACTAAGAGTAACATATTTTGAACATGTATGTTTGATTAATTTAAAGTTTTAGTGTTTCTAGTGTATAAAAAATTCCAGTAGAAGTTTAGGTTTCTTAAATTTGAATATAAATTATATTTAAAGAAAAGACCAGAAATTGTTATTAATCTTAGATATCCACATCTATTGCATTTGAATCCATATGACCTTCTTACGTTTAGTCTTGGTATGCTTCATTATGTGTATCAAAATGATTGCATGATACTGTTCATATTGGTATAACCCATCTCCTTTGACAATTATCGGGGATGTAGAAAACTTGTGCTGCTTGACATGCCACTGTAAATGATTCATCAGATTGAAGAATTTGACGATAACGATTTAAATTCAAGAAATTATGTTTTTTGTCACTTTTGAAACCAGTGCCCTATTTAAAAATAAAAAATCAATGACATTTAAATAGGACAACTCTACTATCGTATCTGAAGTTGATCTCCAAAATTTCTTTGATTTCACTATAGTATCCACCTTGACCAAGAGAAAGATCTAAATTAACAACTCTGGCCTGTTGTGTAACCTTTCTATCATCAATTTCTTTTATTCTGAATTTGAACCCATTTATTTTATACCCAGAGTGGTAATGTGCATAATGTAATGGTATATCAGCAATTACATCAAAATCTAATATCCATCGTGGATCCTTATCCTCTTTCAATTGATTAACTCTCTCTTTAAACAAATCTAAGAAGCCAAATTTAGTTGTCATTGAAAGAAGTAATTGTTCAAATTCCTTGTATAATGAATCAATTTCAAGAATTTATTTTAAAATATATAGATGTGCCCAACATTTGTCAAATTTTGAAATAGCCTTGTACATGTATGAAGAATCTACCTTCCTCGAATATCAAAAATTGACAAACGTTCTTCATCTTTGTCTTTGTATTCCCCCTCATAGGTCCTTTGAAGTTTATTAAGGCGGTTGTCTGTTTCATTCATGTAAATGGAGGTAAAATTTATACACTCGTCCATGAGATACCCTTCTTTAATTGAACCTTCTGGCTTTGCCTTGTTTAAAATAGAATCTTTAAGCTTTTTCATAAATCATTCCGCAGGATACATCAATTTGAATTGTATAGGTCCATCGAGTCTCGCTTCATTTGCAAGATGCAACGTGAGATGAACCATTACATCGAAGAAGACTAGGGGAAGAATCTATTTCATCTTACAGAGAGTAATGACTATTTGTTTATCCTAGTGATTTTGCGTATCATTTTGTAGCATCTTCGAACAAATAGCTTTGAAAAATCTGCTCATCTCTGTGAATGAATAAATAACTGGCTCAGGTAGTATCCCCCATATCGCCAGTGGAAATAATACTTGCATATAAACGTGGGAGTCTCAACTTTTAAAGTTAGATATCTTTTTTTGTACTTCATTCACAAAATAAGAAAGTTACGGCGAAAAACCATCTAGCACCTGAATTTCCTTTAAGAAGAATAATCTACTCTTTCGGTCCTGATTCAAGCTGTAAATAGTAGGTGTGAAGTAGCCATCTTCCTCATGAATATGCAGCTCTGGACGTATCCCCAAACTCTTCATATCTTTTCTTGTTTTCACCGTGTCCTTTGGATTATCAGTTAGATTTAATACATCTAAGATGTTATCCATCACATTCTTTTCGATGTGCGTAACATCTAAGTTATGATGTATTGTAAGATCTTTCCAATATGGCAGCTTAATAAAGAAAATGCTTTTCTTTCGAAACCAAGAATTTCTCAAGGCCATCTAGTCTTGTTTCAGTGGTCGACTCAACCATATCTGACCCATTTCTTGTAATCTCTCCATTATAACATGACCTGGCAACCTGATAGAATATGTACTAAGTTTATTCTTTGGATTTTTCTTTGAATACTAACATGTCCTGCCATCAAATTTACCCCTGAACTATGACATTCGCCATCTATGTCCAATGGGTAGAATTCTGCGATGGCCTAAGTAACATAATTTCTTACTTTTTGGTAGTCGTAGGTCATGAGTATCTTCCATACATACTGGGCAAGCAACCTTTCCTTTAGTGCCCCAACTTAACAAATTTGCTACGCTGGGAAGTCGTTTATGGTCCACAACAGTGTTGCATGGATATTATAAAATTCTTTCTTTTCTGCATCATACATCATCATGCTAGTGTACCACCACTATTTTAGGTAATTGATTAATAGCTGGAGATAAACATATATTGCATTTCATGGTTGTTTTGGTCTGGGGATTAATAGGGTCAGCAACATGAATGACGATCTCATACACAACCAGGGAGGTAAGTTATAAGTGACCATTACCACTGGCCATATAAAATACGATAGGTACATACTCTTAAATGGATTGAATTCATCGCTTGCAAGACCCAACCGCACGTTCCTTGCTTCTAAAGCGAACGAATTATTAATTTCATCAAATCTCTTCCACTCCTCTGGATCAGTAGGATGACGTATTCTTCCATCTTGAGATTTATAATCTTAGTGCCATGTCATCCACCATGCAGTTTTAGTTGTATAAAAAGGCATTGAAGCCTAAGTGATACCATCGGATCTCGTCACGTAAAGGGTTTGAGTTTGGAAAACCCATCGTCATAGTTCGATTCGCGAGAAAATCCATCTATTAGATAAAATTTAAAATCGAAACTTGAAAAGTAAGCCCAAGTCGAACACGGAGAGGCAAACGTTTGGTTCTAAAAATCCACGTTTCGCTTTTATTTGCTTTTGTCATTTTTGTCTTTTCTAATTTTTTTGGTATTTTTAGCAAGCAAGAGATTAGGTTGATGAATTCTTATCTAGCTAATCTACTTACAAAATAAAAAGAGAGGGAGAGAAATAATCACATATATTTCTGAAGCAAATGTTTTCTACAACTAAGAAAGCGGGAAAGATTACGCTATAAAAGCAAAAAGAAAGATATTGGTGAGAGAATCCCCCTTAATGGTTGCTCAGAGGATGTCTCGCTCTAACGTTGCTTAGAGGAAGGTGGTGAGGAGCGAAACGAATGAGGATGGAGCTAGAGGACGGAGGGCGGGGTAGGATGGTGTCGTGGCGAGGATCTTCTTGCCGAAGGGAGGTTAGAGGATGGCCGCGGGATGCTCCACGGATGGGGATGAGGGGGGGAATATTTGATTCTACTCTAGAGAAGCATCTCGGGATAAGCTCTCTCTAGAACCTTGGAGGTGGTGAGAGGAAGAAAGGAAGAGATGAAGAGGAAGGGGAGGTGTAGGGGTCCTTTTATAGTGAAGGAAAGAGGAGGAAATCCATCCAAGGGCTATAGCTACATCAAATGCGTCGCTGAAGATCCGCACCAACCAATGCCCCAAAATTTACTAAAGCCTGCTGGTGCTCGTGCTCTATCTCCGCTGGCATTTGTTAGAGTGGCTCCCCGTAGTTCGATCAAGATCTGAAGGCTCAGGCTCACCCGCTGATGGCGCCCTTTGAAGATGCATACCGCTGGCGTCGAAGAGAGGTGCATGCACCATTGGATCGGCATCAGACGGTTGACAATTCCAGCGGGTGACTTAAGTTCACGCCCACATACGATCGTGTGTGTGATTTCACGTAATTGCACGTGTGCACGAATCTAGCCCATGGGATTGCATCGCGTGGAAGCTTCATGGTAGCTTGATGAAAATTTGGTGGTCGAATTTCAATTGATGTGGCGAGGATGCTTCAACAGGATTCGACCCCGAGCCATTTGATCTGCGGAGAGTGCTTAGCCAATGCGCTAAGCTCGCCTTTGTGTCGCGAAGGGGAGGGCGGTGTAAAGTCTTCTCAACTCTTGGATTAAGATCTAACGGCTGGGAATGGAGGTCGCGGATGAGGAGTGGTGTGGGAGGGCACTGCTAGCCAATGTTGGGCAGCCTAGATGGTGCCATGTGGCGCCATCTAGGCTATCCATCTTCTATCTATTGTAGAGGCTACCATGGTGCTTGGATTGAGGTGATTTTCTCATTACCAGACTATGATCGTCACTCCAGGTCCATTCGTACGGTTGAATTTTTATCTGAAGCCCGTATGGATGTCGCATTACCCCTGGCCGTTGATCTTCTTCAGACTTCATATGATGCTATGGGATTCCAATCTAGATAGTTTCAGAGGTGTTAGACTCCCATTGTCATCCTGATCAAATCTGTATGGTTAGATATTCCATCCGTGGCCTTGAAATAAATCTCCTTCCCTCCTAGTTATAAAAAGAACGTAATTAACCTAAAATATACACAACTACTCTAAATGCAAGATGATGCATGCTATGCAATATTTATAACATTAAATGCAAATTTAAGCGTAGGAACATGCATGAATTGGCATTTTATCCTCAATAATTGTGTCTATATCATACCCCCACACCTATCTTTTGCTAGTCCCTAGAAAAATTAAATTACATGCTATGTATAAAAATAGAATTAGGACTAGATCACTTAAGACTAAGTTGTTTATTAACAATAGAAAATTTCAATTAGGGTCCTAACTGAGAAAGCTTAATAGTATCCGGGTGTCTGCCATATTGCAGACCGCCCAACTCCTCACCTTATTTGAAAAGGGAAGATACATTTTTTTATTTTTCTTCTTTTCTAATTTTTTTGGACTTTTAGAGTTTGAGAGTTTCAGGATAATATTTTACAGCTACCTGACCCACCCAAGACTCGAAAAGGACTATAAGTGCTAAGCATCTTGTGAAAAGAATGAAAAACTCACTAGGCAACCGTTAAAATGGACTTCGGGTTTTTACGACCCTAGGTGACCTTGAGAGTTTCTGCCTAAAGGTTTATCTTTTCAAACTATAGCTTTCTCCCTACTTTATCTTTTATGGGGTCAGCACAAGGGTGAACCTAGTGTATATCTTCCCAGTTTATTCTATTTTCCCACTTCTTCCCTAATTGTTCTAGAAATTATTATGCATTTTTGTGAGCTAGGCTCTGGACAACCGGCTAATGGGCTATTACCCACGGTAACTTGGCAAGCATACTTGTGTGAAGTGTGGTTTTATTTATTTTTATTTTATCATTTTTTTTTTCCTTTTTCAATTTGTTTCTTTTCTTTATTCTAAGTATTTCTTTTTTTTTCTAAGTAGGTGGCTTCCCTGATCTAAGATTTACCTAAAGACAGTAGGAAGAGAATGGTCGTGTGGCTGGGCTCTGGACAACCAGCCGATGAGCTGTTACCACAGACTTGCTAAGCATACCACCCTAGATGGTTCATAAGCTACCTAATTTTCGAAGAAACCACCAAAAAGTGAGTCAGTGCAAATAATGTGTAGATGCTTAGGCTTAAAGTCCCCTTAAATCAGAGGGCAAGTTGATAAGCC
This sequence comes from Thalassia testudinum, assembly GCA_037157565.1. NCBI lineage: Eukaryota > Viridiplantae > Streptophyta > Magnoliopsida > Alismatales > Hydrocharitaceae > Thalassia > Thalassia testudinum. Next base: position 53,884,476 of record JAZHRO010000035.1, on the reverse strand, counting down.
GTATACTTATCACCCTAATTTATTGACCAAATTAAAATAGAATTACTTAGCAAGGACTTGAGACTGAGTCCACATTCGAGTGGACACCTGGGCTAATTAAGCCCAAAGACCTAAAGATCCTAAGTATTCAGGTCCTAAAGTATCACTTCCTAAAGTTAATAACTTCCAAAAGCCTAAGTTCTCTTCTCCTAATTCTATTTTTTTCTTTTTTTGTCTTTTTGAATATTCAACTTTTCTTTAAAGAAAATAAAAGAAATTCTACATAGCTAATGAATAATTTCAGGATTAAGTATCCACCTCCCATGCTTAAATGATGCAATGTCCTCACTGTAGATATAAAGACATGAAACGGGCGGAATAACAGAATATCACCTGAGTTTCGTGACAATCTAGTCAGCTCCGCAAAGAGAAGAGAGTATACACACGTACTAAGTTTAATGCCTTCAGCTAGGCATAATATACATACAAAGAAGGATTTAAGAATTCACAAGTGCGGGTCAAAATCAACATAAAAATATTGATCCACAAATCCGCAAATAGAAGATGTCCATAGATGTGGATCAAATTATGGTGCTGGCTCATGCCCCAGGGTTGAGTAGTTCTAAGGTTCTGGATGAAAATCACCCAGAATCGAAGATTGTTGTGCTTGCGGAGTCGGGCCTGCGGTTTGGTGGTGTGCAACCCAAGACTAAAGTGGTGGACAATGGGTAGATTTGATTCACTCAACTTGGGTGTCCACTTAAAGTTCAGCTCAGGAAGATAGTCAATTACTATGAACTTGGGTTGCACATGAAAGATATCATAAGGGTCCTAGTAGAAAATAGGTACCCTTAGATCCAAAATTGTAGTTCCCTCAGAAGTAGCTTCCCAGATTTTTATTTCCAACTTCCTATCCGAAAAGATCAAGGTTTCTGAGACCTCCAGATCGTTGTATACCCCATCCAAAATACCCAAGTTCAATAATTGTGGCTAAATCAGGATTGACTTGGGCATAATGAATTCAAAAGTTAGCTCTTCAGGATGTGGATAAGGAATGGGGTCACTAATTGAATCATTAGGGTTCGGATCCTCCAAGTTAACCCCACCTGAATCAAATTCCTCTATTATCAAGCTGTTAAATGGTCCATTAGATTCCTTAAGACCATTTGTCTCACTTAAATCATCTTCCTTACGCTCAAGTGAGACTTCACTAAGAGATTCTTCATCCTCAGTGTCAAAGAATTCTTGATCCGCATTTATATACATCTCAAAATGATATGTCAACTCATGATCCAAGGAGACATGGTTTTCTTCATTCCCTGGCTCGGGGATCTCGGGTGAATTAATCGGTTCATCCTCAATGGGTTGCTCTAGCCCAACCTGGTCATCCCCAGTCACAGAGCATGTATCCCCCCCAACGGGAGCCTGAGTAGGTTCAGGCATTGACTCTCTTGAAAGGGGTTCATCTTGAGAATCATCCCAAGATTGGACTAGGGCAACAACAAATTTCATCCTCAACCTCGACAATTTCCCAAGTAGAAACTCACCTAGGCCCCTATCCCTAATATTTTGGAGCAAATCCAATAAAGGGCTATTCAGCTCATCAATCATTTTTGTCATAGGCTTCAATGCTTTAGTTCATGGTGTTGCCTGGGCTTCTAAAGATTGTATGGTGTTCCTCAAGTTAGCCAACACCCTGTATTGGATCTGGTTCACCTGAACCAAATGGTTCAGTTCAGGTTTGGGTTAAATCTAAGGGAATATATCGAGGTTCTAGGGTCCCTCCCTAATAGTAGGTCATTTCAGGTTGTTCAAAGAATGGTGGCAACTTATATTCAATGGAATACTAGGGAGGGTAAGTGTTATAATCAGCATATCCTTCATGGTTGTAGAACTGATTAGGTTAATCATCAAAGGGTGGAGATCTATAATCTTTCTAGCTCTGGAAAGGATAGTAATCATAGTCTTGTTGTCCAGGGTTAGACCCTGGACACTGAGGTCCGGATTCATATCCCTAATCAAAGTTGTCCCAACTAGGAGATGGGTAATCATAAGTCAAGTCGGGATAGTAATCATCTTGGGGATAAGTGTTGGTAGGAGGGTAGGATGGGAAATGCGTGTAAGATGTGGAAGGATACAAGGAAGAATAGGAGGGAAATTAGAAGAGAGAAAGGAGCCCTACAATATAAGTAATCAACCCTGTCCTTAGGTGGGTTAGCCTAAAGACCTACAATCTCCTAAGACCCTATTTGCATAATTCAACCCCCCCTTATTAGGCCACTAACATTTGGTATCAGAGCTTTGGTTTACTCTTGCGTGTAGGTGTCAAAACCTGAGTAAGAAGGTATGATGGCATCAAGGGTGTTCGCAACAAGCAGCAACTGTGGATTTTCAATATCAAAGCCTCCTTATTTCGATGGTACAAACTATTCATACTAGAAGTAGAGAATGGAAGTGTTCTTAAAGTCTGGAGATTACACTATTTGGGAAATGGTGGAAACACCATTCGAAAGACCAGTGAAATCTGATGATGGAGTCTTAACAGATGACAACAACAAGAAACTTTCACTCAATTCCAAGGCTATGAATGTCTTCTACTGTGAACTCAGTCCTGTTGAGTTTAATTGGATTTCACAATGCATAAGTGCATATGAAAGCTAGAAACTCTTGAGGTGACTTGATGGGAACACCATCATGAGCGATAACTAGCTCAATTTGATTAGATTAAGCCATTAAATGCTCCTACATAACTGTCAGAGATCCCTAATTCATTGCATAATCATTCTGAGAGAAATATAGTAAAATAAGGGTAAAACTGTAATTTTAACAGTACATCTCAATTGCAATACACTCAGGTTTTCTTAGGGGTTAGCTAAGGGTCAAATGGCCTTAAATGTCCAACAAGTGGGTGAATACAGACAGAAAAGGGTTTTCGCAAGTTTTGAGAATTAAATGACATCGGAAACCCTAAAAACAAACTCGCTTAATTAACTGAGGTTTTGGTCAGGATAAAATTTTCCTAAACGCTCCAAAATTCATAAAAAAATATTCTCTAGGGTTTGGTACCTTCAATTTGACCATCAGAACCCATCTGGACCCAAAATAGAGTCCTAAACAGACATTTGCCCTAAATTAGGTTTTTGCATAAATTACTAAGTCAAAATAGGTCAAAACCTAAATCTAACTTTACCATTTGATTCCTTAGGTCTAAATTAGTTTCATACAAAAATTTGGGCTCAATCTGAGATCATCTTGATCAAGTTTGCATTTTGGTCTAGTCATACACTTTATCTCATTCAGATCCTTAGCTTTTTGAATTCCTTACAAATGGCCCCCCAACTTTGTTGTCTTCTTCACAAAAAGGTCCCTACCACCATGAAATCCTACTCCTACAACTCCGTCGACCTTTGATTGAAGAGAACTCCTTCTTTGATCAAGCAATCCCTTCCAAAATTGGAAGGGAGATTCCTTGAGGAGTCCTCTTTCCACTGAATCCGTCCATGGGTACCAAAACCTTCCCAATCTCTCATGCGAATGCATGAGAGATTAGGGTATCCTAGAGAATTCCAACTCTGGCATCATTCCAAGCTTGGGAAGCTTTCTTCCCAAGCTCAAAACACCCTCCATAGGTGTTGAAGCTGCAAGTTACTATGCTAACATATTTGGTTTTGAAAACCTGTCATTGTACTTTGAAAGCGAAGAACTCATGTTCAACAAATAAAATTTATACCAAAATAGAAATCCTGGGTCAACTTAAGGAGGCGGATGTTTGATTAAAAATACGCGTTTGTTTTATTTGTCACGAAGCAGAATAATTGATTAGAAACTATCTATCTATTTACAATAAATAGAAGAGAGAGAGAATATTACAAACAAAAATTGAAAAGAGATGTATAATGAACATGGAATTCATTATCAAAGAGATTATTTGTTACACTACTCATTATGACTAGAAAGCAGAAAATGATTACATTAGAAAGCAGTAAATCTATTCTAGAAATCATTAGAAAGAATGGAGAGAGAAATATCCTCCTCGACAATCGCTTGGAGGATGAGTTGGATGAGACGATGCTTGGAAGACGGGGAATGGAGCAGGACAAAGCGGGAAGAATAGGAACGGGGCAGCACGTCGTTGTCATCACGGGATCCACTTCCGAAATGGGGGCGAATATTTGACTTTATATCTTGAGAAGCATCCTGGGTGTGGGACAAGCTTCTCTTGAGCTTTAGAGAGGGAGAGAAGAGAAAGAAGGGATGCCCATTTCGTATGGATGGGGTCTCCTTTTATAGTTGCAAGCAGTGAGGGCAATTTGGTCTTTACAATTTCAAAATATTAAATAAGGGGTCTTTAGTGACAGATAAAACCATCTCTAAAGCCCTAGTCGTGGGCGACGGTGCTGCCCGCTCACCTCCTACACTGCCCATGTCCTTCAAGTCTCCCATGCCGCCCACCTCCATTTTATTCAAACTAATCTAAATGCAAGATGATGCAATATATGCAATATTTATAGTATGCAATGCAATTCTATGCTTAAGAACATGCATAAATAGACATCTTATGTAGAGTAAACATGTTTACATCACACCCCCATGCCTATCTTTTGCTAGTCCCTAGAAAAAACTATATGCTATTTGTAAAAGAATTAGGTTGGATTATTTGGACATAAGTTATTTTCAATCATTAAGAAAATGTTTACTTAGGACCTGAACTTTTAAAGACACAACAGTGCCTGGATATCTGCCAAAATGCAAACCGCCTCAAGCCCTCACCTTATTCAAAGAAAATTTTCTTTTTCTCTTTTTCTTCTTTTCTAAATTTTTTTTTTGGATTTTTGAGTTTTAGGGTTTAAGAGTGGCTTTCTACAGCCATTCAACTCACCCAAGACTTGATGAGAACCATAAGTTCCAAGCATCTTATTGTGAATGTGATAGACTCGTTGATTGGCAGTTAAAACGAACTTCGAATTTCTATGCCTCTAGGTGACCTTGAAAAGAGAATTCTGCCTAATGATGTATCTTTACAACCAGTAGCTTTCTCCCTACTTTTATTTTTATGGGGTCAACACAAGGGTGGATCCAGTGTATATCTCCCCGATTTATTCTACTTTTCCGCTTCTTCCTAAGTGTTTTGGAAATCTTCAGTGCATTTATTGAACTGGGTTCTGGACAACCATTCGATGAGCTGTTACCACTGATAACTTACCAGCCATACTCGTGTGACGAAGTGTGGCTTATTTCTTTTGTTTTCTCTTTTTCTTTTCTCCTTTCCTTTTTCTCTATTGTTTTTAAGTAGGTGGCTTCCCTGGTCTAAGATTTACCTAAAGGTAGCAAAAAGAGAATGGTCCAGTGATTGGGCTCTGGACAACCTACCTATGGGCTGTTACCCACGATAACTTGCTAACCATATCACCCTAGAAGGTTCATTAGCTACCCGATTTCCGTTAAAACCACCGATTAACGAGTCAGTGACAAGATAGTGTGTGGATGTATCAGGCTTAAAGTTCCCTCAAATCAGAGGGTGGGTTGATAAGTTGTGTAGTTATCACCCAAACTTATTTACTCAAATTAAAATAGAATTCAGGTTGGCGAGGATTCGAAAAATAAATCCACATTTTAGTGGATACACAGGTTGATTAAGTCCGAAGACCTGAAGGGTCTTCGTGTTCAGATCATAATGTAGTATTTCCTATGATTGAAAATTTTCTTAAACCCAAGTTCTCTTTCCTAGTTCCACCATTTTTTTATATAAATAAAAGAAAATAAAACAAATCTACGGAGCTGACGAATAAATTCAGCGATGAATATCCACCCCCCCATGCCTATCTAATGCAATGTCCTCATTGCATTAAAAAGACATAAAACAGAATGGAATAGAGTAGAAAGTACATGAATTGCGTGAATGTCGAGTCTACTCTGAGATAAACAAAAATGCATACATGCTGAGTTTACTGCATTTAGCTAGGCACACTATACAAAGAAGAGAAATAAGGAATTCACAGGTGCATATCAGAATCAGAATAAAAAGAAGAAACCTCTGACCTGCCAGCAGATGTCCACAAATGTGGACCAGATTGTGGTGCAGACCCATACCCCATAATCGAGAATATATAAGGTTCTGGATAAAAATTACCCAAAACCTAAAATCAGTATGCAAGTGGGGCTGGGCCTGCGATTTATGAGGATGCAACCCAAGACCAAAGAGCCGAGTTACAGAGAATTCGATATCGAAAGGATAATCAATGAATGTATGCTTGGGTTGAACATCCTCAGAACAAATGTCATAAGGGTTTTGGTTTGATGGTTTCAGATGAATTGAAACCCTTAGTCTCGTTCTTCTATTTCCTCTGGAAGTTGCTTGCCAAATCAAAATTTCCCAGCTCCTATCCTCTTCATTTTGAATGTCAAATTCTGGGACCTCCTGCATATTAATCACCAAATCTGAAATTTCCAAGTCTAAAAGATGTGGCTAAATCAGAATTGACTTGGGTCTAGTTATCTCAAAAATAGAATCATCGATAAGCTTAATGGGGTATAACTGACAATCAGGGTACTGGATTGAATCCTCCAGAAAATGCGATTCTGGATCCATAATGTGAGCCCCAATAAGATTAGTTTCCTCCGTTATTGTGCTATCAAATGATCTATTAGATTCCTCAGGCCTAATCATCTCATAGAAATCATGTTCTGTAAACTCGCGTGAGACTTCGCAACTTGAATCTTCACCATCAGAATCAAAGAAATCCAAATCCGTATTAATGTATGTCCTAAAATCATCTGTCATTTTCTAGTCCAAGGAGACATACATTTCCTCGTACCCTGGCTCAGGTATTTCAAGTGAAGAAATCAGATCATCCTTAATTGGTTACTCTAATTCAATCTGGTCAACCTCGTAACACGTGTCCCCCTCGACAGATGCCTGAGCGGGTTCTGACCTTGTCTCTCTTGAAGGGGGTTCATCCTGGGAATCATCCCATGTTACGACCCGATTCTCGAATCCCTATGAGACATGAGAATCGGAATGACTCGACCGATCCCAAGACCCAGTCGTCCAATGAGAAAGTAACCAAAAGTGCAGTAAAGTAAACCACATTCATCATGCATGTAACTAACAGTAACAAAAGTACAGCAGTAAGAAAAAGAACTACTACAGTACACACCACCACAACAGTAGAGAATTAAACAGGTACATAAACATGATGCTTACAATAAAAGAGTACAATTGTAATAGAAAATACTCACTACAATAGAAGAACGGTACAGTAGGTACAACACAAGTAAAACTACTGGGCTCTACTAGGCCCAGCACCCTCTGCAGCCGTAGGCTCTGGCTGATCAACACTTGGTCCTGAAAAGGTGACAAAGGTGACACGTCAGCGAAACATTGAGTAGAGTGGCAACCAGCTAGCTAAGAAAATAGAAAAAGGGGACAAGTAGCTGTTGTTTTTAGTTTCTTTCTTTATTCCTTTATTTACTTGTTCTCGAATTATTTCTCAGATCTTTCTCTTGATCTCGAATGTTCCTCGTGGGAACGATATTGATTGTAGTCTTTTCCAAAAAGTAGAAGTAGCACGTGGTGCTCTCCTGACCGGGAGAGTTCCCCGTGGTGGTCCTACCCTCAGTCAACTACCCCAAGGTCGCTGACAGGCGTAACGGTGACTATGGCACGCGCGAAAAATGCACTGGTAGCTACCCCGCACTAGCACGCTGTCAATCATTTCCGTTAGCGGGTGCACCCCAAAGCACAGCACGGAACTAGTATAGGCCAGAGCCCTCTCAGTAACGGGGGTCTAGCCCCTCCACAGTAACCAAACAGGGGTCTTGCCCCTCCATAGTCTGCACACCCTCGCCTAACTACCTTGGTTTGCCCAGTGGGCCTAACAAGTCGGTGTAGGACGGCTAGCAGAACCTCGAGGCCCGTGGGGTGGCTAGCGCTCTCTCTACACTAGTAGCTCTCCCCGGTACTGTGTACGTGAGGGCCAAAAGTCGGTACAAAGTGGACTGACCTAACCCCGGGTCCCTTGGGCGGCTAGCTCCGCTCTGCATTAAACAGGGGGACAGTCGCTCTCCTTGGTACTCCGTACTCAAGGACCAGCTCACTTCCCTAATTCCATTTACCTATCAGGAGCTCTACTCCTAATTTCCTGTAGGGTTCATGCTCATATTTCTTTAACCAAGCCAATTTAGGTTTCATCATTTCAGCTTTATTTTCATATAGCCCATGTTCCCAACAGTTAATATACATTCATATACAAGCGGCTGTTATCCAATTAAAGGCAATTATCATTTTTCTTTCTACTTTTCCAAGACTGCAATTTATGTATTCACGACATTCGTTTCAGCATTTCTGTTCCTAGGATTCATGCCACACCCTAGGATCTATCATTCAATCTAGTTTTCCAGTTGTAGGATTCATGCCATACTCTAGGATCTATCATTCAATCTAGTTTTCCAGTCCTTGGGTTCATGCCATACCTTAAAATCTATTATTTATCTCACAAGTGTATAAATGTTGATAAATAATCAAGGGGAGCCACTCTACCCGCAAAATCGGGAGTACTGGGGGTGTGATCGGCAGGTCCACGTGCCTCCGCAACCCCCAGATCCACAACAGAACGAGGTCCTATCACAAGGATCAAACATAAGGAACTACTCAGAATAGGATACAAGTACTTTAAACAAGTAAAGGAACTAATTTTGAGAAGAACGAAATTTCAAACGTGGAAATAGGACTTCGAACGGGCCCTAAACGGGTAAAAAATGACAACTTTATCCCAAATCAGACATCTGGAACACCTTCCAGACATCTTAAACGATGGTTTAGATCATACCTCACTTCTGCACTCCTATTCAGACGTCCAGGATCCCGCTAAACTGTCTAGACCTAGTTTCAGACGTCCATCTGTCACTCTGGACTTCTGGAGACTCTCTCTGTCGTCTGGTGCTGTGCCCAGACGTCCAGTCTGTGTGGGATGGCGTGCCCTTGCACCTTCCCGAATGAACTCTGCACGCGTACGCAATCGATCACAACACGGCACATCTTAGGGCTTTCGGCGGAACGGCTTGCATGGCCGCATCTGCAGAAAGGAAGAAGAACGAGAATATCGTACCTTTCAAACATCTGGATCTCACTCCAAACGTCCCCCTCACCGTCTGGATGTAGGTCCAGACGTCTGATTCTGGGAAATTTTCCCAGAATCAGGACCTCCTCGCCTTCCGCCTGCTACGCACGGCCGCGCCGCACCACGCCGTGCTCGCCTATTGCCTGAGCTGTAGCAGCACCTCCCTAATGTTATGCTCCCACTGCATGCACCCGTCTGCCGACCCTGGGCAGCTCCGGCGAGTTTGCTCTCTCTTCCTTACACACTTCGCCTCTTCTCCCTCTCGCTACACCTCCTCCTCCCCGCACGCACCCGACAGTAGTTGTCGCCCTCGCTCTCTCGCTCTCACGCCAATGCTGGAAGAAGAAGGAGGAGACGGTGGAGTGGGGGTGAGGGAGAGGGAAGGGTGGAAGAGGCTATTTAAAGGCGTCAGGGGGGAAAGAGAGAGAAGAAAAGAAGATGCCTGCGGGTCGGCGGGCGCAGTCTGCGCACGCACGCGCGCAAACTCACCATCGTACGCCGCAAAAATTTAATTCCAGATGTCTGGGAGGGCGTCCAGACATCTGATCAGACATCTTGACCAACTCCCAGATGTCTTAAAAGACGTTTGATGTCGTGGGTCTTAACATCCCAATATTGAACCAAAGCAACCACAAATCTCATTCTCAATTTTGTTAACTTCCCAAGTAGAAACTCACCTAGGTTCTTATCCTTAACATCCTGGAGCCAATCCAACAAATATTTATTCAAATTATCAATCATCTCAATTAGGGGCTCTAATTTTTCAATGCAAGGTATTGGTTGAACTTCTAAAGATTGTATAATATTCCTCAAGTTAGCCAAAACCTTATTTTGAACCTATTAATTTGAACCAAATGAGTTGGTTCAGGGTTGGGCGGGTTTGGGATCAGTGCAGAGGAGTTAACGAATTGAGATTCATTATACCCTTCCTGATAATAGGTCATTTCAGGTTATTCAAAAGGTGGTGATGACCTAAAGGCAATGTAATCAGAGGATGGGTAAGGATTAGTGTATCCTTCTTGATTGTAGATCGTATTAGGTTGTCCATGAAAGAGTGACGATCTATAATCGATGTGGCTCTGAGAAGGATAGAAATCACAATCATAGTGTTCAGGGTTAGACCCTAAACACAGAGGTCTGGAACTGTATCCCCAATCTGAATTGTCCCAACTAACTGATGGTTGATTACAGTACGAGTTGGGATAATCGCCATGTTGAGGATAACTCAAAATAGGAGGGAAAGAGTAGGAATGCATATAAAATGTGAAATCATTCATGAGAGGCGGGAGGAAGAAAGGTGCCCTGCAATACAAGCAATCAAATCTATCCTTAAGTGGGCTAGCCTAAAGACCTACAGACTCTTAGAACCCATCTTGATAAAGGAACGATTTGATCTACTTCTGTCTGTTCAATCCAACAAGTTAGAAGGAGGGACTGGGGAGAAGGTTCTTCCTTCGGCTTGCGCCTTCGGTTCCTAGTGTACCCCCCAGCCATGATCATTTGATTCTACTCCCCTGGCTAGACATTAGACTGAATAGTAGAAATAGACTAATCGAAAATAATCTCGTTCTAGGCTCTGAAGAGCGAGTCGAATCCTTAAGGCCAACGTCTACTCTATTTTATTTAGGGCTAGGTTTGAATGTGCTTTGGAATGTGATGGGTCCTTTATTTGGGTTGTGCCCTTAATGATTGATTGATGTGTGCATGCATGCACAACCAGTGGTTTTCAAGCAAGATTATTTTTGATGCGATGAATTTTAGGGTTCAAATCATGCTTAAGTAACTTTTAGGGTTTAAAATTAGGTTGATTGCAATCAGGTTTCGAGGTAAACCAAGTTGTCAAACACGGGTGAAGATTGCTTTTCTTTAAAACCAGAAATAAAGTGGAGTGCCTGGAATAGACCTAGATTGAAAACCCTAAGGAGGAGCTACTTGATGAGTTGATTTTTAGTAGAGTGGTGCGGCCTAAACAACTCAAACAACTGGCCACAAATTCACCACTAAGTTAGGCACACAAAGATGGTTAACCTAGAATGATTTCTACTTTTTTATGTGTTACTTTGTGTGTACCGGTTCCACAGATCAGAACCCGGTTGAGTAGAAACAAATCAATTAGGTTAAGTGCCTTGAATGTGGGTGCACATTGTGTGTCTCATGAAAATTACCCCACAAGATTATCTTTTTGTTATTTTTTTATAAACGAGAGTGGAATGAATGTGAGTGAGAATCCAAACAACCAAACTATTCCTAGGATTTATGCAAACACCTAGGTTAATTGGAATTTGGATTTAATGTGACAAATGAAATCTATGGAGGGGGGAGAATGCGGAAAACTTACAATTGTCTTCAACTGCACTTTACTCCGGTTTACCGCTTGATGATTCAATGATGGAGGTCTCTGCAAAATAATAGACACAAGAGAAAGCAAGTTAGAAGACAATAAAGTGCGTGAAATGCGAAAAGAAGATCGAAAATCGTTGCCTCCCCAGCAACGGCGCCAAAATGTTAAAGCTACGAGTTACTATGCTAACGTATTTGGTTTTGAAAACCTGTCGTTGTAGTTTGAAAGCAAAGAACTAGTGTTCAACAAATAAAATTTATACTGGAATAGAAATCCCAGGTCGAACTCAGGGAGGTAGACATTTGATTAAAAATATGCATTTTGTTTTATTTGTCACAAAGCAAAATAATTGATTAGAAACTATCTATCTATTTACAATAAATAGAAGGGAGAGAGAATATTACAAACAAAAACCAAAAGGAGATGTAGAATGAACATGGAATTTATTATCAAAGAGATTGTTCATTACACTACTCATTACGACTAGAAAGTAGAAAATGATTACACTAGAAAGCAGTAAATCTATTCTAGAAAGCGTTAAAAAGAATGGAGAGAGAAATATCCTCCTCAACGGTCGCTTGGAGGACGAGCCGGATGGGACGATGCCTGGAAGATGGGGAAGGCAGCAGGATGAAGGAGGACGAAGCGGGAAGAATGGGAATGGGGTAGCACGTTGTCGTCGTCGCGGGATCCACTTCCGAAATGGGGGCAAAAATTTGACTTTATCTCTTGAGAAGCATCCCAGGTGTGGGACAAGCTTCCCTTGAGCTTTGGAGAGGGAGAGAAGAGAAAGAAGGGATGCCCATTTATATGGATGGGGTCTCCATTTATAGTTGCAAGGAGTGAGGGCAATTTGGTCTTTACAATTTCAAAATATTAAATAAGGGGTCTTTAGTGACGGAGAAAACCGTCGCTAAAGCCCCAGTCTTGGGCGATGTGTGCTGCCCGCTCACCTCCCGCACCGCCCACGTCCATCAATTCTCGGCCGTTTGATCATGAGATCGAACGGCTGAGATGCGTCCTCGCCGTGCCTCTTTAAGCCGCAATGCCTGTGTCTGATTCCGCGTCACGCATGAGCGTGCGATAGCGCGTGGGTGCTATCGAGCTCTCACAGCCGCTCGATCGCGATCAAGTGGTCGCTACGCCCGCTCACCACGCCCTAGCAGCCGCTCCTGAAGGTTCGAACGCGTGCCCCTTCATCGCATATATGCACGCTCTTACCTGCTATGCTACAGAAGGGCAATAGGCGTGTGGATGTTTTGAGGTGCAGCTGCCCATGGCCGTAGGATGGCGGTCCAACGGCCAAGATCCAACGTGCAGTGGAAGGGTGTGGTGGTCTCCAAGATTAGCTGGGCCGATTTGGCGACTGAGATGGCGTCACGTGGTGCCATCTTGGCTGTCCATCTTCTGGATGATGTAGATGGTGCCACGGGTGTCTGATTGAGTCAATTTTTGCGCTGTTAGGCTGCGATCGTCAATCCGAATCCATCCATGTTGTCGGATTTTTCGTATGAAGTGTGGATTCACACCATCTTGGCCCTTGATCTTCTAGGGTTCCTCGATCTCTATCGATGCTACTGATGTCTAATTAGGATGATCTTGGAGTCGTTGAACTCTAATCGTTGCCCTAATCAAATTTGTACGGTTGGATCTTTGATCCGAGGTCCTGATAAAAATTTGCCTTGTCCCTGAACATAAAAGGAGACAATTAACCTCCATTTTATTCAAACTAATCTAAATGCAAGATGATGCATGCTATGCAATATTTATGGTATGCAATGCAATTCTATGCTTAAGAACATGCATAAATAGACATCTTATGTAGTGTAAACATGTTTACAACAAGAGGTCTATAAAAGACCCCCAGATCAGACTAAATTCCCAAGCTTGATTTCGGTCGTGAAACCCCTCCCTTCCTCTCTCCGCTTCAGCCGAGAAGCTTTGCAAGCTCCGACGATTCCTCCTGACCTCCTCCATCATCCGTCCATGATACCAGCAGCCGGATTTCTTTCCTCTCTCTCGTCCGCTCTTGGTCGTACCAACAGGAGCCTCCTTCCTGTTGTCGTCACCGTTCCTACCCTCACCGGAGCACTTCGTGTTCTCCGCCGCTGATGTACCCTCAGCACGGATTCTCCCCCCTTTCATCTATTTAGAATAGGTTAGTAAGGCTTAGTTAGGTTTACTCTATCATTTTCGTTCTCCATATCCCAATTTCGACCCTCGAAGCCACCGTTCACCTCCATCATCCTTCACTCCAACCAGACCTTCGGCGAGGCGTATACGCCACTACACCGCTCCATCCGCCTTCCCGACAACCGCATCGCCTCGTCCTCCAGCACAAAAGCCCTAACCTCTCGCACTCCATCGTCCACCCAATCACGCCACCGAACAAACCCATCCCTGGTTTCCTTCCTCGACTCCGACCGACCACCACACGTCCCCACACATCTCAAAACCACCGCCAACAAACTCCATGTCCTTTGGCGAAGGTCCTGAGATAGCTTAATTTGGCCGAAAGGCTATATTTATGTTTCTCAAGTCTCATCGTTCACATCTACCGCCGCCATTGATGACCGACGTATTCTTCAAGCTCGAGACCGGGCACGTTCCAAGCCCCGCTTCCAGGTTGCATGGAGTCATCCAAAGACTAGTCCCAGGTAGTCAATTGGGGGTTTCAATGACCCTTCAAACACCAATCGAAGACCCACCTGCTGCGGCTTGCATGAAGGAAAGGTGGGACATTTAGTCCCACCTCGGAAAGGAATGAGGAGGCAACACCACATAAATTGATTTTGTCTCATACGTTCTTCACCTCCTAATACGAGGGTGAGGTCCTCCTTACCCACACACGCCTCACCCGCGACACCTAACCCGTTGGTTTGGCGCTCACCCATATATCCACCTAAGCCTTGTTCGCACCTCGCTTACCACCCACTGCCGATGAGCCTGGTTTTGGGTGCATGTGTGCCCGATAACCATATAACCTAACATTGTGAAGGGCCCTGAGAGGGCAGATCCTAGGAGGAAGAGAGAAAGAGAGCACACGGGGTAGGGTGTTTTGTTTCCCTGTGTATTGGCTAACACTTAGCCAATTTCGTGAGTTTCCCCTGTGCATAAAGAGAAGGAAGAAAGACTTTGCAGAAGAGGAGATAAGGAAGAAGGCCTATAGAAGGAAAAGAAAGGAGAAGAGGAGGAGTGCAGCTGAAGAAGAGGCTAAGATAGGAGGGAAGGAAGAAGTTCTGCAGAAGGAGAGTAAGAGAAGAGGAAGAAGAAGAACAGTGCTTCCCTAGCACTATAACACTTGTTGGTTAAGTCGTCTGGTCATCAAACTTGACGTCTGATTTGAGGCTTGATACTGTGAACGATTGATTTAGTTACTGCCGAGATATTTAAATTGGTTGAATGCTTGATATATATATGCTTAGAGAGTAATTGGTAATTTAAATCACCATTATTTTAGCTTCTCTACCTTGTTTTTTATTGCCTCAAGATACAAGAAAATTCATTGAATATCTAATGTGACAAATTAGTTTTTATTGAATATCATTATTTTGTGTAAATTCTTGTGTTCAGTTACATATTATTTGAGATTAGTGTGTGAATTCCTATTTTCTCCCTGTATTCGACCTCAGACTTCATTTTTGATATTCGAGTTATAAACTTTATCTATTTTTCGCACTGATTCAATCTGTATTACAACATTGATTTTAAAACCTGATTCAGAGCAAATAACATTTTGGCGCCGTTGCCGGGGAGCAACGCGTAATTCACCGCTATTCTTTGCATTATTTAATTACATTTGAGCACTGACTTGCCTTGTTTGCATTCTTATGATTTTGTGAGGTACTTCATGAAGAGATCTTCCATGCAAAATAGCCACTTCAGGGTAGGTAACTTCTCTATTCTTCCCTTATCAACCTCCTAATCTTGGGAAGATAAAAAAAGGAAACAATCAATTAGGAATCACCTGCCTTATTTTTCATAGTAATCATCATTTAAAAGGCAAGTTTCCTAATTTGCAAAAATTTTTCAAATCTGATTGGAGTTTGAAGCGATTTTGTTTAGAATTCCCTACCCTAAATTTCCTGTGCCTATTAGGGACCATGCTTAAATTCTAAATCTCTTTGGGCTAACACATTTCTTGCTTGAAGCCAAAGATGAACAAGTTAAGATCAATTGGATGAAGAATAGAGCCAACTAGGGCTTCAATTTTAGGGTTTTGGATTGCTAGTCCACACTTTCCTACATAAAAGGAAACAAACCCACCCGCATTTGTGTGTTACCCAAGCCCTTGGTTGAAAAGAGCTAATCAACAAAACCCTAAAAATCAGGCTCCAAATTCACTTGAACCCTAAAATCCTTGGACCTAATAACCTGAGAGTAAAATCAGGGTGATTTCTAGGTTTTGACCTAGATCTCATTCTGCCATCTTTAGGGTAGGTCAGGTGAAGTTGGTCTACATTGTAAGCCAACCAACCTCCAAATTAGGCACAAGTTGAATTAACTTTTAATCAAGTGAAATCAAAGGCACAAAATAGGACATAAAATTGGTATATTTAAGGACTTAAGTTCATACATTTTGGTCTACCTGGACCCTCAGTAACAAGGAAGGTCGGGTGGGGAAACCATGCAACTCGTGGGGATGCTCTACCGTGTAGGGGTCTTTGTGGGGCTCTCCCTTCCTAGCTACACAGGTACTTTTCAGGTGTGTGAATTTATGACTCAGAGGTATCATCCACCTTGAAATTGCCTTAGTCATCCAAAAATGTTTGGATGCCTTGATTGGGTCAAAATTCACATCCAGTCCCTCATCCCTTCTATTAGAGCACATACACAGGAAGGCTATTAGGTTTTTAACCTAAGAAGCCTCACTAGATCATCTTGGGGATTTCTTTTCAGATATGATCAATTTCAATCTAACCTGAGTTTTGATTTTACATCATGATTCTACCATTTGATTCAAAAATGTAGCTTGACTTTATAGGAAAACTATTTAGGAAACCTGAATCCCAAATGAGCTTGAAATAAAAGATACTTGGGCATGCTTGTAGAAACCATGAACAATATTATGCAAGGGACATTCAAGAAAGATTTGCAAAAACAATAGAAATCATCACGAACTGTGTAGGGATAATATGGACACAGATGAAACACGGTTCAACCCAGAATCACCTATTAGTAGAACACAGTGAATTGGTGAAATTACACAACAATGGCTGTCTGTAATTTTGCTCAAACCCTTCACTTCCAGAAAAATTCCAGGAATTTTTAAAAGAACAGGGAGAATTGCTGAATAAGTTATATATAACAATTGATCAAAAATACCCGTTAGAAGCTAACAAAACATCTTGGAGTGACACTAGTGATCAACACAGTTTCCCAAATATCAGGTTCAATGATGATAATTGTGGATCCCCAACCCAAATAAATTCAAATTCAAATTTCATAGCAATTGACATTCTTGATCTTGATGAGGGTTGGGAGGATCCAATTGCAGGAGATCACAATTTCGAGCCAGCCCTAGAGATACAAAACCTTGGTTTGCCAAGCTTAGATTTCCCAGACTCCTGTGATAACGAGATTGAATCAGAACCTCTCGAGGGTGTAAAATCCGCTCCTTATTCTGATAAGGTGACTCTCAAGAATAATTCTGGCATCCTTGTAAAGCCCAACCTCGATTCTAGTAATCCAACTCACACCCTTAACCTAGAATCTGGATTTTAGCCTTATTGGGATAATTATGAGGCCCCATGCGAAACAAATATGGATTTTGATTCAGGGCTCGTATTCGATGAGTACACTTCTCCAAATGCCTCAGAGGTATAAATTGATTTTTCGGAAGTCATGCCAATATATGATATAGAAATCGAGGAGTTGGAAGAGTTTGGTTTTGGTTGGGTCATCCCTACAAGCCAAGAACCCAAGCCCAAACCTAATAGGGACACCTTTTTTAGCTAAGAATCTGAAACTAGGTTAGACCCATGTCAGGTTGCTGATTGTCCACATCTTAATTTATTCTATGGTGGAGTCCTGGATTCCAAATCAGATTTAGAACATGATTCTCATAAGTTCTCCAATGATTTCGAATCTTACTCTGATTTCAGAGAATTATTGTTTCCTGATGACTACGAGCTAATTTATGACGTCAGGAACTATGACCTGTCTTTTGATCTTGACGCTGAGGTCAATGATTTGAAAGAAAATACCTCTTCTACACATGCAGAACCTTCTCAAACCTGCTTCCAACCTCGACCCACAATCGGACTTAATTTCTACTTTGATTCTCCTCTCGATGAGCCGGTTGCACGTGATTGTCCTCTACATCTTAAATAAGTTTTAGACATCAATCAGACTACAAATCACGCCCCATCCTTCTCTGATCACTCCTGTAGAGATCTCACATACTCCACTGATTCATTCTCTTTTGAGGATCCCTACTCTGAGCTTGCTGAATTGACTCAGCCAAACCCTGGATTCACACTTCCACATCTTCTCGAGCTCCACAGCATATGGTGGGTTCCACATCTCCTAATCCACATCTATCAACCCGCCAGATTGATTAGGTTTGGGCTACATCATCAGCCTACTGATCTGAACAAGCACCTGGTTGGACCAACCATGCTTTTGATCAAGGTGCTTGTTCTACAAAACTCATCTGATTTGACCACTCTTTCTCCATACCATGTTCTGCTCAGCTAAAGGCATTGAATTTAGCGCTTAACGAGAGACAACCCGTCATTCCAAAAACCCAAGATCCTTCTAATTATTCTTTTGTACTTCACGTCTATTGGTCTTTGAGTTCAGTTTTAGAACATTCGATCCCACCTCTAGTACTCGTACCAGGGCTTGAAATCATCTGCAACAGTCATCCCGACCTGTTTGCCCACCCAATAATCTTGTTCTAATTCCTGAACCCAAACTATTTCGTACCCTCCATTATAATGAGGACATTGCAAAACTTAGGCATGGGAGGTGTTAAAGTGCAAACATACAACAATTCAATGTTCTAAAGGCTTCTCACAAAAAAATACATAGTCCAAAAAACCAAAAAAAATAAAAAATTGAAAAAGAACAAAAGAATGGAAAAGGGAGGAAATTTTGAAAGAATTAATTACATATCATTCTTGAGGAGGAAAAAGGGGAGGTGATTTAAATGTCAAAAAGGAGCAATAATTTGAAATAAAAAGAAATAGTCATTAGTAAAAGATTAAAGATCTACTTTGTTCTAGACCAAATCAAAAGAAAGAAATAAAAGAAATAAAAAGTGTTAAGAGACAAAAGAGATTTGTATGAACGCTGATCTTAGGCCTCATGGGCTGTGTTTTAGGCTTAAAAATTCAAGTATTCATTAAGATCTGGATAGTCCTTATGAAGTTGAGGAAAATGCGAAGCTTAAGTATTAGGTCTAAGGCTTAGGGATTATTCAACCTCGTTAACTGACCTCTGGTTTATGGAACTCGATAACCTAAGCACCTTAATCCACACACAGTCTGGTTCAGTGTGCCTGATTATCAAAATTACGCAAATGCGTTAATTCTATTCTGAAAAAGCTACCTAGATTAGGAGTGGCTTATCAACACAAGTTGATTTGGAAGAGTTCCCATCGCGGAGAGGTGGGGAATTCCCTTCGAAGATGTGTAATAACATACCGTCTCCTTGGTGCTTGTCTCCTAGGATATCTAAATATCCTACCGGGGGCACGTAAGCACATTGTGATGGTTCAGGTGCCATGCGTGGGATTATCCCAAAATGTCGATTGTCAGGGCTTGAATTTAGCTATAGAATGCCATGTGCGGCACTATCTTGAAGTGTCAAAAGCAAGGGTTCTTGGGTGGTGCTATCTCGAAGTATCGATTGCCAAGGACCCTGTGAGGATTGATGGTGGGAGTTAGGAATCCGATATAGACCGTGTTGTAAAGTCAATCCGAAGCTAGAAATAAAAAAAGAGAGAAAACTCTCCAAAAATAAAAAAAGATCTTCTGTCACTCATACAAAAATGCACTACAAACTGAACCAGGACTAAATAATGTTTTAAGCACGGGTGCTTTAACTGCGGAGTTCAACAAACCTTAGGATAGCTCTTGTGGGCCTTAGAAACCTTCATGGCGAACTGAGGCCTGGATCTTGGATGGTTGTAACGAGCGCGTGCCCTAGACGTCTTTTAAGACATCTGGGAGGTGGGCCAGACGTCTGACCAGACGTCTGGGATCATTTCCAGACGTCTGGAAATCAGTTATTCTGGCACGAATCTTCGTCTGCGCGCCTCAGCGCGCAGGCCCGCGAATATCCGATATTCTCTGCGACTGCAGACGCTCTGCCGCGTCTCTCCCTCCTCCTCGCGTGGCCTTAAAAGGGCACGCCTCCCCTCACTCCGTCACCACCGTCTCCTTTCCCTTCTCCTTCAGCCAGAGCGTGAGCGCGAGCGCGAGGGCGGCAGCGGCGGCCGCAGTGAGCGCAGAGGAGGTGCGGCGTGCGAGAGCGGAGCTCTGCCGTGAGGGCGAGCTCGCCGGAGCGGCTTGGCCGGCCGGCGGAGTGCGTAGGGGGCGCAGAACGACGCGGAGAGGGACCTGCTACAGTCTGAGCAGCAGGCGTGCGAGGTGCGACACTGGCGACGTCGCGAGCGGAGGCCGAGTAGCGCCCTGATTCTGGAAAAATTTCCAGAATCAGACGTCTGGGTTGATAGGCAGATGGCCAGGACGACGTCTGGTAGCTCATACAGACGTCTGAAAGGTGTGTATTCCGCTTTCTTCTTCCTTCCTGTCGACCGACCGTACTAAGGGAGGGAGTTGGCTGTGCGCAGGTTCGCTGATTCGCCATCCTTTGCGAATCAGACGTCTGGAAGTTGTACCAGACGGCGGGAGTGACCTCCAGACGTCTGGGGTGACCATCGGACGTCTGGGAGCTAGGACAGGCGTCCCCGCAGACTTCTGGACGTCTGGGAAACCACACTGAACAGGTAATTCTCTGATCCACTGTTTAAGACATCTGGAAGAAGTTCCAGACGTCTGATTTTGCACAGCATCGTCTTTTTCGACCCGTTTAGGGCCCGTTCGGGCTCCGTTTTCCGCGATTCGAGTTGCGTTCTTTTCAAAATTAATTTCTCTACCCGTCTACAGTAGCTATACTGTTTTGAGACACTCCTTGTGTTTGATCCTTATGATAGGACCTCATTCAGTTGCAGTCTTGAGAGTCGCGGAGGCATGCGGGATTCCCGATCACGCCCCCATTACTCCCGTTGTACCTGGTAGAGTGGCTTAAGTTTATTATTAAAATCTGTTAAAGTATGGAACCATAACTAGAATCTAGACATTGCATTAATCCTAGGAATGAGAAATGTATGGAATGATAGCTCCTAGGTGATGCATGAATCCTAGGGCTGGAAAACTAGTTGTATGCTAGATCCTAGGATGTGGCATGAACCCTAGGATGGAAAAAACTAGTGGAATGTATAATACTGCAGTCTTGGAAAAATGGAAAGGAATATAAAGCTGCCTGTAAATTGAATTAACAGCTGCCTGATATGAATAAAGAAACATGATTGAGATCATGGATTGTGAGAACGTGAAACTGGAAAGTGAAACATATGATGTTCTGAGATAAAGAGCTGGAACCCTACGGGGAATTAGGAGTGGAACTCCTGGAAAGAAAAAGGAATGGAACTGAGATGTAGTTTGTACTGTCTCTTGGGTACGCAGTACCAAGGGAAGTACCTGTACCTGTTTAGTGCAGAGTGGGGCCAGCCACCCCAGGGACCCGGGGGTTAGGATTGGCCGCTCTGTACCGACTTGTTGGTCCTCGTGTACGTAGTACCGAGGAGAGCTACTAGTGTTAGGAGAGTACTAGCTACCCCACGGGCCCCGGGGTTCTGCTAGCCTCCTTCACCGACTTGTTAGGCCCACTAGGGCAAACCAGGGGTAGTCAGGCGAGGGTGCGCGGACTGTGGAGGGGCAAGGCCCCGGTTTGGTTACTGTGGAGGGGTTGGACCCCTGTTACTGAGAGGGCTATGCCCTGGTTCCGTGCTGTGCTTTGGGCGCACCCGTTAACGGAAACGACTGACCGCGTGCCAGTCCGGGCTAGCTACCTGTGCGTTTATCGCGCGTGCCGTAGTCACCGTTACGTCTGTCAGTGACCTTGGGGTGGTTGACTGAGGGTAGGATCACCACGGGGGACTCTCCCGGCCCAGGAGAGCACCACGTGCTACTTCTACTTTTGGAAAAGACTGCAATCAAGATCGTTCCCACGAGGACATTCGAGATCAAGTAAAGGATCTGAGAAATAAATGAAATAGTGAGAAAATTGAAAGATGTAAATAAAGGAAGTAATAGAACATAACAGCTACTGTACACTCTACTATTGCCTTTAGTTTGTTTGCCACTCTACTCAGCGTTTTGCTGAGCTGTTACACTCGTTACCTTTTTCAGGACCAGCTGTTGAGCAGCCAAGGTCGGCGGCTGCAGAGGACGCTGGGCCGAGTAGGGTCCAGTAGAGTTTACCACAGTCTTTTGTACCTCTTTTGTTTCTGTTCTAGTGAGTAGTTTTTGTTTCCGCTGTACTTTCTTTACCTACAGTTCTTGTTATATGATAAATGTTGTTCTACTGTTGTGGTGGTATCTACTGTAGTAGTTTCTTTCCTTACTGCTGTACTTCCTTACTGTTAGTTATATTCATGCTGAATGTGGTTTATTTTACTGCTCTTTTGGTTACTTCCTCGTTGGACGACTAGGTCTTGGGATTAGTCGAGTCGGTCCGGTTCTCGTGTCTCGTAGGGACTCGGGAACCGGGTCGTTACAAGATGGTATCAGAGCAAGGTCGTCCCAGGAAGTGAATCAACTGACTGGAAAATAACCAATTCACATGTTTATAGCTAGAGTAGCCACCACAACATATCTCTTGACATGAGCTCTTAGAAGTTTTGTTAGGTACCGTCTGTTTTGACGTTTCTGTTTTGTTTCGCGTCTCCTTGCAGGAGATGCCTCGTCGCGGGACTGGCGAGACTGGCCGCGGGCGCAGCCGAGGGCGAGGTCGGCGAGGTGGATGTGCTGTCATTGACGTCTTGGTGGACCAGCCACCACTCCCTGGCATCCAGGCCCAGGACCTCGCCAGACTGATACGGGATATTGTACGAGAGGAGCTCCACCCACCGCCCCGAGCACCTCCTCCTGGGGTTGCAGAGGGGGAGTCCTCTGTGGGGACCACGCGACGACACGGCGCTGGACACGAGGGAGGGGATGGGCCCCTTCCGCCCCCACCTTCGTCTGACACTTCTGTACACGAGGCACCTTCGCCTGGAGGTGCACCAGCACCTCCCCTACAGCGCCACTTCGAGCTTTTCGGACAGTTCCGGAAGCTGAAGCCCCCCTCCTTCAAGGGGGATGAGGACCCGACCGAGGCAGGGGGGACTGGCTTGAGCAGCTGGAGAAGATCTTCGACACCCTTCGCCCCCCGGTGGAGTGCTGCGTGGCCTTTTGCTACGTACCAGCTGGAGAGTGCGGCACACCGGTGGTGGAGGGCGGTCCGAGACAGAGAGGGACGAGCCGACGTGGGACCAGTTCGTCACCTCTTCTGCGAGCAGTACTTTCCCCAGACGTGGCAGGACTAGAGGAGGCGGGAGTTCCTCACTCTCCGCCAAGGGACGATGACTGTGAGCGCGTACCGCACGCGTTTCTTGGAGCTGTCCTGCTTTGCAGCGACAGCGGTAGCCACTGAGGAGGAGCGCCTTTAGAGGTTCACCGAGGGGCTCCGGCCTGCGATCCGGGGGTATGTCAAACCCTTGAAGCTGCCGACATTTTCGAGGGTGGTAGAGGCAGCTATGACTTATGAGGAGACCAACCCGTCCGCGCGAGAGACCGACGGCGGGCGGAAGAGGCCCTTTCAGCCAGACTTCTCACAGGGGCCGGCGAGAGACGGAGACACGTGGCGTCCGCAGGAGAGCCGTCACGTTGTGCAGGGCCATCAGTGGCCTTTGGGGGCCCTCGACAAGGGCCAGTCACCAGCACCGGACCCCCGCCTAGCCGACAGCAGGGACTCACTGAGGGCGGGAGTCGGGTTCCCCTCTGCTACCAGTTTGACCAACCGGGCCACGTCAGGAGGACTGCCCATCTAGGGCAGGAGGTCAGCAGATACTTCCCGTGCAGAGCACTGGAGGGGCGCGCAGGAGGCCACGGTTCCCAGGCACGAGGAGGAGGACAGCAGTCGCGAGGAGGGTACCGGCCAGCACCTACCCGTCCGACGCAGAGTGTGGCTGCTTTGTCCGCACCTAGAGCTGAGGGGCGTATCAACGCCCTAACACACAGGGACGCCAGAGCATCGGGATCCGTGGTAGCAGGTATGGTTTCAGTTTCTGGCAGACTCGTTTACACGCTTTTCGATTCCGGCGCTACGCACTCGTTTGTCGCAGTCAGTTTCGCAGTTAGTTTGGACAAGGATTATACACTATTAGAGAATCCGTTCATAATCAGAGGTCTGAGTGGTCAGCTGTTTGTAGCTGAGGAGGTGTACACGGGTTGCGAGGTCAGCGTCGGGGGACATAGCCTGCCAGTTGACCTGATTATGATACAGATGGAGGACTTTGGAGTGATTCTGGGGATGGATTGGCTGTCCGCTTACCACGCCTTGGTAGACTGTTTTGAGAGGAAGATTGTCTTCTCCATTCTGGAGTTGCCTTCTTTCGAGTTTCACGGGCAGCCAGTGGACGGAGGTTTCAGGTGCATTTCGGCACTTCGGGCGGCGAGAATTTTGAGCCAGGGGTGTGAGGGCTTCCTAGCCTATGTGGTGGCAGAGCCCAGCCCTGTGGCAGACTTCCAGAGCATCCCGGTGGTCAGAGAGTACCCCGACGTGTTTCCAGACGAGTTACCAGGACTACCACCTGAGCGTGAAATCAAGTTTGAGATATCACTAGTACCAGGGACCAGCCCATCTCCACCACGCCATACAGGATGGCACCGCTTGAGCTGCGAGAGCTCAAGTCCCAGTTGCAGGACCTTTTGGAGAAAGGTTTCGTGAGGCCCAGTGCGTCTCCCTGGGGAGCCCCGGTACTGTTTGTGAAGAAGAAGGATGGGACCCTACGCCTTTGTGTGGACTACCGACAGCTGAATAGGGTCACCATCAAGAACAGATATCCGCTGCCGAGGATCGACGATTTGTTTGACCAGTTGCGGGGTGCCACGGTGTTTTCCAAGATAGACTTGAGGTCTGGATACCACCAGTTGAGGATCAGGGAGATCGATGTCTCCAAGACAGCTTTCCGCACCCGGTACGGACACTACGAGTTTTTGGTCATGCCGTTTGGGCTGACCAATGCCCCCGCTGCTTTCATGGACCTGATGAACAGGGTGTTTAGACCGTACTTGGATCAGTTCGTGGTGGTTTTCATAGATGATGTGCTCATCTATTCTAGAGATCGGACGCAGCACGGACAACACTTGCGGATGGTTCTGGACACTCTGAGACGACGCAGGCTGTATGCCAAATACAGCAAGTGCGAGTTCTGATTGAGGGAGGTGACCTTCTTGGGTCATGTGATCTCTGGTGACGGCCTTGCGATGGACCCCGCCAAGGTCGAGGCAGTGCTCAGGTGGGAGAGACCGCATTCAGTCATTGAGATTCGCAGTTTCCTGGGACTGGCAGGTTACTACAGATGGTTCATCAGGGGATTTTCACAGATTGCGCGTCCTATGACACAGTTGACCCGGAAGGACGTGCTTTTCGCTTGGACAGACGCCTGTGAGGCGTGTTTTCTGGAGCTGAAGGAGAGGTTGACCTCGGCTCCCGTGCTCACCATCCCTGACAGTAGTGGCAGGTTCGTTGTGTACACGGACGCTTCCTTGCAGGGGTTAGGAGGTGTGCTCATGCAGAGGGGTCATGTTATCGCTTACACTTCGCGACAACTGAAGCCCCATGAGCATACCTACCCTACCCACGACCTAGAGTTGGCAGCTGTTGTCTTCGCGCTGAAGACCTGGAGGCACTACTTGTACGGTGAGACCTTCGAGATTTTTACAGATCACAAGAGCCTCAGATATCTTTTTGACCAGAAGGAGCTCAACATGAGACAGAGACGTTGGTTGGAGCTCCTGAAGGACTACGATTGCAGCATCTCCTACCACCCGGGAAAGGCCAATGTGGTGGCTCACGCCTTGAGCCGTAAGGCACCCGCACGCTTGGCCAGTCTACAGTTACAGAGTTGGAGCCTTTTGGAGGAGGTGGGCAGTTGGCGACCTCTAGAGTTACGAGGATACTGTGGGGCAGTGACGGTGACACGGCAGACCAGGCCAGAGCTGAGAGACCGTATCATCACAGGACAGATGGCTGATCCGTACTTGCAGTCTTTGTGCGACAGAGTACTATCAGGGGACCCAGGGGACTTCTCTTTCACAGACCAGGTGTTACGCTTGAGGGGACGGTTGTGCGTTCCTAGAGACGAGGAGCTGTTGAGAGAGCTCCTGACTGAGGCACACGGTTCCAAATTCACCATACATCCCGGAAACACGAAAATGTACCATGACTTGAGACGCGAGTTTTGGTGGAGAGGGATGAAGCAGGATGTGGGTGAGTTCGTGCAGCAGTGCTTAGTGTGCCAGCAGGTGAAAGCCGAGCATCAGAGGCCTGCAGGGCCGCTTCAGCCGCTTCCAGTGCCAGAGTGGAAGTGGGAGAGCATCACCATGGACTTGGTGGTGGGCTTACCTGTTACCCAGCGGGGACATGACACAGTCTGGGTAATAGTGGATAGATTGACGAAGACAGCGCGACTCTTGCCGATCCGAGTCACTTTGGGACCAGCACAGTTGGCAGAGAGGTATATCCGTGATGTGGTGCGACTACATGGAGTTCCGCGGGAGATCGTATCCGACCGGGATACCCGCTTTACGTCCCAGTTTTGGGCTGAGTTTCAGCAGGCCTTGGGGACGAGGTTGAGGTTTAGCACGGCTTACCACCCCCAGACGGACGGACGGTCTGAGGGCACGATACAGACACTTGAGGACCTTTTGCGTGCCTGTGTACTGGATTGGAGGGGCTCTTGGGAGGAGCACCTGCCCCTGGCAGAGTTTGCATACAACAACAGTTATCACTCGAGCATCGGCATGGCTCCCTACAAGGCTCTGTACGGACGGAAGTGTACGGCACCCTTGAGTTGGGTTGAGGTGGGGACCAAGTGGGAGGTTGGCCCCAGGTTGATCCGGCAGAGTCAGGAGGTAGTTGAGCAGAGCCACAGACGACTCCGCACTGTCAGGAGCAGACAGAAGAGCTACGCGTATCGCAGACGCAGAGAGGTACAGTTTGAGGTTGGGGACCACGTCTTTCTTTGTGTTTCGCCCATGAAGGGCTTACAGCGGTTTGGGGTGAGAGGGAAGCTCGCGCTGAGGTTCGTGGGGCCCTTTGAGGTCCTGGAGCGGGTTGGACCCGTTGCTTACAGACTTGCCCTTCCCCCATAGCTTTCTGGTGTGCACGACGTGTTCCACGTGTCCAACCTCAGGAAGTACGTAGCCGATTCCAGTCACGTACTGAGTCACGAGAGCGTCGAGGTGAGCGACGACCTGACCTACCCCGAGCGGCCAGTGCAGATCCTAGACCGAGCCGTCCGCCGGTTGAGACGAAAGCAAGTACCCCTGGTAAAGGTTTTGTGGAAGAGCCAGCGGTACGAGGAGGCTACCTGGGAGCCTGAGGCGGCAATGCGGGAGCGGTACCCGGAGCTTTTCGTGGGTACGTCTTTTTCGGACCGGCTTCGGTCCTCTTTGAGTTTGTTATGGTTATTCGGACGTCTTTTCCCGCACCCTAGTTGGCGCAAGTTTCGGGGACAAAACTTCCTTTGAGTTTGTTATATTGTAACGAGCGCGTCGTCTGGGAGGTGGGCCAGACGTCTGGGATCATTTCCAGACATCTGGAAATCAGTTATTCTGGCACGAATCCTCGTCTGTGCGCCTCAGCGCGCAGGCCCGCGAATATCCGATATTCTCTGCGGCTGCAGACGCTCTGCCGCGTCTCTCCCTCCTCCTCACGTGGCCTTAAAAGGGCACGCCTCCCCTCACTCCGTCACCACCGTCTCCTTTCCCTTCTCCTTCAGCCAGAGCATGAGCACGAGCGCGAGGGCGGCAGCGGCGGCCGCAGTGAGAGCGGAGGAGGTGCGGCGTGCGAGAGCGGAGCTCTGCCGTGAGGGTGAGCTCGCCGGAGCGGCTTGGCCAGCCGGAGGAGGGCGCAGGGGGCGCGGAACGACGCGGAGAGGGACCTGCTGCAGTCTGAGCAGCAGGCGCGCGAGGTGCGACGCGGGCGACGTCGCGAGCGGAGGCCGAGTAGCGCCCTGATTCTGGAAAAATTTCCAGAATCAGACGTCTGGGTTGATAGGCAGACGGCGAGGACGACGTCTGGTAGCTCATACAGACGTCTGAAAGGTGTGTATTCCGCTTTCTTCTTCCTTCCTGTCGACCGACTGTACTAAGGGAGGGAGTTGGCTGTGCGCAGGTTCGCTGATTCGCCATCCTTTGCGAATCAGACGTCTGGAAGTTGTACCAGACGGCGGGAGTGACCTCCAGACGTTCGGGGTGACCATCGGACGTCTGGGAGCTAGGACAGACATCCCCGCAGACTTCTGGACATCTGGGAAACCACACTAAACAGGTAATTCTCTGATCCACTGTTTAAGACATCTGGAAGAAGTTCCAGATGTCTGATTTTGCACAGTATCGTCTTTTTCGACCCGTTTAGGGCCCATTCGGGCTCCGTTTTCCGCGATTCGAGTTGCGTTCTTTTCAGAATTAATTTCTCTACCCGTCTACAGTAGCTATACACTGTTTTGAGACACTCCTTGTGTTTGATCCTTATGATAGGACCTCGTTCAGTTGCAGTCTTGAGAGTCGCGGAGGCACGCGGGATTCCCGATCACGCCCCCATTACTCCCGTTGTACCTGGTAGAGTGGCTTAAGTTTATTATTAAAATCTGTTAAAGTATGGAACCATAACTAGAATCTAGGACATTGCATGAATCCTAGGAATGAGAAATGTATGGAATGATAGCTCCTAGGTGATGCATGAATCCTAGGGCTGGAAAACTAGTTGTATGCTAGATCCTAGGATGTGGCATGAACCCTAGGATGGAAAAACTAGTGGAATGTATAATACTGCAGTCTTGGAAAAATGGAAAGGAATATAAAGCTGCCTGTAAATTGAATTAACAGCTGCCTGATATGAATAAAGAAACATGATTGAGATCATGGATTGTGAGAACGTGAAACTGGAAAGTGAAACATATGATGTTCTGAGATAAAGAGCTGGAACCCTACGGGGAATTAGGAGTGGAACTCCTGGAAAGAAAAAGGAATGGAACTGAGATGTAGTTTGTACTGTCTCTTGGGTATGCAGTACCAAGGGAAGTACCTGTACCTGTTTAGTGCAGAGTGGGGCCAGCCACCCCAAGGACCTGGGGTTAGGATTGGCCGCTCTGTACCGACTTGTTGGCCCTCGTGTACGTAGTACCGAGGAGAGCTACTAGTCTTAGGAGAGTACTAGCTACCCCACGGGCCCCGGGGTTCTGCTAGCCTCCTTCACCGACTTGTTAGGCCCACTAGGGCAAACCAGGGTAGTCAGGCGAGGGTGCGCGGACTGTGGAGGGGCAAGGCCCTGGTTTGGTTACTGTGGAGGGGTTAGACCCCTGTTACTGAGAGGGCTCTGCCCTGGTTCCATGCTGTGCTTTGGGCGCACCCGTTAACGGAAACGACTGACCGCGTGTCAGTGCGGGCTGGCTACCTGTGCGTTTATCGCGCGTGCCGTAGTCACCGTTACGTCTGTCAGTGACCTTGGGGTGGTTGACTGAGGGTAGGATCACCACGGGGGACTCTCCCGGCCAGGAGAGCACCACGTGCTACTTCTATTTTTGGAAAAGACTGCAATCAAGATCGTTCCCACGAGGACATTCGAGATCAAGTAAAGGATCTGAGAAATAAATGAAATAGTGAGAAAGTTGAAAGATGTAAATAAAGGAAGTAATAGAACATAACAGCTACTGTACACTCTACTGTTGCCTTTAGTTTGTTTGCCACTCTACTCAGCGTTTTGCTGACGTGTTACACTCGTTACCTTTTTCAGGACCAGGTGTTGAGCAGCCAAGGTCGGCGGCTGCAGAGGACGCTGGGCCGAGTAGGGTCCCAGTAGAGTTTACCACAGTCTTTTGTACCTCTTTTGTTTCTGTTCTAGTGAGTAGTTTTTGTTTCCGCTGTACTTTCTTTACCTACAGTTCTTGTTATATGATAAATGTTGTTCTACTGTTGTGGTGGTATCTACTGTAGTAGTTTCTTTCCTTACTGCTGTACTTCCTTACTGTTAGTTATATTCATGCTGAATGTGGTTTATTTTACTGCTCTTTTGGTTACTTCCTCGTTGGACGACTAGGTCTTGGGATTAGTCGAGTCGGTCCGGTTCTCGTGTCTCGTAGGGACTCGGGAACCGGGTCGTTACAATGGTACTTGAGTACCCCTAGTCCTACTATTGGCATTCTAAGCTAATCTACAAAAGAAAGCATATAACAGAAATCTGTGCATAAAAAGGCATGGTCTAGAATTTAAGTTAATTCTATAAGATTTTGCTAAGGGACTAGAAAAATCTAGGCAAGGGGGTATGATGGGAACACCATCATGAGCCATAACTAGCTCAATTTGATCTGATTAAGTCATTAAATGCTCGCACATAACTGCCAGAGAGCCCTAATTCATTGTGTAATCATTCTGAGAGAAATATAGTAAAACAAGGGTAAAATGGTAGTTTTAACAGTATACCTCAATTGCAGTACACTCACAGGTTTTCTCAGGGGTTAGTTAAGGGTCAAATGGCCTTAAATGCCCAACAAGTGGGTTAATACAGACAGAAAAGGGTTTTCATGTGTTTTGAGAATTAAATGACATCGAAAGCCCTAAAAACTGACCTACTTAATTAACTGAGGATTTGGTTAGGATAAAATTCACCTAAACACTAAAATTCATAAAAAAATATTCTCTAGGGTTTGCTACCTTCAATTAGACCATCAGAACCCGTCTTGAGCCAAAATAGTCAGAGACAGATATTTACCCTAATTTAGGTTTCTGCATAAATTACCCACTTAAACTAGGTCAAAACCTAAATCTAAATTCTCCATTGGATTCCTTGGGTCCAAATTAGGTTTATACCAAAATTTGGGCTCAATCTGAGTTCATGTTGACCAAGTTTGCATTTTGGTCCAGTCAGAGTCTTTTTATCTCATTCAGATCATAGCTTTTTGAATTCCTTACAAATGGAGCCCCAGCTTTGTTTTCTTCTTCACAAAAAGGTCCCTACCTCCATGAAATCCTACTCCTACAACTCTAGTGACCTTTGATTGAAGATAACTCCTTCTCTAATCAATCAATCCCTTCCAAAATTGGAAGGGAGATTTCTTGAGGAGTCCTCTTTCCATTGAATCTATCCATGGGCCCCAAAACTTTCCCACTCTCTCATGCGAACACATGAGAGATTAGGGTATCCTAGAGAATTCCAACTTTAGCGACATTCCAAGCTTGGGAAGCTTGCTTCGCAAGCTCAAAACACCCTCAAAAGGCCTATAAAAGAACCCTCTGATCAGATCGAATTCCCAAGATTGATTCCGACTGTGAAACCCCTCCCTTCCTCTCTCCACTCCGGCCGAGAAGCTCTGCAAGTTCCAGCGATTCCTCCTAACCTCCTTCGTTATCCGTCCGCGATATCAGCGGTCGAATTTCTTTCCTCTCTATCGTCCACTCTTGGCCATACCAGCAGGAGTCTCCTTCCCGTTGTCGTCACCGTTCCTACCCTCACCGGAGCACTTCGTCTTCTTCGTCGCCGACGTACCCTCGGCATGGATTCTCCCCCCTTTCATCTGTTTAGATTAGGTTAGTAAGGCTTAGTTAGGTTTACACTATCTTTTCCGTTCTCCATATCCCAATTTCAACCCTCGAAGCCACCATTCACCTCCATCGTCCTCCGCTTTGACCAGACCTTCGGTGAGGCGTATATGCCACTACACCCGTCCATCCGCCTCACCGTCCACCGCATAACCTTTGCCTCATCCTCCCACACAAAAGCCCTAACCTAGCGCACTCCATCATCCACCCAATCACACCACCGAACAAGCCCATCACAGGTTTCCTTGCTCGACTCATGACCACCACACATCTCCACACGTCATGAAACCACCGCCAACAAACTCAATGTCCTTCGGTGAAGCTCCTGAGCTAGTTTAACTTGGTCATTAGTTTGTATTTATGCTTTTCAGGTCTCATTGTTCATAGCTGCCGCCACCATTGACAACTGACGTATTCTTCGAGCTCGAGACTATGCACATTCCAGGCCCCACTTCTAGGTTGCACGGAGTCACCCAAAGACCACTCCCAGGTAGTCAATTGGAAGTTTCAACGGCCCTTCAAACGCCAATTGAAGACCCACCTACTGCGGCCAGCACGAACGAAAGGTGGAACATTTAGTCCCACCTCAAAAACGAATGAATAGGTGGCACCGCATAAATTGACTTTGTCACATACGCTCTTTGCTTCCTAACACGAGGGTGAGGTCCTCCTTACCCACGCATGCCTCGCCTGCGACACCTAACCCGCGGGTCTGGAGCTCACCCGTATACCCGCCTAAGCCTTGTTCACACCTCACTCACCACCCACTTCTGGTGAGCCTGGTCTTGGGTGCACGTGTGCCCGACATCCCGATAACCTGATGCTGTGAAGGGCCCTGAGAGGGTAAAACCTAGGAGGAAGAAAGAAAGAGAGAGCGTGCGGGGGCAGGGGGTTTTGGCTAACGCTTAGCCAATTTCGTGAGTTTCCCCTTATGCATAAAGAAAAGGAAGAAAGCCTTTGCAGAAGAGGAGAGAAGGAAGAAGGCCTGCAGAAGAAAAAGAAAGGAGAAGAGGAGGGTAGCTTAAGAAGAGGCTGAAGACAGGAGGAATAGAAGAAGTTTTGCAGAAGGAGAGAAAGAGAAGATGAAGAAGAAGAATGGTGCTTCCCTAGCACTATAACACTTGTTGGTTAAGTCATCTGGTCATTAGACCTGGCATCTGTTTTAATGCTTGATACTATGAACAATTGATTTAAAGTTACTGTTGAGATATTTAAATTTGTTGAATGCTTGATATATATGCTTAGAGAGTAATTGGTAATTTAAATCATCATTGTTTTAGCTTCTCTACTTTTTTTTTATTACCTCAAGATACATGGGAATTCATTGAATATCTAACGTGACAAATTAGTTTTTATTGAATATCATTATTTGGTGTAAGTTCTTGTACTCAGTTACATATTATTTGAGATTAATGTATTAATTCCTATCTGCTCCCTATGTTCGACCTCAGATTTCATTTCTGATATTCGAGTTATATATTTTATTTGTTTTTCGCACTGATTCAATCTATACTACAACATTGATTTTAAAACCCGATTCAAAGCGAATAACATGACTCATGAGGGAACAAATAAGATAAAGAATTCCAAAGTTGTTTTACTAACTCAAGAATTCGGGAAATTTGAAATGCAGGAAAATGAAAGTGTGAAGGATATGTACACCCATTTCACCTTCATAATCAATAATCTGAAGGCACTCGAAAAAACTTTCATAAGAAGTGAGCTTGAAGGTAAGATTTTATGTTCTCTAACAAATATTTTTGAGACTAAAGTGATAGCTATAGAAGAAGCCAATGAACTTGAAAACTTGAATATGGACCAACTTCTTGGAAATCTCATGGCTTATGAGACCAAGCTCAACCGAAAGAAGAAAGGGATAGAGGAAGGGAAGAAAAAGCAACTAGCCTTCAAAGCATTTTCAGAATCTGAAGAGAGTGATGAAGAATATGAAGATCTCTCCATGCTTACTCGTAAGTTTAGAAAATTTTTAAGATATAGCAAGAATTTCAGGAAAAAGGGGACAAGAGATGATTCAAAGGTGGATCTGATTATTTGCTATCAATGTAGAAAGAAGGGACATATTCGAAAGGATTGTCCACTTCTTAAGAAGATGGATAAAGGAGCAAAAAGAAACAAGAGAAGGATTCAAAGAGGTATTTCAACAAGTACAAGAAAAAGAAAGCTATGCAAGCTACATGGGATGATTCAGATTCAAACGAAAGTGAATTTGAGACTGATTCAACTGAGGAAGAAGCCGCATGTCTTGGACTTATGGCTTTAGAAGAAGAGGTAAATGACTTATCCTTAGAAGAACTTGTAGAAGAATTTGATGAGTTATACTGTACTTTTAGGAAAACTAAGTTAGAAAATAAAGATCTTAAAGAAAGATATCAAGATCTTCATGAGATGGACAAAATATTGCAAGAAAAGAATTTTCTATGTGATGAGGCAAAAAGTTTAAAGAATAAAATAGAGCTTCTTTAAAATAATGTTCATAATCTTAAAAATAATTTAGAAAGGTTATTAGAAGATCTTGCTAGGTTTACTAATGGAAAAGAAAATTTGGATAGACTACTATCATCACAAAAATTCTCTTCTTGCAAATTTGGTCTTGGATATTCTCATGAAGCAAGTTCATTAAAAGGAAATTAAACTAATTTTATATCTAGTCAAAAGGAAGAAAGGAAGCTTTCATATTCAACTATGAAAATAAAAATTAACCAAAATGGACCCAAGAAAAAATGGGTACCAAAGAAACTTGTTCAATCTTGTTTTGTAGGTCAAGAAGAAGTAGAGTTATCAAGATACATCTTTAAGAGAACTCAAGAAGGACTACATGCCTATAGAAAGATAGTTGAGCAACCAAAGAAAGGAATTCAAAGATAGTCACATTTTGTAGGACAAAAGAAAAGGAACCTGGATTATGGACAACAGATATTCCAAGCATATGACGAGTGACAAGGAACTCTTTACGGAAGTAACTTACAAGGAAGGAGGTTCCATTACATTCGGGAACAACCACAAAGGATAGATTATTGGTACAGGTATTATTGGTAAAGGTAATGCATCTTTTAGTCATGTTGCATTGGTAAAAGGATTAAAACATAATCTCTTTAGTGTAAACTAGATTTGTGACAAAAGATATGATATTCTATTTAGTGCTAAGTTTTTCAAGATATTTGATAGTATAACAAATGAAATTCTTCTTATTGGAAAAGGATATAAGGATATATATATTGTTGAAATAGATAAAAATGGAACATATGATTGTTTGGTAGCTTCAAATGATGAAATGTTTACTTGGCATAAATGATTAGGTCATTTGCACTTCAAATACTTGAATAAATTAGTCAAATATGAATTAGTTAAAGGATTGCCTAAGAAAAAGTTTAATTCAAATATCTTTTGTGATGCATGTACACTTGGAAAAATGAATAAAAATTCTTTCAAGAGTAAAAATATTGTCTCTACATCTAGACCTTTAGAACTCTTACATTTAGATTTGTTTGGACCAACTAGAACTAGTTGTTTAAATGATAGTAGATATTGTCTTGTAATTGTAGATGATTATTCAAGATTTACATGGGTATATTTTCTTAAACTTAAAGACCAAACCATAGAAACTTTTAGCAAGTTTTTAAAACTTCTTCAAAATGAGAAAGGATATATGATTTCTCGAATTCGATCCGATCATGGAGGAGAATTTGAAAATTAAGATTTTTCTCATTTTTGTGAACTAGGAATAAAACATGAGTTTTCATTTCCTAGAGCTCCACAACAAAATGGTGTAGTGGAACAAAAAAACCAGACTCTTCAAGAATGTGCTCGCACACTTCTTATAGAATCTAATCCTCCAAAATATTTTTGGGTCGAAGCCACTAACACAGCTTGCTATGTACTTAACAGTCTTAATTAGGCCTATACTTAATAAAACAAGTTATGAACTTTATTACAATAGAATTCCTAAAATTAGTTATTTCAAAATATTTGGAAGTAAGTGCTATACGCTTATTACTAAAGAAAATCTTGATAAGTTTGATGCTAAAGGAGATGAATGTATATTTATAGGATATTCATCATGAAGTAAAGCTTATCGTGTATTCAATAAGAGAACTTTAATAGTAGAAGAATCATTTCATATTAAGTTTGATGAAAATTCTTCTATAGATATTAAACAAAGTGAAGTGATAGATAGTGATGATGAGGACACAACCTTTATAGATGTATCTCACATTAAAGATCATAATGCACATAATCCTCCTAAAGAATGGAGCTTTCATAAAGATCATCCAAAAGAACAAATAATAGGAGAAATTAATGATAAAGTCAAAACTAGATCACAAGTTAATTTTGTTCTAAATGCTTTTGTATCACAACTTGAACCTAAAACTCTAGATTCTTCATGGATACTTACTATGCAAGAAGAACTAAATCAGTTTGAAAGAAATCAAGTATGGGAATTAGTTCCTAAACGAAGTGATAGTTCTATTATAGGAACCAAATGATTTTTAGAAATAAAACTAATGAAGAAGGTCAAGTAGTAAGAAATAAGGCAAGACTTATTGCACAAGGGTATAATCAACAAGAGGGAATAGATTATGAAGAAACTTATGCTCCAATAGCTATGCTTTAATCAATTCAAATGCATCGCATCTAGGCATAAAATTATATCAAATGGATGTAAAATTAGCCTTTCTAAATGGATTCATAAAAGAAGTGTATGTAGCCCAGCCCCTTGGGTTTTTAAATTCTGAATTTCCTGATCATGTGTATAAACTTAAAAAAGCTCTTTATGGTCTCAAGAAAGCACCTAGGGCATGGTATGAGAGATTAAGAAATTATCTCATTAAATCAGATTTTAAAATGGGAAAAGTAGATCCAACTCTTTTCATCAAGAATCAACTTAATGATTTAATAGTTATTCAAATTTATGTAGATGATATTTATTTTTGGCTCTACTAATGAGAATTTGTGTAGTGAATTTTCAAAGATTATATAGGATGAATTTGAAATGAGTCTCATGGGAAAATTAAAATTCTTCCTTAGACAACAAATTACTCAAATGGATGAAGGAATCTTCATATGTCAAGCAAAGTATGCAAAAGACACACTGAAGAAATATGGAATGGAAAGTGTAAAGGGAAAAACCACACCAATGGCTACAAACATAAACTTGAACTTGGATGAGAATGGAAAGAAAGTTGATGAAAAGGTATATAGAGGTATGATAGAATCATTACTCTATCTTACTGCAAGTAGACCTGATATAATATTTGCTACTTGTCTTTGTGCTCGCTTTCAAAATTCACCAAAAGAATCTTTAAATACTCTAGTGATTTTGGTTTGTTCTATCCAAGAACTCATTCTTTGGACTTACTAGCATATAGTGATACCGATTATGCTGGTAGTAGGATTGACAGAAAACATACTAGTGGTACTTGCCATTTTCTAGGTAATGCACTAGTTTCTTGGTTTTCTAAGAAACAAAATTGTGTTGCATTATCTACCACGGAAGCTGAATATATTTTAGCTACTTTGGCATGTTCTCAAGTGCATTAGATGAAACAAACTTTATCTGACCTAGGATTAGTTTTTAAACAAGCTATAATATGCTGTGATAATACAAGTGCTATAAATTTATCCAAAAATCCTGTAAATCATTCTGGAACTAAACATATAGATGTAAAACATCATTTCTTAGGGATAATGTATTAAAAGGAGAAATTAAGTTAGATTTTGTGAACACTGAAGACCAACTTGCAGATATCTTGACAAAGCCAGTTAGTATAGAAAGATATTGTCACATTAGAAGGCATCAAGGACTTTGCAAGTTGAAGGATTTAGAAAACTAGTTTTTCAGCCGTCTGAAAATCCATAGCAGACGTCTTTTTTTCTTTTTGCTTGCAGCTCTTTCCTTGGAAAGCTTTTCTAGGAATTTCAGACGTCCAGTATGCCTCTCAGATGTCTGTGTTTCTATCCATTTGTAGGTTAAAATTCTTTCAACGGTCATTAAATGTTCAACTTTTTGAATTTCAAATGAAGTAGTTTGAATTCAAATTCAAATGGTCTTTCAGACATCTTTAACACATAATAGACGTTTGAATCTCTACTTTCAGATGTCAGTACCTGTCTAAAAATGTCTAGTTTTTTAATATGTATTGATTCGAAATTTGAAACTACCTCTTTCTTTTACCCAATGGTCATTTGATCTCTTTATGACACAATCCTCTCTCCCATATGCTCCCTTTATAGTGTAACATATACTCTTCATTAGACTTCTCTTGCACAACTCAAAAAACTCTTCCACACCTCTTCATCTTCTCCATTTGTTGATGAACACTTGAGAGCTTTCAGACTCCTCCAGATCTCTGAACATCTCCTGTTCTCAATAGACGTCTCCCATTCTCACCAGATGTAAGTCAACTCCTGAGGTAGCGCATACATTCTTCATTTGGTATTCATTACATCCTCTCATCTAGATATTGTATTTTTCTTCTATATGAATACATTTATACCTATGATTAACTTTTTTTTCAATGTTTTTCGTTTGGTGGGAATCTCCTTTTCTTTTTCTTGGCTTCTGATGTCTCCTGTTATCACTTCTATCTCTAAAATATTCAGTCATCTAATTTTTTTCAGACTTCCGACTTGTGGTTTTCAGACGTCTGACATTCACTTCGGACGTCTGATTGAAGTTTTTCTGTGTCTTTAAGATTTGTTATTCTCTTTTCCTTATTATGCCTCGTAGGAAGCAAAGGAATGCTAGACCTAGTAACCTCCACCTGAAGAAGAATTACCTAATGTCATGGAACAATTTTGCCTAACCAAAAAGACCTCCCAAAAACATAACAATTTTGAGAAGTTTAAGGTTAGGTGTGGTAGACTAATTATAGGATTATGGTCTCCTAGACTTATTTCAAGCTCGAGGAATTCAACACTTCTTTGATGAGGAATTTTTTCCAAGTGGAAAAATTCCTGGTATATTTCCTGAGCTTGTAAAACTATTCTATGCAAATTTAGTAAATCACTCCACACCCACTAGCTCTATCCTAAAGTCTAGTGTTTTGAATGTATCCTTTACCATTACAAATGAAGTAATTTCTTCAATTGCTTGCACCGCCGACTCAAGAGTTCATTAGCGGGACATTGCGAAAGAAGTTACTTTCTCCATTGTTACAAAGACTTTAGTCAAAGATGATGTTTACTTTGAAGGAATGAAACTTGAATCTTGTCATCTTAAGATTGTACCTCGCATTCTAGCTAGACTTGTTTCATGGAATTTACGTGGAAAGTCAGGATCTTTTGATCACATTTCTAAGGAGATTGCCTATATCCTATATGCTTTATTAAACGGAACAAAATTGAATTGGTGTGCTTTGATCATGGATAGCCTATGTAGCACACACTGTAGGAACCTTCCTGTAGGTGCCTTTATTTCCAACATGCTCATCTTCTTTAACCTTGATTTGAAACACCTATTTGTAGATGAATCCATTAAAAAGTTTGATCGCACTACTTTACTTCTTATGGGTCTTAAGAAAGGAAAAGAAGAACAAGTCGAGGAAGAAATTCCTCATTCTCAACCTTCTCAATCTTCTACTAACTCTCAAGTTCCTCTCATGCTTCTTAATCCATCTACTTATTCTTTCTATTCCACTTCTTGGGACTACTCTTGGGAGAATGTACACAAAAATCAAGAGGCTTTTCAAAAAGCCATGTTTGATGGGATGAACCTCCAGCTAAAGAGACAAAATGAAGATCATGACTATCTCTGGAGCTTCACCAATCACTATGCAATGCAACTATCTCATTTGGAAGATCGCATGAAGAATCTGGAGTCTGCATACTCCAAAGGGAAGAAGAAACTTTGATTAGTGCCTTTAGATGGTTACTTTGTGCCTATTGACTTTTTGTTATGTTATCAAAACTTTTTGTTATGTTAAACATTGTAACTTTTTCTGATGCTTGTTCTACTTTTTTGCTAATGCCAAAACAAAAGGGGGAGACATAAGCTTTTATGTAGGGGGAGTATTTTCATATAAATGTTTTCTTTTGTCATTTCAAAAAAAGGGGGTTGAATTTTGTGAACAAAAATTCAAAACAATCGCGACAACACACAAGTATTTAGAGAGGAAACCCTTGTGGGAAAAACCTCTACCTAGATCTCTCAATCTAGGATTTTGCCCCTACTCAAGTAGGAATTACTAACAAGAAGTAATATTACAAATCCCCTCTTCCTGGACAAACCTTAAGAAGAGTTTTGCCCCTCCATTAAGAGGAAACGGGAAACCCACAAATCAGGTACCCAAATAAACTATCAAAAAGTAATATAGAACTATAAGCCTTGAAAAAAGAATAAGAATACTCCCTTATCAAACCTATAAGTAGTTGGGAGATTGGCTCTCAAATGAATAGCACCACAAAGAAGCAAGAGAGCAAAAAGAGCACAACAAGATCAAGAGCTTTGTAATGATGTATATTTCCTTTGTATATGTTTTTGTATGTGTGTAAAAACATAAGGCAACCTATATGGGAGTATATATAGGTGTAGGAGGTCAGATATAGTCGTTGGCGTTTGAATTGGATTGAATTGAATTGAGCAAGAATGGCTATAACGGATTAAGTCAAATTTTGTTAATATCAGACATTCGAAGAATAATGACAGATGTCTAAAAAGACTATTTCAGACATCTGAGAATAAAACAAGATCTCTATCAAGTCTCCAGAATAAATCAAGTGGTTCTGGACTAAATATAGGGATGTCTGAAAAAGAAATAGCATCTGACCATAGAGGCTCAAACATCTGATTATTGAATGGGACGTCTGAAAAGATAACAAGAAAAGAATGCTCGTTACTGGAATGAGATTTGACCCTACCAGGGATCTAGACAAATGTGGTTAGACGTCTTAAAAGAGACCAGAAGACGTCTGAAACAAGTTAAGGACGTCTGAAGGCCTTCAACGTTCAAACCATTCAAGTGAAATAGAAGCACTTTAATTGGGGTCAAAGTGAATGCTGGAAGAAAATGAACGTTGGAGAGATATGGACGTCTGAAGACAGTGTCAGACATCTAAATGACTTGAAAAAAATGACCGTTGCTCAAAATCTCAAGATGGCTTCTGAAAATCAAGGAGGCGTTAGAAACACTAAAATAGATGTCTGAGATAAGTAGTAGACGTCTGAAAAAATAAAATGACAAAAGGTTCAAGATCCGGTGAAGAGAATAGGTTTTGGGTGAGAACCTGGACGTCTAGAAAGATAATTAGACATCTTAAAAATCATCTTCAAATGTCTGAAAGAAAAGAAAGACATCTAAAAAATTTGACAGAATTAGAAGAAAAGCTAGAGACATCCTAAGGAAATCTAAGGATAATTCAAGGCTTTTACACTCTAATAAAATAAACAAAATAAGAAATAAAATGAAGCTTTTGCCCTTCCTTTTCCTTGATCCTTTCCGTTAAACCCTTCCTGCATCATGTTAGTCTCTTCCAAGCATCCTTTTCCTTGATCCTTTTCGTTAAACCCTTCGTGCATCATGTCAGTCTCTTCCAAGCAATAACTTATTTGTCATTATCAAAAAATGCAATAATGTCAACAGACCCGTCTTGAGATTATAAATGATTTGGTCTGCTTCTATCCAGTCAATCCAACCAGTTAACGAGAGGGGCTAGGGAGAAGGTTCCTCCTTTGGCTTGCACCACTAGTTCCTAGTGTGCCCCCCAGCCATGGTTGTTTGACGCTACTCCCCTAGTTAGACATCAAATGGACCAGTAGAAGCAGATTAATAGAAGAAAATCTCAATTTGAGCCCTGAAAGGTGAATCAATCTTTAAGACTAGAAGGCTGAAATTATGCATGTGATTTTGTGTGATCGCACGAGTGCTTAAATCTAGCCCACGGGATTGCGCCACGTGGAAGCTTCGTGGTCGCTTGATGAAGATCTGGTGGCCGAATTTCAATTATGCGGTGAGGATGCTTCAGTGGGATTCGAACCCGTGCCATTTGATTTATAGAGAGTACTTAGCCAATGTGCTAACCCCTCCTTTGTGTCGCGAAGAGGAGAGTGGTGTGAAGGCTTCTCAGCCATTGGATCAAGATCCAACAGTCGGGAATAGAGGTCGCAGATGAGGAGTGGCGGGGCGGTGCTGCTGGCCGATGTTGGGTTGCCTAGATGGCGTCACATGGTGCCATCTAGGCCATCCATCTTCCGTCCATTGCAGAGGCTGCCATTGTGCTTGGATTGAGGTGATTTCCGCATTGCTGGACTGCAATCGTCGCTCCAAATCCATCCATATGGTAGGATTTTTCATCCGAAGCCCGTATGGATGTCACATTGCCCCCTGGTCATTGATCTTCCTCGAACTTCATATGATGCTATGGGATTCCGATCTAGATGATTTTGGAGGCGTTAAACTCTGATCATTGTCCTGATCAGATTCGTACGGTCAGATCGTCCATCCGAGGCCCTGAAATAGATCTCCTTCACTCCTAGCCATAAAAAGTTTGTAATTAACCTAAAATATACACAACTACTTTAAATGTAGGATGATGCATGCTATGCAATATTTATAACATGAAATGCAAATCTAAGCCTAAGAACATGCATGAATAGGCATTTTATCTTCAATAATTGTGTCTACATCACTAGGTGTCAGTGGAAAGTAGCGAAGAACCTTCTGAGATTGTTTCCTCTTCCTTATATCTCTCCTTTCCACATTTGGGATAGTTACTCAAGTTTACGGATTCATTTCTGAAAAGAATGGAATCATTCGGACATGCATTGATCTTCTAATAGACCAAACCAAGCTTGCGAATCTGTTTCCTTGCATCGTACCATGAAGTTGGAAAGCCATTAGGGATATTCAGCAGCTCAGCAATAAACTGAAGTATTTCTGGCATGAATTTAGCACTAGCTCTATTCATGACTTTCAATTGAAACATCTTCAATAAAAATGACAACTTTGGCATTTTCGTAACATCAGAAGTAATAGGATCCTCAGCCACTTTAACAGCATCATAAAACATATCACAACTGAATGGATCTTCCTCATCTGTATTTATATCCTCTCCTACTCTCATCTCATTCAACATTTCTTGTATTTCTTCACCTCCACTATCAACAATTTCTTCGTCGATCTCTTTGTCAACAATGTTCCCATTGTTTATGACTTTCTTAGTCAACTTTCCATGAGCTACCCAAGTAGTGTAATGCTGCCACCACCCATTACAAATCAAGTGCTTGAGCATAGTATTACAATCATGCAAAGAACCATTCAAATATCTTTTGCATGGGTAGAAGTATTATCAAGTTGATCTCCTCACCTAAATATCTTCTTATCACCATCAAAAGCTCAATCCAAGAATGAAATTACTTCATCCTTATATTTGGTGTAATTTGAACGTCGCAATCCAATCCAAGGTTTATCCATTATAACCTAAAATTTAATGTAAACAAATCACTTATTAGAAAGGGAAATGATAGAATGATGTGTATCTTGATTAAGATTTTCACTTTATAGCCCATCCTCAAAAATTTAATCACAACTTAGGTTTGCTCGTTACATATAACCTTAGTGCAGTGAAATTTCGGCAGCATCTCCCTGCACTTCTCTAGTTGCCCCCAATACTAACCTTAGCAAGATTTCCTTTAACACCCAGTTAAGGGTACCGTAGGGAACTAGATAATATTAGTTGATATATTGGAGAAGAGTAGGAAGAAGCAACCGAAATTTCATCACATAGGGTTACATGTAACAAGCAAAACTAAGTTGTGATCAAATCTTTAAGGACTTTCTTTAATTCAATACTTCACCGAACTAAAGTCGATCGAGTCTTACGGCATGCTACAAAGACAACACATCATGCATGTGAGGTATACATACATTTCCTACATTGTCTGTATAACATGATCATAAGTCTTGACAGGTGAGTAATTTGGACACAATTTGACTCGGAGGACTTTTACCCTAGGAGCTAGAATACCTATTGTTTGGCCCCGCGTGCATATATCTTCTTTAGCATGTGTGGGTATATAAACAATAACTAATTTGAACATTAAAGAAATTCAACAAAAAAACTAAAATATCATTCAATTAAATTAAAAACATTGAATGCATATATACCTCCAACTACTACAGCCTCGAAGTGTACCTGACACTGATAACCTGAAATTATGGATAAAAATTAATAAAAAATAGATTATAATCGTAAATGGTAATAACAAATATATTCTCATTCTAAGGGCATGGTAAAAATTTACAAGGGATCATATATATCCTCCTCAAATGCACATCAATTTTAAGTGAAATCGAATCACCAAATCCTTGTCCAATGTTAATCATACCATTAATCAAAAAATATTAAAAAAAAAAAACCCACGATAAGTTTCAAAACTATTTATGACTTTCCCAACTATTTTAGTTTCAAACCAAATTTCTAGAGCAAACCTTCATTCCAAAATTATGCAAGTGTGGGCATCAAACAATTATAATAAATATCACTTTAATAATAAAAAAATTAAATAACTAAAACCATAACCAACCCAACCTTATTCCTAGACCCTGACACAATGCAACCATCCAAACCCTAGCCAA
Source organism: Thalassia testudinum (assembly GCA_037157565.1). NCBI lineage: Eukaryota > Viridiplantae > Streptophyta > Magnoliopsida > Alismatales > Hydrocharitaceae > Thalassia > Thalassia testudinum. The sequence continues at coordinate 53,840,567 of JAZHRO010000035.1, read as the reverse complement.
AGTCAAATCCTAAATCCTAACCCAAACCAATCATCCAAACCCTAGCCCAAGTCAAATCCTAAACCCTTGCCCAACCCAACCACCCTAACCCTCGCTTAACTCAAATCCTAAAACCCTAGCCTAAGCACCCTATACACAACCTATTACCAAATCTAAACAACATATATTAAACACAACCCGACACAAACCAAACATCATCCAACCCAAACCTCAACCTTAAGCTAAACCCCATGCAACCTCATAGCCATCATCTAACTCCATCCCAATCCTACGCATCATCCTACCCAAATCCTAACAAAACCTGACCATAACCTAATAAAACCCCAAGCAACTAATATTTTGAACATTAAAGAATTTTAAAAAATTTTGACAGAGTTTCTCCTTAAATATTTCATTTCTCACATAAAAGTGCATTTCAAAACATCATACCACCTAATAAAAGTGGGCACACTCCACCATAAAGGTGCAACAAATAAAATGCATAAATGATTACAAAAACAAATGAAAGACAATATGTAGGCACACCCCACATCTATTGAAATCCTAAATTGCCATTCCAAATAAAAATAAAAGAGGCACACCCCACCATCAATTTAACAAAAACACATAAAAGACAATATGTGGGCACACATCACATCTAATATGATCCTAAAATATCATGTAAATAACTTTAAAAAATTAAAAATATATCTTTGAAGCATTCAAGATTGATCATCGTCAACTACTTGCAATTTCAATAACAAAAAATTAATTAAATACCTACCTATTATGGTTTTAATAACTTAAGTACTTAATTTAAAATTTATGAGAAGGAAATTAAGGAAGAGGAGATGGAGATGATAGGAGGGAGGGGATGATGGGGAGGGTAGCAGTTGGGAAGAGGAGGAGTGTGATTAGGGAGGGGATGATGGGGAGGCTGGCAATTGGGAAGAGGAGGAGGAGAGGGAACATACAAGGAAGAGGACGAGGAAGGGAAGAGGGGGTTGATTGTTGGAGGAGGAGATGGAGCAAGAGGTAAGGAGGAGGACATGGAATAGGAGGTAGGGAGGAAGGAAGGAGGAGGTGCGAAGGAAAAGGAGGAGGAGAAGGAGGAGGAAGGGGGGAAGAGGATGAGGGAGGGAAGAGGGGGAGGGTATGTGGACTCGCAGGAGGAGGAGGGGCAAATGAAGAGGAGGAGGAGGTGAGGAGGAGGAGAGGCAGGTTTCGGGAGGAGGAGGGGGAGGAGTTGAGGAAGATGAGGGGGAGGGTATGGATCGTAGGAGGAGGAAAAGGAGGAGAGGCGACGGCGGCTGCAGGAGGAGGATGAGTAGGAGGAGAGGCGAAAGGAGCGGGGAGGAGGAGGGGGCCCTAGTGGACGAGGAGGAAGGGGAGGATGGGGGGGAGGGGGCAGATCACAGGAGGAGGAGGAGAGGAAGTGGTGGTTGCAGGAGGAGGGCAAAGAGGAGGAGAGGCGAAGGAGGTGGAGAAGAGGAAGGGGGTGTTAGCGGATGAGGAGATGGGGGAGGAATTGGGGTAGAGGAGGGGCAAGGGGTGGATCGCAGGAGGAGAGGCAGGGGCTGTAGGAGGAGGACAGAGAGGAGAGGCGGAGGGGGTGGGGAGGAGGATTGGAGGAGGAGGGTCTCACTTGAGATGGCGAGGAGAGGTGGTGAGGAGGAGGGGGATCGCTAGGAGGAGGGGTAGTCGCAAGGAGAGGGGTAGACACGTGGAGGAAGATGAACAGTATGGGGGGATTGGGCTCTGTCCACACGTAGATGAACCGACATTTGCCGTCGGTTTAATTAACAAGTGACGATAAATTTCGCCTCAAAAAATTTCTCCGCCCACCCAAATGCGTTGCTTTTTTAACAAAGGACATTTTCCGTCGCTTTATTAACCAAACGACGACAAATATACATATTAAATCCGCCACCTCTCTTTTTTGTTAGGGACAGGGGGGCAGATTTACATCACCTCTTCACCATTTCTTAATAAGAGAAGCGACAACAAATATATATTTGTTGTCGCTTGTTGAACTGACAGTAAGTAACCAATGGTAGATCTCATTTTTCTAGTAGTGGTGATATTCAGTCAAGTAGTAAATCTCCTTTGGGCTAATTACTACCCATAGGAATAATAGAAATGCAATCATTTTGATGTTATAAATCAACTAACGTAAGAAACAATAATTGCTTTGGCAAAATTGTTAAATGCACTAATTAATTTAAATACACCAAAACCAATTACAATGATGTAATATCACATATATTTATTCCTAATGATTCATGATTAAGTAATATATATATTCCCTATAGTACATATGTACTGGTACTCTAGATGAGTACCAGTGCAACCTAAACGTGCTAGGTACCTGTACTTAACATGAGTACCAATCTTAATTTCCATATGTACTGGTACTCATGAGAAGTATCGGTACCAACCAGACACAGATTTTTATCAAACCATTTCCCCAGGTAGGCATAAGTAACGGTACCCGCGGTGAGTACCTGTATTTGTAGGATACAGTTTTGAGAATTTGTATGCCAAGTGTACAAGTACCAAACCATATGTACCGGTACTCATTAGATATGTACCGGTATTTATACTGAGTACCAGTACCATAACTGTTCTGGAGAGGGTTCTGAAATAGGAATTGTATCCCATATGTACCAGTACAAAACTTTAGTACCGGTACCTGCATGATGCAGATGATGTTCCAGAACCACCCAATGGCATTCCATGCTCGACGAATAGTGGTACTCATCATAGGTACCAGTATTGGATGAATATCTAGTGTTGATCCAAGGTGGAAATCTGAATCAAGGATTAGCCATAAACACCCCAAACTCTATTTTAATAAAGTATTGATGTTTCATCAGCCATTTAGGGGATTAAAACTAACATGAATCTAACATTAAAACTTTGATTCAACAATGATGGGCTTAAATATTGAATCAAACATGATTTTGGGGATTGTTCTTAACCTAATGGAAAAAAAACCCAAATATCAAATCATTGGATTACAATATAATGGAAATCAGAAGGCTCTGATACCACTTGATAGACTTTTAACGAAAGAAAACCCCCGAATCCAATATAAACAAATCATGAAAGAAGGTTTTCATACATTCCAGAATCACTGATTCCGTTGTATTAAGAATCCAAAACCAATGAGATTGAAGTCATACTTGAATCCATCGCTTCAATTGATGATTAGAGGACATGTACAATGAAGTGTTTTGATGAAGTGTAGCACCGGTGCGAGCTCACCGGAGCTCGCGCTGGAGGTGAAGAAGTGGTGGATCGGGGATTAGAGAATCGAAAGGCCTGAACTTACTCTAGAGATGGAGAAGGAGAGAATAGGGGACTTAATTAGATGAACGGTGGTGAGATGCGTCCGACATTGGTCAGCCGGACACAAAGAAGGTGATGAGGACTGGTGAGCCTAACAGAGAGGAGGAAGGGGTCGACAGCACCCTTGCTTTGGCAGGCAAGCTACACCAGGAGAAGAGAAGGATGATGGCGGTGTCCTTTGATAAAGAGCATGCATGGAGGAGGTGTTGGAACCTAGTTCGACTTCTCTTTCATGTTTTGGTGTTAACAGAACCGTTTTAAATCTAATGAGTTGTTGAAGTATTATTTTCAGGAAATAATAGGATTTAAGGATGGATGAAAGAAGTAATGATGGCATGAAGATTGACGGCTTTAGTTCTATTTAGTTTGTTGTATCTTAGAACTTTTGTATGTCTCCTAACAAGAAAAGGTAACTTAGGAGTTAAAATCAAAGTAGAGATAATTAGGAATCAAAATCACGTTTAATCTTTCATTTTGAAACTAAAGATCGACTCTTTGAAAATATTATCATATAGCTAAGATAGGATGTCCTTAAAATTTGGTTTAAACTTATAAAACAAGGTACTTGTAGCAAGTACTGGTGATGGAAAATCATCATGAGCCATAACTAGCTCATTTTGACCCAATTAAGTCAGTAAATGCTCCTACATAACTGCCAGAGAGTCACAAGTCACTACATAATCATTTTGAGGGAAAAAATAAGAAACTAGGGTTAAAACTATAATTTTACCAGCACATCATGAATGTAGTACAACCACGGGTTTTCTCAGAAGTTGAATGAAGGTCAAATGGTTTTAAAAAGACAACAAGTGGGTTAGAACAATCAGAAAAGGGTTTGCATGTATTCTGAGAATTAAATGACTTTTTGAAATCCTAAAAATAGACCCGCTTAATTAATCGAGGTTCTGATCAGGATAAAATTCACCTAAACCATCTAAAATTCATAGAAAAATATTTTTTAGCATTTGGAACCTTCAATTTGACCATCAGAAGCCGTTTTGACCCAGAATAGAACCACAAAAAGATATTTGACCTAATTTGGGTTTTTGCATAAATAACCTAGTCAAACATAGTCAAAACCAAAATCCAACTTCACCATTGGATTCCTTAGGTCCAAATTAGGTTTGTACCAAAATTGGGACCCAAGATGAGTTTTCTAGACCTAGTTTGCAAATTGGTCCTGTTTAATTACATTTTTACCATTAACTTTCAAAATATTTTCAAAAAGGCCCCTAACTTTGCGGTAGTTCTCACGAAAAGGTCCCTACCGCCATTAAACCTATTTCTACTTGCTTCGACGACCTTAAAAAGGAAAGAACTCCCTGATTTATTGACGAATCTCTTTCAAATTTGAAAGGGAAGTTCGTCAAGAAATTTCCTTTCTTTTGAACCTGATCCTAAGCCCTAAAACCTAACAAATTTCTCATGAGAACGCATGAGAGATTTGGGTATTAAGGAATTCCCAAACTCCAATGAGCTTTCGAAGCTTGGGAAGCTTGCTCCCAAGCTCTAACCGTCCTCCTAAAGTCTATAAAAACACCTCCTGCTCATATCGAACCTCTCAAGCTTGAATTCGACCGGAGTAACCCTCAAATTCTTCTCTCCTCCTCCGATCGAATTGCTTTTCAAGCTTCTGTGACCCACCTTGCCTCCCCTCATCGTCTAATCGCAATACCAGTGGCAGATTCTTCTTCCTTGCTTTCTTTTGTGTTGAGCAGCACCCACGGGCATCCCTACCTCCTTCATCCTTGCCATCCACCCCTTATCAAAGCAGCTTCATCTCCCTCGTCGGCCATACCTCAACTGGTGCCAACTTTTCTGCCTGTCGTATGCTACCTTTCCTAAACAACTCCTCATCTTCCACTCTTCATTTTCAGACACTCGCCACTCCATTTCAATCGCCGACATGCCCTCCCTGACTTCATCTTCCACCTTGCGAGCAGACCTCCAGCGAGCCCTAGCGGCTTCCACACCCGCCCAATCGCACCGCTTCCATGCTCCTCACCATCACCTCGACTCACTAACTGAAACCCCTCAAGTAATTGAGGGGATTGGCCTCTCTATCACCCCCCCGACTCACACAATCTACGAGGTCGACATGCCTCCACATCTAGTCGCACGCGATGCCACCACCACAGTTGCATTCCCTGACGTCCGGCGAAGCTCCTAAGCACTTCTGATGTGGCCGTGAGGTCGTGTTCATGTCTTCAAGGTCCAACCTCCGATCGCCATTAACGGAACATCTTCAAGCAAGCTCTAGCAGTGTTCATGAAGCTCCATCACCAGGGACATGCCCCAAGTGAAGCGGAATTCACCCAGGCAGAGGCACAGGCGATCAATTGGGTGCTTTGACTACGTCTCAGACCTCAATTGGAAGGATCCTCCTTACTGCAAATGCACGTGAAGAAAAGGGCGTGCTTTAGCCCCACATCGGAAGCATCAGAGCAGCTGAAGGCGCATAAATTGAAAAAGTCTCTTAGGCTTTTCGCCTCAGCACAGATAGGGGGTAAGGTCCCCGCACGCACCCCTCACCCACCTCATCTGCAACTTTGACCCTGCGGATCTGGCCGACCCGATAACCCACCTAATCTAAGCACTCCTCGGCTACTACTCACTGCAAGCAGCCCTGGTCTCGGGTGTGCGTGCACCTGATAACTTGGTTACCCATTGAGAGGCCCTGGGAGGGCAAAGCCTAAGAAAGAGGAGAGATCGCAAGGGGTAGGGGGAGGGTTTTGCTCTCTGGGAAGTTGGCTAACACTTAGCCAATTCAAGAAGCTCCCACCTGTTTTTTTGAAGTAAGCAAATAGAGAAGAAGGAGAAGGCTTGAGCAACAAAGAAGAAAGAAGTAGCTAAACAGAGAAGAAGAAGAAGTGAGGGAGCCGCAGTAGAGGAAGATAGAAGAAGAGAAGAAGAAGAAGAAGAACAAGTAGAAAGAGAAGAAAAGCAAAATCACCTCATATTGATACTTTAATTGCATATATTTGAGATTTGGTTTAAGTGTTATTTGTGAGGAGTAATTCGTGATTCAAATCACAATTTTACTCCATTCTTTTTGGCATATTGATCCTGACATTATTTGCAATCTTTATTCTTGATTTATCTTGTGATCTTGAGCTTTAAATTCCATATTGGTCCCTGTGTTTGACCATGGAACATTTTTGAGTAATAAAATTTATTTGTTTGAGCACTATTTTGGCTATACTACAACACGACAATCTTAAAACACTGATCTATCGCTTAAATATTTTGGCGCCGTTGTCAGGGAGCAATGGGCAATTTAGAACTCTTGATTACAACTCCTGATTTAGATTCTAACTTGCCATATCTCTTTTGCTGTGGATTGTTTCAGGAGGGAACATTCAAGGAAGATCAGCCGCACAGTAAACACGCCAGGGGAAGGTAAGTTCTAACTACTCTCTCTCTTAAGCCCCTCATTCTAAAAAGGGTTAAAAAGAAAAAATCAATTAGGGCTACTTGCATTCTTTCCGTTGATAATTCATCAAGTTGCCTGATTTAATACATTTTATTTGGATAAAAAATCCTGATTTGTGCACCCACTTAAAGCTTAAGGTATCTAGGGCTATCACATTCTTGTTTGAGCCCTAGGTACCACATTTGGACAAATTAAATTGGACAAAATTAGAGCCAATTAAGGATTCCAGTTTAGGGTTTTTCGAGACACTTTCTTAATTAAGAAATCATCTTTCCAAACAATGTGTGCCTAGACCTTGATTGAACTGATCTATTCAAGTAAGACCCTAAATCAGGCTCTTAAAGTCATTTGAACACTAAAAGAGGGACCTAAGATTTTCAAGAGGACAATACAGGTGAAGTTGACCCACCTTGTTTGGGTCAACTAATCTTCAAATTAGGTCACTTGTGCACTCAACACATCTTAAAGTTCAAGTGAAATCATAAGCACCCTTGCTCTTAATTAAAACTGGTAGACTTAAGAGGTCAAGTCCCCATTTTGGTCTAGCTGGAACATCAGTGACAAGAGAGGTCGAGTGGGGGAAGCCCTGTAACTCGTAGGGGCGCTCTACTATTAGGGGTCTTTGCAGGACTCTCCCTCTCTGGCTGTCCAGGTAATTTTCAGGTAGACGGCTTTCTGACTATGGGATATCATCTGCCCCGAACCTCTATAGTCATCCAAAATTTTTGGGTATCTTGATTGGGTCCATCACATTCTACCTCTCATCTACTCCATTGGTGCATGTTCAGGAGGAGGTCTCTAAGACCATCCTTGAGGCCACCTTTAGCTACTCATTCATGTCGAGGCCAAGCCTCGACCTCCCTATTTGTGCAACAACCCAATCTATTGATATCTCTTTCGATTCACCTGAACTTGATTCTTCTTCATCCATCATCATGGCACAACCCGCAGAAGAAAATAATCTTGAAAATCAACTTCAGCGCCTCAATGATCTATTCCAAGCCTTTGTGAACCCACCGCAGCGTCCAATGATGCGAGATTACTACAATTCCGCTACGGTGGCAATCAAACCTCGAGTACAAATCCCCGCTAGAGGTCCTGACACTGAACTCAAGCCCAACATGATTCATGCCATTCCCAAATTCCATGGGCGTAACTCCGAAGATCCTTTCCAGCATATCAAACAACTCAAGCATCTGGCCCAGACCTTCGGGTCAGAAGCTCAAACTCGGGATATTCTACTCATGAAAATGTTCTCCTTCTCTTCATGGATAAAGCTGCTCACTGGTACCAAACCCAAACGCATCCAATCAACACCTGGGTGGAACTTCAATCTGAGTTTCTGAGAAAGTTCTTCCCTATTGGTCGGAAAAATGCTTTACTACACCAGATCACACATTTCACAAAACAAACAGGAGAATCACTTCACGAAGCATGGGATCGTTTTCTAGATCTCATGTAAAAGTGCCCCCATCATGGAGTTCCTAAATGGGAACAAGTCCAGACTTTTTACCAGGGACTCTGTGAAGATACTACATTATTTGTCAATGCGACTTGCAGAGGAAACATCATGGGTCAACACGAAGACACCGTGTGGGAGATTCTCGAGAATATGTGCGAGATCTCCATAAATAATGAATCCATGGGCATGTTCGACTGGACGAATGCCCGTGCATTGACGAATCCAAGGGAGCACATGAGACACAGGGCCTATCCACTTCCGTCGACTTGGAACTGATGGCCAATCATCTGGACAAGGTCTCTATTATTGAGAAGAAGGGGGATGAGCTAACTCGACATTTGCAGTGAGCCACCTCTGCGCAAAACCCGTTCACACAACCACCCTTTGGCAGGGAGGCCATGCACAACGTCTATCACCGACCTTCTCAGGGGATGGACCCCTATCCACCCTCGCCTGATTCTGGTTACGGAGGAAACTCTGGATCCACCTACTCTAGTTGGGGGAACTCTGAATCCTCATACTTTGATTTTCCTGAGGTTCCTCAGACCTGCGAGGACCTCAATGCCATTCAGAATGATCCATTCTCAAACACGTACAACCCTGGATGGTGTAATCATCCCAATTTCACATGGTCAGGCAATAATCAAAATCAGAGACTGACAGAAACTCTTTTCACACGTTTTGAAAGTTGTCGGAATGGTAGTATAGTCACGCAAAAATGTTCATCAAAAAATGATTTCTAAAGATAACGAGACTTTGAGTCTCGATAGTTCGTCTCTAGGAGGCATTTGTTTACTTTTGAAAGTGATCTTCTATTGCTCTACTTTGTTTAGAAACACATGCCGATTCGTGATTATTACATATTTAGGTATGACATGCTTAGTTTCAAGAATATTAGGAGTTAGAAACAGGCAACATGAATCACGCAAATATAATAGCAATCAATAAACTCATGGTGATTTCACAATATGGAAATATATATATATATATACAAAAGCATTTTTCATTCATTCAATGGGAGAGTTGTTTGCAACAAGAACTTTAGAGGAAAGCTTGTACGTAAATGCTTGAAATTTAAACCTAGTTACCAGAAAACGACTGCATACAAGAATTAGCGGGGGGATTTTGCATTCATCATTGGGCAAGAAGTTAAGACTACACTACTAGGCAATAATAAAAGCAGTAAAAATTATGGAGAGCATAAACTAAATCTAGTAGAATAAAGGGCATTTAGGGGTGGTCCCCGATGGCCTTGGAGTGGTCGGGAGAAGAATGAGGGGCGGCCAATGTAGCTTAGGTCGACCCTTGGAGAGAGGTAACGTTGATCCAGCATCCCGGCATGATGTCCTCCATGATGGTGGTAGTGAGCTCGTGGAGGTGGAGTGGCTAGCTAAGTGGAAGTGGGCGTGAATGGCACCAATGGAGTGAATTTGCCAAGGAAGTGAATCGGTGTAAATGTCCACCCCTTAGGTCCTTTTATAGACCTAAGGGAAGCTCTCTAGAGAATTATGGAATTCTCTAGAGAGGCCTATGGTGAGAGTGATTGCACCGCAAAAATACACCTGCAATTGTGCCGTCTTGTGCTATTTCCTAGCATTACCTATGCATATTAGGGTTCCATAATCGCATCTGTAAAAATACATGCATGCATGCATTTAATTGAGAGGAGAGGAGAATAAATAAGTGGCCTTGCAATTAACATTCTTTCCTCAAGTGCATCTCTGCTAATTCACCATCTTTTTATTTTTTATTTCACTTGATTTTTAAAATATTTCCCGTAGCTGCATGCATCTTCTTCATCTCCTCACACCATGCTTCCTTGCAGCAGCCCTCTCCCTGCCACTCCATGCGCAAGCCATGCACAGCTAGGTCATGGTTGTGCATGGCTTTCTTCTTCTATAAAAAGGCCACGACTTCATCAGCAGCCTGGTCCAACTTCAAAAACCAAACACAACACTTCCAGGCCACCGTCCTCTCCCTCCATACGTCGGCCCTCCTCGGAGACACCCGGTGGACAGGAGTCTTCAATGTGGTGAGCACCCACCACCGTGAAACCACCACTGCCCAGCTCTTCAAGGAGTCGGTGGGCGTGGTGGCCTTCTTCACTATTTTCACCTTCCACGCCATTCCAGCCATTGGAGCAGTAGCTTCAAGCTTTCCGCTCGCTTCTCCGCCCTGTCGTGCTCTTTTCCGCCCGCAACCGGCCTCTGCGCGCCTCTGCAGAGGCTGGCCAAGCACCCCAGCAGCACCCGCAGACCTCCGCGTGCCCTGTCGCGTCCCTTCACTCGCGACCCAACCCCCCCCCTGTGCGCTCTGTCGCGAGGTCACGCCCGTGAGCCAGCAGCCGGAGCCACTCCACTACGCTTGCCGAGCCGTCCGCACTCACACAACCGCCCGTACCCGATTGCGCGGCACGGGCTTACACTGTAGCCACTGTTCATGCGAGTCTACGCGGCACTGTGGCTACAGTGGGGTGACCGGAAAGCTTCTCACTTATCCGGTCATCCGACGTGCCGCAACTGGCCTTCGCCTGCACACGCGCTCTCCCGTGCGTCTGCCAGCCCTCGTACGCCTGCGTCGCCTGCTTTCTTCACCGCGTGCACCTGCGAGCGCCAGCACCTACTCTCCACGTAGCGCGGTGTGCTGCGGCCTCCTCTGCGTGCGGCCACTCCCTCCAGCGCACTCTTCTCTGCGTGCATACGCGCTTGCGCGTGCGCACGTGGAAGCCTCCAGACGACGCTCTGAAGCTGCGAACGTCTTAACTCGCCTCCAGCAATGTGGCTACTCTCTCTCTCTCTCCAGCTCTCTCTCTCTCTCACAACACTCTCTCACTCTCTTCACCGACGCTTACGCACACATACACTCACACTTCCACACACACACACACACACACCTATACTCTATTATATACATATATATATTCGTATACTTATATATATTGATATAAATATACATATATTTATATACAAATATATATATACATATATATATATAATTATATTTATACATATAGTAGTACCTATATACTTATGTATTAGCATACATACATACATATATATATCTCTATATACTTATATATATACATATATATATACATATACTTATATACATATACACATATATATATATATATACTTATATCTATATATATAGTAGTATTTATATAACTAAGTATTAGTATACATATATATATATACATATATCTATACATATATTAGTACTTATATAAATATGTATTAGTCTATATAGATATACACATACATATATATATATATCTATATACTTATATATATACACATATACTTATACATACATATACTTATACATATATATATATAAATATTCATACATATATACATTTATATCTATATAACTATATATATATATATATACATATATCTATCTATACATATACTTACATATATATTTACATACCTATATATATATACATATACATATATACATATATAACTACATATATATATACCTATATATCTATAACCATATATATATATATACATATAGATATATTTACATATATACATATATATGTTTCTTCACATTATTTACCATACGTGGTATCGCGGGAATATCTGCACCAGTTATTGATATTTCCTGATACACGCGTACAAAAAGCATGTTCGCATTCATCTTCCACCATCCATCCTACACCTTACATGTCGCACTTTGTCCTATTGGTTGCGTCTTTCTAGATGACGACCGACTCGACACAGTGCTACACTCCATCTCCACCTCCACCCCCACCCCTTTATACATACATAGTATATACATATATATCTATACTATATTTACTTTATTCCTATTTCTCTTGCATGCCCATAAAAAGATAAAAAAATATATAAAAGAGAAAAGATAATCTTCGACTTGCAGGTACTCCATCTTGCGAATAGCAAGACCCATTTTGCAACCTTGTTTTTGCTCAAAGCCAAGAACTCAATTTTGAGGGTGTGCCTCAAGGACAAAGATTACCAGAAAAAAATCTAAATAAGAAAAACACCAAAAACACAATAAATCAATGGAAGAGACTCGTTGTAGGAAAGGCGTAGAAACTTAACTTGTAACCCCACTTCCCTGAGTTCGACCCTGGGCATAAAAGTGACCATGATAAAATCAAGTAGGCCAGGTTAAAAAATTTTGTAAAGAGATGGTTAGGTCCGATTTAAGTTAACCACTATACACACTTCAACGATAAAATCACCATATTAACAACCTAACCGGGTCCGACACCAAGGAGCTCGTGGGAGACTGAGAGAGAGAGGATGGTTGGGGGTTTTTAGATCCACCAAATGTGGATCTAAAAATTGAATGGCTTTTGGTTGCTAATTTTGGCAACCAAGGCAACCACACATGGTAGAGAGTTCTAGAGAACTCTAAGCTAAGCATTTTTGTGTGGATGGTGTGTGTGGGTTGAAACTTAGGTGGCTAGGTTGATTAGGTTAGGTTATAGTGGGATGAGGTCAAGGTATGTCTCAAATTAGGGTTATAAACCCTAATTCACTAAGGTAAAGTGCAATTAAACTTAATACAAGTTTAATTGGGTGTGTGGAAACCTAATTGAGAGAAAAACAACTCAATTAATTTAGATCTAGGTCAATTGGACTCTCACTGGGTCCAATTGGACAGTGTGTGCTGAGATCAGGGCTCAATTGGACTCAACGAGTCGAATTGAATAGGCTGATGGAATTGACTAAGATCCAAGTCAATTAGGCTTAGTGAGGACCTAATTAGGTCCTTATGGAGGTCTGGAGGTGATGTACTAGAGTTAGGGCACCTTAATTTAGGTTCCTATGGGGTTGGAATTGGGTTTAAGGACCTAGAGATCCAAGATCAAGGCTTAAATCTCAAAATAGGAATTGGAGAGCAGTATCAGATGTCTAATAATAGTGTTAGACATCTTATACTCAAAAATTAGAAGTTCAGACTTGTTGTCTGGATGTCCAATCAAAGTCAGGAGGGATTTTGGGTTTTGTTGTGGGTATTCTGCAGAAATTGGACGTCTGACAAAGTGTCTGGACGTCCAATAAGACTGCAGAAGTGCGTTTGAGGTGTGCGGGAGATGGCTAAGGGTCCTGGACATCCTATAACTTATTTGGACATCCAGATAAGGGTTGGAACTAGGGTTTTAGGGCTTCCTAGGGTGTTGTGACCTAATCTAAGGGTGGCTAAGGCTTGGGGAAGTCTCTAGGCTATCCTAGGGCTAGGATGGACCTAAGCTCTTCACATTTTATTGCTTTATTCCTACTTAATAGAATAGCGAGCCTTTAACTCCCTTACATTATTATTCCTACATCTAATCTAAGCCTTTTGCTCTAGCTCTACTGCAACTCCCGTTATTCCTGATCCAGCTTCAGATCCAGCTCCTGATCAACTTATTCCCTGCAATCGACATAACGCACTTAATCAGCACATTATAACATTATTTTATGCATAGCTAAAGGAAAGCAGTAAAGATGCAGGTAACGCGTATGCATGCATGAATAACCCTAACTTATGCTATGTCCTAGCTTAATCTAGGTCAATTAAGACCTATGATTGCTGCGTAATCAGAGACCTTAATATCCGCCCCGACCGTAAGCTCCTCGTCCATATCAGCCACCTCATCCTCAGCCTAACCCAACTTATCAATTTGGGCCGACTCAGACAGATCAAATGACTCTTATCCTTCAGACTCTGGCTGACATTCAGTAGACGAATGTGGCTATGCAAAAATAGCATAGAGACGAGATCACAAAGGTTCGCAATCAACTTACCTAGATGGAAAATCCTAGCCAACCTGGTGCACTTCCTTCACAACCTCTGCCTAATCCAAATAACTTGCTGAACTAGAGGCACGTTATGAACCCAAATCTGGGCCAAGCTCACTTTGTTTATCAGGCCCCTTCTACTCCATCACTTGGCGGGATGAGGCTGTTTTACGTACCAAATCGGTGTTTAAGATTGTCGTGTTGTAGTGTAGTCAAAATAATACTTAAATAAATATATTTTATTACTCGAAAATGTTCAGAGGTCGAATACAGGGAGCAAATAGGAATTCACACACTAATCTCAAATAATGCAAATGAGCACCCAAATAAACTACTCAAAAATGATAATTAATGTAGAACATGAGTATAACAATAATTCAACATGATAAAAATAAATTTATAACAAAATAATGGTGATTTAGATCACCAATTATTTAGTATAGATATATGTAAACTAGAGTAATCAATAATGCCACAATAATCAGGACCAAATATCTGCACAGTAGCAATCAGACATCTCCCTTGGAGATTAGATGCCTTAAATGGCTCTCTTCTCCTTTGTGTCTCCTTCTTTCTCTTCTTCCTTCTTCTTTTCCCTTCTTCTTTTTCTTTCTTCTTCTTTCTCCTCTTCAGGTCTTCTTTTTTTGCCCGTCTTCTTCCTTCTTTAAGCATAGGGGAAAGCGCTCAAATTTTGGCTAAGTGTTAGCCAATGCACAGAAGAACAAAACCCTCCTCTGCCCCGCACACTCTCTTCCTCTCTCTCTTAGGTTCCGCTCTCCCAGAGTCATGCATATCAGGTTATCGGGTAATCGGAGGATCCGCGTACTCGGGTCTAGGGTCACTGGCATGGTGTAGTGACCAAGGAGTGATGGATTAGGCAGGTTGGGTGCACCAGGTCCACGGAGGAGATATCACGGATGAGAAGCGTGGAGGGTGTGAGGGACCTCACCCCTCAAGTGTTGAGGTGAAAAGCCCTCAACACTTCTGCAACTTATGCGGTAGCGGTGCCTTTAAATTTTTTGAGGTGGGACTATCTAGTCCACCTCCTTCCCATGCAGCTACAGTGGATAGCGCCTTCAATTGAGGTAAATGCAGCAGTCAATGCTCCCAATTGACCTACTACCTTTATTACTGAGATGGTCCTGTAGCACCTGGGGCCAAGAACTGGGAGTATCATAGCCTTGAACACAAGGACAACGCTGAGGATGGCGACGACGACAGAGCATGATAGCGAAAACCTAAAATAATGAATAAGGCCTCACAGCCACATTAGAATAGTTCAGGAGCTTCGCCAAGGCACGACGAAGGTGCTGATGGTGATTTGGTGGAGGATGGTGGTCTGTGGTGGCCGGTCGATGACGAAGTTGGTGCACAATGATGGGTCGGTTTGGGGAGGTGTTTGGGGGGATGGAATGGCAAATAAGGAGAGGGATTTGGTTGGTGGAATTGAGGTGAAGGTTATGAGGTGGTTGGTGCGGCGGATGGAGGAGTGTAGCTGTGGATACGCCTCACCGGAGGAGCGGCCAGAGACGGAGAAGATGAAGGTGAATGGCGATGTCGAGGGTCGAATTGAGGGATAGAGAGAGAGAAACTAACCTACAATGCTAACTAAACCTAACTAGCTACTCTAATGGACGAAATGGGGAGATCCGCATCGGTTTTGGCACTTCCGCGACGAAGAAGATGAACTCTCCGATGATGAAGAAGCGGCGAGGAAGACATTGAAAAGGGAATCTGCTGGTATTGTGGCATGTGGAAGAAGTCAGGGAGGATGAATCCACTGCTCATTTTGTAGGATGGACGAGGAATGTGGTCGGGGAACTCACCGAAGCTTGTAGAGACTTGCGGTCAAACAGGAGAGAGGAAGAGGGGGTTTTCGATTGAAATTCAAGCTTTAGGGATTCGGTATGAGCAGGGGGTGCTTTTATACACCTCAAGAGGATGGTTAGAGCTTGGGAAGCTTGGAAAGCTCACCAAACTATTGGAATTCCTTGATACCCAAATCTCTCATGTGTTCGCATGAGAGATTGGGTAGGATTTAGGGCTAAGGATTGGGTCCAAAAGGAAGGGAATTTCTTGACGAACTTCCCTTTCAAATTTGAAAGGGATTCATTAAGGAATCATGGAGTTCTTTCCTTTTTAAGGTCACCAAAGCAAGTAGGAATAGGTTTAATAGTGGTAGGGATCTTTTTGTGAGAACAACGACAAAGTTATTTACCTCTTTCGAAGGATTTTGAATGTTAAGGTTAGAAATGTAATTAGGCAAGACCAATTTGCAAACTTGGTCAAGACAAACTCATTTTGGGTCCAAATTTTGTTACAAATCTAATTTAGACCTAAGGAATCCAATGGTGAAGTTGGATTCTGGTTTTCACCATGTTTGACTAAGTAATTTATGTAAAAATCCAAACTAGGGCAAATGTTTGTCTATGTCTCTATTCTTGGTCAAAATGAGTTCTAATGGTGGAGGGTTCCAAACCCTAGACAATATTTTTCTATAACTTTTAGAGGGTTTAGGTAAATTTTATCCTGATCAAGACCTCAGTTCATTAAGCGGGTCTGTTTTAGGGTTTCAAAATTCATTTAATTCTCAAAACATCTGTAAACCTTTTTTTGATTGTTTTAACCCACTTATGATCTTTTTAAGACCAATTGACCTTTATTCAACTACTGAGAAAACCCGTGGTTGAACTGCATGAATGATAAGTTTGTAAAATTACAGTTTTAACCCTAGTTTCTTATTTTTCCTTCAGAATGATTATGCAATGACTTGTTACTCTCTGGCGGTTATGTAGGAGCATGTATTGACTTAATTTGGTCAAAATGAGCTATTTATGGCTCATGATGGTATTTCCATCATACCCCCATGCCTAGCTTTTGCTAGTCCCTTAGCAAAATTTTAAGGTATTAACTTTGATTCTAGACCATAAAACTTTTGATGCTTAAAACTTTAATATGTGCTTCCTTTTGTTGATCAGGTTAGAATGCCGATAATAGGCCTAAAGGTACTCAAGTACCAACCAAGACCCGGACCTGACCAACTCTAGCCTCAGTCTACCGCGAAGGTTTCTAAGGTCCACAGGAACTAACCTAAGATTCGTTGAACTCCGCAGTTAAAGCACCCGTGCTTGTAACATGTTTTAGCCCAGGTTCAGTTTGCAGTGAATTTTTGTCAAGGAGAGATAGAGGAATTTTTCTTTGCTTTTGGAGAGTTTTCTCTCTCTTTTCTTTTTATTTCTAGCTTCAGATTAGCTTTACAACACGGTCTGTATCGGATTCCTAGTCCCCACCATCAATCCTCGCAGGGTCCCTGGCTTTTGATGCTTTGAGATAGCACCGCCCATGGCAACACACAGAACCCTGGCTTTTGAGATTTCGAGATAATCCTACCCATGGCGTTCTGTAGCTAAATCCATACCATAGCAATCAACATTTCGAGATAACATCGCCTATGGCATCTGATCCAACATAGGGTGTTTACATGCCCCCAGTAGGGTATGTAGATATCCTAGGAGACAAGCACCAAGGAGTCGATATGTTATTGCGCATGTTAGAGGGGAATTTCCTGCCTCTCCATGCTGGGAACTTGTCCAAATCAACTTGTGTTGATCAGCCACACCCAATCTATGTAACTTCTTTTTTTAGAATAGGTTTAATGCATTTGCGTGATTTTGATACTTAGGCGCACTAAACCAAACTGTGTGTGGATTGGGGTGCTTAGGTTACCGAGTCTTGCAAACCAGAGGTCAGTTAACGAGGCCGAATAATCCCTAAGCCTTAGACCTAATACTTAAGCTTCGCATTTTCCCTAACCTCTTAAGGATTATCTAGATCTTAGCAAGTAATTGAATTTTTAAGCCTAGGATTATAGCCCAAGAGGCCAAAAATCAACGTTCCTACTAATCTCTTCTTTATTTTATTAGCACTTTTTGCCTTTCATTTTCTTTCTTTTGATTTGGTGTAGAACAAAGTCAATTTCTTAATCTTTTACTAATGACTATCTCATTTTCTTTTCTTTTCAAATTGTGCTCCTTTTTGACATTTCTATCTCCTCCCTTTTTCTCCTCAAGATCTGATATGCCATCAAAATTTCCTCCCTTCTCCCATTTTTGTTCCTTTTTCAATTTTTTTTTTATTTTTTTAGTTTTTGGAATGTGTGCTTTTTTTGTGAGAACCCTTCCAAACTGTGATTTTTTGTATGTTTGCACTTTATCACCCCCATGCCTAAGTTTTGCAATGTCCTCATTATAAACGGAGGGTGTAAAATAGTTTTAGGTTCAGGAATTAGAACAGGATTATCGGGTGGGTGAACAGGTCGGGAATGACTGTTGCGGACAATTTGAAGCCCTGGTATGAGTACCAGAGGTGGGATCGACTATTCTAAAACTGAACTCAGGGTGCAATAGATGTAAAGTACAGAAGGATTTCAGGTTTTATGGAATGGTGGGTTGCCTCCTGTTAAGCACTAAATTCAACACCTTTAGTCAAGTGAATAATGGTATGGACAAGGAGTGGTGAAATTAGGCGAGTTTTGCAGAACAAGCACCTTGATCAATAGTCCAGTTGGTCCAACCAGGTGCTTGTTCAGATCAGCAGGCTGATGATGCAGGCCAAACCCAATTAATTTGGCAGGTTGATAGATGTAGGTCAAGAGATGCGGAACCCACCATATGTTGTGGAGCTTAGAATGATACGAAAGTGTGAATCTAGGGTTTGGCTGAATCAGATCAGCTTGGTTAGAGTAGGGATCCTCAAAGGAATCACTGGAAGATGTGAGATCCCTGTGAGAGTGATCAGTGAAGGATGGGGCATGATTTGTAGTCTGATCGAAGTTCGAAACCTGATTTGAATGTGGAGGAGAATCATATGCAATCGGATCAA
Source organism: Thalassia testudinum (assembly GCA_037157565.1). Lineage (NCBI taxonomy): Eukaryota > Viridiplantae > Streptophyta > Magnoliopsida > Alismatales > Hydrocharitaceae > Thalassia > Thalassia testudinum. The sequence continues at coordinate 53,821,696 of JAZHRO010000035.1, read as the reverse complement.
AAGGAGAATCGAAGTAGAAATTGAGTCCGGTTGCAAGTCGAGGTTGAAAACGGGTTTGGGAAAGTTCTGCATGTGTAGAAGAGGTGGCATCAATAAGAATTGTATATGAGGGTTCTTCTAGTAAGGATTCAAAGGTAGGTTCATTTAGAGAGTCCTCATAGTAGCCATCAAACTCAAAGGTAAATGCCTACAGAGTGTTTATAGGATGAAGAAAGTCTGAGTCAAGAAAAGATTCGAACTCTAGGTTGCAGACTCAGTAATTTTTGTTTCTGATTCCTGAGGATCAGAAAGAAATGATTCCATCTCAATGGAACCTGATTTTGAATCAGTGATCTCGGGCTCAGGGACCTCAGAGTCAGAGTCGAAGAATGAATCATGTATGCTGAGGTCACAGATTGGCTCATAGTCATCAGGAAATATGGTTCTTCGAAATCATAGTAAGATTCAAAATCGTCCAAGAATTTGCAAGAATCAAGTTCTGAATTTGATCGAGATCAGAGGTTCCACCACAGAATAAATCATAAGATGTAGACTCAGCAACTTGACTTGGGTCTAGCCTATTCTCAGATTCTGAGCTCAAAACGGTGTCCCAATTGGGTCTGGGCTCAGGTTTTTGGCTCGTAGGGAAGACCTAATCAAAACCCAACTCCTCCAACTCCCTGATTTCTGTATCGTAGATTGGTGTGACTTTCGAAAAATCAATCTGTACTTCTGAGGATGTTGGAGAGGTACATTCATCAAATAAAGGTCTAGAATCATAATCCAAATTCAAACTCTAATTTTCGTCACATGGGGCCTTGTAATTATCCTAAGAGGGTTTAGATCCAATTTTTAGGCTAAGGGTGTGGATTGAATCACTAGAATCTAGGTCGGGCTCTACAGGGATGTCAGAATTGCCCTCAGGGGTCACCTTAAGGAGCAGAATTTACACCCTCGAGAGGTTTGATTTAATCTCATTATCACAAGAGTCTAGGAATTCTATGCTTGACGAACTAAGATTTTGGTTTTCTAGGGTTGGTTCAAAATCGTATCCTCCTGCAATTGGATTCTCCCGACCTGTATCAATCTATCTATTAGGTTGATCATATTCCATTGGAGGTCCACAACAACCTTGATTCTTGAACTCGGGATTTGGAAACTCAGATAGATCCTCAGTATTGTTCCATGATGTTTTACTAAATGTTTGGGGAATGTATAGGTATTTTTGATTGATTATCTGCTTCAATAATTTTATCATCTCCTCTCATTTTTCAAGATAATCTTGGTGTCTTTCCCAAAGTACAGGATTTTCATGCATTGGAGGTATTCAAAATTATGTAATTTTCTAACTCAATGTATCCTGTCATGAGAACATCCCAGGTGGATCCATTTGTTACTTGTGTTATAATTACTTGGGCACAGTTTATGATGAAGGTGGTTGTTATCGATATATTAACTTGAATGTCTTTAATTGGTTTTGAGGTTTTGTCATCAATCTCATAAAATCTAAGGGCATCCTCAACCATTCTATCTTTCATGGATATTTGAGATTTAAGTTTCTTAAATAGTTTCCCTAAGTAGCCAGGCTGCATTTTTGAATCAGATGGTGGAATCATGATGTAGAATCAAAATTCAAGATTAGATCGAAATTGATTAGATCTGAAAAGAGATTCCCAAGGAAATCTGTGTATGTGCTCTAAATAGAAGGGATGAGGGACTGGATGTGAGATTGACCCAATCAAGGCACCCAAAGATTTTTGATAACTATGGAAATTTTGAGGCGGATGATACCTCTGAATCAGAAATTCGCACAACCGAGAAGTACCTGGGCAACTAGGAAGGGAGAGTCCCGTAAAGACCCCTACACGGTAGAGCATCACCATGGGTTATAGGATTTCCCCCACTCGACCTTCCTTGTCACTGAGGGTCCAAGTAGATCGGAATGTACGAACTTAAGTCCTTAAGTCTACCAATTTTAGGTCCTAGTTTGTGCCTTGATTTTCACTTGATTTCGAAGTTAATTTCAACTTGTGACCTAATTTGGAGGTTGGTTGGCCTATAATGTAGACCAACTTCACCTGATCTACCCTAAAGATGGCAGAATGAGATCTAGGTCAAGACCTAGAACTCACCCTGATTTGATTCCTAGATTATTAGGTCCAAGGATTTTTAGGGTTCAAGTGAATTAGAGCCTATTTTTAGGGTTTTTCTTGATTAGATCTTTTTAATTTGAGGGCTTGGGTAGCACACAAATGTGGGAAGGTAACTTTCCTTTAATTCAGGTAAAAATGTCTACTAGCACTTCAAAACTCTAATGTAGAAACCCTAATTGTCTTTATTTCCAAGTCCAATTGATCTTGATATGTTCACCTTGGGCTTCAAGCAAGAAGTGTGTTAGCCCAAAAGTGATTAGAAATTAAACATAGTCCCTAATAGGCACAGGAAATTTAGGGTAGGATCTCTAAATAGAATCGCTTCAACTCAATGAGATTTGAAAAGAATTTCGCAAATAAGGAGTTTTTGCCCTTTAAATGATGATTACTATGAAATAAGGCATGTGTTTCCTAATTAATTGTTTCCTTTGTCTTCCCAAGATTAGGAGGTTAATTAGGGAATAATGGAAAGGTTACCTGCCCTGCTGTGGTTGTTTTGCATGGAAGATCTCCTCGTGAAGTACCTCGCAAAATCACAAGAAGGCAAACAGGGCAAGTTAGTGCTCAAATATAATCAAATAATGCAAAGAATAGTGGTGAATTGCACGTTGCTCCCAGGCAACGGCGCGAAAATATTTTACACGCTAAATCAGTGCTTAAGATTGTCATGTTGTAGTATAGCAAAAATATTGCTTAAACAAATAAATTTTATTACTCGAAAAGGTTTTGAGGTCAAACATAGGGAGAAAATAGGAATTTACACAATAATCTCAAATAATGCAAATGAGCACCCAAATAAATTACTCAAAAATGATAATTAATGTAGAATATGAGTATAACAATAATTCAACATGATAAAAAGAAATCTATAACAAAATAATGGTGATTTAGAACACTAATTATTTAATATAGATATATGTAAACTAGAGTAATCAATAATGCCACAGTAATTAGGACCAAATATCTACACAGGACCAATCAGATGTCTCCCTTGGAGATCAGATGCCTTAAATGGCTCTCTTCTCCTTTATGCCTCCTTTCTCTTCTTCCTTCTTCTTTTTCCTTCTTCTTTTACTTCGGCTTTCTTCTTCTTTCTCCTCCTCTTAAGGTCATCTTTTTCTGCCCATCTTCTTCCTTCTTCTTTAAGCAAAGGGGAAAGCGCTCGGATTTTGGCTAAGTGTTAGCCAATGCACAGAAGAACAAAACCCTCCCCTACCCCGCACACTCTCTTCCTTTCTCTCTTTTAGGTTCCGTTCTCCCAGAGTCATGCATATCGGGTTATCAGGTAATCGGAGGATCCATGTACCTGGGTTCAGGGTGACCAGTGTGGTGTAGTGACCGTGGAGTGATGGCTTAGGCAGGTCGGGTGCACCTAGTCCGTGAAGGAGATATCACGGACGAGGAGCGTGAAGGTTCTGAGGGACCTCACCCCTCAAGTGTTGAGGCAATAAGCCCTCAACACTTTTGCAACTTATGCGGTAGTGGCACCTTCAAATTTTCCAAGGTGGGACTATCTACTCCTCCTTCCTATGTAGCTGCAGTGGATAACGCCTTCAATTGAGGTCAAGGTAGTAGTCAATGCTCCCAATTGACCTACTGCCTTTGGTACTTAGATGGTCCTGCAGCACCTGGGATCGAGAACTGGGAGTATCGTAGCCTTGAGCACGAGGACAAGGCTGAGGATGGCGCCGGTGGTGGAGCATGACAGCGAAAATCTGAAACACTGAATAAGGCCTCACGGTCACATTAGAATAGTTCAAGAGCTTCGCCAAGGCACGGGGAAGGTGCTGATGGTGATTTCATGGAGGATGGTGATCTGTGGTGTCTGGTAGATGACAGAGTTGGTGCACAATGATGGGTCTATTTGAGGTGGTGTTTGGGTGGATGGAATGGCAAATAAGGGAGGGGTTTGGTTGGTGGAATTGAGGTGAAGGTTATGAAGTGGTTGACGAGGCGGATGGAGGAGTGTAGCTATGGATACACCTTGCTGGAGGAGCGGTTGGAGACGAAGAAGATGAAGGTGAATGGCGGCGTTGAGGGTCAAATTGAGAGATAGAGAGAGAAACTAACCTACAATGCTAACTAAACCTAACTAGCTACTCTAATGGACGAAAGGGGGGAGATCCACGTCGATTTTGGCATGCCAGTGATGGAGAAGACGAACTCTCCAGTGATGAAGAAGCGGCGAGGATGACATGGAAAAGGGAGTCTGCTGGTATTGCGACACGTGGAAGAAGTCATGGAGGATGAATCCACTGCTCGTTTTGCAGGATGGAGGAGGAATGTGGTCAGGGAACTCACCGGAGCTTGTGGAGACTTGCGGCCAAAGATGAGAGAGGAAGAGGGGGGTTTTCGACCGAAATTCAAGCTTCAGGGATTCGGTATGAGCAGGGGGTGCTTTTATACACCTCAGGAGGACGACAGTTAGAGCTTGGGAAGCTTGAAAGCTCACCAGAGTTCGGAAATTCCTTGATACCCAAATCTCTCATGCGTTCGCATGAGAGATTGGGTAGGTTTTAGGGCTTAGGATTGTGTCCAAAAGGAAGGGAATTTCTTGATGGACTTCCCTTTCAAATTTGAAAGGGATTCATCAAGATCAGGGAGTTCTTTCCTTTTTAAGGTCGTCGGAGCAAGAGGAATAGGTTTAATGGAGTTAGGGACCTTTTTGCGAGAATGATGACAAAGTTAGGGGCCTATTTGAAATGATTTTAAAAGTTAAAGGTAGAAATGTAATTTGATAGGACCAATTTGCAAACTAGGTTAAGACAAACTCATTTTGGGTCCAAATTTTTGGTACAAACCTAATTCCAACCTAAGGAATCTAATGTTGGAGTTGGATTTTGGTTTGGCCATGTTTGACTGGGTATTTTATGCAAAAATCCAAATTAGGGAAAATGTCTGTCTATGTCTCTATTCTGGGTCAAAACGGGTTCTGATGGTCAAATTGAAGGTTCCAAACCCTATAGAATATTTTTTTATGAATTTTAGAGAGTTTAGGTAAATTTATCCTGACCAGAACCTTAGTTGATTAAGCGGGGCTGCATTTAGGGTTTCAAAAGTCATTTAATTCTCAAAACATGTGTAAACCCTTTTTTAATTTTTTTTTTTTTTTGAAATAGAAAGGAGAGCTATCATCTTATGATAGCAGTCCGAAGCAGTATATTATGTGCAACGTAAGGGAACTTACAAAAAGGATCCCCAAGAGCGTATGATGGACTAGCACTCTCATTCAATACTCTCACAACATACCGGCCTCTCCTGAAAAAGTCTCTCATTCCTTGCCTTCCATACACACCAAATAGTAGTAGCCATGTGGACATGTGGCTTCCCTCTCACCTCAAACCCGTGCCAGATAAAATCCCATTCTGGTAATGGCTCCTGACAAATTTTTCTCCATATGGCATCAGTGACAAGGCAAGAAGAAAGGAGGTGATTTGCATTGTCAGTACTCATCTGACACAAAAAACAAACATGGTGATCAGTACCCAGCCTTCTATGGCGTAGATCACTTGTGATTAATCCATCTCTCTTGCATAGCCAGAGGAAAATTTGTACCTTGAGAGGAATTTTTAACAACCAGATCTTCTTGTCAATGGAATCATATCTCCAACCATCTTTAAAGCTCAACATTCTATTATTGCCAGAGTGGACACTATAAATCCCCTCCCACAGGTATCTGTCCTCCATTCCAAGCCTAGGTCTGAAGCTCTCAAGGTCTAATATAAGCCTTCTCTTTTCTTCCCACAAACCAGGTAGCTCTTCTGCTGGACTCCTCACCATCCAGATTCCAGCTACTGCTGCTACAGGACCAGACCTTGCTGACAGTGGCATCCTTGTCAGCTGCTGCAGCAAAAGCTCTTGGATAGAGCTCATTCAAGACACCTAGTTCAAACCATCCCTCCTTCCAGAAACTGAAGGACCTACCATCTCCAAGTGATGGTTGCAGCAGATGGAAGTGATCAGTCAATGCCTTAGTTACAGATTTCCAGAAGGGAGAAGGATGCTGAAGTCTGGACAACATGCTGTTGGATGCTCCATATCTGTCTTTAATCAGAACAGACCACGACTTCAGGTCACCTTGCAACAGTTTAACAGCCCATTTAAGTAGCAGGGCATCATTAAAATGCTTCAAGGATTTAATCCCAAGACCACCCCTCTCTTTAGGATAGCATATCTGATCCCATTTGAGAGGCTGCAAGAATCTACCCTTATGTCTAGCTCCCTTCCAAAAGAACCTCTTCCTCATCACATCCAACCTTTTCCAAATGGACTTTGGTGCTTTGAAAATTGAGAAGTAAAAAATAGGGATGGAGGTGACTACCGAGTTGAGCAAGACAAGTCTTCCACCTCTGGATAGGAACCTGTTATGCCAACCATCTAATTTCATAAAAATCTTGTCAGAAAGGCAGTTCCAATCACTTTTCTTCTTCCTGGAACACCTCAAAGGCAGCCCTAGATATCTGATAGGAAGACTGATGCAGGGAGTTATCAAAATGGCTACTAAGGCATCTTGCTCCTTCTCGGGTAAACCAAAGCAGACCAAACCAGACTTATCTCTATTCAACCTCAATCCAGAAAGCTCACCAAAAATATTAACCATATGATTCAAAGCCATTGCTCCATCCATGGACCCTTCAACAAAAAAAATAGTATCATCTGCATACAGAAGAATGGGAGCCAGATTATTCCTACAAGATAGTGAATATCCTCTGACAAGACCAGCTTCAGCAAGCTTACAAGCAAACCAAGACAAACTATCTACTGCCAAATTGAAGATCAGGGGAACCAGGGGACATCCTTGCCTGATGCCACATTGGGGCTAAATCCACGCACCACAGGGTTTTCCATTTATTAGAGGGGTGAAGGAGGTAGTGGTAATACATCTTTTAACCCAACATATCCAAGTAGAAGGAAAGGCCCTTCTTTTAAGCACATCCCAGAGATAAGGCCAACTGATGGAGTCATAAGCTTTATGAAAGTCAACCTTCCAAAGGAAGGCCTTGCACTTTCTCTTATGCCTGCCACAAATCATCTCTTGGGCTAAGATAAATGATTCTTGTAGAGATCTGCTAGGGAGGAATGCTGACTGAGCAGGATGGATCAGATCTTGCAAAACGGGCCTCAATCTATTTGCCAGGACCTTGCCAATCACCAAGTACAAGGGGTTAGAGAGGGCAATAGGTCTAACTCCTTGAAGGATTCAGCACTGGGGTTTTTGGTAGAAGAAACAGATAAGATCTATTTATCCTTTCAAAGCCAAAATTGCCACTTTCAAACTCTCTAATCACTTCCATAACCTCAATGCCCATAATGTCCCATAGTTATTTATAGAAGAAAACTTGGATTCCATCAGGACCAGGCGACCCTTCACAGTTGAGATCCTTAATGGCCTTCAGGACTTTAGCTTCAGATATGGGTTCAATCAGGCTGGACCCCTGAGACTCATTAATTTTGGGTAGATCACTAGCTGTCATCCTCCAATTACCCCTACCTGTAGCTCTTGAAGATTCCCTGAAATACCTGACTGCCTCAGCTCTGATATCAGCTCTGATATAACAATTGAAGAGATCAGATTAGTTCTTCTCCTAGAACTAGTAGCCAGGTGAAAGAATTTGGTGTTTGCATGCCCTCACTTAGCCATAGCTGGCTAGAACGCTCCCTCCAATCCATCTCCAGTTTCAGGTCTTCTTCAATCACCACCCCCTGCCATCTCTTTCTATCTGCAAGGTCCAGCTCAGACAGATGAGCCACAGTTTCCTTGGTATCCAGTTCTTGAATCTTCAGCAAGGCCTCACGATGCTTCTGATGTCTGAGAACAGAGATAATATCTCCATACTCCTTCAGCATACCTTTCAAAGCCACAATCTTGGAAACCAATTTGAAGGTAGCCATGCCTTCACCCTACTGTGACCTCCACCAGCTAGCAAACATGTCTCTGAAACCTGGTTCCCTCAGCCAAGATTTTCTAAATTTGAAGTAGGAGCCAACCACCACCTGTTCACCATTGTCCCACACCAAGGGTGTATGGTCAGAGAATGGGTGTTCAGGACCACAAACAAATGACATCTGGAAGAGATCCATCAGCTCAGCATTGCCAAAAAACCTGTCAATCTTGGACATGAGCCCATTACCATTCCTCCAAGTGAATTCAGCCCCTAACGAAGGAAAGTCGCACATTCCCAAGGCCTGGACCATCAATTGAAATCTAATGGTAGAGCTGTCCACCACCCCATTAGGTCTGTCACTCCCCAATAAAGTACAATTGAAGTACCCTCCAACAAGCCAAGCCCCCCCATCTACAAAATCTGCAGCTAGGTTCCAATCCTCCCACAGCTCCTGCCTCCTGCTAGGATCGTTTGGACCATACACACCTGTCACAAAGAAGACATTGTCCCCCTGTCCTCTTTTGAATCTGCAAGTCAGAAGGTGCCTAGCCACAGAAACCTCCTACAAACATAGCAGCTGCTTCTTCCACCAGATGGTAATTCCCCCAGATCTGCCATTGGAATTGATCACCACAAGGTCATTTGCAAGACCTACCCTCATCTCCTCCCATGCCCTATCAGACTCGCAATCAATGTGTGTCTCTTGAAGGATGGCACAGTCGATTTCCCATTCACGCAGATATCTAAGTAGGGATCCCCTCCTACTTCTATCGTGCAGCTCACGTACATTCCAGGTTAGGACCCTCATTTGGGAGTCAGGTCTATCCCCTTCTTAGCTGCAGAAGCTCTACCAACCTTCATCACTGCTGCAATGACAGATTCATCAACTCTTTGTGTAGGAGTGTGCCTTCTTATCCTCAGCTTGTAGGGAGGTTTCCTAATCCTAGCAGTAGAAGGAGTCTTTGACTTCAAGTGCACGACATCAGCCACAGGAGAGCAATTCTGCAAGTCCAAGGAATTCACAGAGGAGTTCACCAAAACAGAATCAACAGGCTCATTAATCACATTCACTTCCATCCCTTCATCAGGCTCACCAGGACGGGCTTTCAGGTCCTCAGCCACAGCTTCATTAAACACATTCATTTCCATCCATTCATCAGCCACCACAGCAGCTACCTCTTGGATCAGAGGTACTTCAGCCACATCCTCCAGAGCTTCAGTCCTCATCTCCTCAACTTCCAAGCTCCCTACCCCATCTACCAATTCCCTACCTTTAGAGCATTTTGCCACCACCTCCTGACTAGCACAGTTTGGTTGCAAGGAAGGAGCTTTGGTTTTCAGCACCTCAGCATAAGAGGGGAGGTCTTGGATCAGAGGTACTTCAGCCACACCCTCCAGAGCATCAATCCTCAACTTCTCAACACCCAAGCTCCCTACCCCATCTACCGATTCCCTACCTTTAGCACATTCTGCCACCATCTCCTAACTAGCACAGTTTGGTTGCAAGGAAGGAACTTTGGTTTTCAGCACCTCAGCATAAGAGGGGGGGTGATGTCTAGGCACGACCTCCCTGTTTGCCACAATAAAATTCAAAAAGAGCATCCAAGAGCTACCCCCACATCTGAGGATCAGTTTATCAGGAATGTTACTAGCCCTGAGGACCTTCACCCTCACTTTCAGAGCACTGACATCTCCTTCAGTCAGACCAACAACAGCATCCTAGGCCATAGATGCAAACCCGGCAACCATGTTTTCCACCACCTTCCTCGACCTTAGATGCAAAGGCAGACCTCTGATCTCAAGAACACTAGACCTGGAAGCTGTTCTCTAAGGGGGACGCTCAGGCAAAGAGCCATTAAAGGGGGATACTAGCTGCCAGATCACTGATAATCCACCCAAATTGCTAGTCTAAAAATAGTACTTCTCTACATCTACCACACCCACATCAAAAATCACAAATCGCGACAAAGAGATAACCACAATTTTCCAAGCATCAGTTGATAGAGGAAGAGATCTCACCAATTGCCAAATTCTATCCATCGAAAGGGTACCCACCATTACTTCTCCAATCAAAGCACCATGTAGTACCAGCTCCGCTACCTTGACATCCTCGGTCAAGGGAATCTCCACATCCATAGCGTGTCCCCTGAGAGTTGAGGGGGGGGGTGGGAGGGGCATCTGCAGCTCACCCCTAGGCCGCAAAGGTGTATTGCAATCCCTACCCCCAGAATCACCGCAAGTCACCAGGCAGGCATCCCGTTTGTGGCAAAATCCTCCACACGCAAGACAAAGCAGTGGCTGCCGGCAAGTCATCGCCAGGTGCCCCCGAAGCTGACATCTAAAGAAAATCACCTCCCTCCGACTTCTGCCCCAGCCACCTTGAAAACCCCTCCTACCCAGGGTCCTAACTCCATCAGGCACATGGATGCCATGCACCTTCCTGCGCCAAGATCGCGAGCGCCATACCGCCCAATTGTCAGAGCCATCGGCATGGGCATCGGGGCCCCTCAAGCAGCTAGCCATCCTTGCCGGAGCTTCCCGCCCAAAGGAGAATTCAAATTTCGCCGGATCTTCTCTCTCCTCCCTCCTTGCCGGGCTTCGCGAGCTTTTCTTTCTGATTGTTCTAACCCACTTGTTATCTTTTCAAGACCAATTGACCTTCATTCAACCCCTGAGAAATATCATGGTTATACTGCATTCATGATAAGTTGGTAAAATTGCAATTTTAACCCTTGTTTCTTATTTTTCCTTCAGAATGATGATGCAGTGACTTATGACTTTGGTGGTTATGTAGGAGCATTTACTGACTTAATTTGGTCAAAATGAGCTAGTTATGGCTCATGATGGTATTTCCATCAGAGGCTTCGACATCATATATGGGTTATCAGCAGCAAGCACCACTTCTACCCACTCCAAACCAAAACCAAGCAGGACTAAATTCTATTACTACCTGCACTGGCAAAGCAACACAGGACCCACCTTATTCAAGTAAAACCCAGCCTAGTAATAGTAACCCTAACCCAATGATAGTCATCCAGGACACCTCTATCCCAGATCAAGAACCTGAACCCATTCTAGAGGAACCATCTAAGGTTCCATTTCCTGAGGCCTTGACCAAGGGAAAAAGGATAACCAAAACCGTGGCACCTTAAGAGGACCTGGATAAGCTCTTTGAGCAGGTCCATATAAACATCCCCTTGATGGATACGATACACCACGTACCGACCTATGCACGATTTTTGAAAGACGTATGTATGCCTAAGCATAAGCCGCGAACCAATGATAGGAGTCCGATCGTACTATCAGAGCAAGCCAGCTCCCTCATTTTGAGTAAACTCCCGCCTAAGGTAAAAGACGCAAGCACCCCTTTGATCTCCTGTGAAATTGGTGATATACGATTTGACCGAGCCTTATTAGATTTAGGAGCCTCCATAAATTTGATACCCACATCCCTGCAACACTATTTCGAGGAATCTAAACTTAAACAGACTAAAATGACTTTACAACTAGCTGACCGATCAATTAAGTCATCAAAAGGAATTCTCGAGGATGTCATAGTTAGGGTGCATGATTTCTATTTTCCAGTGGATTTCATCATTTTAAACATGGATGCTCCTGAGAATGTGAAGAATACACCGATCATACTAGGGAGACCCTTTATGGCCACTGCTAGGGCCAACATCAATTGTGAGGAGGGCTAAATTGAATTAAAATTTGGGAGCAAGACACTAAAGATCGACATCTTTAAGGCCCAACAAGGAATTAATTGCGAAGTAATAGAACAAATTTGCGATATTGAAGTAGTGGTTGAGGACCTCATCAAGAACCGAACTATTTCTGATCAACCACATGAGGATCAAAACCCGCAATTAGAGGAGCCCGAACTCAACCTAGACACACCCATAGCTCCTTCCTTTGCTCCCGACACCCATCCTGAACTACCTGCCACTGAAAACCCAATTTTGGAATTAAAGCCTCTTCCTGACCATCTCAAGTACGTCTTTTTGGGTTTCTATTCGACGTTTCCTACGATTATCAACTCCCGACTTACACCTGATCAGGAAACACGCGTGATTTCTATTCTCCAGCAACATCGAAGAGCCATTGGATGGACTCTCGATGATCTCACTGGTATCAGCCCCTCATACTGCACACAACACATCTCCACTGAAGACGACTCACGACCATCCCGTGAAATGCAGAGATGCTTGAATCCCAATCTGCAGGATGTCGTGAAAGAAGAGATTCTCAAGTTGTTAGATGCAGGGATCATCTACCCGATCTCCAATAGCTGATGGGTGAGCCCAATCCAAGTTGTGCCTAAAAAGGTAGGGCTCACCATCATCACAACTAAAACCGGAGAAGCCATACTGATTAGCCCATAGTTGTGGTCTATTTAAGTATTTAAGTGTCTAGACATTAAGTTAATTTTAACATTTAGATAGCATACAATAGGATGTAAATAAATTAATTCATATTTTTAGCTTAAGTGCATAATTCATGCATTCAGAATTAACCTAGGGTTGCATACATTTAATTAGTTAATTAATTAGGTGCACTATTTTAATTAACATAGAAGTTAAGGAGTTATGTATAAATAACCCTAATTATTTTATTCTTTTTCTTCTTCTCCTTTGCAGGTAACTCCTCCATCTCTGCCTCCTCCTCTTGCACATCACATTGATTCTACGGTAGTTTTTGAATTTCAAATCTTAGCTGTGGCTACAAAAGAGGAGGGGCTACCGTTTAAAGGGAGGTCTCCACCCCTTTGCTCCTCATTGTGCTTAGAGAACCTTGCTTCTCATCCATTCATACCACTGGCCTCCCACCGCAGCAATGCGACTCCACCACCGTGGGCATGTGGGGTGACAACCCACACCGTCAAGAGTCCCTGCAATTCCTCCTGCCTCACGCCATCAGACCCTACCCGCACCTTCATCTGCAGTCCACCCACGCTATAGCACCCACGCCTGCACCTTCATCTGCAGTCCACCCACACTCCAGCACCCACACCACCGCGCACCATCTGCCCACTACGCACTTTCACCAGCAGCTCCAGCGCACCCACCAGTGCCTGCACGCCCTCGCCTAGCATGCCCGCCCACCGTGTGCCTTCACCAGGCAGCACGCCTGCGAGCCTTTGCGCCTACAGAGCACCCTCTAACAGCGCCTTCAACGTGCCCCAGTGCCCCCGCTTTAGCCCTTCCTCGTGCCTCCCTGCAGCACCTGCAACCAGTGCCAACAGAACCCTCGCACGTGCCTGTGTGGCCCACAGAGCACTACTCCACGCGCCCACGCCCTGCACGCACCTGCAGCACCTGCAATGCTTGCGCGCTGCCCTCCTTGTGCCTGCAGCACGTGCGGCCAGCAACAGCATCCTCCACCGCTGCCACTTCTTTCCTCTGGCAGGCCGGCTTTGACCACCATCCATCGAGCTACCACCACCATCAGGTGTGGATCGAGGAGGGCTACCTCTGGTCGCCAACTTGCCGTCCATCTCTCCTTCATTCGTGCACAAGCTCACCCGAAGCTAATCCCCTGTTTCAACCTAAATTAATAATTACATTTTATGCCATTGCCACAAAAATGAACTTTGATTTATCATTATTTTATTCTGGTGAATTTATGCCTTCATGCTCATGTTTCTAAAGAATTGTTAAACCTTGTTATTCATCTCTATGTGCATTGAATTTAGTTTTGAATGACATTTTCATATGCATGCAAGTGAATAGTACATGGCATACTCTTGCCCATGTATAATTTTCTAACATAAAAATTACATTAACACCCCTTGACTTCTACATAATTTTAAGGTTTACTTTTAGAGCTACACAGCCATTGTTTGATCTGGCGAATAGTTTAGCGAACTTGATTTTGACCTAATAACAAGTTTAAATAAGTCATTGCCTCCCTGTGGACACGACCTGCTCTCCTGTGAGTGGTTTAATTTTAATTTTAATTATTTTGTTAAGCAGTTTTCCACCACTTTGATCCTACAACGACAAATCATATTAATACATTATTTGAAAGTGAAAATTGACTTATCACATACCGACCCATATAGCAAACTCGTGGAGAGTCTGCATTGATTAAAGAAGACTCAATTTCTCCATGAAGAAGGATCATTTCCCACTGCCATTCATCGATTAGATTCTTGAGAAACTAGTGGGAAATCGATTCTTCTGCTTTTTGGATGGGTACTCCAGTTACAACCAGGTTGCAATCCATTCCGAGGACCAAGAAAAGACCACCTTCACCTGCCCCTTCGGAACTTATGCATTCCGAAGGATGCCGTTCGATCTCTGCAATGCACCTGCTACTTTTCAGTGGTGCATGCTTGCCATATTCTCAGATATGGTAGGTGAATACTTGAAGTCTTCATGGATGACTTCTTAGTATTTGGTGAATCATTTGACGATTGCCTCCTACACTTGGTCCAGATCCTCATGTGGTGCATCGACGTGAACTTGGTTCTTTCCTGGGGAAAGAGCCACTTCATGGTACCTGAGGGAATTGTCCTGGGACATCTTATCTCTGAAAAGGGCATCCAAGTTGATCGAGCCAAGGTGAATTTGATTTCCAAACTCCCAATACCTAGCTCGGTTAAAGACATCTGATCATTCCTGGGGCACATCGATTTTTACCGTCGATTCATTCCGGGTTTCTCAAAAATCGTGTGCCCCCTAACTAATCTTCTATCTAAGGATGTCCCTTTTGAAATCACCAAGGAGTGTACTTAGGCATTTGAGATCCTACGTGATTGAGTTACCCAAGCACCTATCCTGTAGTCCCCTAATTGGTCTCAACCCTTTGAGATCATGTGCGATGCATCTGATTATGCTGTGGGGGCAGTACTTGGGCAGAAAATAGACGAGAAACCCGTGGTCATCTACTACGCTAGCAAGACAATTGACGAGGCTCAGTGTAACTATACAGTTACTGAGAAAGAGCTGCTAGCTGTAGTATTTGCCCTGGAAAAATTCAGATCGTATCTTTTGGGTTCCCATATTATCATTTACTCAGATCACACTGCTGTGAGGCATCTCCTTGAGAAGATGGATGCGAAACCTCAATTAATCCACTAAATCTTGCTGTTGCAAGAATTTAACCTCGAGATTCGCAACAAGGCAGGGAAACAGAATGTGGTAGCTGATCACTTGTCCTGCCTTCCTTCTGACATTATCAACCCTTTTGGACCCATTATTGAATATTTTCTCAATGAGCACCTCTTGACTATCAGTACAGGACTTCCATGGTTTGTTGATCTAGTAAACTACTTAGCGTCACATCAGATCCGATTTGATTGGCCAAAAGCCAAGAAGGACAAATTACTTTCCGATGCTAGGTACTACTTTTGGGAAGACCCGTATCTCTTCCACATTGGTGTTGATCAGATCATCCAACGATGTGTTTTGGAAGCAGAAATTTAGGACATTTTATCCTTCTACCATGACCAGGCATGTGGTGGACACTTCCTTAGTCATAAAGCTGTAGCAAAAGTCCTCCAATGCAGCTTCTATTGGCCCACGATTTTCAAAGACACATACAATCACTGTAAGGCATGCATTCATTTTCAGACCTTAGGCAACATGAGCCACCATGATATGATGCCCTTACAGTCGATTCTTGTATGCGAAATCTTCGATATCTGGGGGATTGATTTTATAGAACCCTTCCTATTTCGGACAGCTTTGAATGCATTCTTCTTGTTGTTGACTACGTGTCTGAATGGATCAAAGCCATTCCGACCTGAACCAACGATCATAAGGTGGTTATCAAATTCATTCAGCAGAACATCTTCTCTCAGTTTGGGATTCCACATGCCATAATCTCTGATGGAGGGACCCATTTCATAAATACTCAGTTCAAATCACTGATGACCAAGTATGGGGGGTCACATAGGATCTCGACTCCTTATCACCCCCAAACTAACGGTCTAGCTGAGTTATCGAATTGGGAGATCAAGAATATCTACCAGGTCACTGTTTGACCTGATAGGAAGGATTGGTCATCCCGACTTCTAGAAGTTTTGTGGGCTTATAGGACCACCCAAAAAATCCAATTAAGCATGTCTCCCTTCAAATTAGTGTATGGGAAGGCATGTCACCACCCAGTCGAATTGGAGCACAAAGCCTATTGGGCAGTACAGAATTGCAATCTTGATCTTTCTAAGGTAGGAACCCACAGAAAACTTCAAATGAGAGAGATCGATGAACTACGCCATGACGCGTATGAGAACTCGCAAATTTACAAAGAGTGGGTTAAGGCCTTTCACGACAAGCACATATCTGGAAAGATCTTTTTCCCTAGTCAAAAAGTCTTACTCTTTGACACCAAACTCAAATTGTTCCCAGGAAAACTTAGATCAAAATGGATTGGACCATACCTTATCCGATGAATCTTTGGAAATGGAGCTGTCGAAATCAGTCAACTCAGCTATGATTTAGAACCTTTTGTTGTGAACATCAGAGACTCAAACTGTTCATTGAACTCATCGATACAAATTTGGATGAGAAATATTTTACCCTCCATTCTCTCTGAGCTCATTGCGCCTGGCTGATGGCGTTAAACTTTGCGCTTAACGGGATGCAACCTGTCATTTTGAAAAACTCGAGACCCTTCCTGACACATCTTATGTTGAACTCATATTGCACTTTAGGGTTCATCCATTAGAACAGCCGACTCCACCTCTAGTACCCGTACCCGAGCTTGAAATCGTCCGTAACAGTCACCCTGACCCATTCACCCACCTAACACCTGTTTTAATGAATGATATAAGTTGAACTCAAACCCACCTAATTTACAATGAGGGCAATGCAAATCATAGGCATGGGGGATATTAAAGTGCAAAACGCCGTGAAAATCACTTCACAAGAAAGGGTTTCATCAAAAAAATCACATATTCCAAAAATACCAAAAAAATAAATTTTTTTTTGAAAAAGAACAAAAATATGAGAGGGGAGGAAATTTTGATGGCATATCAGTTTTGAGGAGAAAAAGGGGAGGAGATAAAAGTGTCAAAAAGGAGCACAATTTGAAAAGAAAAAGAGATAGTCATTAGTAAAAGATTAAGGAATTGACTTTGTTCTAGACTAAATCAAAAGAAAGAAAATGAAAGGCAAAAAGTGCTAATGAAACAAAGAAGAGATTAGTAGGAACACTGATTTTAGGCCTCTTGGGCTGCAATCCTAGGCTTAAAAATTCAAGTATCTGCTAAGATTTGGATAGTCCTCAAGAGGTTGGGGAAAATGCAAAGCTTAAGTATTAGGTCTAAGGCTTAGGGATTATTTGGCCTCGTTAACTGATCCCTAGTTTGCGGGACTTGGTAACCTAAGCACCCCAATCCACACACAGTCTGGTTTAGTGTGCTTAAATATCAAAATCAAGCAAATGCATTAAATATGTTCTGAAAAAAGTTACCTAGATTAGGAGCGGCTAATCAACACAAGTTGATTTGGACGAGTTCCCGATGCGGAGGCAGGAAATTCCTCTCGAAGATGCGCAATAACATATCGTCTCCTCGGTACTTGTCTCCTAGGATATCTACATATTCTACCGGGGGCATGTAAGCACTTGTGCTAGTTCAAATGCCTTGGGTGGCATTATCTCAAAATGTCGATTGCCAAGGTCTAGATTTAGCTATAGAATGCCATGCACGGGATTTTCTTGAAATCTCGAAAGCCAGGATTATGGGGGTTGCCATGGGTGGTGCTATCTCGAAGCATCGATTGCCAGGGATCCTACGATGATTGACGGTGGGGACTAGGAATTCGATACAGGCCGTGTTGTAAAGCTAATCTGAAGCTAGAAATAAAAAGAAAAGAGAGAGAAAACTCTCAAAAAACAATGAAAAATTCCCCTCTCTCTGTGACAAAAACACACTGCAAACTGAACCTGAGCTAAAACATGTTACAAGCACGGGTGCTTTAACAGCGGAGTTCAACGAACCTTAGGTTAGTTCTTGTGAGCCTCAAAAACCTTTGTAGCAGGTTGAGGCTAGAGCTGGTCAGGTTCGGATCTTGGTTGGTACTTGAGTACCTCTAGGCCTACTATCGACATTCTAACCTAATCTACAAAAGAAAGCACACATCGAAGTTTTAAGCATCAAAAGTTTTATGGTCTAGAATCAAAGTTAATACCTTGAAATTTTGCTAAGAGACTAGCAAAAGCTAGGCATGGGGGTTTGATGGAAACACCATCATGAGCCATAACTAGCTCATTTTGACCCAATAAGTCAGTAAATGCTCCTACATAACTGTGAGAGAGTCACAAGTCACTGCATAATCATTCTGAGGGAAAAAATAAGAAATTAGCGTTAAAACTGTAATTTTACCAGCATATCGTGAATGCAATACAACCATGGGTTTTCTTAGGGGTTGAATGAAGGTCAAATGGTCTTAAAAAGATAACAATTGGGTTAGAACA
Organism: Thalassia testudinum; assembly: GCA_037157565.1. Taxonomy (NCBI): domain Eukaryota; kingdom Viridiplantae; phylum Streptophyta; class Magnoliopsida; order Alismatales; family Hydrocharitaceae; genus Thalassia; species Thalassia testudinum. The sequence continues at coordinate 53,803,254 of JAZHRO010000035.1, read as the reverse complement.
ATCAGAAAAGGATTTGTACGTGTTCTGAGAATTAAATGACTTTTTGAAATACTAAAAGCAGACCTACTTAATTAACTGAGATTCTGGTCAGGATAAAATTCACTTATGCCCTTTAAAATTCATATAAAAATATTCTCTAGGGTTTGGAACCTTCAATTTGAGTTTTGCATAAATTACCTAGTCAAACATGGTCAAAACCAAAATCCAACTTCACCATTGGATTCCTTAGGTCCAAATTAGATTTGTACCAAAATTTGGATCCAAAATGAGTTTGTCTCAACCTAGTTTGCAAATTGGTTCTGTCTAATTACATTTCTACCCTTAAGTTTCAAAATCTTTCCAAACAGACCCCTAACTTGGTCGTCGTTCTCACAAAAAGGTCCCTGCAGCCATTAAACCTATTCTTACTTGCTTTGGTGACCTTAAAAAAGAAAGAACTCCCTGATTTCTTCATGAATCCCTTTCAAATTTGAAAGGGAAGTTCGTCAAGAAATTCCCTTCATTTTGAATCCAATCCTAAGCCCTAAAACCTACCCAATCTCTCATGTGAATGCATGTGAGATTTGGGTATCAAGGAATTCCCAAACTCTGGTGAGCTTTCCAAGCTTGGGAAGCTTGCTTCCCAAGCTCTAACCATCCTCCTGAAGTCTATAAAAGCACATCCTAGTCATACCAAACCTCTCAAGCTTGAATTCGACTGGAGTAACCCTCAAATTCTTCTCTCCTCCTCTGGCCGAATTGCTCTTCAAGCTCCAATGACCCTCCTTGCCTCCCCTTGTCGTCTAAATACAATACCTGCGGTAGATTTTTCTTCCTTGCTTTCTTCCACGTTAAGCAGCACCCACCGGCATCCCTACCTCCTTCATCCTCGCCATCCACCCCTTATCAGAGCAGCTTCGTCTCCGATGCTGACCATACCTTAACTTGTGCCATCTCCGCAACTCATCGTCTGCTGCCTTTCCTAAACAACTCATCTTCCACTCTTTGTTTTGAAGCACTCGCCACCCCATTTCAACCACCAACACGCCCTCTGTGACTTCATCTTCCACCTTGCCGGCAATCCTTCAGCAAGCCCTAGCGGCTTCCACATTCTCCCAACCATGTCGCTTCCACGCTCCTCACCATCGCCTCGACTCACTAACCAAAACCCCTCAAGCAATTGAGGGGATTGGCCTCTTTATCACCCCTCCCAACTCACTCACTCTCACACACAATCCAAGAGGTCGACAGGGCTCCACATCCACTCACACGCAACATCACCACCATAGTTGCATTCCCTGACGTTCGGCAAAGCTCCAGAGCACTTCTGATGTGGCCATGAGGCCTTGTTCATGTTTCAGGGTCCAACCTCCAGCCGCCATTAACGAAGCATCTACAAGCAAGCTCCAACACTAGGGACATGCCACAGGTGAAGCGAAATTCACCCAGGCAGAGGCGCAGGTGATCAATTGGGCACTTTGACTGCGTCCCAGACCTCAATTAGAAGGATCCTCCTTGCTGCAGATGCACGCGAAGAAAATGCGTGGTTTAGTCCCACATCAGAAGCGTCAGAGCAACTGAAGGTGCATAAATTAAAAAGGTCTCTTAGGCTTATCGCCTCAGCATGGACAGGGGGTGAGGTCCCTGCACGCACCCCTCAAGCGCCTCGTTTGTGACTCTGACTGTGCGGATCTGGCCGACCCCATAACCCACCTAACCTAAGCACTCCTCAGCTGCTACTCACTACAGGAAGCCCTGGTCTCGGGTGCGCATGTACCTAATAACCTAGTTACCCATTAAGAGGCCCTAGGAGGGCGGAGCCTAAGAGAGAAAGAGGAGAGATTGCATGGGGTAGGGGTAGGGTTTTGCTCTTTGGAAAGTTGGCTGACACTTAGCCAATTCAAGAAGCTCCCCCATGTATGAAGTAGCCAAACAGAGAAGAAGAAGGAGAAGGCTTGATGTTAATGCGATGAAATCGAGTTTTAAAATAAAGCGTTGTAATATAGTCGAAATCACTTTGAAAACAAATAAGTTTTATTATTCGAAAAGATTCCGACGTCAAACACAGGGAGCAATTTTGCAATTTAAGAACTCAAGATCACAATTAAAGATGTAAGAATTTGTAATCAATATATAAATGTGAATCAATGTCAATAGTGCAAAAAGATGGGAGTAAAATGGTGATTTAGATCACCAAATACTCCTTACAATGATATCTAATGAACTCAATATATATATATATGAAAGCAAAGTAAACCCTTTGTCTAATTATTAAATCAGATGGCATAAACTATAAGCCTTTCTTAGTTCTTCTTCTTCTCTGCCTTTCCTCTTCTTTCATCCCTTCTTTCTCTGGCTCTCTTCACACAGCAAGGGAAGGGTGTCTGAATTTGGCTAAGTGTTAGCCGTGGTTCTAACCAAGAGCAAAACCCTTCCTAACCCGTGCAGCTCTCTTCTCTCTCTATGTAGTATCTGCTCTCCCAGAGCCACAAGGTAACCAAGTTATTGGAACTATCGTACCTGGGACCAGGCTCATCGGCCTGGGGTGGTGAGCGAGGTGTGAGCAGAGCTTAGGTGAGTATATGGGTCAGGTCAGGCCTGCGGGCAGAGGTAACGAACGAGGTCAGTGAAGGGTGAGCACGTATGGGGACCCGACCCCCATGTTCTTAGGAGAAGGGGTTAAAGCACAAATCGCACTTATACGCCTTCGCGAGCTTGTCAATGCATGATGTGGGACAAAGTTCCCATGGCTTCTTTGCATGAGATGCAGTTGCTTGAATTGTTCAATTAGATGCACTGTAGCTACTGGAGTCCTCAATCAAAGACCTGAAGGCCTTCCTAGAAGTCTTCCGCATGTCCTAGAGGTGAAATTCTGGAGCAAAGGCACCTGGAGTAGCTTCAAAGCTTGCTCGAACTTGCTGTTAATGGCGAGGAGCTTGACACCTGAAAACACAAAAATGGCCTCTCGACCTTGTCAGAATGCTCAGGGAGGATCGTCGGACTACGGCGAGTGCAACGGGGGTTTTGTGTGGTGTCTAGTGGTCTGTGAGTGCAAGTCGAGGTCAGTCTGTGTGCATGAAAGTAGGTGTGTTCGGGGGTGTGCGTGAGTGAAGTGGTGAATAAGGAGAGGGGAAATGAGCGGAGAGGTGAGGCGGAGGTTTTGAGGTAGTCGAAGAGGAGTTTGGTGGTCTGTGGTGGTGAGATGGGCTCGCTGGAGTTGTCGGAGATGGAGAAGATGAAGTCGCGGAGGGTCATCGGTGGACGAAACGAAGTGGGGTGAATGCGAAAATAAAGTAATGGGAATAAGGGACTTAGTTGGGCTAGTAGTGGACAAAACGAGGCAGAGATAGCGTCGGTTGAGGTGCGGCCGACGCCAGAGACAAAGGTGGCTCCAGTGGGGTAGAAATAGTGAGGATGACGGAGGAGGAGGCGTCTGTTGGTATGGTCAGACACGGAAGGAGGTGAGAAGATAGATCCACCGCTGGTATTGCGAACGGACGACAAGGAGAGGAAGAGGGGATTGTCAGATTCGAGTTGCCTTTTGGTCGAATTAGGAGGGAAGAAATTAGGGTAGATCAGGCCAAAATTGAGCTTAGGAAGTTCGGGAGGATCTGGGCTCTCTTATATAAGGATCTAGAGGCAGTTTGAGCATGGGAAACAAGCTTCCAAGCTTGTAAAGCCTCACTGGACTTGAGAGTTCCCTGATAACCAAATCTCTCATGCATTCGCATGAGAGATTGGGTAGGTTTTAGGGCTTGGGTTTAGTTTCAAAAGGAAGGGAATTTCTTGACGAACTTCCCTTTCAATTTTCAAAGGGATTCGTCAAGAAATTAGGGAGTTCTTTCCATTTTAAGGTCGCTGGAGCAAGTAGGAAGAGGATTATTGGCAGTAGGGACTTTTTGTGAGAACGACAACAAAGTTAGGGCCTGTTTGAAAGGATTTTGAAAGTTAAGGGCAGAAATGAAATTAGATAGGACTAATTTGCAAACTAGGTCAAGACAAATTCATCTTAGGTCCAAATTTTGATAAAAATATAATTTGAACCTAAGGAATCCAATGGTGAAGTTGGATTTTGGTTTTGACCATATTTGGCTGGGTAATTTATCCAAAAACCTAAATTAGGGCAAATGTCTATTTGTGGTTCTGTTTTGGGTCAAAATGGATTCTGATGGTTAAATTGAAAGTTATAAACCCTATATAATATTTTTTTATGAATTTTAGAGGGTTTAAGTGAATTTTACTCTGATAAGAACCTCAGTTAATTAAGCGAGTCTGGTTTTAGGATTTCAAAAGTCATTTAATTCTCAGAACACATGCAAACCCTTTTTTGTCTATCTTATCCCACTTGTTATCTTTTTAAGACCCATTGACCTTCATTCAACTCTTAAGAAAACCCTTGGTTGTACTACATTCATAATGAGCTGGTGAAATTGCAATTTTAGCCCTAATTTCTTATTTTTCTTTCAAAATAAATATGCAATGACTTGTGACTCTCTGGAGGTTATGTAGGAGCACTTATTAACTTAATTGGGTCAAAATGAGCTAGTTATGGCTCATGATGGTGTTCCCATCACTTGAGCAAAAAAGAAGAAAGAAGAGGCTAAATAGAGAAGAAGAAGAGAGGGAGCCGTAGTAGAGGAAGACTAAAGAAGAAGAAGAAGAAGAAGAACCAATAGAAAGAGAAGAAAAGCAAAATCACCTCATATTGATACTTTAATTGCATATATTTGAGATTTGGTTTAAGTGTTATTTGTGAGGAGTAATTGGTGATTCAAATCACCATTTTACTCCATTCTTTTTGGCATATTGATCCTGACATTATTTGTAATCTTTATTCTTGATTTAACTTGTGATCTTGAGCTTTAAATTCCATATTGTTCCCTGTGTTTGACTTGGGAACCTTTTCGAGTAATAAAATTTATTTGTTTGAGCACTATTTTGGCTATACTACAACATGACAATCTTAAAACATCGATCTATCGCTTAAAAAACTTGTACTAGTAATAAGTACCATTACATGCTAGGCACAGGTTTGGGCCTAAGTCCCAAACTATGAACAAGTTCTGGTACTCATCATGAGTACCGATAATAAGTGTTCATAGCCTCGTTGCCTATGAATCACAAGTACTGGTATTAGTGATAAGTACCGGTACCAAGTAAGTACCAATACCAAGTGACTTTGTTGGTACTCAACAGAATGCATTGAGTATCGGTACCCCAGGCATTGCTGGGTTGACTGTGAGCAATCAGTACTGGTACCACATCAGTATCGGTACCAACTAGCCATTGTGCCTAATTAGAATGGCAATATAGCAATTTATGTTAATTCTAATCTTCCCAAATTGCCCCTAACAGCTAGTAATCGTAGGAGAGGCATTTAGTGGTTTATATAAACACTCCTTGTGTGCTTTTTAGAAGGATATATCAAGCCAAAAATACACACCTTTCCTACACCTTAATTTCTCAATTTTCTTGTTGCAAAGGAGCTTGACTTGTTGCATTCTTCTCACGGCTATTCCTTGCTTGCAACAAAGCTTTAAAGGTGATTGTGTACTTCAATGTTTAATCGTTCGCTTTCAATTTAGTTGCAAAGGAATTTCTAATTATGTTTCCTACTTTATTTTGCTGCATGATTTCAGATGGCACCTAAATCTAAGAGTAAGGGAAAGCACCTCAAGATGCATTTCACAAATTTTGCATCAATGAGGATGCCAATTCAAAGTTTGACTGGTATAAAGGCCTAAAACTTTACCATTGTAGACCAGTTGAGTGGAAAGATTTTTCTCTACAAATCTTTAATTTCACCACCTGTCTTTCTGAACAAAAACTCATGCATTTCTTTGATGAGTCATTGTTTGCCGATGTTCCTGGAGTATATCCTGATGTTAACTGCTTATTTTCTGTCAATCTACAAGAACAAGAAAATTGAGGTCATCTTGTCCTAACAACAAATGTGTTCGATCAAAAAATCACCTTCACACCAAAATTCTTATCAACCATCACTAAATGTCCAAATGAAGGTCATTCTTTTAACACTCTTAAGGAGCAATTTCCCACTTATAAAATCTATGAAACTCTCTTGCTCCCTAACTGTCAGGGGAAAGCATTGGTTGCCCCGAACATGACCCTATTTGCTTGTGTTCTTTTTCGAATTTTAGCATGGAACTTAGGGCTAAAACTTTAGGATTCCACAAAATTCCCATCGACATTTTACCCTTGATCTATGCTATTATAGCAAGTCTTCCTGTAAATTGGAACACGGTATTTATTCATTTCTTATGACCTCATTACCGTGCTTCAGCTCATCCTCTTGATATTCTTGTATGTCACATTCTTATCAAGAGTAAAATTGATCTCTCTAACTTTAATCTGATTAGAAAAGTGGTCTATTTCAAATGGTCCACTCTTCGAAAAATGAGAGTAAAACCCACTAGAAAGGAATCCTCTAGTGATCATGAAGAAGTTGATCCAAATGCTCAATATTCTTCTCATTCATTTCCTGAATCATCCTCTATTTTTGTTCCAATAACCTATCCATATCCAGAAGTTGAAATACCTTGGGTAAATCTGCCTAATCTATCTGGAACTGATTCCAATTTGATTAATACTTTCAATTATATTTGTCAAAATTTAACCAATCTCAATTTTGCCTTCCATCACATGGAACGTAAGTTTCATGATCTTTCTCTTTCCATTAAGTCTTCCCATGTTGCTCATTCCACTCAACAATCTAAACAAAGGAAGTGGACTCAACTAAAACTGCCTCAAGAATATAGTGAAAGAAGGCAAAAGCACTTTCAAGGCCCATATCATGTTTCATCTCCAATAGCTAAAGAAGAACCTATTGTTCATGATGATGAAGAGGAAGAAGACAATGAAGATGAAGAAGAGGTTTCTTATGATGATAGTGATCATGAAGATGCTGAAGACAATGTAGATGTTGATGATGACGATGATGATGATAGTGATGTTGGAGGACATGCTCAAAAGTCTACCAGAAAATATCGTCGCAATTAGTTTTTAGTCTATATTTTCATGTATTGAACATTTCAACATGTTTTTATGTTTTTTAATGATGTATGACTTCAATGATGACTGTTATGACTTTTAATATGCTTATTTTTTTTCTTATGGTTGTTTGTCTACAATATTATTTCATGCCTAATCATTGTCTATTCATATTCATATATTCTTTTTGTTAGTTTTACAAAAAGGGGGAGAAATGGTAAATACACAGTACTTAAAATAAGAAAGCTTAGTTTGAGGAGGAGGTTTCACTCCTAGCGGTGGATTTTTTGTATTCCTTCTTTTATGAGGTTTCTATTATTTTAAATATAGGTATTTCTATTGTTTTGTCAACACCAAAAAGGGGGAGATTGTTGGAACCTAGTTCCACTTCTCTTTTATGTTTCGGTGTTAACAGAACCATTTTAAATCTAATGAGTTGTTGAAGTATTATTTTCAGGAAATAACAGGATCTAAGGATGGATGAAAGAGGTAATGATGGCATGAAGATTGAAAACTTTAGTTCTGTTTAGTTTGTTGTATCTTAGAACTTTTGTATGTATCCTAACATGAAAAAGTTAACTTAGGAGTTAAAATCAAAGTAGAGATAATTAGGGATCAAAATCACGTTCAATCTTTCATTTTGAAACTAAAGATCGACTCTTCGAAAATATTACCGTATAGCTAAGATAGGATTTCCTTAAAATTTGGTTTAAACTTATAAAACAAGGTACTTGTAGCAAGTACCAGTACTAGAAATAAGTACCGGTACATGCTAGGCACAAGTTTAGGCCTAGGTCCTAAACTATGAAAACAAGTACTAGTACTTATCATGAGTACCGGTATTAAGTGTTCACAGCCTCGTTACCTGTGAGTCACAAGTACCGATACTAGTGATAAGTACCGGTACCAAGTGACTTTGTTGGTATTCAACAGAATGCATTGAGTACCGATACCAATGATTAGTACTAGTACCAACTAGTCATTGTGCCTAATTAGAATGGCTATATTATAATTTATGTTAATTCTAATCTTTCCAAAATTCCCCTAACAGCTAGTAATCATAGGAGAGGTGTTTAGTGACCTATATAAACACTCCTTGTGTGTTTTTTAAAAGGATATATCAAGCCAAAAATACTCTCCTTGCCTACACCTTAATTTCTCAATATTCTATTTGCAAAGGGGCTTGACTTGTTGTATTCTTCTCAAGGCTATTCTTTGCTTGCAACAAAGCTTCAAAGGTGACTGTGCACTTCTTTGTTTAATCGTTCGGTTTCAATTTAGTTGCAATAAAAAAAAAATTATGTTTCCTACTTTATTTTACTGCATGATTTCATATGGTACCTAAATCTAAGATAAGGGAAAGGCACCTCAAGATGCATTTCAACAATTTTGCATCAATGAGGATGCCAAATCAAAGTTTGACTGGTATAAAGGCCTAAAACTTTACCAATGTTGGCCAGTTGAGTGGAAAGATTTTTCTCTACAAAACTTTAATTTCACCACCTGTCTTTTTGAACAAAAACTCATGCATTTCTTTGATGAGTCATTTTTTGCCGAAGTTCCTAGAGTATATCTTGATGTTAACTGCTTATCTTTTGCCAATCTCCAAGAACAAGAAAATCGTGGTCATCTTGTCCTAACCACAAATATATTCTGTCAAAAAATCACCATCACACCAAAATTCTTATCAACCATCATTGAATGTCCAAATGAAGGTCATTCTTTTAACACTCTTAAGGAGCAATTTCCTACTTATAAAATCTATGAAACTCTCTTGCTCCCTAACTATCAGGGGAAAGATTGGTTGCCCCGAACATGACCCTATTTGCTCGTGTTCTTTTTCGAATTTTAGCATGGAACTTAAGGGATAAAACTTCAATATTCCATAAAATTTCCATTGACATTTTACCCTTGATCTATGCTATTATAACAAGTTTTCTTGTAAATTGGAATACGGTATTTATTCATTTCTTAAGAATATTGTATCTCACATTCTTATCAACAGTAAAATTGATCTCTCTAACCTTACTCCGCTTAGAAAAGTGGTCTATTTCAAATGGTCCACTCTTCGAAAAATGAGAGTAAAACCTGCTAGAAAGGAATCCTCTACTGATGATGAAGAAGTTGATCCAAATGCTCAATCTTCTTCTCATTCATCTCTTGAATCATCCTCCATTTTTGTTCCAATATCCAGAAGCCGAAACACCTTGGGTAAATCTGTCTAATGTGTCTGGAACTGATTCCAATTTGATTAATACTTTCAATTATATTGGTCAAAATTTAACCAATCTCAATTTTACCTTCCATCACATGGAACACAAGTTTCATGACCTTTCTCTTTCCATTAAGTCTTCCCATGTTGCTCATTCCACTCAACAATCTAAACAAAGGAAGAGGACTCAACTAAAACTACCTCAAGAATATACTGAAAGAAGGCAAAAGCACTTTCAAGGCCTATCTCATGTTTCATCTCCCATAGCGGAAGAAGAACCTATTCTTCATGATATGAAGAGGAAGAAGATAATGAAGATGAAGAAGAGGTTTCTTATGATGATAGTGATGATGAAGATGTTGAAGGCGATAAAGATGATGATGATGATATTGACGATGGAGGACATGCTCAAAAGTCTACCAGAAACGTCCTAGCAATTAGTTTTTAGTCTATATTTTCATGTATTGAACATTTCAACATGTTTTTATGTTTTTTAATGATGTATGACTTCAATGATGATTGTTATGACTTTTAATATGCTTATTTTTTTTCTTATGGTTGTTTATCTACAATATTGTTTCATGCCTAATCATTGTTTGTTCATATTGATATATTCTTTTTGTTAGTTTGACAAAAAGGGGGAGAAATGGTAAATGCACTCTATTTAAACTAAGGAAGCCTAGTTTGAGGGGGAGGTTTCACTCCTACTGGCGGAGTTTTTTGTATTCCTTCTTTTATGAGGTTTCTATTAGTTTAAATATAGGTATTTCTATTGTTTTGTCAACACCAAAAAGGGGGATATTGTTGGAACCTAGTTCCACTTCTCTTTTATGTTTCGGTGTTAACAAAACTGTTTTAAATCTAATGAGTTGTTGAAGTATTATTTTCAGGAAATAACAAGATCTAAGGATGGATGAAAGAAGTAATGATGGCATGGAGATTGAAGACTTTAGTTTTGTTTAGTTTGTTGTATCTTAGAACTTTTGCATGTCTCCTAACAAGAAAAAGTTAACTTAGGAGTTAAAATCAAAGTAGAGATAATTAGGGATCAAAATCACATTCAATCTTTCATTTTGAAACTAAAGATCGAGTCTTTGAAAATATTATCGTATAGCTAAGAAAGGATTTCCTTAAATTTTGGTTTAAACTTATAAAACAAGATACTTGTAGCAAGTACCGGTACTAATAATAAGTACCGGTACATGCTACACACAGGTTTAGGCCTAAGTCCCAAACTGTGAACAAGTATCGATACTCATAATGAGTATCGGTATTAAGTGTTCAAAGCCTCGTTGCCTGTGAGTCACAAGTACCGGTACTAGTGATAAGTATCGGTACTAAGTGACTTTGTTGATACTCAACAGAATGCACTAAGTACCGGTACCAATGATCAATACCGGTAGCCCAGGAATTGCTAGGCTGACTGTGAGTAGTCAGTACCGGTACCACAACTTTAGTACTAGTACCAACTAGCCGTTGCGCCTAGCTAGAACGGCTATTGCAAAGGGTTCTACAGCTCGCAAAAACTACCTAGAGGTTCATTGACCCTAGCAGTTAAAGCACTTGTGCATATGTGTAGCAAGTCTAAGTTTAGTTTGCCAGTGCATTTTTGATAAGAGAGATAGAGGGATATTTATTTTGAGGGTTTTCTCTCTTTTCTTTTTAAATTCCCCTAAATCCAACATCGGATTAGCCCTAAACATGTTCTGTATTGGATTCCTTATCCCCACCATCAATCCTCGCAAGGTCCCTAGCAATTGATGCTTGGAGGTAGCATCGCCCATGGCAACCCCTAAAACCTTGTCTTTCAACACTTCGGGATAGTGCTGCCCATGGCATTCTATAGCTAAATTCAGGCCTTGGTAATCAACATTTTAGGATAATGACGCCCATGGCACCTGAACTAGCACAAGGTGCTTTTGTGCCCCTGCTAGGATATTGAGATATCCTATGAGACAAGCATCGAGGAGACGATATGTTATAATGCATCTTCGAGGGGAGTATTTTTCAATCCTCCTCTCCGTGCCGAGTTGTGTCTTCAAGCTACTCCTAAGTCAAATCTTCGAGAAAACATTTTTAGAACATAATACTTTTTGGTATTACTCTTCATTAAGTGCATTGAACCAGACCAGTGTACAATTTTTGGGTGCCTAGGTTACCAAGTCCTACAAACCAAAGGGTAGGTAATGGGGTCGAATAATCCCTAAGCCTTAGACTTAATACATTAGCCTCGCAACTTCCTCAACCTCTTGAGAAATAGTCTAGATCCTAACAAATACATGAGTGCTTAAGCCCTAGAATAGGTCCAAGAGGCCTAAGGTCGGTATCCTTCCCTTATCTCCTAAGATTTAGCCCTTCAGGTCTTAATTCATCATACGATCCAGCCTAGAACTTAGGTAAGTTCCATGCTCAATCACTAGGACTAACACAATTTTTCTTTTAACTCCTTGTGTCTCCATTTCTCTTTCCTCCTCTTTTTCTTCCTCAACTCAACCGTTTTTCAATTCAGCTCTCATTTGTTTTTCCTCCTTTCATCTTCTCCAATTTTTTTTTTACTTTTTAAAATTTTTTACATGAAACCCTTCAAAGAATCAAATTTCATAACATTTTGCACTTTAATACCCCCCATGCCTAAGATTTGTAATGTTCTCATTGTAAATTAGGCAGGTTCAAGTTTAGCTTAAATCATACATTATAACAACTTTAGATGGGTGGATGAACGGGTCGGGATGACTATTGTGGGTGAATAGGTGGAGTCAATTATTCTAAGGGATGAACCATAGAGTGCAATTTGAATTCAACTCTGAAATGGGTAAGAAGGGTCTCGGGTTTTTTTCAAATGACGGGTTGCCTCCTATTCTAAGCGTAATGTAGCTCAAGGGGAATGGAGATCAAAAGATTTAGCAACTAGATTCGAATTGATGAGTTCGAGGAATGGTTTCAGTCACTGACCATTCACCACAAATGGGTCTAAGTCAAGGCTGAGTCCACTGATTTCAATAGCTCCATATCCAAAGATCCTTCAGCCTAGAAAAGGTTTGATCCATTTCGATCTTAGCTTTTCTGGGAAAAGCTTAGGCTTGGCATCAAAGAGAAGCCCTTTTAGACCAAGTTGGAAGGATTTTCGTGATATGTGCTTATCATGAAAGGCTTTGATTTTCCCTCTATAGATACGCGAGTTCTCATATGCATCATTGCGTAACTCCTTGATCTCACTCATTTGCAACCGGTAGTGGACTCCAGCCTTCCCAAGGTCTGGATTGCATTTCCTTACTGCCTAGTAGGCTTTACGCTCAATCTCTACAGGGAGGTGACATGCCTTCCTGTACACAAGCCTGAATGGATACGTTCCTAGCTGGGTCATATGGATGGTCCTATAGGCCCATAAGTCTTTTAGAAGTAGAGTGGACCAATCCTTCCTGTTAGGCCGAACAGTGACTTGAAGGATTTTCTTGATCTCCTGATTGGAGAACTCAGCCAATCCATTAGTTTGAGGGTGATAAGGAGTTGAAATACGGTGCGATACCTCGTACTTTTTCATCAGGGGCTAGAAGTCCATATTGGCGAAGTGGGACCCGCTAACACTGATATTGGCTTTAGGAACCCCAAATCTGGGAAAGATGTTCTCTTGAATGTATTGAAGAACAACTTTATGATCATTTGGTCCTGTGGGTATGGCTTCGATCCATTTTGAGACATAATCAACAACAAGGTGTATTTGAAGCTGTTATATCCAGGAAATGGTCCCAAAAAATCAATTCCCCATATGTCAAAGATCTCATACACTATAATCAAACTTAAGGACATCATATCATGTAGGCCCATGTTGCTGCGGGTCTAGCAATGGGCATATGCCCTATAGTAGGATTGTGCATCTTTGAACATAGTGGGCCAAAAGAACCCACACTGGAGGATCTTCGCTGCAATTTTACGCCTAGAGAAATGGCCACCGTTGGCCTAGTCATGATAGAAAGAGATGACATCATTGACCACATTGTCGGGTATACATCTTTGAATTACTTGGTCATTGCCATTTTGAAATCGGTAGGGATCTTCCCAAACATGGTACTTGGCCTCGGAAATCAGCTTGTTTCGTCGGGTGGTTGCCTAATCAGGCGAAACCTTCCCAGTAACTAAGTAATTCACAATATCAGCGAATCAGGGAAGTCCATTAATGACCAAGAGATGTTCATCCGAAAAATGCTCGATAATAGGTTCGGAAGGGTCAATGTCAAAGAAGGAAGGCAAGACAAATGGTCAACTACCACATTTTGCTTTCCCGCCTTATTGTAAATTTCAAGATCGATTTCTTACAATAGCAAGATCCATCGGATTAACCTTTGTTTCGCATCCTTCTTTGTGAGTAAGTGCCTCATTATAGTGTAATCCAAGCAAATGATAACATGGGATCCTAGGAGGTATGATATGAATTTCTCCAAATCGAATACTATAGCCAGCAGCTCTTTCTCCATAATTGTGTAATTATGCTGAGTCTCATCCAATGTCTTGTTGGCGTAATATATTACCACTGGTTTCCCCTTGATTTTTTTCCCCAACACCGCTCCTATTGCGTGGTCAGATGCATCGAACATGATCTCGAAGGGTTGAGACCAGTCAAGGGATTGTAGGATTGGAGCTTGGGTAGCTCGATCACGTAGGAATTTGAAAGTGTGAATGCACACACTTGTCATCTCAAGCGAAGTGTCCTTCGAGAGGAGATTCGTTAAGGGGAGTGCTATTTTTGAGAATCTGATACAAATTGTTGATAGAAATCGATGTGCCCTAGGAATAATCAGATATCTTTGACCGAGGAAGTCATAGGTAATTTGAAAATCAAATTCACCTTTGCTTAGTCAAGTTGGATACCTTTCTCAGATATGAGGTGTCCAAGCTCGATGCCTTCTAGAACCATGAAATGACTCTTTAACATGAGGGAACCAAGTTCACATCATTGCATCTTTGAAGTACTTGAACCAAGTGCAAAAGACAATCATCGAAAGATAGACCAAATACCAAGAAGTCATCCATGAAGACTTCAAGCTATTTACCTACCATATCAGAGAATATGGCTAGCATGCACCGCTAAAAGGTGGCAAGTGAATTGCATAGCCCGAATGGCATCTTACAGAATGCGTATGAACCATAGGGTCAAGTAAAGGTGGTCTTTTCTTGATCTTCGAGATGAATTGCCACTTGGTTATATCCAGAGTGCCCATCCACGAAACAGAAAAATTGATTTCCCACCAGATTCTCGAGAATTTGATCAATGAACAGAAGAGGGAAATGGTCTTTCTTCGTGGAGGTACTCAGTTTTCGATAATCTATGCAAATCCTCTATGAGTTCGCAGTTCAAGTCGAGATGGTCCCTCCAGATTCATTATAACAATAGTGAGCCCTACCTTTTTAGGTACAAATTGGATGGGACTCACCCAACAGCTGTCAGAAATGGGGTAGATAATTCATACGTTAAGCCACTTGATAATTCCTTTTTCATGACCGCATGTCAATTCGGGTTTAGTTTTCTTTGCATTTCAAGAGACAGTCGTGAGCCCTCTTTGGTACCGATACGATAAGTGAAAGAAGAGAGACTTATTCCAGTCAGGTCATCTAGAGTCCATCTAATAGCACTTCGATGCTGCTAGAGGATAGAAACCATTTTTGCTTCCTGATCAGAAGTGAGTCGAGAGTTGATAATCACAAGAAACATTTGATTTAAACCTAAAAACATGTACTTCAAATGATCTGGGAGGGCCTTTAATTCAATCATCGGGTTATCAGCAGTAAGTGGGGGTTTGGGATTGGCCTTAGAAGACAAGATGGAGGCTAGGGATAAATCTAGATCAGCCTCAGGCTCCTCGATTTGTTGGTCAAGATCTGCTTGTGGTTGAGGTTTTTGGAGAATTGGGTTCTCCTCGGGAATCAGGTCCTCAACTAGGGAACTTATGTCGCAGACTTCTTCAATTGTCCTACAGTTTATTCCTTTCTGGGCCTTAAAGATATCGATCCTTAACATCTTATTCCTAAGTTTTAACTCGATCTAGCCCTCTTCATAATTGATATTCACCTTAGCTGTAGCTGGGAATGATGTCCCTAAGATGATCGGTGTACCTCTCAGATTTTTAGTAGTATCCATGTCTAACACAATGAAATCCATTGAGAAGTAGAAATCTTGTATACTAACTAGAACATTCCCGAGAACTCCTCTTGGTGACTTTATTGATCTGTTGGCCAGTTGTAGTATCACCTTAGTTGGTTTGAGCTCAATTTCCTCAAAATGATCTAGTATGGAGGTTAAGATCAAGTTTATGGAGGCTCCTAAATCCAATAAAACTCGATCGAACTCTAGGTTGCCTATTGTACAGGAGATCAGATGGGTGTCAGGCTCTTTCACTTTCTGCGGGACATTACTCAAAATTATAGAGCTGGCTTGCTCAGACAACATAATCAGACTCCTGACATTGTTTTACAGCTTACGCTTTAGTATAAATGTCCTTAAGAAATCACACATAAGCTGGTACGTGGTGAATCACATCCATTAAGGGAATGCTTATCTAGACTTGCTCAAAGAGCTTGACCTAGGCTTCCTCAAGTACCACGGGTTTGGGTTTCTTGTTTCCTTTGGTCAAGGCCTTGGGAAATGGAATCTATGTTGGTCTTTCTAGGATTGGTTCAAGCATTGGATTTGAAATAAGTGTGTTCAACATATCCATCCTAGGTGTAAGTTTTGAACTACCAGGACAAGAGTGATTAGTATAAGGTGGATCCTAAATAGTTTTTCCACTATGCATGGTGATAGCGTTTAGGCCTACCTGGTTTGGATTCAGAGTTGGCAAGAGTGGCGGTTGTTGCTGATATCCCGAGTATGATCTAGAAGCCTCCATCTTGTCAAGTGGAGGTGCGGAAGGGGCCTAATAGACATAATGAGCTTGAGCTTGATTTGGGTTCATAACATGTCTCTGGTTTGGCACGCTATTCGAATTCAGCATGTTATTCGGATTCCGCAAAGGTTGGGAAGGAAGTGCACCGGCTAGTGAGTCCCAGCCATCTATGCGAGTTGGTTGCGAACCTTTGTGATTTCTACCTTGTGTTGTTTTTGTATAGCTCTGTTGGTCTTCTGCATATCAGCCAAGGTCTGTGAAATCAAGCTCATTTAATCTTCCTTGGTCAATGATCATGAAAAACCATCTGCTTGCTAAAACTAGTGACTTGATTTAATTGTGTCATCATAGTTGCACTAGTATAGTCATAATGCAAATAGATGTCATGTTATTTTATTTATTTACATAATTTTTACTGGTTTATTCCAGGTTGTTTACTGGGAGTCAGTTATTGTTATACATCACTCCCTATGTTCAAGAAATGCTCTTTTATTTTAAAAATATCAATTATATCTACGAATAAATCAAAGAATAGATGAATTGAGTTAATTATGTATAAAATGAATCAATTAATGGTAACTACAATGCCTTAAACATTTTTACAATTAAACAGCCATGAAAAACTACTTAAACTACTCTAGGTCACATATATATAATTATCCTAAAAAATAACTAAGTATGGGTATAAAAATAATAAATAAAATATCATATACTATATTAACATATATATAAACATACTAACTAATATTAAACCTTAGATAAACTATATACAACCTAAGGCAACCAAGTACTCTAGCTAAATATATACTAGCCATATATATATTCATATTTATGTATGTACACTACATTATATACACACACATATAATATATCCACCTACATATATACTACTAATATTTAAGTATATACTCTCTATATATAATATTTATCATATACTACACATATATATATACTTGTGTACCCTATATACACCATACATAACTCTAACTTAACTAAACAACTATAGAAGGCTACACTAACAGACTTAAGTGTCGCTAAAGCCTTCAAAAACGTTACTAAAGACTATATATACACAAACAGCTAAAACACTTATATATTATGTATTTACATATACTATACTTATTATACATGTACTATTACACAAATATATACATATACTTATGTATATACATATATTACATGCATGCTATATACACATAGACACGCAATACACACGCAACACAGCATAGCTCTCATACTTAGGATTTTTCAGCACTTTGTCTCATACACCCAGCACACACTACGACTAAAGATCACCTCTCTCCAACACTTGGGCATTTTTTGCCCACTTTCGCTCTTAACCTATGCCTCACTTTATAAAAAGTAATTTTTTAATGGGCGGGACCAGTCCAGTACGTGGAATACACAGCACCCACTCGGGTGGGACCAAATTGCCACTATAAACCAATCCCTAATTCTTAGTTAGGTGGTTTAGAGTACAGTTTCGACCCAAGTCTAGCTCAGTTGAACCGAACACAGACCCAGGCTCCTAGCTCCATTCTCGAATATGCTCAATGCTTAGTGGTCAATGGCAGAGGATATGGCTTTATTATGCACCCGATGCATGATGATTGAAGAGGGCCTAGGTGCGATTCAATTTATACTGTGGTGCGTGCTTGGTAGAAACCAAGGTGGGACTAATGTTAAGCTCCCAATTGGTGTGTCAACGTGTTTTGTAGCTAAGATTTGGGCCTTGAATTGAGTGCCTTAATTAAGTCCAAATTTAAATTAAATTACATGGTTCAGAAGCCCTTATAGAAGCCTACATAATTATACAATTAATTTTGAATAATAATTTTTTTAGTAATATATGAAAATTGCTTAAACTTAGTGTTGTGTACACATTTAATTACAACTTATTTAATGTTCAAATTAATAATTTAATGATTCAATTGACTTGATAATTAGTTAGTTTATATAATAAGGTATTTATTAAACATTTTTAATTCATTTTAAGTCATTTATTTTAATTGATGTACATTTAATTACATGTTATTAATAGATATACACATAATTTAGTTATAAATATTATTATTGATGGGTTTAGTTTAGTGAACCACAAATTGGCCTAAGTATTTCCTAATTGTGGTGTCTTGATTTTTCATTACCTAGATATAAGTGAATAAAATTTACCCAACATATATTTTTTTTATATCCACTATACATTTAATTATGTGTTTCTAATAAATGTAAACAAATTGCCAAACTCTTTTGACTGATTGTGGCTGTGACTAATTTGGGAAGGGAATTCAAAATTCCCTAACTGACGTCATAGGTAGTGGGGTAACTGAGCAAAAAGGGAAGGAAGGAGACCCTCTCCAAGGAGATCCACCTTCTCTTGCTTTGCGGGCTTCACATGCTCCCCAACCTCCACCACCAGCACCGTGGTTGGAGCTTGCACTATGGCCTGAAGCGTGCTTCATCTTCGCCAACCCCATTACACCATGCGCTTGTAGTGACATGATGAGTGCCACCATCCTCATTGTGTCAGCCACTACCTTCATCACCACCATCAACATCCCCCTTTCTTTCTTTCTCTTCTTCTCTTCTTCTTCCTCTTCCAGCACCTCCAGGTTCCCTGTTTCCTCGTCTGAAGGAACCCAACGCACCCATATCAACCACCCTCACCAACAAGCCCACAGTGACCATCTTGGTTGCGATCTTCCTTGCCGACATCACCTACGGACTCACCATGTCCTCAACATCGATCCCATTTATTATCCCTCAAGTGGCCCCTCGCCGGTGCCAACCAGTGTCGTCGACCTCCTTAGCTCCTCCCACCGCCAATGGCCACATTAGCCCTTGCCACCCACGTTGTTGGACTCCTTGTACCTCACCGATTCTGATGACACCCTCCATGCCAGCCACAGCTGCCCAAAGGGCTTAATCGACCTCCCTTCCTCCATCCTCTATTTTACTACAGTAGCAAACTAATTAGTTTCAATGAGAGGTGATTGAAGGTTGTGGATTTAATTATAAATTTATATATTGTTGCATTTCCTTTCAAGCCCTCTTTCTCTCTATTTCTCTGTGGTGATCACTATCTAATGACTGGTTATCTCTCTCTCTATATATATATATGCTAGATCTCATGATAAAAGCTTAGGATTAAAGAGTTAGATGTAATCATTTTCTATAGTAACATAAATGCTAGGTATTAGTTGCTCCTTGGAGTTGTTGGTTTAAGGGAATGATGCATTTCATTTGTAGTACATTATAATCATTGTGTATGATTTTCTCCTTGGTGGCACTCTCTCATACACATATGTCTCTCTTATTAATTTGGAAGAATAATAAAGAAATGTTCAATAGTTTATTGCCCTTGTTCCTCCCTGTAGATACGACCTAATCCACTGTGGTTAGAATTAATTAATTTTTTATTGAGAGATTTTCCACCACATTTTGTACCGTGACGACAGATCTTTTTATTGCAATCATTTTAATTAAGCGAGAATGTCTTTGTCAAATGGCACCTGGCAACGGGCTTAGTAAACTCGCAAGTATTTTTTTCTATCTGCATTGAGTTCTGATTGACATTATACATCCAATGATCTATTATTTTTCTGTGCGAGGTACATTCTTAAGGAGGAGCATGCAGCATACTCTCATCTTGGTGGACCTTGTCACCACCTTGAAGATAATCGCAAGTGCACGTGGACCTTGATCCCACATGCGGGAAACCTATTTGCTTCTTTAGGTTGGTGACTAAAGACCTGTTTGCCTCTTTTAGATTTAAATTAGGCTAGATAGACATTGGACATTTAATTTCTATCTTGTTGAACCTGTGTTGGGCATTTTTGGGAACTTGTTCCCAATGCATTTATTGCTTATTGTTCTTGTATGCGGGAGCATCTTTTTGGGAGCGTGTTCACATTTTATTTAGATTATAGGTTTATTTGAACTTTTTGAACTGCATGTTAGTTAGTTAGCTAGCTAACTTAGATCAAGTTTGTTTGCTTCTCTTATAAAAAAAAATTCGAGCACACTGCTAGAACCTGCATATCCATGGGGTGACCTAATAGGATTGTTTGATTAGCATCTAGTTTTTTTTTTCTTTTCTGCATTGCAAACATCTTGTATCGAAGAGAGGTAGAGTAAGGTACGTCCTCTCTTTAGCATCACATTCCTGTCATGCATCTGCATTGGACCTAAATCCAAGACCACTAAGATGTGTCAATCTAATTAATTAAGTGGTCACCTAAAAAAAAAATTGGGACTACTAAGAGGATTGATTTAAAAAAAATCAAGTGACTTAAATTGTGTGCTAAAGGACTTGTTTGCAGGATTTCAAAAGACCAAGCATGTGTGTGTTGCACACTTGAAACACTGTGCACATCACACATAAGGTCACTAGGGATAAATTTCTACCTTTCTTCTTTGCACCACAAGGGAAGTTAGTCAGAAATCAACAAGCCTATCCACCAAGTTACTTCAGTTTCTCGTGCGTGGGCTCGATTCGAGACTTCCATTCCTTATGACTAGGTTGTAGGCACCAACGAAGGTCGGCCTAGGAGGAATAATTCTTGTAAAACTTGTTTGGCCATCTATTGTAACACTGCTAACGTCAACCTTCCTCAGGTAGGTTTGGTTAAGGATTTCAAGGTGCACCTGACCTCTTATACCACTTAAGAGGGAATGAAGGAGCACTAAATTGACTTCTTTGACTAACCTGTGAAGTAGAGGAGACCTAAAATTTACTAAAAATAGAATCCCGTTGTTTTTGTGTTTGTATTGCCAGTGGTGTGTTCATGGTAGAGCTCTCTAGGAAGTTTTTGCTTTTAATCAAAATTCATCTAAGTCCTAAGAAAGCTAAACCTTTTGACTGAAAAGAAATGGACTACCCTTACTCCTATCATTTTAACCATGATCCCATGCCTCGCATGTATCCCTCATTTGACGGGTACAATAACAATTCATGGGTTCAATCCTATTCCTATCAGGGGAGTACTGGCCCAATAACTCCCACTTTAAAGTAGAGCCTAAGAGCTGGATTTTCCACCCCTGGAATCCCCACCAGTTTGCAAACACCCAACCCTCCCACCCTTCATGAATTTTCTAATCGAGGTTGGACCAATACCCTTAGCCAACCTAAGTCTGATATGGACTATCCTCCCCATTAGCCTCTCCTCTTTTATGATTGAAATGCTAAAATAATAGAAAGGAATGACGGAGTCTATGGAAGAGATTTTGAGGAATGTTCAATGACTAAATGAACAAATTAGTCAGCTTAGCTACCCTGCTAAGAGTGATTCTGATCCCTACCTCTCTACCCCCAATCACCAAGATCAATTCGAGGAAACAACGGATAATAGGGATTCAGTTTTGAGGAGTAGCTATTCCTTAGAGTATTATCATGAGACATAGCCACTAGAGGAAAATGATCCTATTGTTTATCCACTTGAGCTATATCAAAAGAAAGGGAAGATGGTACCAGTTGAGGACCTTGACCCCATTGACAGTATCTTTCTTACCCCTGATGGCCTAAGTTAAGGTCAAGTTGTTCATACCACTTCCCAATTGATCATGTGGTGGAACCCCATTCTACCTTTAGTGACCCTAATCCCGATCCTCCACATAGGGAACCAACACCAACCATACAACATTCGGATGATTTACAGGTGTTCAACATCAGTGACCCTAAGGGAATGGAACAAGATTTGGATGAATTGGATCACTTCTGGTCTCAAGGTTACAAAGTCTATTTTAGAGGAGGATAATGACCCAATGGAGGAAACTGGACTTAGAGTTTGGAGTGAATCTTGAGGGGATTAAGTGTTCTTCGAGGACTTACCCCTAAGGATATGAATGAGCTAGTGAAATCCAGATTCCTTCCTACTTGTGATTTTGAAAATCATCCTCCCCAAAATCAAGAAGATATGGAGTCTAAGTTGGAGGAGGAAAAACAAAAGATTGAGGAGCCTAGGAGAGACTCTCGGGAACAATATGCATCAATTGAGGATTTATGCCCCAAGGAGAATAAAGAATTGAGAGATATAGGCCTTCTCCATTCTTATAACATTGAGACTAATCCTCCTTCAGAAGTAATTGAGGACACTAAAGAACTCCTCCCCTTACTAGTGAATCACATATACACCCCGACAAAAAATTAAGTGAACCAAAAGAATGTGGGGATGAAATTAATGATAATGATTTAGTCGCCTCGACCCTGCCAACAAATGAATATGATTCAGAGTCCACCATTGATTCCTATATACTTGAAGGTAAAAATATGACTCCCATTCTTGAGGAAATCATTAATGATTGGCAAGGTGACTTGAATTTCCCCACAACAACTATTAGGGACAACAATACAAAATTTGAATTATTGTTGAAACTAGACATGATATAGACTAAGCCCTCATTGAACTTAAACATTACATCCCAACACCATAAACAACCCTTACACTCCCTAACTGAACCTTGGCTCAGGTCTCTGCCCACATACATTCTTTTTGGGGAGAATATTCGGCTAGTACATCCTCTAGTGGAATGGTGAGTTTGGATTGATCTTGTGGTTTTAGTCTCGCCATTCAAGGGTATGATATAGTTTTCAATATACCCTTTAAAACCCTTCCTTCTTTGGAGGACCCATGCTTTCCTCCATTCCTTCTATTTTGAGAGGTCCCTTCTTATGCTCCTTCTGTTATTCGTAGACCTCTCTAGCTAGCCTACGAGGTTCTCTATTTTCATATCTTTTGGCGAGCATTTGGAATCACATTCATGATTAGCTTGCCAACATCTGTGACTACCTCTTTTCTAGGCCTATGCTTTTATGTATATTTTTAGGGCCTAGTTCTATCTATACAAAACCAGACTTACAGGTTCCCTATAAGTCTAGTTGTCGACAGAAAATGCAACGCTTGTTGGGAGGCAACCCAACATCCAGAATAATGCCTTCATCATTAGGTGATTTCTTTCCTTTCTACACCTATTTTAATTTTAAATGGGGACATTGTAGGATTTAGGCATGGGGGGGTGCATTCTGCATTTTTTTATTTTTTGTGGATAGTATTAACTCATGCAAAGAAAAAACTTTTCACTTTGTTGAGCTGAATTGGTTAGTCCTGGCATTTTCTGTGGATGAATTCATTTAAATTTTGGGCTAGATTGAATGATGAGATAAGACCTTAAGTGTCTTATCTCAAGAGATAAGTGTGAGATACTCTCTTTGGATCCCTAGGGCTCTGAGAGCTTAAAAGTTTTGAGTATCCGTTAAGATGCAGATTATTCCTCGAGTGGTTGAGGATGTTGCGAAGCAACGATATTAAGTCAAGGACTTAGGAAGTATTTGATACCTTTGTCTATCCTTTTGTTTGTGGGTTCTGGTAACCTAAGCATCCACCCTTACACACACTATGGTCTTGTTTAGAATGCCTAATAAAGTGATCACCTTAATTGTTCTTTTCTTGAAGAAAACTTGGTTCTCTAAGCTTTGGCTTAAGAGAAGCTTGAAAAAACAAATTGATTGGATGAGTTCCTGTCGCTTGATAAGTGATACTCCCCTTGATGACGCGATGGTAACATGTCACCTCCTAGGCGCTTGTCTCTTAGGATATCTATCCTACTGGGGGCATGTAAGCGCATTGTTCGGTTCAAGTACCATGGGCGGCCTTATCTCGAAGTGCTGATTGACACAGACCTGAATTTGCTTGAGAGTACCATGGGCAGCACTTTCTCGAAGTGTCAATTGCCTTGCTTTCTTGGGGTGGCCATGGGCGGTGCTATCTCGAAGCATCGAAAGCTAGGCACCCTTTGAGGATCAGTGATGGGGACAATGAATCTGATACAGATCATGTTGATAGTTGATCCGAGGATGGTCTAAAATGAATCAAACAAAATAAAAAATTACAAAAGAAAAATCTCAAAAACATTTCCCTTTTCTCTTGTGTTGGCCATCATACCAACACAAATTTATTCACTTGCAAACTAAACAAAGACCACTTGCACTTATACATGGATGCTTAAACGTCTGGGACCAACACATTTTAGGGTATGGTTGGGAATCTAAGAAACCTTTATCAACGACCCAAAACCCACGTTGACTATGTTTGCATCTTGATCGGTACTTAGGTACCTTAAGGTTTAAAGGTGGCATCTCAAACTAATTTATAGCGGCGAGATTTATTGAGGCACACTAATGACTAATTCTAGTCTAGGGCTTTAGGATTCTATATGGATTTTGCTCAGGATTATCAAAACTTAGGCATAAGGGTATTTGATAGGTTCACTTTAGTGAACCACGAATTAGCCTAAGTATTTCCTAGTTGTGGTGTCTTGATTTTTAATTACCTAGATATAAGTGAAAAAAATTTACCCAGCATATATTCTTTTTATATCCACTATACATTTAATTACATGTTTTTAATAAATGCAAACAAATCGCCAGACTCTTTAGACCGATGCTCGTGGGTGTACAGTTGTGGCTGCAACTAATTTGCGAAGGGAATTCAAAATTCCCTCACTAACACTGTAGATAGAGGGGCGATTGAGCATAAAGGGAAGGAAGGAGACCCTCTCCAAGGAGATCCATCTTCTCCTACTTCGGGGGCTTCACACACTCGCCCACCTCCACCACCTGCACCATGACCAGAGAGGACACCTTTGTCGGAGCTTGCATTATGGCCTGAAGCATGCTTCATTTTCACCAACCCCATTGTACCGCACACTCGTGGTGATAGTATGATGATAAACATCGGTTCATCATCATTCTTATGCCCTAAAACTAATCTAGCTCTTAGCATTTTAACTCCGTAAATAGGTTTTTAGGTTGCATTTAGGAATTTACCTAGGTTAGGCATGCATCTCATTTTAATTATATTTTTCATGCTTTTATCTGAGCATCAAGATTAAGTAGAATGTCAAATCCCACATACTTTGGCACTCAGGAAGGTAGAAGATGAAGGAGAAGCAACTATCAACTTGATCTCAGCCAGATCCAGCTCATTGTAGCTGGATCCCAGCTCCTTCTAGCTAGATCAACTCATCCCAAGCTCCATTAAGCTCATCTCAGCTAAATGGTAGTTCTGGCTAGTTCACCCCAGCTCCATTTAGCTCACCTTAGCTAGATGATAGCTCAAACTAGCTCAAGATAGTTGATCCCAGCTCCATTTTAGCTCCTCCAGCTCATAACAGTTCACTGGAAGCTCAACATGACTAGGACTAGCTACTAGCTACACCTGGTCAGTTGAAGATGGCCTCAACCAACTCAAGCTGGCTGAAGTTCAGCTCCTGGAGGCTCAACTCAGCTCAACTTAGATGTGCTAAGCTATATGACCTAAGCTAGCTACTACAGGTAGCTAAGTATTCTTTGGGAGGACCAGACCTAGCTCATCTCTGCTTATATCAGCAGATGCCAGCTCATCATAGCTTGGCTTAGCAGCTAGCAAAGAACTAGCAAGCTAAGCCAGCTAAGGTAGCTCCTTGTAGTTCTCTTCAGCAGCCACCAACTCCAGTGCAGCTCAAGACAGCTTCCTCCAGCTCCTCTCCCTTGAAAACCATAGCTCCCTCTGCTTCCAACCCTACTCCCTACTAGTTAAGCTACCTTGGCTTAGCTAAGTCCACCTCCATGGCTCCTAAACCTCACAATAACTCACCTAACCTAAGCTCCACCAACAAACCTCACCAAAGTCCGCCTAAGCTCCCCACTCCTAACCTATATTTTGCGCCAACAAGAGACATCCCTTAGCCCCTCAAACACCACCAAAAGACACCATCTTTGGAGTCAAAACTACCCTTTAACTTCCCTTAAATTTGGTGCCAACCCTCCCTTCAAATCTTGCCCTACACATCACCACATAACCTATCTCTACCCTCCACCAAACCTACTTACTAGAAGCCTTCATGGTGGTGACAAACCAAGGCACCACCTCATGTTTGGCGTAAACTTTAGGTGTCCTTCCATGGCCATAACCACCACTCCTACCACGTCTTCACTTGGCGCCAGCAAGTCTTAACCCTTGGATCCCCATAACCACCTTAAAATCTAATCCTAGCCATCAACCTACTCCACGCCAACCCCCCCTTCACCTACTCTATATATACCCCACCAAACTACTACCTAAAAATCATCTCCTCCATCAGTTAGGTTCTGCCATAGCCACTACATCTTCATTGCAAGAAAGAAGAAGATCAAGGGGGCACACACTCGCCCCGTTGGTGCCTTCTTCTTCTCCTTCTTCTCCCTTAGCCATGCCAAAGGAGGAGGTCTTCACACCTAGAGGGGACAGCTAGGCAAGAGGAGGAGCAAGGTGGTTGATGCCCACCTTGAAGGACTACCTAGAGGAGGACTACTTCAGGAAGAAAAGGAGAACCCTTTTCAAGTGTAGGGCAACTGAACTTAGAGCAAGGGCCAACTAGATCTTCAACCAGAGGATTGCCCCTTTTTCATCTTTGTATTAGCTAGTAGTCTACTATTTTTCTTGAAAAAGCATTCCTCTACCTATAATCAACTTACAAGCAAAACAAATTTCAATTGTCTTCTAATTTCCATTTTCTAACTAAGTGTGTTTTTCATGCTATTAGTTAATCAGTGCACCACATCTTCTACTTCTAATTAGCCTATGCACACTTGCCTAGGGTGAGCATAAAAGATGAGACTCATTCATGTCACTTAGGTTTAGTGATAGGTTTACTGTTTAGCATACTCTTCGCTTGGGAATACTCGATTGTTTTAAAAGTCATAAAAATAATAAAACAAAAAATACAAAAATACATGTGTTGATTTGAGAGGTGAACGGGAGAGCCATCTTTGTGATTAACAAATTGACCTCCTTGGACAACCCTAGATATTCACCCTATCTAGGTTATAAATTTAAGATTTGATCGATTTTACGTGTTTCAATGACAAAAACCCACTTTAACAAATCGTGTATTTTTCGCATCACCTTTTGGCATCATTGCTAGGGAAGCCTAAAATTCATTGTGTTGCTTGTTTGCTTCATTTTTCCACCACCATTAGCTTATTGGTGTCTGATTTTTGAAAATCCAAATTTCTATCATGATATTAAAAAATTAGGTTTGGGCACTTAGGAGCTTCTTAGAATCACCAAATTTCACCCAAGGAAGCCCCTTTTAATTTGAAACCTTGAGTCCAATTTTTAAGTAATTTGGCTGAATAAAAAAAATAAAAAATTCATGGACTGAACAAGGGTCAAAACTTGTTTCCTTACTATTTTCTTTGGATCGCATGTGTTTAGTGAGTTTGAAATTAGGGTTACAAGTAACCTATCATCGTAGTTGAAAAACTCATGATCAAATAAAATTTATACCGAAACTCCAAGGGAGTCCCGGGTTGAACACAAGGAGGCGACGTTTACTTTAATTGAAAACCTCACTTCATTTTATTTGTTTTTGGTATTTCAGGGTTTTGTTATTTTTTTGTGTTTTTGTAAGAAGAAGACAAGCAGAATAAATCACAAGAGATATGGAACAAATATTTTATATATCATGAATGTCTATTACAATATTCTACGAAAGCATAAAAAGAGAAGGGGGTGAGAGGAAATCTCCCGAATCGGCTGTTCAGTGAGACGACGGTGCCTTGCAGAAGCTCGGACGAAAGAGGTAAGGAGCGGGACAATGGAGGTGAGATGTAGGAGGACGTCGGGTAGAGGAAAGCTTTGGTGTGGCTCCGGAAGGGAGGTGAGGCGGAGATGTCTGCTATCGGAACGGAGATGGGAAGACAGCTCCAAGGCAACCTATGAATGAGGATGGGAAGTTGGAGGAGTATTTGGTGGGGTAGAGGTTCGCTATACTAATTGGCCCCTTAGGAGCTTGAGAGCAAGCTCTAACAGAGCGTTGGTTGGCTTGCTAGAGCTCGAGAGTAGGTGGGAGTAGAGTAGGTAGAGATGGCTAGGAAGGGAGGGGGTATAGGTCCTTTTATAGTGAAATGGCAAAGATAGGCATGTGATTATTAGTGACCTCTAAGTCATCGCTAGAAGCGTCGCTGTAGATAGCTCATGCCCGCTCATGCTCATAGTTGGCTTTGCTGGCGCATGAAGAATTAGCGACGGCTGTAAGCATCACTGTAGGTCCAGCTCATGCATCGTTATAGGCTGGTGCCAATGGAGCACGCGCCCGCCCCATGCTCCGTTGGCACTAACTGTGTTTTGCCTGCTCATGCGTGCAGATTGCGCAGCAACCCACTAGTGTGCGCTGTTGTGCGCGTGCACCCGTGTTGCTAGTGCGCACTGGCGTGCGAACTCGATTGAGAATGGGGGGCTACTGGGATTCGAACCTGCGCCCCTCCCTTACGAACTGCCGCCCCACCCGCTGTGCCAAGCCTTCATGTGCGTTGCGAGGAGGAATTTGCAACTGCGTGGCACAGCGAGCTCTCAGTTGTTGGATTTGCATCCAACAGCTGAGATCACTTGATGGGCAGCCTTTAAAGATGTGGTGGGTGGCTGTGGGCACTCGAGTTGGTGCCACGTGGCATCATCTAGACCGTCCACACTTCATTGCTTGCAGATGATGCCACGATGCTCGGATCGAGGTGATTTCTACGTTGTCGGACTGCAGATGAACACACTACGTTGTCTGAATCCATCCGTATGGTCGGATTTTTCATCCAAAGTCCGTAAGGATGTTGCATTGCCTCCTAGCCATATAAAATGAAGGAATTAATATGCAAAACATACGACTATCCTAAATGCCATGCAATGGATGTTATGCAATATTTATAACATGATATGGAATGCTAAACCTAAGAACTATCATAAATAAGCAATTTATCATGAATTCATGTGTGTTCATCATACCCCCATGGTTACTTTTTGCTAGTCCCTAGGAAAATTAACCTAAATGCTATCTATAAATGTAGAATCAGGGTTCAAGTATTTAGGAAAAATTCATTGATTGCTTTAGAAAATCTCAACCCCAAGACCTAATTACAAAAACTCAACAGTGCCGAGGTGCCTGCCAGAATGTAGACCGTCCAAACCCTCACCTTATTTGAGAAGAGAAGATACAAAAAATTTTTTCTTATTTTTCTACATTTCTAATTTTTTGTACTTTTAGAGTTTGAGAGTTCCGGGATAACTTTTTACCGCTACCCGACTTGTCCAATACTCGAAAAGGACTCTAAGTGCTAAGCATCTTGTGAAAATAGTGAAGACTCACTAGAGGGTCATTAAAACGGACTTCGGGTTTCTACAACCCTAGGTGACCTTGCCTAAAGGTTTATCTTTTCAATTGGTAGCTTTCTCCCTACTTTTATTTATGGGGTCAGCGAACCCAGTGTATATCTCCCCGATTTATTCTACTTCCCCGCTTCATACCTAAGTGTTTTGGGAATTATTATGCTTTTTTTTTTTGTGAGCTGGGTTTTGGACAACCGGCTGATGAGTTGTTACCGCCGACAACCTGCCAGCCATACTCGTGTGGTGAAGTGTGTTTTTGTTTATTTTTTTATTTTTTCTCCTTTTTCTATATATCTATTTTTTTCTTTTTCTTTTTTTTTTTTAAGTAGGTGGCTTCCCTGATCTAAGATTTACCTAAATGCAGTACAACAAAAATGGTCTTGTGACTAGGCTCTAAACAACTTGCCGATGAACTGTTACCAACAGCAACTTGCCAGCCATACCACCTTAAATAGTTCATTAGCTACCCAATTTTCGAAGAAACCTCCGAAAAGTGAGTTAATGCAAAAAAAACAGTGTAGATGCTTAGGCTTAAAGTCCCTCCAAATCAGAGGGTGGGTTGATAAGTCGCATACTTATCATCCCAAATTATTTACCAAATTAAAATGAATTTTAATTGGTGAGGACTCGAGACTAGGTCCACATTTGAGTGGACACCCGGCTAATTAAGCCTAAAGACCTGAAGAGTCTAAGTATTTAGGTCTCAAAGTATCAATTCCTAAAGTTTGCAACTCCTAATGCCTAAGTTCTCGTCTCCTAATTCAAAATTTTTTTTGAATTTTCATTCTTTTTTTTAAAAGAATTAAATAACAAGAAATTACTATTACAGCTGACAAAAAGGTTATAAAATATGTTCACCCCCCCATGCTTAGCTATTGCAATGTCCTCATTGTGAAAAATGAAAGCATGCAGAAGTGTAGAAGTGGAAGAATAGCACCTGGTTTCTGTGAGACTCTGGTCAGCTTGGAATAGTCTTTACATGTGCTGAGTTTAGTGCCTTCAACTGGGCGATGATCAACCCGCAATGGTTAAGGCAGGGTAAGAGAAACCTTGTTCGAGATAGGTTCAGGGAGCACATGGTCAACATAGGGTTTGAGACGTTGTCCATTGACCTTGAAAATATTACCCGTCTTTGGGTCAGAGATTCCAATGGCCCCGTTAGGGAAAGTCCGCTCAATAACAAATGGGCCATCCTACTTAGACTTGAGTTTTCCGAGGAAAAGCTTCAATCGAGAATCGAAAAGCCAGACCTTTTAGTTTGGCTCAAAGCTCTTACGTGAAATCATCTCGTCATGGAGAGCTTTGGTCCTTGCCTTATAGATTATGGCATTTTCATAAGCATCATTTCGAAGCTCCTCGAACACAAATAGTTGGAGTTTTTTGGTTTTCCTCGTCAGCTCAAGGTCGACATTACATTTCTTGATGGCCCAAAATGCCCGGTGTTCAAGTTCTACGGGCAGGTAACATGCCTTACCAAACACTAGATGGAATGGAGACATACCAATAGGCATTTTGTACACCGTACGGTAGGCCTAAAGAGCATCATCTAGCTTTTGGGTCCAATCCTTCCTATCAGGCCTAACGGTTTTTTTGCAAAGTGTTCTTGATCTCCCGATTGGTGACCTCGGCCTGTTCGTTCGTCTGAGAGTGGTAAGGTGTGGAAATCTGATGGCTCACCCCATATTTCCTTAGTAAATTTTGAAATTGGGCATGAGTGAAATGTGTGCCATCATCACTGATAATTACCCTTGGAACCCTGAACCGACTGAAGATATTTTTCTTCACAAAATTGATGACCACCTTGTGGTCATTAGTCCAAGTGGGAATTGCCTAAATCCACTTGGACACGTAATCAACAGCGACCAGAATATACTGGTGTCCAAATGGAGGGAAGGGTCCCATAAAGTCGATACCCCAACTGTCGAAAAGTTTGACGGAAAGAATTGGGTTCAGGGGCATCATATCTCTCTTAGCCATGTTCCCGAGTGTTTGGAATCGGGTGCATGACTTTGAGAATTCCTGGGCATCCTTAAATAATGATGGCGAATAGAATTTGGATTACAAGATTTTTGCGGCCATCTTTTTCCCGAACAAGTGTCCACCACACACGGATGTGTGGTAGAACTCAAGTATGCTATGGAACTCGATTTCCGAGACACATCGACGAATAATCTGGTCTGCGTCGATGCGGTATAGCTCAGAATCATCCCAAAAATAATATTTGGCCTTAGATACAAGTCTATCTCGTTGTTGTTTGGTCCAATCTTGGGGGATTTGACCAACGGCCAAATAATTAACAATATCCGCAAACTAGGGGGTTCGGATACCCGAGACTGTGAGGATATTCAGAAAAGTATCAGAGATCGGAACATTTGGATGAGGATAATTAATTAGGATTCTCGAGAGGTGATCCGCCACTACATTTTATGTCCCGGCTTTATCCCTGATTTCAAAATCAAACTCTTGAAGTAGCAGAATCCAGCGAATAAGCCAAGGTTTGGCATCCTTTTTGGCCAAGAGATGTTTCAAGGCCGAGTGGTTGGTATAGATAATGACGCGAGAACCTAACAGATAAGCCCTGAATTTTTCCAAAGCAAAAACTATGGCTAGCAATTCTTTTTCAGTAACAATGTAGTTCCTTTAGGTCTCCTCTGAAGTCTTGCTAGCGTAGTAAATCACAGAGGGCTTTTTCTCAATCTTTTGACCCAAGATAGCCCCGATGGCATAATCAGATGTGTCAGCCATAATCTCAAATGCGGCTGTCCAGACTGGTGGTTGCAACACCGAGGCATAGGTGACTGCTATTTTTAATAAATCAAATGCCTTATGGCATGATTCATCAAACTCGAATGGTGTGTCTTTGGCCAGAAGGTTACTCAACGGACGAGCAACCTTCAAGAAATCCTTAATGAATCTTCTATAAAAACCCACATGCCCAAGGAAAGAGAATCTATTTTACGGATGTGGGTGGAGGAAGTCTAAAGATAGTATCCACCTTAGCTTTATCAACTTCAATACCCCAACTAGAGACCATGTGACCTAGGACAATGCCTTCCTGAGTCATGAAGTGGCTCTTTTCCTAGCTAAGGACCAGCCGTGTTTTGATGCATCTCTGAAGGATCAATTCCAGGTTAGCCAGCCAAGACTCAAAAGAATCTCCAAAAATGGAGAAATCATCGATGAACACCTCAAGACAATCTCCCATCATGTCAGAAAAGATGGCCAGCATGCACCTTTGAAAAGTTGCAAGCGCATTGCAAAGCCTGAACGGCATTCTACGGAAAGCAAAGGTTCCATAGGAACATGTGAAAGTTGTCTTTTCCTAGTCTTCGGGATGGATAGGGACTTGGTTATATCCCGAATAACCATTCAAGAAGCAAAAATATTTCATCTAACCTCTCAAGGATTTGATCGATGAATGGCAAGGGAAAGTGATCCTTTTTAGTGGCTGTGTTCAACTTCCTATAGTCAATATAGACTCTCCAAGCAGAAGATGAACGAGTGGTGAAGGTTTCCCCTTTCTCATTAGTCGTAACGGTTATTCCCGCCTTCTTGGGTACAATATGAATGGGGCTAACCCACGAACTATTCGAGATTGGGTAAATAATCCTATCATCGAGCCACTTGATTATCTCCTTCTTGACCACTTCTCGCATATTCGGGTTTAGTCTCCTTTGCATTTCGCGAGAAGGGTGGGATCCATCTTCCATGGAAATACGATGATTACAATAAGATGGCTCGATCCCCCTAAGGTCATGGATGGTCCAACCAATTGCCTTCTTGTTGTTCTTAAGGACCTTAATTAACCTCAATTCTTGCTCCTTAGTCAACTCAGCACTAATAATTACAGGGAGGGTGTTTTCAGGTCCTAAGAACTCATATTTCAAATTTTTGGGCAATGGTTTTAATTCTAGCTGGGGTGGGTTTAAAATAGAAGGTAGGGAGGATGCTGATGAAGATTCATTAGGATGATCCAGTGGAAGAGGCTGGGAATGAACAAAATCAATGGCCTCTCTGGATTTGGCAAGTCTACCACAGAGGGTTGTGGGTTTTGAGGTGGATTAGTGAAGATTGGAGGGACTTGGGTGGTCATGTAACCAGAACAAGAAGATGAGGGACCCTGCTCAAGCACCCGAGCATGTGCATGTCAGTCCCTTTGATTCCCGTACCCTTGGGCTCTATTGCCCTAATTTTGGACATTACGTAGGTTGGGTAAGGGTTGAGATGGTAGGGATCTAGGTTGTTGGGTGTTAGCAATTAACCCAGATTAGAAGTTATCCAATGATGTCCTCATTTGCTACATAAGCTGAAGCATGGACCCTTGCATTTCTACCATCTGCCGGTTTAACTCAGCCTGCCCTACAGATTATTGGACATTATAAGATGGCTGAGTAATCGGTCTCAGGGGCAACTGGGTTTATACTTGACCCTGACCCATAGGTCTTGGAGATGCATAGTTGCTGGGTTGCGTTTGGGTCTATTTCCCTTGCCTTTTCCAGGAGAAGTTAGGGTGGTTCCTCAAACCTGAGTTATAAGTGTTGGAATATGGGTTGGACGTAATGTTCTCCTGCATTGCATACACATCCTCATAGGCCGAGGATGGAAAGAAGGAAGGATAAAAAAAACTGGGATCAAAGGCCCCAATTTGGAATCCATAAGGTTCCGAGAAATCCTGGCTCACAGGTTGAGCAGATTCAAGTTGGTTCACAAACTCTCGTCCCGTGGGAGCTCGTGAGGAATGGAATCTCAAATTTTGGGATTGAGTAGGTATAGAAGTGTTTCCTAAATTCCCAGACATCCATCCTTCCATTCTCTTAGCAACCAAGTCCATTTTATCCAGTTTATTACAAATTAATTCCATGTCAAATGAATAAGAATCCTGGATCTCATTAGCACTTGACCTAGGTTGTTGGGACCAGTTGAATGCATCCATGGAGGAGTGATTAATTGAGTTCTTGCTCATTTCCTCAAACAGGTCGTATGCACTATCTGCATCCCTGTTGAGGAAATTGCCTCCGTAGGAAGCATCCATGTGATTATAGAGTTACTCCACCAACCCGTGATAGAAAATCTGCACGAGTTGCCATTTTGGCACCTCGTGGTGTGGACATTTCCTCAAAAGTTCCTGGAATCGCTCCCAGGCACCATGAAACAGTTCCCCCAGCTACTAGGCAAAAGTGGTAATCACCCGTCGCAAGGCATTGGTCCTTCCGATAAGGAAGAATTTCTTCAAGAAAGTCAACTTAAGAGCAGCCCAAGTTTCAATCGGCCTTCCTATAGTCTGGTACCAATGTGCGGCCTTATCCCTGAGAGAGTAAGGGAAAAGCCTCATGATCATTTGCTCTTCATTCACATTCCTTGCTTTAGTGGTCTGAACCAGAGTGGTCAGATCCTCCAAGTGTTGAAATGGGTCCTCCAAGCTAAGCCCATGAAAATGCTTAATCAAGCTTAAGACTTGAGGCTTGATTTCTATGTCACCGATGGGAATCATGACGTCGGGGCGTTCCCCATAGTTTGAAGGATCATAAAAATCCTTCAAAGGCTGAGCGCTCTGACCATTCATACATTGGAACCATTGCTGCATCTGTTATAATTCTTCCAACTGCCTCTGAATCAGCTCCTGCTGGTTCGGGGGCGGGCAAGGTGGTTATTGATCAGCCATGGTATTTGCTTGGCTATAGCTCAACCTCCGCCTCCTAGAATGGTCTAAAGGTCCTTCCAATCTAGGGTTCAATGACCTCCTCTCAAGCATACACTGGAAGGAATTCGGAAGGACGGGGAAAAGTGGGAACCCTACAGCACAAGAATACAAGCTTGTCCTTAGATGGGGTAGCCTAAGGTCTGCTAACTCTTAGAATCTGTCCTAAGATTATGGACGATTTACTCTACTTATGTCCAGGCAATCCAACCAGTTGGAAGAAGGGACTGGGGAGAAGGTTCTTCCTTTGGCTTGCACCTTTGGTTCCTAGTGTACCCCCCAATCGCGGTCATTTGACGCTACTCCCCTAGCTAGACATCAGATTGACTATTATTGAATAATCTCAATCTAGGTCCTGACGAGCGAATGAATCCTTAGGGCCAACATCTAATTGATTTTAGTTAGGCTTGGAAAATTGGTGCTCTGGAATGTGATGGGCCCTTAATGGGTTGTGCACTTAATGATTTGTTTGAGAACGTGTGAATGTGCACAACCAAGAGGTTTCTAAGCAAGATTATTAATGATGAGGTGAGTTTTAGGGTTTGAATCTTGCTTAATAGCTTTTAGGATTCAAATATTAGGTGTTTTCAACCAAGTTTTGTGAGGCAAACCAAGTTTGTTTTTGAAAGCATGTGTTCAAGTATTTTCCTTTAGAAATCAAGAAAAATATGGAGTGCTTGGCTTGACCTAGTTATTGAATCCTATGGGGCAGCTACAAAATGAACCCCTTTTAGATTAGGTGGTGCGGCCCAAACAATTCAATCAATCGGCTCAAATGCACCACCGATTAAGGCACACAAAAAGGTGATTAACCTAATATGATTTCTACTCTTTTATGTGTTGAATTCGTGTACTGGGTCCACAGGTCGAAAGCCCAGTTGAGTAGATGAAAATCAAGTCTGATTATGTGCCTCAAATGTGGGTGTATAGAGTGTGTATATTGATTCGTCCCACAGAAAGTATCTTTTTTTTTTGTTTTTCTTTTTAAATGCTAGGGTGAGGTGGATGAAGGTGGCAAACAAGATGAACAAAGTTTATCCTAAGGTTTATGCAAACACCTAAGTAGATTAAGTCTTGGTTATGACTGTGGCGAAATGACTAGTGGGGGGGGAATGTGGGGGACACTTATAGAGTACTCTACCCTCACTTTACTCCAGTCTACCGCACTTGGATCTCCATGGTAGGGTACCTACAAGATAGTAGATCAAAGACTAGCGGGGATAGTGCTATGTAAATGCAAAGAAGAATAAACAATAAAGTAAATTCTATTACTTCCTCGACAACGGTGCCAAAATGATCGCATGTGTTTCACGAGTTTGAAATTAGGGTTATAAGCAACCCGTCGTCATAGTTGCAAAACTCGCGATCAAATGAAATTTATACTGAAACTCCAAGGGAGTCCCGGGTCGAACACACGAAGGCGACGTTTACTTTAATTGAAAACCACACTTCATTTTGTTTATTTTTGGCATTTTAAGGTTTTGTTATTTTTTTGTGTTTTTGTAAGAAGAAGACAAGCAGAATAAATCACAAGAGATATGGAATAAATATTTTATATATCATGAATGTCTATTACAATATTCTACGAAAGCATAAAAAGAGGGGGGTGAGAGGACATCTCCCGAATCGTCTATTCGGTGAGACGACGGTGCCTGGCGGAAGCTTAGATGAAGGAGGTGAGGAGCGGGATGATGGAGGTGAGATGCAGGAGGATGTCAGGTAGTGAAAAGCTTCGACGTGGCTGTGGAAGGGAAGTGAGGAGAAGGAGATGATCTGCTACTGGAATGGAGGTGGGAAGACGGCTCCAAGGTGACCTATGAATGGGGATGGGAAGTTGGAGAAGTATTTGGAGGGGCAAAGGTTCGCTATACTAATAGGCATTTTGGGAGCTTGAGAGCAAGCTCTAACAGAGTGTTGGTAGGCTTGCTAGAGCTTGAGAGTAGGTGGGAGTACAGTAGGTAGAGATGACTTGGAAGGGAGGGGGTGTAGGTCCTTTTATAGAGGAGAAGAGGCAAAAATAGGCATGGGACTATTAGTGACCTCCAGGCCATCGCTGGAAGCGTCGCTGTAGACAGCTCATGCCCGGTTACGCCCATAGTTGGCTTTGCTGGCACGCGAAGAATTAGCGACGGGTGTAAGTGTCGCTATAAGTCCAGTTCATGCGTCGCTGTAGGCTGGCGCCAATCGAGCACATGCCCGCCTTATGCTCCGCTGGCGTTGCCTGTGCTGTGCCCGATCATGTGGCCGGATTGCGCAACCTACTGGTGTGCGTTGGCATGCGCTGGCATGTAAACTTGCTTGAGAATGGGGGGGGGGGCTGCGAGGATTCTAAGCCGTGCCCCTCCCTTGCAAACTTCCGCCCTACCCACTACTCCAAGCCTTCGTGTGCGTCGTGAGGAGGAATTTGCATCCAACGGCTAATATCACTTGTTGGGCAACCTTTGAAGATGTGGCGGGTGGCTGTAAGCACTCCAAATGGTGCCACGTGGCACCATCTAGACCGTCGACACTTCATTGCTTGCAGAGGATGCCATGGTGCTCGGATCGAGGTGATTTCTACATTGTTGTACTGCGATCAACGCTCCGGATCCATCCATACGGTTGGATTTTTCATCCGAAGTCCGTAAGGATGTCGCATTGCCTCCTGGCCATATAAATTGAAGGAATTAATATGCAAAACATACAACTATCCTAAATGCCATGCAATGGATGTTATGCAATATTTATAACATGATATGCAATGGTAAACCTAGGAACTATCATAAATAAGTAATTTATCATGAATTCATGTGTGTTCATCACTTACTGTCAACGAATTTTATTAATTTTTCTACTCATTAGATTTAGGCAAGCTTTATATCGCTGGAAATCATGAGAAATTATCTACATCGTATAAAATTCTCAAAAATGTTTAAGTCATTTGAGGTTTCTAGAAAATCAATTTCCAAATCTATCAATTTTGACTCTTGACACCAGTAAGAAGAAAAACACCAAAAAATTATCAAACAATTTTCTAAAATCTCAAAAAGTTCATTTTTGGATTCCTTGTTTGATTTTACATCAAGTGGTGGAGTTGCTTTCTTGTTTTGATCACCACTTTTAAAGATTTCATAAAAAGAGATTCATTTAGGAGTTGCATAACTAGAATTTTCAATTCTAGGGTTTTGATTTTATTATCTCTTAGTCACATCAACTTTAAAGGAATTGACTTCCACCAATAAAAACTTGTTTGCTATTATTTGGGGAACATCAAAAACTTATTTGAATCATTAACGAGAAATAATCCTAAAAGACATTAAATCTTTATCAAAACCCTAAAATACTTCAACAAAAATCTTCTTTACAAACCTACTTGATTTGGCTTAGGCACCACTTCCCACCCAATTCACACACACACCAAAAAGAAATATTTGGGCATTATCCTAATCAACGCCCATCACATTCCTTGTGCAGTTTAAGCTCGTAAACCTAATTAAACTTTTGTAGTAACTTGACCCCTAATGTTTTATCAACTTAGCCTTGCTATTTAGGTTTTAAGTTTTCATTAATTCGTATGAATTCCTTCATCTATATTTGGTGCCAGGGCGAGGGGTTGTGTCACATGGCTAGGCTTGGGTTAATACAAACCCCCAGTGATTTTCCTGGGACATGCTTGGGCCCAACCCTCCCCTTATTCACCCTAATCAGATTTGTTGAAGGAACAAGTATTCACTATTGATTTCTTATTACTTAAGTACATAGACCAAGTCTTAGGTTAATTTTTATGGAGTCACATTTAAGTTAGGTATAGAATTTTTTTATTTGATTGCACACTTCTCTCATCTCTCCCTCCTATCCTCCCCATTTCTTCTTTTGTATGCATGGGTAGTGATCCCAAACTCCGCTCTTGGAGGGACCACTTGATTTTGGTCCCTGCACAAAAAGACCTCTTTTTCCTCATTCTTCACACAAAAAGGAACCTTTGCATTCTAAAAATATGGAAAACCAAAAATATAGGTCCACTAACCCATCCACATCCTCCTCTAATCCCACCTCTGACCCTTCCACCCAAAACACATAAGCTAACCCCTCCATCTTTGACTTTGACAGAAGCTGTTTCTGCGCATTTTAATGTCATCGAAAATAGTAGTATAGTCGTGCTAAACATTCACCAAAAATAATTTCTAAAGATAACGAGACTTTGAGTCCCGATCGTTCATCTCTGGGAGGCATTTATGCAAATTTGAAATCGATCTTTTATCGCTCCACTTGCTTAAAATCGCATGACAGTTTATGGTTATTACGTATTTAAGCTCGACATTCTTAGTTGCAAGAATATCAGAAATTAAAAGCAGGCAACTTTAATCACGCAAAATATATTGCAATCAATAAGCTCATGGTGATTCTTAACATAGAGATATATGTATAAAAAATATTTCTTTCGTTCATTCATTCAAGAGAGTGTTTGCAACAAGGAATTAGAGGAAAGCTTATAGAGAAAAGCTTAAAAAACATCAATCTAGCTAATAGAAAATGATCGCATATAGGAATCTATGGGGGGATTTTGCATGCATCATTGGGGGAGAGTAAAGAGCTACACTACTAAGCAATAATAAACGCATGTAAATATGAAGAACTAAGCTAATCTAGCAGAAATAAGGGCATTCGGAGGTGGTGTCTCATGGCCTTTGAGTGGTTGAGAGGAGAAGGAGGGGCGGCCAATGGTGCTTAGGCTGGCCCTTGGTGAGAAGTTGGGGAGATGATCCAGCATCTTGGCATGGAGATGGTGGCAGCCATGGTGAACAACTCGTGGAGGTGGAATGGAGGTGAATGTAGCTAACCTAAGTGTGAATGAGTCCTAAGAATGGGATGGGTGCAAATGGCCAGCCCTTAGGTCTTTTTATAGACCTAAGGGAGTCTCTCTAAAGAAGTGTGGAACTCTCTAGAGAGAGTCCCATAAGTGGCCAGCCATGGTGAGAGAGAGTAGTTCTTAGATCCATAAAAAGTGGATCTATGAATTGAATGGCTCTTGGTTGCTAAATTTGGCAACCAAGCATGGCACCACTTTGAAAAGAGTTCTAGAGAACACTAGATGGGTGTGTGTGCATGAGTGGGTGTGTGTGTATGAGTGTGTGGCCATGCCCTATGTGGCTAAGTGGTCTAGGTTAGGTCCTAAGGGGTTTAGGTAGGTGTAGGCCTTAAATTAGGGTTGCAAACCCTAATTGCTAAGGAGGAATTGCAATTAAACTTAACACAAGTTTAATTGAATGAGTGTGAACCTAATTGAGAGTGAAATAACTCAATTAGGTTGGGCTTAGGTCAATTGCACTCTCACTGAGTCCAATTGGACTTGTGTGGGTTGAGATCTGAGCTCAATTGGACCCTATGAGTTCAATTGACTTAGGTAATGGTAATTCACTATAATCTAAGTCAATTGGATTTAGGGTAGACCTAATTAGGTCCTTAGGGAGGTTTATAGGAGATGTACTAGGGTTAGGGTACCTTAATTTAAGTTCCTGTGGGGTTGGAATTGAGTTTAGGGAGCTAAAGATCCAAGATCAAGGCTTGAATCTCAAAACAGGAACTGGAGAACAGTTCCAAATGTCCAAAAATGGAATCAGACATCTTATACTTAAAAATTAGAAGTCTAGACTTGTTGTTTGGACGTCCAATCAGAGTCAGGAAGAATTCAAGGTTCTGCCTTGGGTATTTTGCAGAAATTGGACGTCTGACCAAGTGTTTGGAAGTCCAATAACACTACAGAAGTGGGTTTAAGGTGTGTGGGAGTTGGTTGAGGGTTCTGGATGTCCTATAATTCATTTGGACATCCAGATAAAGGTTGGAATTAGGGTTTTAAGGTTTCCTAGGGTGCGGTGACCTAATCTAAGGGTGACTAAGGCTTGGGGAAGTCTCTAGGCTATCCTAAGACTAGGATGGACCTAAGTTCTTCACATTTTACAGTTTTATTCCTACTTAATAGAGTAGCATACCTTAACTCCCTTACATTATTATCTACTACATCTAATCTAAGTCTTTTGCTCTAGATCTGCTGCAACACCCATTATTCCTGATCCAGCTTCAGATCCAACTTATTACCTATAATTGACATAATGCACCTAATCAGCACATTATAGCATCATTTTATGCATAGTTAAAAGAAAGCGGTAAAGATGCAGATAATGCTTATGCATGCATGAATTACCCTAACTTATGTTGAGTCCTATCCTAATTTAGGTCAATTGTGACCTATGATTGCTGTGCAATCATACCCCCATTCCTAAATCTTGCTAGTCCCTAGCAAATGTAAGATTAAATTATTTACAGAAGGGTTCCTAAGGGATTGATTATTTTATCAAGTGTATGCATAGAGATTTTTCTCCTTTTTGTTTTCATCCTATGCTCTAGAAATCCAGACAGTCGTGAAAGTGCAGCTATAGAGCTTTTGCAATGGATTTGAGTGAAAAACTGATACACCTCTAAAGCCTATACTTGACCTCTAGTAAAAATTCTGCCGGGATAGGCTGACTTCTTCCCTCACGGTTTTGAAGATATTCTATGAATTTCACCCCGGCTTTAGGCTTAGGTAGATAATCTCTGAGGGGAAAGATTATGTATTTGGTGGCTCACTCTTGACTGGTGCTACCTAGAGACTAGTACCATAGATTCTAGATTCTCAAATTACTCAACTAAGAGAAAGATGAGAAAAACTATGCTCTCTTTTGGTTCCTTTGTATTCATTCTCTCTTTTTATTTTTCTTTTTCTTTTCTTTTCTTTCTTTTTCTTAGAGCTCACAATCTCACCAGATTCACACATATGACCTGTATTTGGTGGTCTCACTTGGCATTAATACTTTAATTGAGTTCCCATAACTCTAACACTAAGTCAAAATTCCTCGGCCAGTATTTGGACGGTCAGAAACACAGAAAAATAGGTTAAGGCCATATTTGGTGAATCTCAAATTTATTTGGTGGTATTGCCTCAATGCAACTGAAATAAACACTAAATATTCACTCTTTTTTTTCTTTTTCTAATTTTTCTCTTTTTTTTTCACATATACACAACTAGCACACATCCATGAACTTTATTGAGGAGGCATTATTAGGGATTGATGGTACTTAAGAGACATTGGGTGGCTATTTGGTGGAAGTGCCTACTCACAGCACCAAGAGAGACGGATAGGACGGTGTACCTTGACATCAATACCCTCCTTCAGCCGAGGATTCCATAAAGAATGGTCATAACCATCCACCTTAATCCTAGTTTTATGAAAACTCGCTCTTCGCGTATTTGCCTTATTTGGTGGCTCTCACAATTTGCACAAAAATGTATGCATAGGAACCGAGAGCGAAAATTATGCCTAATCTCTGAATATCATTACCTAATTATCTAAGATTCCAGATTCCTTGTACTAATCTTAGAGCACCAGTACACTCTACTCTCATCTCACACTATTGGTGGATTTTTGGAGGAAAATCTGCCTAACTCCGAAAACACTATCTAGGGGTTCAGGAAAAGAAGCACTGCTTCTTCTTGATAGACTAAAGACGTTTATCAGCCTTCATCGTGAATCCATTGCAAATTCTATGTGTGTGTGAAAAGTTGTACTGGATTCCAGATTACATGAATCAACTAGAGGATAAAATCCTTAATGCATTCTCTTAATAAAATAATCTTATTCATGAATGCAATATATATATGTTATAAACAAGTAACCTCTTATAATTTGTACTTTGTGAAACTTCCCTTTCGGGTTACATTCAGCTTAACCATAAATTTAGAACAAGAGGTGAGCGGGTGAGTTGGAAGTGGCTTTTGCGGATGATTTTTAGCTCCAATGTGAGCATTGGAGGTGGAGTCGGTTGTTCTTTTATTTAGGGTCCTAAAGTGCATTTTACATGTAGCTCCAAGGTTTTACTAAATGTTGGCATAAAAATTTTCAGTTTTGTTGTATCTACCCCCCCATGCCTAAGTTCTTGCATGTCCTCATGCATGAATATAAAAGAAAATAACTATACTAGGGAGAGAATGAGTAGAAATCACCTGTAATTGCTCCTAAAATTATATATTCAACATCGGCTAACCTGTTAGTATGCCATATGCTAAAAGAAAAATATGCTATATATAAAAATGGTTATGTATAGATGATGGTGGAATGTGGGTTAGATGCTATCTATACGTGCTAAGTTTAACGCCTCCAGCTGGGTGAGAATTCAATCACACATCCTCAATAAGATGAACAATCTCATCAGGTGGAGGAGGTTCCTGGGCCAAAAATGGCTTGAGGTGCTGGCCATTTACCATAGATATATGCCTAGATTTTGGGTCCCTGATCTGGATTGCCCCATTAGGATATGGATGAATCACAACATACGGGCTAGTCCACTTGGACTTGAGCTTCCCTGCGAAAAGTTTTAATCGTGAATCGAACAACCAGACTTTCTGGTTGGGCGTGAATGCTTTCCTCCGGATGTGGCGATCATGAAAGGCCATGGTCTTGTCCTTGTATATCAATGTGTTCTCATAGGCCTCCCGCTGAATCTCTTCTAATTCGCTGAGCTGGAGTTTCCATTCTTGACCTCCTGCATCAAGGTTAAGGTTACATTTTCGCACCGCCCAAAAGGCGCAGTGTTCTAGCTCTACAGGAAGGTGACAGGCCTTGCCATATACCATACGATATGGTGACATTTTGAGCGGGGCCTTGTACACGGTCCGATATGCCCAGAGTGCGTTAACTAATTTATCGAATCAGTCCTTCCTGTTTGGTCTAACCGTCTTCTAGAGAATCAACTTGATCTGACGATTAGACACTTCCTCCTAACCATTGGTCTGTGGGTGATACGGGGTGGCAATACGGTGATGTATCTCGTATTTCTTTAATAATGACTTGAAAAGGGTGTGGATGAAGTGGCTTCCCTTGTCACTAATCAGAGCGTGGGGTATTCCGAATCTCGCGAAGATGTACTACCGTACGAAAGAAATGACGGTCTTATGATCAGCCCATCTCGCCGGGATGGCCTCAACCCACTTCGAGACATAGTCAACGACAAGTAATATGTACTCAAAGCCATGCAAGTTTGGAAAGGGGCCCAAAAAATCGATGCCCTCGACGTCGAACACTTCTACAACAATGATGGGCTGGAGTGGCATCATGTCTCTCGTGGTCATAGAACCGACCGACTGGCATCGTTTGCAGTGTTGGGCGTATTCGTGTGTATCTCTGAAAATAGTTGGCCAGAAAAATCCCGACTGCAAAATTTTTGCAGTTGTTTTTCATCCCAAGAAATGACCACCACAAGCATCATTGTGGCAAAAAGATAACACACTAGGGATCTCAGAATCTGGGATGCATCTTCGAATAATCTGATCCACTCCAATGCGGAAGAGCAGTGGGTCATCCCAGAGGTAGAATTTGGCCTCCGTAGTGGATTTGAGTTTCTGGTCCTTGGATAGGTTCGCGGGAATCTTGCTTGCGGCAAGATAGTTCGTGATATCCGCATACCAAGGGAACTCAACAAAGTGAACTGCCAAAAGGGATTTATCCGAAAATTGCTCATGGATAGGTAGGGAATAAGGAATGTGGCCTGGGTTCAGTCTGGATAGGTGATCCACCACAACATTCCACTTTCCGGCTTTGTCGCAGATTTCAATATCAAATTCTTCCAATAGAAGGATTCGTCTAATAAGCTATGGTTTGGCATCCTTCTTTGCCAACAAATGCCAGAGGGTGGAGTGGTTAGTGAAGATGATCACTTTAGACCCTAATAGGTAAGATCTGAATTTATCCAACCTGAAACTAGTGCTAGCAATTCTTTTTCGGTGACAGTGTAATTGCGCTAAGCCTCATTTAGCATCTTGCTAGCATAGTATATGAGAAAAGGTTGTTTTTCCCGATGCCGGCCTAAAACAACACCGACGACAAAGTAAAAAGCATCGCACATCATCTCAAAATCAAGTGACCAATCAGGTGGTTGGAGAATCGGGGAGTCAGA
The DNA here is from genome assembly GCA_037157565.1 of Thalassia testudinum. Taxonomy (NCBI): domain Eukaryota; kingdom Viridiplantae; phylum Streptophyta; class Magnoliopsida; order Alismatales; family Hydrocharitaceae; genus Thalassia; species Thalassia testudinum. The sequence goes on along the minus strand of JAZHRO010000035.1, from coordinate 53,758,335 downwards.
GACAGCGCTTCATAAAATCTCAAAGGCGTTGAGACACGACGTGTCGAATTCAAATGGGACATCAGAGATTTGTCAAAGGTCATGCAATTTTCGAGAAATCTCATATAAATCTCCGATAGAAGCCGACATGACCCAAGAATGATCTGATTTGCTTGACCGAGCTAGGTGGCGGTAAGTGAGAAATAATCTCAGATTTAGCTTGATCGACCTCGAGTCCATTTTTAGAGATCCTATGCCCTAGTACTATGCCATCCCTCACCATGAAATGGCTTTTCTCCCAGGATAGTACTAGGTTTACCTCAATACACCATTTCAGGATCTTGGTGACGTTATCAAGACAAGATGTGAAATCATCTCCAAAAGTGAAGTCATCCATGAATACCTCCACATTGTCCCCAATCATGTCAGAGAAGATGGCCATCATACAACACTGAAATGTTGCTAGTGCATTACAGAGGCCAAAGGGCATCTGCTTGAAAGTGAATGTTCCAAAGGGGCATGTGAATGTAGTCTTGTCTTGATCTTCTGGGCTAATCGCTACTTGATTATACTCGGAGTATCCATCCAGAAAGCAAAACAAAATGCATCTGGCTAACCGTTCCAAGATCTAATCAATGAAAGGCAAAGGAAAGTGATCCTTCTGGGTAGCCATGTTCAATCTCCTATAGTCGATGCAAACCCGCCAAGATGTCGCAGTGCGGGTCGGGATGGATTCACCCTTATCATTTTTTACTACGATGAGTCCTGCTTTCTTGGGCACTATATTAATCAGACTCACCCATTGGCTGTCAGAGATTAGGTATACAATACCTACATCCATCCATTTGGTGATCTCCTTCTTAACAACCTCTAGCATATTCGGGTTTAGCCATCTTTGAGGTTGTCTCGAAGGTTTCACCCCCTCATCCGTGTAAATGTATGAGTGCAATATGAGGGGCAAATACCATGGTGATTAGCAATGCTCCACCCAATAGTAGCCCTATGGTGTTGTAGTGTAGAAATCAATTGATGCTCCTATTCTTGGGTTAAGTGGGCACTAATAATGACCTGGTATGTCTCACTTTCACCCAAGAACACATACTTAAGAGAGTCAGGTAAGGGCTTCAATTCAATCACGGGTGGGTCAGAGTCAGAAATGGGAGTGGGAGGAGCAAACTCGAAGGTGGGAATCTGCTGATCCGTATGCATGTGAATTCCTGCTGATTCGCTACCTGTGAGATAGTCGGTTGTGACTGCGTCAACGGGAAACCCGTTAGCTGTGGTCACATCTTCCTGCAACAACAAGGGTGATTCAGTAGTGTGCGGATCAGGATAGCTAGAGTCAGGGTGTTGTGGTCAGAAACACACCCTAAACAGTTGGATCCTCAGGGAGATATGTGTAGTGCAGTGGTCTCAGTCCCGTGTGGATCAAGGTCCAAGAACCCTGATAGTTCAGACGAATGAGACATTGGATCGTCACAAAGGAGCCCAATGTTACTACAGTATGCCAAATCTTCGTCTTCACCATCCTCCTCTATGCGATCACAGTCAAAATTCTTTGCTGCCCTGAATATGTCAAGTCGAAGTCGCTCATTACCTAGGGCTATCTTCATACACCCAGATGCACAATCAATGTTCGATCGGGTTGTCGTTAGAAATGGGCAACCCAAAATGATTGGTGCATCTTGAAGATTAGGAGGAACTTCCATATCGAGAATGAAAAAGTCTATGGGAAAGCAGAATCCGCGAACTTTTATGGTTGATAAGATGATTTTTGCTTTCGAATAATGTATTAAGATGATTTATCGTTGTAGGATTAAATTGGTGGAAAATAGCTTAACAAAATAATTAAAATTAAAATTAAACCACTCACAGAAGAGCGGGCCAGGGAGGCAATGATGCAATAAAATCGCAAATATTTTTCTTCTATTCGTTCAATCAAGTGCAAAATCCTGAATCAAATATGACATGAAATGCAATGAAAAGAAGATACACAATAACTCAAAAATGTAAGGGGATATGTGCAACTTTTTCATACTGAAATATTCAATAAATATGTGATGAATTTATGTAATTTTCAATTGACATGCATTAGAGAAAATTTGTGCTCATTTTAATCCAAAACCAATGTTAAAACATGTGAATAACAAAAACCATGCAATTATAAGAAAGAATGAGTATGAAGTCACAATTTCACCACAATAAAATAATCATAAATCAAAATTCATTTTCATGGCAATGGCATTCAAATGTAAATATTAATCAACCCAGAAACAGAGGATTTCGTTCCTTTGTGCATGCGCAAAGAGGAGGCGATGGCAACTCGGGGGAAGCTTGGAGAAGGATAAGCACGATGAGAGCTTTCCGATGGTGACGGTGGCACTCCGAACGGCTGTCAGTGGTCGTCGGCCAGAGTGGAAGAGGTCGCCGGCAATGAGGTCTCCGACCGGCCATCGAGTGGTCGATTGGTGCAACCAGAAGCGTGGTTGTGCTCGGGGAGTCGGGATGAGTCCTATAGAGTTCCCAACGCAAAGTTTCGAGGCTGAATTTGATGGCTGCATTTATGGGTGCTTTGGGTACTGATGTAAACACATTTACACTACTTAAAATGTCTATTTATGCATGTTCTTAAGCATAGGATTGCATTTCATGATATAAATATTGCAAACATGCATCATCTTGCATTTAGAGTAGTTTGAGTAAAATGGAGGTTAATTGTCTCCTTTTATGTGCGTGGACAGGGCAAACATTTTATCGGGACCTTGGATAAAAAAATCCAACCATATGGATGTGATCAGGGTGACGATTGGAGTTCAATGACTCCAAGATCACCCTAATTAGACATCCGTAGCATCAGATAGTGACCGGGGAACCCTAGAAGATCAAGGGCCAGGATGGTGAAAATCTGCACTTCATATGACAAATCCGATCATACGGATGAATTCGGATCGACGATCGCAGCCCAACGACGCAAAAATCAAGTCAATCCAAATCCGTGGCACCATCTACAACTTCTAGAAGATGGACGGCCAAGATGGGCCCTGCACCCGCTCGCTCTCTCCCGTTGGATCTTGATCCAACGACTGTGGTCGACCGCACCTAAAAGCGTCCGCTCGACCATCCGCGCCAGATAGCGCAGCGGTCGAGCACGCTTTCGCGAGCGGCGAGCGGGGGTTCGAGCCGCTGCGAGGGGCTGGAAGGCGCTGGCAATTGAGGTGCGTGGAGCGTCAGATGGAGATCAGACGGTCGCGCGCGCCCGATAGCGTTCACGCGCGATTGAACGTGCGGCGTGAACGCGCGATCGCACGCACCAGGCAGGCGCACAACGAGCGGGCGGAGACGCATCTTAAGCCGTCCGATCTCGCGATCGGACGGATCGGACGGCTGAGAATCGACGAACGTGCGCAAGTGTTGCACACGCGGGCAGCTGAGCAGGTGCGCGTGGGCGCGGAAGCTACGCCTACGTTGGGGGCTTTAGCGACGGTTTTATCCGTCACTAAAGACCCTTCATTTATTGTTTTGAAGTTGTAATATCCATTTTGCCCCCACTCCTTGCAAATATAAAAGGAGACCCCCTCCATACGAAATTTTCATCCCTTCCTTCTCCTCTCTACCCCTCCAACGCTCAAGAGAAGCTTGTCCCACACTCGGGATGCTCCTCGCGAGATAAAGTCTAAATTTTCATTCCCCTTCGGAAGTGGATCCCGCGACGATGACGGCATGCTGCTTCGTTTCTGTTCTTCTGCTTCATCCTCCTTCATCCTGCTTCGTTCTCCTTCATCCTGACGTCGTCCCTCCAGCTCGTCCTCTAAGCAATCGTCGAGGAGGATAACTTCTCTCTCCCATTCTTATTTACAGCTTTTCTAGAGTAGAATTTTCCTGCTTTATAGTGTAATTGATTTTCAGCTTTCTAGTGTAACTTTTATTTAGTTTGATTATATAAACAGTTGAAATATTGAATGCATATTCTCTCTCTCTCTTTCTTGTAGTCTGATAGCTCCATTGTAATTATATCGCCTTGCTTATCAAAAATCCTAAAAAAATATAATTGCGAATATAGATCAACGTAGCCTCCCTATGTTCGACCCGGAATTCATTTCGGTATAGATTTTATTTGTTGAACACGAATTCTTCACTTTCGAACTACAACGACAGGTTTTCCAAAATCGTACACGTTAGCGTAGCCATTCGTATACGTTCAACATTTTGGCACCGTTGCTGGGGAGGCAACGATTTCCGATCTTTTCTTTGCATTTCTTGCACTTTATGTTGTTTTCTAACTAGCTTTCTCTTGTGTCTATTGTTTTGCAGAGACCTCCATCAAGGAATCAACAAGCGGTAGACTAGAGTAAAGTGCAGTTGAAGACAACTGTAAGTGCTCCCCCATTCTTACCCCCTCCATAGATTTCATTCGCCACATTAAATCCAAATCCCAATTAACCTACGTGTTTGCATAAATCCTAGGAATAGTTTGGTTGTTTGGATTTTCACTCACATTCATTCCACCCTCATTCATAAAAAAATAACAAAAAGATAATCTTGTGGGGTAATTTCCAACAAACACACAAGACACACCCACATTCAAGGCACTTAATCAACTTGATTTGTTTTCTACTCAACCGGATTCTGATCTGTGGAACCGATACACACAAAGCAACATATAACAGAGTAGAAATCATTCTAGGTTAACCATTTTTGAGTGCCTAACTTAGTGGTGCATTTGTGGCCAATTGTTTGAGTTGTTTGGGCTGCACCACTTTATTTAAAACCAACTCATCAAGTAGCTCCTCCTTAGGGTTTTCAATCTAGGTATTTTTCTGGCACTCCACTTTCTTTCTGATTTTAAAGGAAAACAATTTTCACCCATGTTTTACAACTTGGTTTGCCTAGAAACTTGATTGCAATTCACCTAATTTGAAACCCTAAAAGCTACTTAAGCAAGATTTGAACATTAAAATTCACGCATTATCAATAATCTTGCTTGAAAACCCTGGTTGTGCATGCACTTACATAAATCTCAATCAATCATTAAGGGCACAACACATTGTAAGGGCCCATCACATTCCATAAGCACCACAATCCCAGGCCTTAATAAAATTGAGTAGACGTTGGCCTTAAGGTTTGATTTGCTCTTCAGGGCCTAGTCTGAGATTATTTTTGATTAACCTACTTGTATTGATTAATCTGATGTCTAGCTAGGGGAGTAGCATCAAACGACCGCGGCTGGGGGGTACACTAGGAACCGGAGGCGAAAGCCAAAGGAAGAACCTTCTCCCCAGTCCCTCCTTTTAACTGGTTGGATTAAACAGACGCAAGTAGAGTAAATCACTTATAGTCTTAAGGCTGGTTTTGGGAGTCAGTAGATCCTTAGGCTACCCCACTTAAGGACAGCCTTGTTTTGTTGTGCTGCAGGGTCCCTATCCCCAGTCCTTCCGACCTTCTCCTAGTTTATGCTGGGAAGACGGCCATTGAATCCCCGATTGGAAAGACCGTTAGAACATTCTAGGAGGAGCAAGTTAGATTTTGGTCAATTTGATCTCATGGCCGAACAACAGCCTCCTCTGCTTGAAAATCCACAGGAAGAATTTCGAAGGTAGCTGGAACAAATGCAGAGAATGAAGGAATGGTTCCAGAGAATGCAAGGCGCTCAGCCCTTGAAGGATTTTTATGATCCTTCAAATTATGGGGAACGTCCCGGCGTCCAGATTCCAGCCGGTGACGTAGAAATCAAGCCCCAGGTGTTAAGCCTGATTAAAAATTATCATGGGCTTGGCTCCGAAGATCCGTTTCAGCACTTGGAAGATTTGACCACTGTGGTTCAGACCACCAAGGCTCGAAACGTTAACGAGGAGCGAATGAGAATGAGGCTCTTCCCCCACCCTCTTAGGGATAAAGCCGCGCATTGGTATAGGACAATAGGAAGACCAATTACAACTTGGAATGAGTTGAAATCGGCCTTTCTTAAGAAATTCTTCCCAGTTGGTCGTACCAATGCTTTGAGATGGGCAATCACTACCTTTACCCAGCGGCCGAGGGAGCAATTTCATGTGGCCTGGGAGCGATTCCAGGACTTATTGCAGAGGTGTCCACACCACGAGGTGCCGAAATGACAACTCGTGCAGATCTTCTATCATGGGTTGAATGAGCAACTCAGAAACCATGTGGATGCTTCTTGCGGAGGCAATTTCCTCAATAAAGATGTAGATAGTGCACATGATTTATTTGAGGAAATGAGTGAGAATTCAATTAATCATGCCTCCATGGATACTTTTAACCAGTCCCAGCAACCCAGATCAAATGTCAATGAAGTCTATGACTCTCATTCATTTGATATGGAATTGATTTGTAATAAACTTGATAAGGTGGACTTGGTTGCTAAAAGAATGGAAGAATGGATGGCTGGAAATTCTGTTAACAACCCTCAATCCACTCAATCCCAAAATTCGGGATTCCATTCCTCACGAGCTCCTTCTAGACGGGAGTTCGTGAATCAACTCGATGCGACTCAACCTATGAGTCAGCATTTTTTGAAACCCCATGGGTTCCCAACTAGGGCCTTTGATCCCAGTTTTTTTGATCCTTCCCTTTCTTTCTCTCCATCCTCACCCTATGAGGATGTCTGTGCTGTACAAGAGAATGTTAGATCCAACCCCTACTCGAATGCCTATAATCCAGGTTGGAGAAATCACCCTAACTTCTCTTGGAAAAATCCGGGGCAACAGACCCAATTCTGACCCGACAACTATGCTCCACAACGACCAATGGGTCAGGGTCAAGTATATACTCAGTTGCCTCCAAATCAGGTCAATCAGCCAGCTTGGAATGCCCGTCAACTCGCAGGGTAGGCTGATTTGAACCATCAAATGGTAGAGATGCAAGGATCTATGCTCCAACTCATGAAGCAAATGAAAAACTCGCTGGACAACTTGCAATCCAGGCTCATTGCTAACTCTCGTCAACCCGGATCTCTACCATCCCAACCCGTACCCAACCCGCGAAACATTATGAATTCGGGCAATCAAGCCCAAGGGTACGGAAATCAGAGGGACCCTCATGCACATGCTTAGGTGGTTGAGCAGGGTTCCTCATCTTCTTCTTCTGCAAATCAACAATTCATGGTCAATCAAGCCCCTCCAATCTTTCCTAATCCTCCCCAAGACCCAAATTCTTACGCTTCTGCAAATTTTGTAACTTTAAGGAGTGGTAAGAAGACTCAGGATCCACAACCACACTATTCTGATCTTTTCAATCCTGAAGAATCTGAGGAGAGAGAGAGGAATTCTAGAGGAGAAATCGAGGCTCAGGAACCTAATTCCAAAGATCTGACTCATGTTCCTTTTCCTGAAGCCTTAACCAAAGCAAAGAAGAAGAAGTCTGTTGATAGTAATGAGGAGCTTCTGAATTTATTTAAGAATGTTGAGATCAATATCCTGCTCCTTGATGCTATCAAGCACATATGGCTTACGCGAGATTTTTAAAGGAATTATGTAGACAAAAGTGTAAGTCGAGAGAATCTGTTCCGAGGAAGGTGGTACTCTCCGAGCAGGCTAGTTCTGTTATCCTGCACTACCTCCCTCAGAAAAAGAGAGATCCTGGTGCTCCTTTGATTTCTTGCGTTATCGGAGATTACACATTTGATAGAGCACTTTTGGATCTTGGTGCATCCATCAACCTAATTCCAACTTCTCTTTATGAGAAGTTTGGGTTAGGTGAACTTCGGCCAACTTCAGTAACGCTACAGTTAGCTGACCGTTCGGTCACAAACCCGTGAGGCGTTATTGAAGATGTTATAGTTAAGGTCAAGGATTTCTATTTTCCTGTAGATTTCCTTGTCCTTGACATGGATGTACCAGATAATCTGAGGAACATGCCCATCATTCTGGGGCGTCCATTCCTGGCTACCGCAAAGGCCAACATTAATTGTGAAAGCGGTAGCATGGAAATCACCTTTGGGGACCAACGAATGAAATTGGATATTTTTAAGGCGATCAATAAATTTGAGGATTGTGGATTTATTGAGGAACTTGATGAGGAACTTGATGAGGATAATGTTAATATTGAAACTTGTTTGACAGTTTCTTCAATTGAAAGTTCCTCTTTGGTTGATGAATTTGACCTGCAACCCTCTGACCTGACATCTTCAGAAGAGGTTACTGATTTTGTTCACTCAAAACCTCTTCCTCTTGTTGAATCTTCAGCATCTACCCTACCATCAATCATTACCCTACCCCAGCTTGAATTGAAACCATTGCCCGAGAATTTAAAATATCAATTTTTAGGACCGCAGAATACGCTCCCTATGATTATTAGTGCTAAATTGACAAAGGAGCAAAAGATTAAATTGATTAAGGTCCTAAAGGAACATAAGGAGGCAATTGGTTGGACCATTCATGACCTCAGGGGGATCGAGTCATCTTACTGTAATCATAGAATATTTTTGGAAGATGGATCCCACCCTTCTCGCCAGATGCAGAGGAGATTGAATCCAAATATGCGAGAAGTGGTCAAAAAGGAAATCATCAAGTGGCTCGATGTAGGAATTATTTATCCAATCTCTGACAGTCCCTGGGTAAGTCCCGTTCAGATTATTCCAAAGAAAGCCAGGATTACTGTTGTGACTAATGAGAGAGGAGAATCTGTCACAACTCGTTCAGCTTCCCTTGGAGAGTTTGTATTGATTACAGGAAGCTGAACATAGCCACTAAAAAGGATCATTTTCCCCTGCCCTTCATTGATCAAATCTTGGAAAAATTAGTTGGGTAGAAGTACTTCCGTTTTCTTGATGGCTACTTGGGATACAACCAAGTTCCTATCCATCCCAAGGATCAGGAAAAAACTACTTTCACCTGTCCCTACAGAACCTTTGCTTTTCATAGGATGCCTTTCGGGTTATGCAATGCACCTGCAACTTTTCAAAGGTGTATTCTAGCCATATTTTCCGACATGGTGGGAGAGTTTATGGAAGTCTTCATGGATGATTTCTCTGTTTTCGGAGAATCATTTGACTCTTGTTTGGCTAATTTGGAAATGATTCTTAAGCGATGTATCAAGACACGAGTGGTCCTTAGCTGGGAAAAGAGTCATTTCATGACCCAAGAGGGCATCGTTTTGGGTCATGTAATCTTTGAATGGGGAATTGAAGTAGACAAAGCTAAGGTTGATGCTATCGCTAAACTTCCTCCTCCTACATCTGTTAAACAAATCAGATCATTTATTGGCCATGTGGGATTTTATCGAAGATTCATCAAGGATTTCTCGAAGGTTGCCCACCCTTTGAGCAATCTTCTTGCTAAAGAAACGCCATTTGTTTTTGACGAATCATGCCGAAAGGCATTTAATTTCCTAAAAATGGCAGTCACCTGTGCTCCAATTTTGCAACCACCAATTTGGACAGCCCCATTTGAGATCATGACCGACGCTTCTGATTACGCGGTCGGGGCTGTCCTGGGTCAGAAAATTGACCGAAAGCCCTCTATCATTTACTACGCTAGTAAAACTCTGGATAAAGCCCAGAGGAATTACACTGTTACTGAAAAGGAATTACTAGCTGTAGTATTTGCGTTGGAAAAATTCAGGGCTTATCTCTTGCGGTCTCATGTTATTGTTTATACCGACCACTCAGCCTTGAGACATCTCTTGGCTAAAAAGGATGCTAAACCTCGGCTTATTTGTTGGATTCTTCTTCTTCAAGAATTTGATCTTGAAATCAAGGATAAAGCCGGGGTACAAAATGTGGTAGCGGATCATTTGTCGAGACTCCTAGGTGATTCTTCTTGTCCGGACATTCTGATTGCTGACACTTTTCCAGACGAAACCATTCTTACAGTTTTAGGTGTCCACACCCCATGGTTTGCTGACATTGTTAACTATTTGGCCGTTGGTCAAATCCCCCAGGATTGGACCAAGCAACAACGGGAAAGACTCAAATCTGAGGCCAAATACTACTTTTGCGAGGACCCTGAACAGTATCGCATTGGCTCTGATCAGATTATTCGCCGATGCATACCGGAGAATGAATTCAACAGTATACTCGAGTTCTGCCATGCATCTGGGTGTGGTGGACATTTCTCCAGGAGAAAGACGGCTGCAAAAGTCTTGCAATCTGGCTTCTATTGGCCGTCTTTATTCAAGGATGCCCAAGACTTCTCAAGGTCACGTTCTCGATGTCAGTCACTCGAGAACATAACTAAGAGAGACATGATGCCCCTAAACCCTATTCTTCCTGTAGAAATTTTTGATGTTTGGGGCATCGATTTCATGGGACACTTTATCCCTTCATTTGGACATCAGTACATTCTTGTTGCTATTGATTATGTGTCCAAATGGATTGAGGCGATTCCCACCCGAACCAATGACCACAAGGTGGTCATTAATTTTATCAAGAACAATATCTTCAGTAGGTTCAGGATTCCTAGGGCTATCATCAGTGATGGTGGCACTCATTTTACTAATGCCCAATTCCAGAATTTATTGGCCAAATACGGGGTTAATCATCGTGTTTCCATACCTTACCATTCCCAGACGAATGGACAAGCCGAGATCTCCAATCGAGAGATCAAGAACATTCTGCAAAAAATGGTTAGGCCTGATCACAAGGATTGGACTCAAAAGCTTGAGGACGCTCTTTGGGCCTACCGTACGGCGTATAGAACGCCCATCAGCATGTCTCCATTCTGTTTGGTGTATGGAAAGGCATGTCATCTACCCGTAGAGATTGAACATAGGGCATTCTGTGCAATCAAACAATGCAATTTAGATCTAAATCTAGCTGGGAAGACTAGGAAACTCCAACTATCTGAGTTGGAGGAGCTTAGAAATGATGCTTATGAGAATGCCAAGATCTACAAGGCTCGGACCAAAGCTCTACATGATCAATTAATTTCCCGCAAGAGCTTTGAGCCAAACCAAAAGGTCTGGTTATTCGATTCTAAACTTAAGCTCTTTCCTGGCAAACTTAGATCTAAATGGAATGGCCCATTCATAATTGATCAGATTTTTTCAAATGGTGTCGTTCAGATTTCTGACCCAAAGACGGGTAACACCTTTAAAGTCAACGGTCAACGTTTGAAGCCTGTTGTTGACCGTAATCTTCCAGAACCCATCTCAGACTCTGTTGCTCTAGCCATTCTGTGAATTCTTTGGCTAGACTTTGCCTAGTTGACGACATTAAACTCAGCAGTTGTACATATGACACAAGGCTGATACGAGCTTCATATCCAGGTGATATCTTTCATATTCTACCCTTTCTTTCATGTCTCTTTTTCAATGAGGACATTGCATCAGCTAGGCATGGGGGGGTGGATTCATTTTTGAATTATTTGGTCAGCATTGTGAAATCTATACAAATTGTTTTTCTCTTCTTATTTTTTTTTTAAAAGAAAAAATTAGGAAGGATTAGTTGGACATTAGGACTTTTCAATCCTAAGAAATTTTACATTAGGATCTGAACACAAAGACCCTTCAGGTCTTTGGACTTAATTAACCCGTGTATCCACTAAAATGTGGATTTGTCTTTCGAGCCCTCGCCATCTTAATTCTATTGTAATTGGGATAAATAAGTTTGGGTGATAAGTACACGACTTATCAACCCACCCTCTGATTTGAGGGAATTTCTGAGTTTTAACCATCTACACACTTTCTTTGCTCTGACTCGTTGTTCGGCAATTCTAATGGAATTTGGGTAGCTAATGAACCTTCTAAGGTGATATGGCTGGCAAGTTATCGTGGGTAACAGCCCATAGGTAGGTTGTCCAGAGCCCAGTCACTGGACCTTTCTCTTTTTGTTGCCTTTAGGTAAATCTTACCAGGGAAGCCACCTACTTAAAAAAAAATAATAATTAAAAAAGAAAAGGAGAAAAGAACAAAAAGAAATAAGCCACACTTCCCCGCACGAGTATGGCTGGCAAGTTGTCGGTGGTAACAGCTCATCAACTGGTTGTCCAGAACCCAGCTCAGTAAATGTACTAAAAATTCCCAAAACACTTAGGAAGAAGTGGAGAAGTAGAATAAATCGGGGAGATATACACTGGATTCACCCTTGTGTTGACCCCGTAAAAAAATAAAAGTAGGGAGAGCTACCAGTTGTAAAGATACACCTTTAGGTAGAATTCTTTTTGAGGTCACCTAGAGGCGTAGAAATCCGAAATCCATTTTAATTGCCGGTCAACGAGTCTATCACAATCACAATAAGATGCTTAAAACTTAGGGTTCTCATCAAATCTTGGGTGAGTTGAATGGCCGTAGAAAGCTACTCTTAAACCCTAAAATTTGAAAATCCAAAAAAAATTAGAAAAGAGTAAAAAGAGAAAAAGAAATTTTTCTTTGAATAAGGCGAGGGCTTGAGGCGGTCTGCATTTTGGCTGATACCTGGGCACTGTTGTGTCTTTGAAAGTTCAGTTCCTAAGTAGACAATTTCTTAATGATTAAAAATAACTTAGGTCCAAATAATCCAACCTAACTCTTTTATAAATAGCATATAGTTTTTGGTAGGGACTAGCAAAAGATAGGCATGGGGGTATGATGTAAACACATTTACACTACTTAAAATGTCTATTTATGCATGTTTTTAAGCATAGGATTGCTTTTCATGATATAAATATTGCATAACATGCATCATCTTGCATTTAGAGTAGTTTGAATAAAATGGAGGTTAATTGTCTCCTTTTATGTGCGTGGACAGGGAAAACATTTTATCGGGGCCTCAGATCAAAAATCCAACTGTATGGATGTGATCAGGGCAACAATTGGAGTTCAACGACTCCAAGATCGCCCTAATCAGACATCCATAGCATCAGATAGTGACCGGGGAACCCAAGAAGATCAAGGGTCAGGATGGTAAGATCCACACTTCAGATGACAAATCCGACCGCACGGATGAATTCGGATCGACGATCGCAGCCCAACGACGCAAAAATCAATTCAATCCGACATCTGTGGCACCATCTACAACTTCCAGAAGATGGACGGCCAAGATGACACCACGTGGTGCCATCTCGACCGCCCAAACGGTCGCACGCATTCCACAAAGGCCCCGCACCCGCTCGCTCTCTGCCGTTGATCTTGATCCAATGGCTGTGGTCGACTGCGCCTAAAAGCGTCCGCTCGACCATCTGCGCCCCATAGTGCAGCGGTCGAGCGCGCTTTTGCGAGCGGTGGGCGCGGGTTCGAGCCGCAGCGAGGGGCTGGAAGGCGCGGGAAATTGAGGCATGTTGAGCGTCAGATGGAGATCGGACGGTCACGCGCGCCCAATAGCGTTCACGCGCGATTGAACGCGCGGCGTGAACGTGCGATCGCACGCGCCAGGCGGGCGCACATCGAGCGGGAGGAGACACATCTTAAGCTGTCCGATCTCGCGATCGGACGGCTGAGAATCGACGAACGTGCGCAAGTATTGCGTGCGTGGGCAGTTGAGCGGGCACGCATGGGCGCGGAAGCTACGCCCACGTTGGGGGCTTTAGCGACGGTTTTATCCGTCACTAAAGACCCCTCATTTATTGTTTTGAAGTTGTAATGTCCATTTTGCCCCCACTCCTTGCAACTATAAAAGGAGACCCCCTCCATACGAAATTCTCATCCCTTCCTTCTCCTCTCTACCCCTCCAAAGCTCAAGAGAAGCTTGTCCCACACCCGGGATGCTCCTCGAGAGATAAAGTCTAAATTTTCGTTCCCCTTCGGAAGTGGATCCCGCGACGACGACGGCGTGCTGCTTCGTTCCCGTTCTTTTGCTTCGTCCTCCTTCGTCCTGCTTCGTTCTCCTTCGTCCAGACATCATTCCGTCCGGCTCGTCCTCCAAGCAATCGTTGAGGAGGATAGCTTCTCTCTCCCATTCTTATTTACAACTTTTCTAGTGTCGAATATTCCTGCTTTATAATGTAATTGATTTTCTGCTTTCTAGTGTAACTTTTATTTAGTTTGATTATATAAACAATTGAAATATTGAATGCATGTTCTCTTTCTCTCTCTCTCTCTCTTTCTTTTAGTTTGATAGCTCCATTGTAATTATATCGCCTTGCTTATCAAAAATCCTAAAAAAATATAATTGCGAATATAGATCAACGTAGCCTCCCTGTGTTCGACCCGGAATTCATTTCGGTATAAATTTTATTTGTTGAACATGAATTCTTCGCTTTCGAACTACAACGACAGGCTTTCCAAAACCAAACCCGTTAGCGTAGCCATTCGTATACGATCAACAGGTACCTTCGTCAACAGGGAAGAAGAAGAAGAAGGAGGAGCCGGCTAGAGCGAAGCACACTATGCGTGCGCTGCTAGTGGCGAGGTCGATTGCTGTTGCTAGGCGAGCAGGCGCGCGAGCGCTCTGCAGGCTGCTTGGGCGCGCAGGCACTTGTGCGACAATTGCTGCGAGGGGCGCGTGCACACAACAGCATGGGTGCGGGAGGTGCTGGAGGGCACATTGCATGTGTACTACATGTGGCGGGGGTGAGAGTGCATGCACGCACAGGTTGGTGCGGTTGGGAGACACTGAGGAATGCGCATGGGCTTGAAGGCACGCGGGCGAGGTGGTGCAGGTGCTGGAGTGTGGGTTGGAGCTGCCGGTGAGGGCGAAGGTGCGGGTGTGCACTGGCTGAGTTGAGGGTGCGATGGGCAGGATGAAGGTGAAGGTGTGGTGGGCAGATGGCGCATGCGCTGAAGGTTGGTGTGCTGGTGGTTGGTGTGAGTTGCTGGTTGAGGTGAAGAGTTGCAGAGACTCTTTGGCAGTGTGGGCTGTCACCCCACATGCCCACAGTGGTGAGTCGTTCTGCCGCGGTGAGGCTGGTGGTATGGAATAGAAGAGGAGCAAAGTCCTCTAAGCATAGTAAGGAACAAAGGGTGGTGGCCTCCTCAACGACAGCTCTTCCTTCTCCTTTTGTAGCCACAGCCACACTGATTTGAAATTCAAAACGCCATAGCATGAAGGTGATGCGCACGAGGAGGTGAAGCCGGAGGAGTTACCTGTGCAAAGGAGAAAAAGAATAAAAGAATAAAATAATTAGGGTTATTTATACATAACTCCTTAACTTCCATGTTAATTAAAATAGTGCATCTAATTAATTAACTAATTAAATGTATGCAACCCTAGGTTAATTCTAAATGCATGAATTATGTACTTAAGCTAAAAATATGAATTAATTTATTTACATCCTAATATATGCTACCTAAATGTTAAAATTAATTTAATATCTAGACATTTAGATACTTAAATAACCAACGAATATGGGCTAATCAAATACCCCCATGCCTAGTTTTTGCTAGTCCCTAGCAAATCCAAGCAAAACCTAGCACTCCAAGTGGACTAGCCAACCCAATCGGTCTTGTTTTAGAAACATATTAAGTTCAGACTTTAGACCTAAGGTTCCCAAGTAGTTGCTAAGTTACAAACTAGGTTGGCTAAAGCTGAGTTACAGGCACAAGTTTCCCTGATTTCTGACTCTACCCTAGGGTTTATTGATCCCTGAGATTAAAGCATCTGTGCATGTGTGTTGGTCTAAGTTATTTGAGTTAAAGGAAAAAAGATTTTTATTTTTGAATAATATATATTTTTTTGTTTGATTCCTCTAAGTCTAACTTCAGATCAGCCATCAACATGGTCTGTGTCGGATTCATTGTCCCCATCACCGTACCTCGAAGGGTGCTTGGCTTTCGATGCTTCGAGATAGCACCGCCCATAACAACCCCAAGAACTCCTAGCAATCGATACTTCGAGATAGCATCGCCCATGGATTTCTTAAGAGAATTCAAGCCTGTGGCAATCGACACTTCGAGATAGGGTCGCCCATGGTACCTGAACCGCACAATGCGCTTACATGCCCCCAATAGGACGGATATCCTAAGAGACAAGTGCTGAGGAGGTAATATGTTATCATCGCATCCTCAAGGTAAGTATATACTCCACCTCTCCTGCGACAAGAACTCTTCCAATCAAATTGTGTTTTCAAGCCTCTCACAAGTCAAAACTAAGAGAACCAAATTTCTTTTAAGAAATGAATTAAGGTGATTACTTACTTACACAAGACCAAGTGTGTGAAATTTAGATGCTTAGGTTATAAGGACCCGTAAACCAAAAGGTAGAACAAGACTCCAGGTACTACCCCACCTTTTAACTCAATCCCTAGCTTTCCTTCCTCAACCTCTTGAGGAATGGTCCACAACTTAACTCCTACTTAAGTTTTTGAGTCCACAAAGGACCCTAAAGGTCTAAAGCTAGTAGCTCACTTAGCTTGTAAAGTTCGACCCTAGAATCAACTTAGTCTAACCTAGAGTTTTGATTTGCTTAAGAATGTAGGGCCTAGCCAGTTAAGCTCAAAATTTTTTTTATTATTATTATTTTTTAATTTTTAAAATGCAATATGCATGAATGAATGCAAAATGTAAACATGCTATAAACAAAATGCCTTAGGTCCTCTCCCCCAAGCCTGGTTCAAACAATGTCCTCATTGGAAACAAAAACAGTTAAAGGAAGATATTACCTGAGGAGGAGAATGGTAGGAGCTAAGGCTCCTCAAGAGTGACCTTGTCAACCAGATGGCCATCCAATGTAATGTATGGTTTTAATCGTTAACCGTTGACTATAAAGGGAGTTGCTCAAGAGGAAGGGCTTTTAATCTCCACAGCTCCATGTGGAAACACTTTAATGATTATGTAAGGCCCATCCCAACGAGATTTTAACTTCCCAAGAAAATGCTTAAGTCTGGAATTCAAAAGCCAGACTTGTTGGTTGGGCATAAAGGTCTTTTGAAGTATATACTTATCATGCAAGACCTTAGTTCTTTCTTTATAAGCATGAGAGGGGTCATAAGCATCATTCCTCAGCTTCTCAAGCTCACTTAATTCCAGAAGTTGTGCCTTACCCGCCTTCTCTAAATCCATGTTAACACTTCAAATAGCCCAAAGTGCCTTATGTTCCAACTCAACAGGTAAACGACATGCTTTCCCATACACAATCCGAAAGGGAGAAGTACCCAAAGGGGTCTTATAGGTCGTTCGATACACCCACAAAGCATCATCGAGCTTTTGGGACCAGTCTTTCCTATCAGGTCTAATAGTCTTTTCTAAAATATTTTTTATCTCCCTATTTGACACTTCAACCTGGACACTCATTTGAGGATGATAAGGGGTAGCGACCTTGTGAGTCACTCCCAAACTCCTAATTAGCCGATTGAAGTGGTGGTTTCGAAAATGAGGTCCCCCATCACTTATAATGGTCTTAGGGCAACCGAAATGAGATATGATATTGGCCTTCACAAATTAAACACCATAGAGTGGTCATTTGTGCACGTAGGAATGGCCTCTATCCATTTAGAGACATAATCAACTGCCACCAAGATATATTCATAACCATGGGACGACAGGAAGGGGCCCATAAAGTCAATTCCCCACACATAAAAAATTTCAACAGATTGAATAGGATGTTGAGGCATTTCATTCCTCTTCCCAATCATTCAAGTCCATCGACATCTAATACAGGCCTCAACAAAATTATGAGAATCCTTAAATAAGCAAGGCCACCAAAAATCAGACTGGAGGACCTTAAAAGCAATTTTCTTAGCACCAAAGTGTCCTCCACCATGAAGTTCATGGCAAAAACTCAGCACACTTTATTGTTCCTCTTCAGGTACACAACGTCTCAATACTTGGTCTTGTCCAATTCTAAATAATTCTAGCTTTTCCCAATGAAAATATCTTGCTTGGGAAATGAATCTTTTTCTCTTCTGCTCATCCCAAGAGCCAGGAGTTTGTCCAGTGACCAAGTAATTTACGGCATCTACATACCAAGGTAAAGTTGGTGTTACCGCCATCAGAGTTTCATCGGGAAATGTCTCGCGGATGTCTCTAGAAAGAGAGTCATTAAGTGGAAAGTGAGACAGGTGGTCAGCCACAACATTTTCTACTCCTTTCTTTTCACATATCTCTAAGTCAAATTCTTGAAGGAGTAGGATCCACCTAATCAGATGTGGCTTAGAATCTTTCTTAGCAATGAGATGTTTCACTGCCGCATGATCAGTAAAAATAACCACCTTAGACCCAAGCAGATAAGACCTAAACTTCTCTAGAGCAAAAACTATAGCAAGTAATTCTTTTTTAGTGATGGTGTAGTTTTGCTGAGGTTTGGTTAAAGTCTTGCTGGCATAATGTAGCACATGAGGTCTTCCCTCAACCCTTTGTCCAAGAACTACTCCCACTGCATAATCCGAAGCATCACACATCAGCTCAAATAGGAATGTCCAATCAGGAGCTTGGAGAATAGGCATAGAGATCAAGGCCTCCTTTAGAGTTTGAAAGGCCTCGGTACACTTTGAATCAAAATTGAAGGAAGATTCCATCGCCAACAAGTCACAAAGTGGCCTAGAAATTTTACTAAAGTTTTTAATAAAGGCCTATAAAAGCCAGCATGACCCAGAAAGAATCTAATTTGTTTGACGTTCGTGGACAATGGGAGTTTGGAAATAGAATCAATCTTGGCTTTATCTTTTTCCAAACCTCACTCAGATACAACATGCTCAAGTACAATTCCTTTCTGTACCATGAAATGACTTTTCTCCCAGCTGAGGACTAAACCAGTCTCCTGACATTGCTTCAACACATTCTCCAGGTGCAGGAGACACTGGTTAAAAGACAAGCCATAAATGGAGAAGTCATCCATAAACACTTTAATAGACTTGTCAATCATGTTCGAAAAAATTGACATCATACACCACTGGAAGGTTGCAGGGGCATTACATAATCCAAACGGCATACGCCTAAATGCAAAAGTACCGTAAGGACTTGTGAATGTCGTCTTCTCCTGATCATCATGGAAGACTGCAACCTGGTTGTACCCAGAACATCCATCAAGAAAGCAATAGTACTTATTCCCTGCCAATTTTTCAATAATTTGATCAATAAAAGGCAAGGAAAAGTGATCCTTCTAGGTAGCGGTGTTCAGCTTGAGATAATCAATACAGACCCTCCATCTAGTTGAGGGTCTAGTGACAACTTCTTCACCTTGGTCGTTGAATTCCACAGTAAAGCCTGCCTTCTTTGGCACCACATGAATAGGACTTACCCATTTACTATCTGCAATGGGATATATGATCCCAGCGTCCAACCACTTCAGGATTTCCTTTTTAACCACCTCCCTCATATTAGGGTTCAGATGTCTTTGCATGTCCCTAAATGGTTTGATGGAATCATCAGTATAAATGTGGTGCATGCAAAGTGTAGAGTCTATACCCTTAATGTCAGCAATGCTCCAAGCAATAGCTTCCTTGTGCCTAGACAAGCATTCAATTAGGGCTCCCTCCTGTGCCTCAGATAACACAGCTGAAATGATAACGGGGAGTGTATCATTGGCACCTAGGAAGACGTACTTGAGAGTGTCAGGGAGGGGTTTCAACTCAAGGTCGGGGGCTTGTATGGTTGAGGGTTTCATAATAGATGTCCCCATCTCAGGTAGCAGATCTACCTTAGGCAGAGATGATGGAGGAAGAGACTCAGTAGAAACACCCAACAATTCCTCAAGTTCTAGTATATCCCCTTCACATTCTTCCAAGAGATGGGAATGCTCATTTAGCATGACATGCTGAAGGGGGTCATCACATAACATTGCAGGGGTTGCCTCTTCAATCAGGTCATCTATCACCTCAACTTAAGAACAATCCTCAAGTCCGGCTTGTTTGTAAGCATCAAACACATAAAGTCGGATTTTCCTATTCCCAAAGCCCATTTTCAGTGCCTCAGTACTGCAATTGATTGAAGCATGTGAAGTTGCAAGAAAGGGGCGGCCCAAAATGATGGAGGGTTTGGTTGGCTTGTTGGTAGCGTCAATGTCCAAAACTAAGAAGTCAACGGGAAAGAAGAAATCCTCCACTCTTACAAGGACATCTTCAAAAATTCCCCGTGGTGTCTTAAGTGATTGATCTGCTACTTAAAGGATTACAGGGCTAGGCTTCAGATTGCCTCTGCCAAGTTGTTCATACACGTAGCTCGGAAGGATGTTCACCCCTGCACCCAGATCAAGTAGAGCCTCATCAATCTGTAAGTCACCAATAACTACTGAGATGTATGGGGCTCCTAGGTCCTTAAGTTTCAGGGGTGTGCCATGTTGAACAATTGAGCTAACAAAATCAGGCAAAACAACTTTTGATTGGACCTATTTCCTAGATTGCTACTTTTTCGTGCACAGGTTTTTTAAGAAGCAAGCATAAGACGGAATCTGCCTGATAGCTTCAAGCAAAGGCAAGTTAATCTGCACTTTCTTGAAAGTTTCCATGATCTCATCCATCTTATCTTTGGCACCAAATGAGCCAACAGAAGTCTACCCAGAGGTGGATAAGCACTCTGGAAAGGGCACTCTCGATCTCTGGGTGGAAGGGTTGTCATGTCGAGTAAGGGGTGGAACGGGGGTAACTTCTTTCGATGAGGTGATTTCAAGTGGAGAAGATTTGGCAAGTCTTCTCCGGTGGGGGCGAAAGTCGGGGTGGATGATTTTTTAGGGAGTGAGACTATAGGAGCATCAGGTTTGGAAATTTCTTTCCCACTCTCTAGAATAGTCACCTCATGAGCATGCTGCCTAAAGACAATCCCTTTTCCTTTAGGATTCTCCTCAGCAGCACTGGGGAGCTTCCCAGTTTCCCTCTATCTAACGGCCTCAACAAGGTGTCCTATTTGTGATTTCATCTCATGTATAGCCTTGTCTTGAGATTGGATGATGGCACTTTGACTTTCTTGCATAGTTTTCAACATTGCCTTCAATTCATCCATCTCAGAGGTCTTAGGTTGGGCAAAGGTCTGAGGTTGGTTCATTTGATGGTTTTTAAAGGATTGTGTTTTATAATTCCCTGAATTTGAGACATTTCCTTGTCTCCATGAAAAGTTTGGGTGGTTCCTCCATCCCTCATTATAAGTGTTGGAAAAAGGGTCATTACGAGGTCTAGGACGGAACCCTTAAGTGGCATTCAGATCCGCTTGTACAAGCTCAAGGAATTAGGAGGCCAAGTGGCAATCCATAGTGGCGTGTGTATTGCCTTGGCAAATTGAGCATTCAGAAGATTGGGATGTGGAGGTGTTAGATACAAATGGACTCGGGTTCAACATAAGCCTTTCCATGTTTTGATTCAATAATTGAATTTGATAGGCTAAATTCTGGGTGTCCCTTGCCTCATTCGCCTCCAGCTTTCTTTGCACAAGAGTGGGCTTTCTATCCATGTAGGTAGAATTCAAGTGAATAGAATTCTCACTCAAAGTATCAAAAAGGTTCCAAGCTTCATCCTCAGTCTTAGATAGAAAGGTTCCTACACAGAAACCATCCACAGTTTGCCTATGAAAATCATTAAGTCTAGTATAGAACCTTTCAACCAGTTGCCATTTAGGCACCTGGTGATGTGGGCAAAGTCTCAGCAAGTCATTAAAGTGCTCCCACGCATCATGGAAAGCTTCCCCATCCTTTTGAACAAAACTCATAATTTCCCACCTAAAGTGATTGGTTTTGCTCATGGGGAAGTACTTCTTCAAAAACTCCTTCTTTAGGGCATCCCAAGTGTTAATATCACCAAGGGTGTGATACCAATACTTAGCTTTGTCCTTAAGGGAGAAGGGAAAGAGGGTCCGCATTTGAGCGTCATCAGTAATGCCCTGTAGCTTCACCGTGGAACAGACCTCGGTGAATTCCTCTATATGCCTGTAAGGGTCTTCCCTAGCAGTACCATAAAAGGAGGGAAGCAAGGATATGGTACTGCTTTTAATCTCATAAGGATTGTCTCCTCCAGGTCTACGTAGTGCAGGGCTAGCTTGATTGGTTGGAATGAAATATTCCTTAGGGCTCCTTTGACCGACCATTTTTACCCTAGGAAGGTTTCTTCTTAAGATTCTTTCAGGTTCGAGATCAAACACAAGTTGTCTCCTAAGAGAACGCCTACCAAGCATGCACTACAAACACAATTCAAAAGGACTTGTTCGGTCTTTACAAATTTAGGCTTTTGACTTTAGTTCAAATTGTAGATGACAAAGCAAGTTGCCCAATTAATTACACGCCTATTGTCAACCTTCGAAATGCCTAAAAAGACCTAGTTGGAGCTTAGGTGTTCTTCCTGAAATCTCAAATGGTAGAGCAAATCCAAAGATGGAAGATCGAGGGATGCAAGTAGGCCTAAGCCTTCCTTTGAAGCTATGCTTTCGCGGTGCTTCTCAACTACCCCCAAAAATCTGTGACAGGGTATCCCCCTCTTTGGATTTACAAAACCTTTGATCTCAAGTTCTGAACACTTCAGAATCCAACGGTAGGAGGGCTCTTGTCCTAGTCGTTCCAAGACTTAGGAGTGTCTAAATGCATGCCGTGGTGCAAAAGATATAAGTGTGCATACACCGCAAAAAGATTTTGAATTTTGAATTGCACACCACATTTGAAAATCAAGTCCTTGATTTTTAAATGTCCCTCCTTTAATTAGTCCTTTTTCAAGAATATATGTGACCACTTGTTAGATCGCTTCAAGATAGATTATATGGTCTAAAAATTAATTCAAATGCATTTGCATGATAGGTAGAAATGTGAAGTTAGAAATGCATACCTGATTCTAGCATTCTTCATGCAATATGCAAGACAAGAAATTAGATCTAGATGCTGCTCATTCAGTCCTAAATGATTCGACCTAAGGGCAAGCAACTTCTAGTAGATAGCTCTTTTTTTCTTTAGCTTTTTTTCTTTTTAAGCTACTTATGAACAATAAAATTAAAGGGTAAACAATCCACAAAATAGATTAAAAGCCTAAATCTAAAGAAAAAGGAGCAAGCTCCCAAAAATCAGCCCTAATTACTACAAGGGCGAGAAAATAGAAATAAAACTTATGGAATGGAAAATCTCCTATAGTGGCAGAATCCAGGTCTCCTTCATCTTCCACGCGTGTAAGCGTCGCTCAAGGTTGACATCTTCTTCCTGATGTGCTTGTCACCTCTCTCGATGTGCCTGTCACCTCTCTCAAATTCCTCGCACAAATTCCTCGCATAGAAAAGATAATAAATGGTTAGATCACTGTGCAATAAGAAATAATCAGAAATAAAATCAGGTGAAATTATTGCATCTGTTGCCTCCCCGGCAACGGCGCCATTTGATAAGATGGTTTTCGCTTTCAAATAATGTATTAAGATGATTTATCGTTGTAGGATTAAAGTAGTGGAAAATTGCTTAACAAAATAATTAAAATTAAAATTAAACCACTCACAGAAGAGCGAGTCGTGTCCATAAGGAGGCAACGATGAGATAAAATCATGAATATTTCTCTCATATTCGTTCAATCAAGTGTAAAATCTCTAATCAAATCTGAGATGAAATGCAATGAAAAGAAGGTACACAATAACTCAAAAATGTAGGGGTATATGTGCAACTTTTCCTTACTGAAATATTCAATAAATATGTGATGAATCTATGTAATTTCCAATTGACATGCATTAGAGAAAATTTGTGCTCATTTTAATCCAAAAGCAATGTTAAAACATGTGAATAACAAAAACCACTCAATTATAAGAAAGCATGAGTATGAAGTCACAATTTCACCAAAACAAAATAATCATAAATCAAAATTCATTTTCATGGCAATGGCATTCAAATGTAAATATTAATCAACCCAAAAATAGAGGATTTCGTTCCTTTGTGCATGAACGAAGAGGAGGCGATGGCGGCTCGCGGGAAGCTCGGAGAAGGATAAGCACGACAAGAGATTTTCGATGGTGGTGGTGGTGCTCCGAATGGCTATCGGTGGTCACCGGATGGAGTGGAAGAGGCCGCCGGTGGTGAGGCTCTACAGCCGGCCGTCGTGTGGTCGATTGGTGTGGCCGTAAGTGTGGTTCTGCTCGAGGAGTCAGGACGAGTCCTATGGAGTTCCCGACGTGAAGTTTCTAGGCCGAATTTGATGGCTGCCTTTATGGGTGCTTTGGGTACCTTCGTCAACAGAGAAAAAGAAGAAGGAGGAGGAGCCGGCTGGAGTGAAGCATGCTATGCATGCGCTGCTGGTGGCAAGGCTGGGTGCTGCTGCTGGGCGCGCGAGCGCTCTGCAGGCCGATTGGGCGCACGGGTGCTTGTGCGATAGTTGCTGCGGGCGGTGTGCGCACACAACAGTAGTAGGCGCGGGAGGTGCTGGAGGGCGCACTGCGCGTGTGCTACGTGCGGCGAGGGTGAGAGCGCATGTGCGCGCAGGCTGGTGCAGGCGGGAGGCGCTGAGGAATGCATGCGGGTGAGGTGGTGCAGGTGCTAGTGTGTGGGTTGGAGCTGCTGGTTAAGGCGAAGGCGCGGGTGTGCGCTGGCTGAGTTGAGGGTGCGGTGGGCTGGATGAAGGTGAAGGCACAGCGGGCAGATGGCGCATGCGCTGAAGGTGGGTGCGCTGGAGGTTGGCGTGAGTTGCTGTGTGAGGTGAAGAGTTGCAGAGACTCTTTGGCGGTGTGGGTTGTCACTCCACACGCCCATAGTGGTGAGTCATTCTGCTGCGGTAAGGCTGGTGGTATGGAATGGAAGAGGAGCAAAGTACTCTAAGCACAGTGAGGAACAAAGGGTGGTGTCCTCCTCAACAACAACTCTTCCTTCTCCTTTTGTAGCCACGGCCACACTGATTTGAAATTCAAAATGCCGTAGCATGAATGTATGCGTAGGAGGAGGAGGCAGAGCCAGAGGAGTTACCTATGCAAAGGAGAAAAAGAATAAAAGAATAAAATAATTAGGGTTATTTATACATAACTCCTTAACTCCTATGTTAATTAACTAATTAAATATATGCAACCCTAAGTTAATTCTAAATGCATGAATTATGTACTTAAGCTAAAAATATGAATTAATTTATTTACATCCTAATATATGCTACCTAAATGTTAAAATTAATTTAATGTCTAGACATTTAGATTCTTAAATAGCCCACAAATATGGGCTAATCAACGATCACGTTCTCAACCACCCCCCTCTGTGTTTTTACTGATCTATAAGCCAGCTGAATCGTGACCGAGGTGGGTTTAACTCCCCAAATCGAAATCGATCAAATACGACAGTGGGAGTTAGGTTGATGGATGAACCCAGATCTAAAATGGTCTAATCAAATGGGGAATCCTACAAGAAGCAGGATATAAGTGGGGTACCAGGGTCTTTCTTTTTCTGTGGCAAGTCGGCTAGAATCACGGCGCTGGCCACTTTTAACAGTACTGCCTGTTGTCCAATTCTCGGCTGTCGCTTCGGGGTACAATAGTCCTTGAAGAACCTAGCAAGAGTAGGGATGTGATCAATTGCCTCGAGGAGGGGGACCTGAATATGTACTTCCTTGAACATTGATTTCAGGTCCTCAAAATTCCACGTGTCCTTTCTCCGTACTAGATTCCGCGTCAGAGCCTCAAGAAAGGGACGGGAATCTCAGGGTCAAGTGGCCTCTTACCCTTATCTACCGTAGGTGGCTCCTGAGATGAGGAAGGAGTCGAACCCACCTACGGTGAAAGGTGAGAAAAATCAGGACCCGCCTGCCTATGTGGTGGGTCGAATGTCTTCCTTCCACTCCTCAAAGAGACAACATGTGCATCAGCTTGTTGTCCATGAGGTGGTGGGAGAGCGGAAGGGACAGCGTATGCGAGGTTCTGCATCAAAGGCGGTTGGCCTTGAGCATAGCCAGGTGGTGCAGGAGGAGCCTGTTGACGAGTCGATTATTCACTTTAAAGTCGTTTGTAGTTTTATGTGGTGGAAAAATCGACTAATCAATAATTAAAAAAAAAACCACTCGTAGAAGAGCGGGTCGTATCTACAGGGAGGCAATGACGTATTTAAATTCTCACCGATTAAAAACGTTTGTTCGTAGTTAGTTTAGACGAAAATCAAGCCAAATTTGCCCTCAAATTAAGGTTGAATCAAGAACATATGTTGAAATAGCAATTTTTAATAACTAGAGGATATTTTTTGCAATGCAGATTCAATAAAATATCATTAAAAGATGACAATGGTAGAAAATGTAATTATTAATGGGATGAATACTGTAGCAAAATAGGGGATTTATTCCCCTTGGCCGTGTGTGAAGAGGAATGGACAGCTGGAGGCGGGAAGCTCGAAGGAAGTTCTTTGGACCGAGGGCTTCGCAGCGATGGTGGCGGCGAGTCGCACGGTGGCCGGAGCCGGCCGGACAGACCTCCGGCGAAGGTGGCTGCCAACGGTGGCTGCAGCTGCTGAAGGAGCGCGGAAGTTGAGCGCTGCTATAGGTGGTGCGCCCGCACGCACTGGTGGAGGCGCTGCAGGTAGCGGTGGGGGATGCTGGAGGTAGAAGGCACGTCGAAGAACACGCTCCTATTACGTGCGTGAAGAGGCGCTACAGGGTGCTGGCGGGCACGCGCTAGAGGGTGCTGGCGAGCACGCGTTGGAAGGTGCTGGCAAGCACGCGCTAGAAGTTGGAGGTGATGCACGTGTGTGGGCTGGCGGTCTTGTGCAGCTGGAGGGACGCGGGTGTGAAGGAGCGGCTGGTCCTACTGTTGTGTACGTAGGTTGTGTGATGCGGGCATGGAGTGAGCGGGTGGGTGGCGCTGGAATAGATGCTGCAGGAGATGGTTCAAGCATGCAACCGGAGGGGTGCGAGCATGGAGTGAGTGGCCGGTTGCTGCTGAAGTGTGGGTCGAAGCTTCAGACGTCCGAGAAACTTCCCGGACGTCTTAAGTGACTGAGGAGTGAAATTTCAGTGGCTGCGGCGGTGGTTGTTGGTGATGACGGCGAGGGAGGTGCACGGCGTGGTGCTCACGGTGATGGCGGCGTGGCCTGTCACACCACATGCCCACGGTGGTGGAGGCTCGTCGCCGCGGTTGAGGCCGGCGGTGGTGAAATGGATGAGATGGACTCTCTACATAGTGTGGATTGCTGTGGTGGAGGCCTCCACCGCTCGGCAGCCTCTCTCCTCTTTTTGTAGCTACCTACACGAATTTGAATGGAGAGGCGGGAGCAGATCCACCTTCTCCGCTAATCCATGAATGTGGGCTTTAGTGCGGCAGGAAGCGTTGCAGCGGCAACCGAGCCATTGCTGAAAGAAGAAGAATAAAAGATATTGTTAAAATATTATGGTTATTTATATACAAACCCTCAACTTTTATGTTAACTTAAAATTAATGCATGCAATGTACCTAATTGGTTAACTAATTAAATGAATGCCATTCTAAGTTAATTCTAAATGCATTTAAAATATGAATGCAATGCATGAATTATGTAATTAAATTAGAAATATGAATTAATCTATTTACATTCTAATTTATGCTAAATAGATGTTATAATTAACCTAATGTCTAGGCACTTAAATACTTAAATAACCCACAAATATAGGCTAATCAAATACCCCCATGCCTAGTTTTTGCTAGTCCCTAGCAAAATTAAGCGAAACCTAACACTCCAAGTAGACTAGTGAACCCAATTGGTCTTCCTTCAGAAGCACATTAAGTTCAGACTCTAAACCCAAGGTTCCTAAATAGCTACTAAGTTACAGACTAGGTCGGCTAAAGACGAGTTGTAGGCACAAGTTTCCCTGATTTCTGGCTCTACCCTAAGGCTTATTGATCCCAGAGATTAAAGCATCTATGCCTGTGCATTGGTCTAAGTTATTTGAGTTAAAGGAAAAAGTTTTTTTTTTCTTTAATAATATATATATATATATTTTATTCTTCTAAGTCTAACCTCAGATCAGCTATCAACGCGGTCTGTGTCGGATTCATTGTCCCCATTACCATACCTTGAAGGGTGCCTGGCTTTCGATGCTTCGAGATAGCACCGCCCATAACGACCCCAAGAACTCCTGGCAATCGACACTTCGAGAAAGTATCGCCCATGGATTTCTTAAGCGAATTCAGGCCTATGGTAATCGGCACTTCAAGATAGGGCCACCCATGGTACCTGAACCGCACAATGCGCTTACATGCCCCCAGTAGGATGGATATCCTAAGAGACAAGCTCCGAGGAAGTAATATGTTATCATCTCATCCTCAAGGTGAGTATATACTCCACCTCTCCGGCGGCGAGAACTCTTCCAATCAAAATGTGCTTTCAAGCCTCCCCTAAGTCAAAACTAAGAGAACCAAATCTCTTTTCAGAAAGAAAGAAATTAAGTTAATTACCAGACCAAGTGTGTGAAATTTGGATGTTTGGGTTACAAGGACGCGTAAACCAAAAGGTAGAACAAGACTCCAGGTACTACCCCACCTTTTAACTCAAACCCTAGCTTCCCTTCCTCAACCACTTGAGGAATGGTCCACAACTTCACTCCTACTTAAGTTTTTAAGTCCACAAAGGACCCTAAAGGTCTAAAGCTAGCAGCTCATTTAGCTTCTAAAGTTTGACCCTAGAATTAATTTAGTCTACCTTAGAGTTCTGATTTGCTTAAGAATGCAGGACTTAGCCAGTTAAGCTCAAAACTTTTTTTTTTTTATATGCATTCTATAAACAAAATGCCTCAGGTCCTCTCCCCCATGCCTGGATCAAACAATGTCCTCATTGAAAATAAAAATAGCTAAAGGAAGATATTACCTGAGGCGGAGAATGGTAGGAGCTAAGGCTCCTCAAGAGTGACTTCGTCAACTAGATGGCCATCTAAAGTTATGTACAGTTTTAACCGTTGACCGTTGATGATAAAGGGAGTTGCTGAAGAGGAAGGATTTTTAATCTCCCGTGCGCTCTCTCTCCTAGCCCACAGCCCGCTCTAGCCGACCGCCAGCGTCTGCGCCCGCGCCCGCTCTCGCCCGCGTTTGCTCCCGCCTGCAGCACAGTGCACTGCGTTGCCCTCTCTCTCACACTCCCGTACCCACCTGCGTGCGATGACAGTGAGCGCGTGCCCTCCAGCGCCCACGCGCAGCCCTTATGCACATGCGCGTGCCCTGGCCAGCAAACGACGTCCGCGACCGCCAGACGTCTTAACTCACCCACTCTCTCTCACACTCCTCCAGTGTGCACTCCCACACTCACACACACACACACACTAGTACACATACACACTCGTACACTCACACACTCACTTGTACACAGCTATACATACTTATACATATATCCATATATATATATATACATATTCATACCTATACAACTATATATAAGTATATATACATACATATATACATATATATCCATAGATGTAAATACATATATATATATACACATATACACATACATATATTACTATATATATATATATACATATACATATCTATATATATCTATATACATAGATACTTATACAAATATATCTATATACATATATACATATATATCTAGTTACAAATATATATATATATATATACCTATATATATATTTACATATCTATATATATATATATACATAACTACATATACACCTATATAATTATAACCCTATCTATATATATATATATATATATTGACATACACATCACCTACCTGTATCCATACGCCCTTGCACTAGTCACTCCACCACGCATTATATCGTGGGAATATCTGCACTAGTTGTTGATATTCCCCGATACCCGTGTAAAGCAAGTGCCTCCGCACACACTCCCTCACATCCATCCTACACTCTATGCGGCACTTCATCTTGTTGGTTGCATCTTACTAAATGTGGACCAACTCGATCCTGTGCTACATGCCATTTCCATTTCCACCCCCACCCCTATATATATAATATATATATATATAGACTATATTTATTTATCTACAAGCAACCATCTTATTTTTATTTCTTTTTTTGTTTCCTACTATTAAAAAGATTAAAAAAAAAAGTAAAAGAGAAAAGATAATCCTTGTCTTGTAGGTACTCGGTCTTGCAAATAGCAGGGCCAGTTCTTTTGGAAACCCTAAGTTGGCTCAAAGCCAAGAACAATTTGGCTCAAAGCCAAGGACCTGATTTTGAGGGTGTGCCTCAAGGATAATATTATCAACAAAAAAATCTTAAATAGAAAAAAACCAAAAACATAATAAACACACGGAAGAGATACGTTTTAGGAAAGGCGTAGAAACTTCTTCACCTTTAATCCCCTCCTCCCTGAAATCGACCCTGGGCCTAAAAGTGACCAAGATAAAATTAAGTAGGCTAGGTAAAAATTTTTTTGTGAAAAATGGTTAGACTCGATTTAGGTTAACCACTATACGTGCTTCAACGATAATTTCACCATATTAACACAACCTATTCGAGTTCGACCATACCTTTTTCTGGCGTCGTTGCCGGGGAGGTGCGCACTGAGGTAAGTTTCTATTCCATTCCTTTGATTTTCTCTTCTCACACCCTTCTCTTCATGGGTGTTTTTGTTTGCTGGTGTACAGGAAAACCAGTTGCAAGGAGGAGGCAAGCAGAGGACGTCAGAGACATGGACAGATCCAAGGTAGGAACGAGAGTGTGAAGTCACCGACGTTGCACTGGAGCTTTGCCCACGTTATTGAAAAGGTAAGTCTCTCTCTCTTAGAAACTTAGGTTAACTTGTCACCTAAATAAAAAGAAAACCTAAAAACACTTCTTGGGATTTCTTGGGGCAAGTGGATTAAAAATCACTTGTTTGATTGTCTGCTATCACCCCCACTAGCCTGGGATTTCCTGCTAAACTTTGCATAACGAAGATCCAAGAATCTTGATTCTTAAATCTTTCGTCGTGTGAAGTATTCTTTGAGGCAAGATTAAATAGATTGATTGCCATCCCTCCTTGCCTCAATTATCCGCAATTCGGGATCACATTTTTGGTGGGGAGACTTGGAATTGAGTTGATTCCAACACCACCATGACCTTTCACGTGCCTTAGATTTGATCCTGAATATTTCAACCCCAACACTTTGATTTTCTTTACATTATCTTGTGGTTGAGCCTTGTGTGTGGAACATTATTTTGGTGATTGGAAGCACTTGAATGGAAGTGCTTTGGCTCCCTTTCACACAAACCTAAAATTGACTCGTGCATCCACACATAGAAATTTCCACCTAGGGAAGCCCATTGCATTTTTAGCATGCATTAACCAACTCACATTGAAGAAGGGTTTGTTGGGCATAGAACTTGTATTTTCTCAAAATCTGGAGAATGGTTGAATTGGTAACTCAGTGAAATCTTAAAATCCATACTACTTAAGGCTGAAATTCTAAAAACCATTCACCAACTAAAACTTCAATTCGGGGAGATTTCCCCATTGCATGCTTGGTTTACACACTTTCTAAAATCAACACACTTGGGCATTACCCGTATACAATGCCCTTCACATTCCTGAAGCACTTGATCCTAAGCCTCTAATTAAAACTGGTAGCAACTTGGCCCTTATTAAAGATTGGAGGTCTAACTACCTACGTGTAGTGCCTACGTGTTGGTGTAGGTTCCCACGTGTTATCGGGTGTCTAAGACTGGGGCAAACGGCCTTTCAATCTGGCCCGGTGGTTCCGCAATGCTCGCATTTGGTTTCGTAGGTTGTGATAGTAGGTAACTTAGATCTTTAGGTCTAAGGGCACACTGTAGAGGTTAGGACTTTGATTGCCTTGATTTGTCATCAAGTGTACCTTTGCGGCATCATTTCTCTCATCCCCTTTTCCCTTCTTATCTCCCCAATTCTTCCTGCGGTAGTGCATGTTTGGGAGGAGGTCACAAAACCCTGAATTGTTTGAATTGTCTGATAATTCTAGAAGGAAAGAAACTGAATCATCATCCTCATCCACAAACATGGCTACACGCCCACCCATAAATCCCGAAGGAGGAAACCGCCCTCAAATCCCACCAGGTGGTGGATCCGTGGACCCCATAACCTGCCTCCAAGCCCAAACGGAAATGTATAATGAATAGATTGAAGCCATTAGGGAAACCTTAGAGGAAATGCAGAACCCTCTCGAATGGGAGGAGCCTAGGTCTCTTAGGCTGCTGTAGAGACCATAGGAGAAATTCGAGTCCCCATGGGCGAGGATGATTTTGAACTGAAACCCAATATAATTGTCCTGATTAACTTTCATTTCCATGGTCTTGCAAGTGAAGATCCTTTTCTCCATTTGGAAGACCTAACCTAATTGGCTGAAATGGTTAAACCAAGAAACATTGGGTTATCAATTGTACTCATGAAAATGTTCCCGTTTTCGTTGCGGGATAAAGCATCGCAATTGTTACGCACCCTTGGGAGAACCATCCATTCTTGGGAAGAGATGCAAGTAGCATTTCTCAAGAAATTCTTCCCAATCGGGCAAACCAATGCGCTTCGCCGTGCTAGAACTTCCTTTACGCAACAAAACGGCGAATAGTTTCATGAGGCTTGGGAGAGGTATAATGGCCTCCTTCGGAAGTGTCCGCACCATGGTCTGCCTAAGTGGCATATAGCCCATATTTTCTATTATGGGCTAAATGAGACTTTAAAGCAGATTGCAGATGCTTCTTGACGAGGGAATTTCATGAATAAAGACGAGAATGGAGCATTCGAATTATTTGAAAACATGAGCGAAAACTCAATGAACAATGCCTCCATTGTTGTCTTTAATCGTACCAGCCTACCCCATAATGTTCACGAAGTTGACACGGGACCCTCCCATTCATCCACATATCTTAGCCTTATCGCACAAAAATTGGATGAAGTCTCCATCGTGCACAAGAAGCTGGACGAGCTTCTAGCCAATCCCGCCCGTTCTATTACAAACACCCCTACCTCACCACTTCATCACAATCCTAATTCTTCCAACACCAGGCTTATCTCCAAAAACCCCGTGAAATCTTCCTTACCGAGTGTCGCATTGAGCAATTCGGTAAGTCATGTGGATCTGGCTTCTGCAAGCCAGTATTTTGACACGGAGGACCAAGCCTCCATGTGCTCGGATGCATATTTACATGCGGACTCGTCTTCTGCCTTAGAAGACGCTTGCGCCCTGGGGAACAACCAGTTCTCTGCTACTTATAACCCAGGGTGGCGAAATCATCCTAATTTCGCATGGTCCAATAAGGCACAGCGCTAAAACCCCGCGGGTGGGCCAATGTGACCGTCCGCACCCATCATCCCAAGGGCCCAGTCTAATCCTGTGGCGAATCTGCCATCGGGTCCTTGCATACCGCAAACAGAACACGCATCAAGTCCTCTTGATAAACTGATGCGAATGATGACAGAAATGTCTAAGTGCCATGAAGAGAACATGACCTCTCTTCAGCACCAATTGGCGCAACAGAATGTTGAGATCAGTCAACTACGTATGGCGACTTGATCTCAGGACACTCTTCCAGCCCAACCTATTCCCACCCAACCCACGAAATTTCGTACCCCGTGGTCCTCAATCATAGGTACGACCTTCTCAGGTGCAGGTTCATCAGATTCTGCAAGCACCAAGCATTCCACCGGGATTCCAGGCTAATCCCGCGGCAACACCTCACCCTTATGTCCCTATTGTGAACCCTCCTCTGCCTTATGATCCCACTGGACCCGCGACGTCCAATGCGATTACTACAAGGAGCGGTAAACAAACCATCCATCTACCTCGACCTGATCCTGGCCCATCTTCTTCATCGCCCTCTCATTCGAGATGCGCACCACATTCGCGGGAGGACAATACACCCAAACTAGTGCCAGAATTGGTCCCATTCCCTGAGGCCATACTGAGGGAGCCAAAAGGCAAGAAAAAGGATACGCAGGCCTTTGATAACCTGGTAATTTATTCAGGGATGTTGAAATCAAGGTACCCCTATTAGAGGCTATCGACCACATACCTACTGTCGCCCAATTTTTCAAAGACTACACTACATCCAGGCAATAGTCAAAGAAAACAAAAAATCCGGTGGTTCTCTCGCCTCATACGAGTTGTGCTATACTGTCAAATCTACCATCGAAGCAGAAAGATCTGGGCACACCGCTTATTTCTTGTAGCATCCAAGGCTGCAATTTTAACTGTGCTCTACTTGATCTAGGATCTTCCATCATTCTTATACCAACCATCATGCTCGAGAAATTTGCCTTAGGAAATCTGAAACCCACCCCTGTCACGTTACAGTTGGCAGATTGTTCTGTCAAAATATCGAAGGGTGTGGTGGAAGACGTGGTGGTTAGGGTCAACAGTCTCTATTTTCCTGTTGAATTTCTTGTTTTGGATATGGAAGTTCCTAGCTCACTTTCTGATTGTCCGATCATCCTTGGTCGACCTTTCTTGGCCACAGCCCGCACCCATATCGACTGCGAGCCAGGCTGTATTGAGATTGCCGTTGGATCTGAGAAGCTCAAGCTTAACATCTTCAAGGCAGCCATTGGATGGTCCTTATCAGACTTAACTGGCATTAGCCCCTCCTACTGCACTCATCGTATATATATGGAGGAGGAGGCTCAACCTTCCCGCGAGATGTAGCGACGTCTCAACCCTAACATGCGGGAGGTGGTTAAAAAGGAATTATTAAGTGGCTGGATGTGGGTATAATCTACCCGATTAGCGATAGCCCCTGGGTGAGTCTGATTCACGTCGTGCCCAAAAAGGCGGGACTCACCATCCGTATCAATGACAGGGGAGAACCATCCCTACATGCATTCCTACATCTTGGAGAGTGTGTGTAGATTATAGGAAACTGAATGCTGCAACTAAGAAAGATCACTTTCCACTACCTTTCATTGACCAAATCCTGGAGTGGTTAGCGGGAAATAAATTTTTCTATTTCTTGGATGGATTCTCTAGATATAACTAGGTGGCAATTGACCCCAAGGACCAAGAGGAAACCACCTTTACCTGCCCCTTCGGCACCTTTGCATTTAGAAGGATGCCGTTTGGACTTTGTAACGCGCCAACAACTTTCCAGAGATGTATGCTGGCAATATTCCATACATGGTGGGTGACTTTCTCAAGGTTTTCATGGATGACTATTCAATCTTTGGACCCTCTTTTTGATGACTATCTTGCCAACCTGACCTGTATCCTTAGGAGATGTATTGATGTGAACCTCGTGCTTTCCTGGGAAAAAAGTCATTTTAAGGTACACGAGGGAATTGTTCTTGGGCATATCATCTCCGATAGGGGTATCAAGGTTGACAGAGCTAAGCTTGATGTAATTGCTGATTTACCTGTGCCTAGCTCTGTCAAACAAATCCGCTCCTTCTTGGGACACGTCAGTTTCTATAGGAGATTCATCAAAGACTTCTACAAGATTTCTAGACCTTTAACTCATCTCCTATAGATCGACGTACCCTTTAATATGGGCCCCGATGCATACGATCATTCACGCAGCTGCGTGATGCTGTCACCAAGGCCCCTGTTCTCTAGCCACCTGATTGGTCCCTCGACTTTGAACTCATGTGTGACGCTTTCGACCTTGCAGTCAGAGCCATCCTGGGACAAAGGCACCCCTTCGTCGTGTACTACGCCAGTAAGACGTCGGACGAGGCCCAGCGTAATTATACAACCACTGAGAAAGAACTACTGGCGGTTGTCTTTGGGCTGGAGAAATTCCGCTCTTACCTTCTGGGCTCGTATGTTATTGTATTCACTGATCACGCGGCCATTCACCATCTCATGCACAAGAAGGATGACAAGCCAAGACTGATTCCTTGGATCCTTCTACTACAAGAATTTGACATTGAGATCCGCGATAAGGCCAGAGCCCAGAATGTTGTGGCTGATCATCTCTCTAGACTGGACCCTGACCACATTGGACTTACCCTGCCAATTAACGAGGTTTTTCCTGATGAGCACCTATTGGAAATTAATGTGGCAAGTGGACCTTGGTATGCCGACATTGCTAATTACCTTGCTTTTGGTTCCCTTCTACATGGCTGGCCTAAAAACCAGCACAAGCATCTCATTGCAGAAGCAAAGTATTATTTCTGGGATAATCCACTTCTTTTTTGAATAGGTGCTGATTAGATCATCCATTGCTGTATTCCTGACAGCGAATTCCCCAGTGTGCTATCCTTCTGCCACGACCAGGCCTGTGGAGGCCACTTCTCTGGGAGGAAAACTGCAGCCAAGGTGTTGCAGTGCGATTTCTTTTGGCCCTCCCTTCACCAGGAGGCACACAATTATGCCAAACATTGCACTAGGTGCCAATCGTTAGGGTCAATGTCACGTCGTAACATGATGCCCTTGCAACCCATCCTAGCTGTTGAAATCTTCGACATTTGGGGAATCGATTTCATAGGTCCCTTTCCTCCTTCCAACGGCTTCGAATACATCCTCGTTGCTATTGATTATGTTTCGAAATGGATCGAGGCTATTCACACGCACCATGCTGACCATGTCATATCCACTCGATTTGTCAAAAATCACATTTTTGCACTCTTTGGGATCCTGCGAGCCATTATCTCGGATGAAGGAAGCCATTTTACCCATGCTTCTTTTCAGAAACTTCTGAGGAAATATGGAGTCCACCATCGTATCACATCTCCATATCATCCTCAAACAAACAGCCAGGCTGAGGTGTCGAACTGGAAAATCAAGCAAATTCTCCACAAAACGGTTCAGCCTGACCGTAAGGATTGGTCAACAAGCTGATTAACACACTTTGGTCGTATCGAACCACCTTCAATGCTCCCCTTGGTATGTCTCCTTATAGAATCATTTACGGGAAGCCTTGTCACTTGCCCGTGGAGCTTGAGCACCGCGCTTATTAGGTGGTTCGCCAATGTAACCTCGACCCAGACCTATGTGGTCGAGAAAGGAAACTCCAACTCCAAGAGCTGGAAGAGCTCCGTCGTGAAGCCTATGATCTTAACTTTCAAGCAACACACTAAGGCTTTTCACGACAGTCTAATTCGGTGGAAGGAATTTGAGCCATCTCATCAAGTTTGGCTTCACAATGCCCGGCTCAAATTCTTTCCTGGGAAATTGAAGTCCAAATGGACTGGTCCCTTCTTGGTCTCGAGACCATTTCCCAACGAGGCCGTTGAAATTGAAGATCCAAAATTTGGGCATAAATTTACGGTCAATGGGCAGCGTTTAAAACCTTATCTTACTCATGAGCTTGCCCCCGTTGGAGAAATGGTTGCCCTGTTGGAGGATAACTAATGTCGTGCCTCATTCTGAGTCCAGTTGGGGACATTAAATTCAGCGCTCATTGGGAGGCCCCCAGCAGCACTCCTCCACTGTCGCATACACTTCACTTCGCACCTTTTCACTTCACCACCCACCATCCACCCACCTTACCACCCTGCTATATACCTTGCACCTCAGCTCTCGTTTCCCAATCTTGGACCTTCCTCTACCCTACCCTGCATGCATATGAGGACATAGCATCGTTTGGCATGGGGGGGTGGATAGGCATCCATAGGATCTAGGTATTATATGGTATCATGCAACTTCCATCCATCTATAAATATGTACATAGCATAAAAAAAAAAGAAGGTGTTTAGTAATGATCTGAAGGCTAAAACAAAAATACAATAAGTGTTTATGGATATTCAACCACTGTTTTGAAGACTTTCCAGGCTACAGAAGCTTGATTCACTCAGGCTCGGCTTAATTCACTTCAGAATTGACAAGATAGATCGGAATCTCTCCTAACTAAAGATGTATTCTTGTACCTGAGACATCAGTACAGGATCCGTTGGTTTGCTTCTACGCGAGAGCCTAAGTAATCTTGGTTCACACTACACATATCAAGAAAGACCAGGTGAACATAAGATCGAACCCTAGTGTTCATTAGGGAAGGTGGAGTCCTTACTTGTGCGCGCAGGTAGATTTTTTATCCCAGGCTTTAGTCTTGTGTCTAGGAGAAACTCTTTCCACCAAAAAGGGAACTCTCCCACCAAAAGAAAAGTCTGCTCCTCCAAATAAAGTTGTAAGAGATATACTGACACTTGTTTCAAAAAAAGAAAAAAGAATCTGTGCAAATAAATCAGTATATCTCGCAAATATCTGTAAAGTCTTCTCCCTAG
The DNA here is from genome assembly GCA_037157565.1 of Thalassia testudinum. Lineage (NCBI taxonomy): Eukaryota > Viridiplantae > Streptophyta > Magnoliopsida > Alismatales > Hydrocharitaceae > Thalassia > Thalassia testudinum. The sequence continues at coordinate 53,720,592 of JAZHRO010000035.1, read as the reverse complement.
AAAGTTTTTCAGGACAAGTTACAAATACCCTGTTTCTACCATATATTCTTGGAGCCACAAATGTGATAAAATGGGAGTTGAGTTTTCCGTCATCTTTTTAAGGGTCAATCCGAAGATACGAGTTGAAACTGGGACCAACCTGCACTTAAAGATTTGTGAAACCCTGGGCTTGAGTCTTAATGTTCATCTGGCCAGTCTTGATCCTTCACTATGCACAAGCCATAATCTCTTGAGCTCTCGAGTATGGCAAAAACCTTCTGAGTCCTAGAAATCATACTTAAGTTTTAAATATCAAGAGTCCAGGTTAGTCGAGAGATGGTCTATGTCACATAAGACTTAAAGGACTGGTAGTCTTCTCTGCAATTGGTTCTCACAATATCCAACAAATAAACACACCCATGTCACCTCAGAAGAAAATCTTCAGCTTAAGTTCATTTCTAAATACAATACAAAATGTTTTGCTACGGACTAGAAAAAGATAGGCATGGGGGTATGATTGCACAGCAAAAGTACACCAATAAATATGCCATCTTGTGTTATTTCCTAGCACTGCCATTGCATATTGGGTAGCTATAGTTGCATTTGTAAAAAAGACACATGCATGCATTTTTTAAAGAAGGGAGGAGAATGCAAATAATTGGCCATTTGATTAACATCTTCTTCAAGTGCTACCTCACAATTTCACCTTCTTCATTTCTTTATTTGCTTTGAATTTCATCTCCCTCGTGTGGCTCAGGGAATGGGGCATGCACCTATTCGCACCATTCCTCTGCCAACTGCATGGCTGGACTTCTCTACCAGCAGCATGGCGGTGGCATGCATCTCCTTCTTTAAATAGCCTCGTCCTCTCCCTTGCACAAGGGGGAGCCTGGAACACACACCACCAGCAGACACTTTCCTCTAGGCCAACCTCCTCCCCTCCATACGTAGTATCTCTTCCCACTAAAGAGACACAATGCGGTTAGGAGCAAGCTCATAGTGGTCCCACGACCACCACTGTGAGTTCCACCACCACCCAGCTCCTTCGTGAGCAGGTGGGCGTGGTGGTTTCACCCTCTGTTTTCACCGCTTAACACCCTCGCTGCCATTATCAAAGCTCCAAGGTCTGAAGCTCCAGCGGCAGCGATGGCCTCCTGTAGCCGCGTAAGCCACTGCGTGCACTCCAGCAGATGTCCACAGGCTTTTCCCGCGCACGCAGGCACCTTCCAGCGTGCCCACGCATGCAGAACCGGCCGCAACCGATTGTCCACTCTGCGCAGCACTGTAGCTACTGTTCACGCCCCTCAGCGTGGAACTGTAGCTACAATGCGGTGACCTGTTTGTTTCTCACTTATCCGGTAACCGCGCGCTCTCTCTCCTCGCCCGCAACCAGCTCTAGCCAGTCGCCAGCGTCTGCTCCCGCCCGCAACGCAGTGCGCTGCGTTGCCCTCTCTCTCATAGTCCCACACCCACCTGCGCGCGACGACAATGAGCGCGTGCCCTCCAGCGCCCACGCGCAGCCCTTGTGCGCATGCGCGTGCCCTGGCCACCAGACGACGCCCGCGGCCGCCAGACGTCTTAACTCGCTCGCTCTCTCTCACACTCCTCCAGCATGCACTCCCACACTCAAACACACTCACACACTAGTACACTCACACACTCACTTGTACACACCTATACATATATATATTTATATATGTTTATATATATATATATATACATATTCATACCTGTACAACTATATATAAGTACATATACAAACATACATATATATATATATACACATATATATATATACATACATATATACATATATATATATAGATATAAATACATATATATATATATACACATATACATATCTATATATATCTATATACATAGATACTTATACAAATATATCTATATACATATATACATATATATGTATCTATATAGTTAAATATATATACATATATATCTAGTTACAAATATATATATATATATACCTATATATATATTTACATATCTATATATATATATATATACATAGCTACAAATACACCTATATAATTATAACCCTATATATATATATATATATATATAATTACATACACATCACCTACCTGTATCCATATGCCCTTGCATTGCACCAGTTGCTGATATTCCCCGATACCCGTGTAAAGCAAGCGCCTTCGCATACACTCCCACACATCCATCCTACACTCTACGCAGCACTTCGTCTTGTTGGTTGCGTCTTACTAGACGTGGACCAACTCGACACTGTGCTACACGCCATTTCCACTTCCACCCCCACCCCTATATATATAATATATATATACTATATATATAATATATATATACTATATATATAATATATATATACTATATATATAATATATATATACTATATATATAATATATATATACTATATATATATAGACTATATTTATCTCTCTACAAGCAACCTATCTTATTTTTATTTCTTTTTTTTGTTTCCTGCTATTAAAAAGATAAAAAAGGGAGAAAGAGAAAAGCTAATCCTTGTCATGCAGGTACTCGATCTTGCAAATAGCAAGGCCAGTTCTTTTGAAAACCCTAAGTTGGCTCAAAGCCAAGAACAATTTGGCTCAAAGCCAAGGACCTGATTTTGAGGGTGTGCCTCAAGGACAATATTATCAACAAAAAAATATTAAATAGAAAAAAACCAAAAACACAACAAATGCATGGAAGGGATACGTTTTAGGAAAGGCATAGAAACTTCTTCACCTTTAATCCCCACCTCCCTGAGATCAACCCTGGGCCTAAAAGTGACCAAGATAAAATTAAGTAGGTTAGGTAAAAAAATTTTTGTGAAAGATGGTTAGACTCGATTTAGGTTAACCACTATACACACTTCAATGACAATTTCACCATATTAACACAACCTATTCGAGTTCGACTAGTAACAACTCATTGGTCGGTTGTCCAGAGCCTAGCTCAGTAAATACACAAAAAGAACCAAAACCCTTAAGGAAGAAGCGGGGAAGTAGAGAAAGCCAGGGGGATATACACTGGAAAAATCCTTGTGTTGACCCCAAGTAAAACAAACGTAGGGAGAAAGCTACCGATCGAACAAATACACCTTCAGGCAAAACACTTCCTCTTCCGACCACCTAGGGGCGTAGAAACCCGAAGTGTATCTAAATTACCGTTGAGTGAGTCTATCACAATCTTCACACCAAGATGCTTAGCACTTAGAGTTTTGTCCAAGTTTTGGGTGGGTTGGGTAGCCGTAAAAAGTTACCAACACACTCTTAACTCCAAAAAAATCTAAAAATAAGAAAATATAAATATATATACATGCATTAAAGCAAGGATTCAGGCAATTCATATTTTTCCAGACACCCGAGCACTACTTAGTCTTTATAGATTAAGATCTTAGTATATTTCCTCCTATTAACAAGTGACGAAGTGTCCAAGTAATTACTTCTTAAATTCTAACTGGAAATAAAGGCTAGAATAAACCTTGCTAGGGACTAGCAAGAAGTAACCATGGGGGTATGATAACACTACATCTTGGGGTGATAATTCTGTCAATTGGGGTTTATCTTAAGAGCGGAATGCATAGATAACACATCATAAATAGGAATAGGGGCATCGCATGCATTGCACATCAATATTGCTTATAATACAATATTAATGGCCTTTTGCACAAGCTCATATCAAAATAGGTCTTAGATGAGCAATCGAGCCGCACGGATGGATTCAGAGCAACGAACGGAGTCCAACGGACTCGAAATCGGCCAAATCCGACATCTGGAGCTCCCACAATGGGCCCAAGAAGTTCTAACCATTGATTTGATGATCAACGGCCTACAGCGTGCCACGTGGCACCCGCTCGTTGCATCCAGTGCACCACCCGTCTTTGCCTTCACCCAGAGGATAACTCTCAGTCGTCGATCTTCGATCGAACGGCCGAGAACGCCCACGCACCTGACTCTCGCCGCGACAATCTGCTCCCGTAGCTCAGTGGTCGGCACTTCGACCTCCCGTTCAGAGGTGCGAGTTCAAAACTCCTGCTGCTTCCCAATTCTGCGTGACTTGAGGCGTGCTTGATTACAACCGCCTGATCAGCAGCAAATAGTGCAGATGGAGCATGCGTGGCACAACGGATGTGCGTGGATGCTCACACGCGCGATGACGCGGCAGACGCACACAACTCAGTATCGATTCGCGAGTGTGCCCTTCGCTAGATCTCAGCCCTCTGATCTTCGATCGAACAGCCTACAATGCACACGTGGATCACCTCATAAGAAGCACAGGGCACGCTAGCAACTGACGGGCAAAGGGGGCTACACCGACGGATTTAGTATGGGTTTAACGACGTCCCGGACGTCGCTAAAACCCATACTTGAATTAGAAAACCCTTTTACCTATATAAACTCCATCCAACCACCCATGGAAAGCATTCAATTCACTTGCAAGTGTTCTACCCCACTCCTAGCCACCATTAGCTCTCTTTGTAATCGTCGGAGCTGACGAGTCGCCGATGAAGCCCCTCTCCACCGCTGTGGCTGCCTCGTCGTCTTCTCTCTCTCTCTTTCCCTCTTTATCTTAAGCTTTACTTTACTTGTGTTCAAGCATTTATCTAGTGTTGTAATTATAAAACTAAAGTTGCATGTCAAATGAAGTTGTTTCCTATCTAGTTACTTGCCCTCTTTTATGTTTAAGTTGCATGTTGTGAATGAGAAATTTCTAACCCTATTCACTCTCTCTCTTTCTTTCTCTCTCTCTTACTCACTTTCCACCCATGTCTTCGCGCAAGTGAAAACCCGTTATTTTCGTGACAAGAAAAGTCTGGTTTTCACGCCACCCTGAGATCGACACTCGGACTCACATCCATTTCTTCATTTAAAAATTGATGTTGTGAGCACAAGCTATAACAACTCTTTTAAACATACGCGTCTTCCGCACGTCATCGTGGTGGCGCCAACTTGGAGTGGAGGTGGAGCTAACATAGGTGGTCTTAGATGGGCTTAGTTGGTGGAGCTACTTTGGTAGGGTATTAAAGAAGTTGATTGCCAAGGGAGATAGAGCAAAGCAAAGCTAAGCTAGCCAAGCTATCTTAGCTAGTAGTAGAGTAGAGGAGGAGGCAATGGGAGATAGGGTTTGAGGAGAGGAGATGGACAGAAGAAGTTTGCAGGTGAACTGCAGCTGGCAGCTGCTGAAGAGGGTGGCATGGAGCTACTTTAGCTGGCTTAGCTTGCTAGTTCTTTGGTTGCTACTGAGCCAAGCTAAAGTAAGCTTGCTTTTGCTAAAACGAGCTGAGGTGAGCTGGGTCTGGTGCTCCCGGGGAGGACCTAGCTAGTTGAGGTGGCTAAGGTAGCTCACCTCAACTAAGTTGAGCTAAGTTGAGTCCTTGGGAGCTGGACTTGAGCTTCCTAAGCTAAGATGAAGTCATCTTCATCTGGATGGAGTTGAGTGGAGCTGGATGTAGCTAGTCCTGAGTTGAGGTGAACTCTAATCAACTCAGCTAAGCTAGCTAGAGCTCCCAGTGAACTAAAGGGAGCTGAGATGAGCTAGACTCAACTAAGTTGAGCTGGATCTGAGCTGACTTTAGCGAAGGTGAGCTAAGATGAGCTCTCTTGAGCTGCCATTCAGCCGAGATGAGCTGAATGGAGCTGGGATGAGCTAGCCCTAGCTCAAGTGAGTTGGATTGTAGCTATCGTGAGCCGGATCAAGCTGAGTTACAGCTGGTTTGGGCTTCTCCTTCACCAATTGCCTTCCCGAGTGCTATGGTTCTAGGGATCTAATAATCTGTTTATCCCTAACTCTCGCCAAAACATATCAAAAAGACAATAAAAAGTAAAATGCATGCCTAACATAGTTTATGCCTAAATGCAACCCAAAAGCCCATTTGTGGAGTAAAATCCTAAGGGCTAGGTTTGTTTGAATGCATAAGTATAATGATAAACTAGCATTTATCACACCCCTATGCTTATCTTTTGCTGGTCTCTTAGGAAAACTTTAATTTTTACAAAATGAAATTTTAGGGAAATCTAATTTTTTTGACTTTTGAGGAGAAAGATATTACGGGACCTTGGTTGGTCTAAACACAGGAGGTACGAGATTTATTAAGGATAAACATTGGGATTTATTTTTAGATCCAAAAATTACACCAAAATGAGATCAATCATAAATTAACCCCTTGTTAATTCAGATGACTTGAAATTTTTGTTTTCAGGATTTTTCTACCTCTTAAATCTAACTTGCAACTTGCAATAACCTTTAAAACATTGTGTTCGTGCTTGTGGATAGCCAACATTTATAAGGGCATGTTTTTAGTTTAAAACTTCTTTTTTCTCTCCTCCATGCTTATTTTTAGCTTAGTCTTACAACAGATGTGTCAGGATCATCATTCCCATTACCAATCCTCGAGGGGGCTGTGGTGCCAGTACTTCGAGATTGCACTATCCATGATACCACCCAGAAGCTCACAACCCCAAAACACAATACGGTGTAAAGGGGCACTCCAAGCAAACTTAAGCTCTTGCTCTGGCACTACAGGTAGAGCATCGTCCAAGACACTTGAGCTGCAAATATGCACTTTAATGCTCCATCTAAAGATATGAAATATAGATATGGAGCAATGTCGAGGCGGTAACATGTTGACATCACATCCTCAAAGGAGGTATTTTCCTCCTTCTCAGCGGTAGGAACTCAAATTAATGATCTACTTCAGATTTTTACTAAGGCCAAACAAGGGGGTTTTTCTACTTTATAGTAGTTTTTAGGTGTTGGCTTGTGTGTGAAATTTGACATAAGAAGTTTTGCATGAAATATAAGTTTTTGAATCAGAAACTAAGCCAGATACTTTCTATATTACAAAGGAGGATCAAGTCACTTGAACTATCATGAGTTTAGGTGGAATTTTGGAGAAGGATATCTAATCTAGTCTAAAATTAGACCCTGAAATCCTAATGATCAGATCTGTATCCTTTTCCATAGTTTGTTAAAGATATAATCCCGTTGTACCAAAAGTGAGTTTTCAACCTTAGCCTTGATTTCAAAAGTTTCCTCAAAAAGTTTTCAATATTTTTATTTTTTTGGATATGCAAGCAGGAAAATAAAATGACTAAAGAAAAATGCATGTTTTTATGTTTTGAAATTCCTAATCGATAATCAAAATTTTAAAATCACCCCCCCATGCTTATGATATGCAATGTCCTCATGCATTAGGAGGGAGAAGGGATCACCTTAGTGAAAGTTGGTCAGGTTTAGGATGGTCAAAACCTGGAAAAAGTAAGGGAAAGAGAAATTAGGAAAAATGATGGTTTACCGCCCATCTAGTGCTATCTTTTGCGCCATTCAGCCAGGCGTGAAGGTATGCATTGAAGACGGGTAATCATGTAAATAATTGGACACCTAGATGCCTGCAAAAAATGTGTCTTCTTCCAGATCCCTAGAAAATTGATTGGTAGAAAGATAGGGATCAAAGTTCGATGGAAAATGATAAGTGTGGTCCGAGTCTAGCCATGGTTTTAAATTGGGTTGAATGCCAAACTCAAGCAGGTTTGGTGGCAGGTCCATAGGAAAGGGGTCAAGGAAGGGATGGTGAAGATTGGGTGAAGTTAGTATGAAAAGGTGGGTTGAGGGAAGAGTGGGTGGGTTAGGGTGATGAGGGGGTTCATCAGGAATGGATTTTCGGTCAAGAGAAGTTTCCAAATCAAAGATTTCGCCAACCACTGATTCTGAGTCAGATTCCTCAAAAAATTGATGGTCAGGAAGGGTATCGATCAACATTGTCTCCACCAAATTTGAAATTTCAGTATCTAAGTACTCGAAAAAATCTTCATCATGGAATCTCTTGGAGGATTTAAAAATATCAAGAGTGATAGTTTGTCCTACGCAGGTGATATCCTTTTTGCCTATGTGGCAATTAATGTTTGCCTTTGCAGTGGCCAAAAAGGGTCATCCAAGGATTATTCGAGCATTCAATAAAGATTCGAGTACCTCAATGTCAAGGACCAGAAAGTCTGCAAGGAAGACACAATTCTAGACCTTGACCAAAGCATCCTCAACAATCCTATAAGGTTTGATTGTGGATCGGTCGACTAATTGAAGGTTAACCTCAATAGGTTTAAGTTCATC